>RCIC01000012.1:4715000-5915000 GCA_018883505.1 Ceratosolen fusciceps | reverse complement strand
TAATTAGCTTTTTGGTTAAAATACTTAATACATGTACAATATTTTATGTATGATTTTACAAAAGTTTTGTACGAAAGAATTCGAAATCAATAAATATATAATAAATTTATAAAAGAAAATAAGAAGGTTGTCGAATTAAAGGCAAACACTTACTTGAAGATTATAAGCATCTGCTATTTTTTCAAACTTAGATAAGTCAGCGGCAAGCTTCGGAAGTTTAATATGGACAGAGGCGCGCATAGTCGTGCCAAGATTAGTCGGACAAAAAGTTAAAAATCCAAGGCGTTTATCGTGGATAAATTTTACTTGGCGTTCAAGCTTACCGATTGCACTAACCAGACGCGCATAGATTGCGCACAAGTCACCACCCTTCTGCATTGAAATTAAACGCAAATGATCTTCTTCGTTACACCAAGCCAACAGAGTTTTGGCGTCGTTGTAAAATATACCACGACCTATAAATAAAGGTTACGGATTAAACAACTTATTTTGAATGTTTTTTTCAATGTTTTTTTCGATAAATAATAATTAGAAAGAAAGTTAAACAATGGCTGAATCATTGATATAAGTATAAACTAAAGCATTGATATAATTAAATAATGACGATTTATAAGAAAAATAGCATCCGGTTCCGATTTATCCGCTTCAGAAAATACAATTTTCTCGACAGACCCGCACCGCATTAAATACTATAACAATACGTATGACTAAGTATGTACCTGCGCCCTACGCCACGTTAATTGCTTCCACTTATATCCTAATTTTACACTCCCCCACGAATACCGTTAGGGGATCCGTTAAGGGATCGACAAACTCTGCGGCCCCGCCTTTCCATTGGTCGAGCCTCAGACCACTCCCCAAGGTGGAGGCTTCATGAATTTTAAGATAGTTCGTCGCACTGTTTTAAAGACGCAAAATAAAAGCTTTAAAGAACAAATAACCGACAGTCTCTCATTCGCGACCGACTTCTTTCGACCTCACATTCAGTCGCGGCAAGTACATTAATAATAATGACCACAACCTCCAAAATTTAATTCAAAGAGTTTAAACAAGGGTATTTGCAATTAATCATATTTTATTATTTTGTTTCTTTTTCACTGTATTCAATTCATTTAATACTATACGTATTGAATATTTATAACATTATCTGTAAATTATTATTATCGAATAAAACAATTACATCATACTAATGTAATGAATCCGTATTTTTCCGACTAAATGTACAACGTACATGTAAAGCATATCTTTTAAAGCTTTATAAGATTTGAAAGCACTAGATGCTGAGAGTCTTTACTTTCTTCCTTTCATCAATCAAGACTGTGCTACTCGACAAAATTACTCTTTCAAATGCTAATAGGTTAGATAGTAATTTTGTGAAATTCAAGAACAAAAAGAACAAATGCAATAACACAATAATATATATCATAGTTTTGTTTCTTTTTAATAATAATTCCTAAATAAATCAGCATTAATATTTTTTAATATTTAAAAGTATTAAAATGAAATATAATGAAAAGAATCGGAAAAAATATGAGATAGTAAAATAATAAGTTCATATATATATATATATATATATATATATTACATATGTACGTATGATAAACAACATAAGATTTTTATTTTTATAATTATAAAATTAATATATTAAGTTCATTACTTGAATTATATTATTATAAAATAAATAAGGTGATTATTATTTATTTATTAAATTCATATATAATTAAATCATAATTTTGTTAATGAGGTTAAAAATTTGTACAAAATAATTAGAAAATACTAATTTTAACAGAATAAGAGTAGTAGAAAGATAAATAAAGAGATATGGAAATCTAAACATTTGTTCATAATTTAAAAAGTTAAAAATAAAACTGGTAAGAACCGCTAAAATCAAGAGAAGTCCATTTAAATAGCTTGAAGCTCACCAGTTGGCCAGTATTCGCAGGCATGAGCATCTTGCAGAAACCGATCACCCTCCTTGAAAAGAAAGTGATCATCGATCAAGCGTTGTTGAGTTTCCTTGTCCATTCCCTCAAGTTGATAATAGTTGCCTTTCAATTCGCCATCCAAGCACTTCAATGCCCGTGAAAGCTATCGATTGTTTATATTATAGATCAAAGTTAATGTTCACACTATTTCTAGCCATATAAATGAGTTCAAATAGTCGTTATTGAGAATTTTATGTTTTATTTCTATTGATAATAAACGATCGGTATTCATTTTCATTCAGATAAATATAGATGAAAATTAGATTATTGTTTTATATCTTTGCATTGAAATTATGTAATAAATTAAATTATTAAAATTAATAATTAATTAAATTATTGTTATTAATAATAATAAATTAAATTATTATTATTAATAATTAATTAAATTATTGTAATCAATTAATAAGTATAATCAATTATTAGTGCCAGATTTTCATATTTGTATATTTATGAAAAGATTGTGACAATTTAATGGTTTTTGAAATTTTTTTTTTGTTTTATCGAATTTCTATCGAATGTTCAGAAAATATCCGCTACTGTTATTATTAAATTTGCTGCTAAAAAAAAAATCCAACTTCTTTAAGAATATTTATTTGAAGCAAAATATATTAAGTTAAAAAATTATATATTTTTCAAAACGTCATTAAAAATTGTAAAAGAGTACAGAAATTTTTTAAAATACATACATTAATATTTTTACATATTTTTTATATTTATAGAAAAAAAAATGATTAACAATATTGAAAATTTAGCATTTATATTCGGATTCTTAATGCAGTTTCATTAATCTGTTTTATTATATTTAATCAAGAAAATGTAAAAATAATTATTCTGAACGTTTTAAAACAAAAATTTTTTCTTAACAATAAAATATCTTATAGTAAACTTAATAATCACGTATTTATAATTAAACATTTAATTTTATATATTTCAATATAAGTTTAATTAATTTAATAAATAGCGTAAATAGCAATATTGAAACTGACCTTATGAATTATCAGTGAGTACTTGTAATAGTATGAGTTAAGATTACAATTAGTTTATCATATTAAAATTTTTCTTTAATATAATTCTCTATTATTATAATAAAATATTACAGCTCATTAATATACGATGTATAAAATAGAAAGAAAATTAAAGTAATTGACCACGAATCTGTTTATTTTATCTATAAATAAAACATAGATATAAACTACCTTATCTTGTATTTCTAAATAGTGTTCTTTGGTCATCGTCGGATTGAAAGGATAATTTTCTAAAGATCTTCCACATCGAACTCTCGATGAAATTATATATTTATTCGAAGGATCTAGTTTTGGCAAATCTGTATAATCACCCCAATTTGATGGTGGATGAGAATCCGTTGATTTAAATCCATCGTGATAATCTTCGATAATGGGATCGAATAGTCCAGCAAATACAGAATAGGCTTCGGGATCGCAGGCATAGACGCCAATATTAGAGTCGAGGTTTTTCATTCCGGATTGAATAACATCCAAAAGGGTTGAGCCATAACATGTTTTTCGAGTCTACAAATACAATTATTTTCCATTATTTTCCTTATAATATCAAATAGAATTAAACATCTCCCCTTAAATTAAAAAAAATTGTTCGTGATTGAGCGACAAGGATTAAAATATGTCCTTGTATTTTTATCGTAATAAATATAGATTTTAGTTTTAATTCATCAATTATTACTAAAATTTAATTATTTATATCGCGTTATTATTATGAATTCATAAAAATAAAATAATGTTTGGGTATATATTGATATAACTAATCATATTCCTTAAATAGTTATATTAAATAATTATTGTATATGTTGTGAACCAGAAAATATAGTATTTAAAATAATATTTATTTATAGATTATTAGTAGGTTATATAAAAATAATAATTTTTATATATTTTTTTAAGAATAATTGTTTCCTATTTGCGATACATTGAATACTCGAATTCATTAAACGTTAGTAGTACGTAATTAATTTGTAAAATTTTGTTAAAAAGTTGATTTCACGACGGTATAAATCATAGCTGAAGAGTGAAGCTACAAATAATTTATTACTAATAACGTTTGAATGCCGTAAAATAAAGTCAGGGTACATTTCACCTTAAGCTTGTCGAAGAGTTCACGACTTAAGTATTTTTTTAATAATGACTTGCTTGGTTTTTCTAAAAATTTTGCATATTCTGTTTCAAGAAGTTGAACGATCGAGGCCGGTGCATGTCCTCCCTTCTTTTTACAATTACATTTACTTTTATCGCACATCTCGATTTTACAATAGATATAAATTTTTTCCAAACTTTTTCAATAAATTTTAAATATACTTTAATTTTTGTAACACATTTATTAACTTTTATGAAAAATTAAATTTATCAATTATGAAAATTTAGGTTATAACTACAAATTATTTTAATTATCTATTATTTTCGTTAACTGATTTTGTTTTTTAAAATTATGTACTGTTTTGTTCCAGTTACGAACCGTATTTTCGAGAAACAAATACTTAATAATATTCTGATTAATAAATTTAACATAGTATATATTTTTATATTTAAGATTTAATTTAATAATTTCATTTAAATTTATTACATTAAGATTACTTCATGATTTCAGTTCAATAATTTATTTTTTATTAACTTATTTCAATGTTCTATAAATTTAAAAAAATTTTAGTATTCTTATAATTATTGGATTCTTTTATACTCTTTTTGCTTAGTTTATTGTTTTTGTTATTATGTATTATTTAATTTTACTTATTGGCATTACGTATATGAAAGTATTAAATAAAGAACTGTGAGTGTGGTAAATGAATGTCTCATGGTCACACACGTTCATGGTCGCATGATCGAATGGTCACAGGTTTTTACAATTCAAGTGTAAGAATAAATCCTCTTTGTGCATACAATACCTTAATGTATCGAGAATTTACCATCCGTTTTTTCACATTCAACACTACATATATTTTTTATATGCATACTTTATTTACACACTTATCGCTTGTCTTATAACTATCTTAATACTACACTTCTAAGTACAATTAAATTAGAGATTAATTTAATAGTTTTCTTTATACCTTATGTATATAAGCTTTAATGTATGTTTTTTTAAGCACTTATATTTCTTAATATTCCATTCAATGAATCGAATTTATAATAATCTGTTGTATTTTTTTAAAATTATACTATAATTATTCCATTAAAAACCAAAATTAGCGCTATGCAATTGTTTAACGTTTTATTATTAATTTACCAAAGGCTTATGATACATATTTTATTATAAAATTACATTAAAATGGTTTATGTATCTAAATAATAAAAATGCAAAAAAATTCATAACTTTAATTATAAGATTCGAATTTAAATTCTGCTGCTTGATTTCATTAATTAATTTAATAACTATAGAATTGTATAATATTGTTAATGAATTTGCAATAAAATATTAAAACGTAATTAAATAATTTATGAATTTTGTAACAATATAATTAAGAAAAATATAATAATGCATACATTTTTTATGCATTAATTGCATTTAAAAAATTTTCAAAACAAAATAAAGTATAATATTATACTTTATTTTATTTTTTGAACTTCTACTTTATTTTATTTTTTGAACTTCTACTTTACTTTTTTATATTATTTGAAATCAAAAGTAAAAACAGATATTTATAAATATCTAGGTTGTAAGTTAAATTAATACATATAACAAAATCTTATAAATTTGTCGCCTAAAATTCTGAAGACTCCGCTCTCGTTACACATTTCCGGTATGTTCGTGGAGCGATATACGAAACTAGAGTTCGATTGTCGTCAAGCTTCTGAGTCAAGTCAGCTCTGTGGCTCCCCCTTCAGTGCATGGCGATGACTTGCTGAAGAAAACCTAGGAAGCCATGGCCGCAGGAGCGTGACCACTCCGACTACAAGATTTTTATATGCTAGGCTTCGGCTCATCTTTTTATTTTATTGGAAAGAGGGCAAAGCAAGAGAAGAAGCATTTAAATAATGAATAAAAGAATAAATAGAAATCAATATGACGATAAGCTACTTGTTCATGAAATTTTGTTAACCTTTCTTCTATTCGAAATGAAATCCAAAATAGATCCAAAATAATAACTACGTTAAAGAGTTGAAAGTAATGATAAGTGCACGATTATTAAAAACTAATAATTTTAATTTTTTTCTTAATAGCATTGTAACTGCATGCACTTTTACAGTATAATGTAACTTTACCTGCACGTAGATTAGAATGTCTATCCGGATATTTTTCTTACGGAAAGTTTTCTTGGACATTAGCTTGCAGTCCCTTGTTTCTCGCCGAAGTCGTTGAGCCGCTCGCCATGAGCTAAAGTTCCTGCTGACTCCCTTTCTCGTATCCTTCTCGTAGATATAAAATATCTTTTTACGTTATGTATTACGTTTACGTAAAAATATAACGTAATGTATAAAAATGAATTATTAATATTTTGTAAAATTATTATAAAAAATTTATAATAATATAAAATAATCAGATATATGGTACAAATAAAAATATACGTATATTTCTACAATTTTCTTAAATCTTCTAAAATTTAATAAATAATTTTTCAATAATAATCAAAATGTATTAATGTTTAAATGAAATATAGTAATGCATAATTAAACAACCACATAATACTAGAGCAAATAAAGCAATTTAAGAAATGAACTTAATTTAAATCTAAATAAATATTCATTATAGAACATCATTTATATAATGTCATGTTTGAGATAAAGTTAACGAAGTTATTTCCAGTATAAAACTAATTTTTTAATCAACTGCAATAGTACAACAATGTATCTTCTAACTAACAATTATGGCTTTTTCTTGAGGTCTTGTTATTCGGGATTTGGACAACTGTTATTTTAGAAATTACTAGCAATATACTAATTACACAGCGCAATTGAGTTTCAATCTTCAGTGCCAGAATTCTCATGTTCATCTAAAAGTAAATAAGCAGACATAGAATCGTGGAAATCTTAAAATACTTTCTAAATGTAATACATAAATAAATAAGTATTTACAGTTAATATAAATAAGAATAATAAATTAATTTATTAAAATCTACATATTTTTATAATTAATTTATATGAAATGTGTATTTATGACTGTTTGTAGCTTTAGCTTTTCGTCCTTGAGCATTCATGAATTATAACTTCAATTAAACAGAACAATAATATTAAATTTTTTTATTTTTTTCTTACGTACAAGATAAAATATGCATATATTTACAGACATATAATTATAAAACTATTGATAATTAAATGATTATAAAAAAATATATAGAACATTTATATATAAATTATATGTTTATATATATAGGTTTATATAAATATGTATATAAATAAATTCATAGTTATAATCCAATTAATCTTATGATTTCATTCTTATGTTATTTAACTATTTTTTAAGATTTTCTTATTTTCCTTATCGATATTAGTAAATCGCATTCGTGAAACGAATGTCATTTGTATATCTTTGCATATATGTCTTATTCGTTCTTTTAATATTTGGTCCCGTTTGTTCTGTCAACTTTTATGATTTTTATGGTTAATTACATGAAAATTAGTAGACGTATAACTGCTACAAATTACCAAGTATTATTTTAGCTAATATAATATAAAAATTGAATAAAGAAGTTGAAAATATGGATGATAATCGTTTATATAAATACTATCGTAACTCCAGAAATAGTTGGCATTTTTGGAATAATTTGGTGAGATACTCGTATCAATTCTTAGAAAACATTTTCGTTTTAATGTGTAAATTAGGTTATATAGAATAATCTCATAGTAAATGATGTTTTAAACATGTTTGCATGTGTAAACGACTTATAAATATAAAACATCATTTACATATACCTAATTAAAAAAAAAATTTATTATCTGATACGATAAAATTATATTTACAGATCTGCAACTTCATAGTGACGGACAAAGATTTAAGGAATTTTTTAAATATTGGACAACACTGTGGTACTATAACAGCAATTACATTTTTTCTATTGATGATTATTCTTATATATACAGTAACTGTAAGTACTGTTATATAAAGTAGCATAAATCTTTTTTAAATCTGTTTAATTCTTGATTATTATGGAAAGAATTTTATTTTTTAAAAGTATAAGTATTATGTGAATAATAATTTTAATTATAATTTGAAAATTCTTAAAATTAAATTTAAAAGATTTCGTTTCCATTAGAAAACAATCAACACAGAACTTTAACTGATTAATCTAATAAAATATATACTTTCACTAACTATACAAGATTAAGAATACAATTTTCATTCAAATTATTAGTTATTTTTAGTATAATTTATCTAAAATTAATTTCTATAATTATTATTTTTTATATGAATAAAATTTTTCAACTTAGCAGTTGTTTCAAAATTAGTAATTCCACAAAGTTCTTTATATTACGGAGATTGATTTCTCCAATGATTAACAACTACAGATATTAATTAATTATTTAAGCAAAATATTATTTTAAATATTTTAAATAATTATGAGAAAAATTCGTACGTACTATGATAATGAAAAATACAAGATAAAAATGGAATTTTTAGTATACACTACTTAGTAGCAACATTATCATATGTATGTATGCATATAATTCGTATAAATACACAGAAGCGTGTGTATGTTTATCTTGATGAAAAAGTCAACCAGAATATAAAATGAAAACAAATATTTCGCACTGTCGATGAGGACAACATAGACGTTGATGCCGAACCCAAATCTGACTATACTGACTATACCCAAGACTGACACCGACCACATTCTGAAAGTATGAATTGCCAAGTGTCGTGAAGCTCAACGTTTGCTCTAATTAATCCAAGAACCACTTGGTCTATAGAGTTAAAGCGTTATAAACTTTATGAAAATTTATTAAAGACGCAGAGAATGTAAGGGCTTTTTGTACATAACTCTTTGCAAAAAAATCATATATAATAACGATATATAATAAAAAAAGTCAGATTTGTGTCGGACTAGAAAAACATATACTATTGCAATCATTATAATCCTTAAGAATTAATTATGTTCACATTTGTAGTTGTAGTTATTTTTCGCATTATGATAAAATGTGGTTTTGTATTACTTTGATTAATAGTTACTTGCTAATATCTGAAATTAATTTCGAGATATAATATATAATTTTTTAAAAAACTCATTTGTACAATGAAATACAATTAATTCTATAAGTTTTCATATAAAATAAAATTGAATTTCAATTATACTAAGATGTTATTGTTTCTGCCTTTTATTTCCAAGAAAATTTGAGAACTTTTACTATACATCCATGACTAATTAAACCTTATTGGATATTAGATAAAATAATTTTTAAAAAGAGAATTATTTTAAGCAAATAAAATTTATTATAAATATGTCCGTTTAATGAAGATATTTTAATAGAATATTTCAATCAAATAACTAAATTATTAAATTAAAAGTATTAAAAGAAACATATAAAGCCAGTTAAGCTAGTGCCAATGTTTTGCTTAACAAACAAAAAATATATCTACGATACGTAGTTAATATTTGTAAATTATTTATTAAAACTAAATGTATAAAATTCAATGAAATAAATAGTCAGAAAAAATAGTAAAAAGAGTGAATTAGGCAACGGAAATGCAATATTAATGAACCGTGTTGTTCAATAAAAAAGAATACATTGCGAGAAAATGAAAGAATAAAAAAATTCAAGAGCAAAAAGGGTAAGTTTTAGTTTGTGGAACTTCGTAAAACATTAATATTACTTTTATACCTGAACGAATTACATAAAGTAAAATTACAGTAGATATTTAATGGTAGCATATGTATCAACAGGCTTATATGTAAATGAACTCGTAGGTTATAAAAAAAAGAAGCAGTACGAATGTCATAACTCTGAATACATATTAAAATTTTATAAAACATATTTTCATTTTTAATAGTAATAAATACATTTTATATTTAACATAGTATTTTATTTTTATATTGCTAGAGAAATTATGCTTTTGCGAAAGGATTAACACATAAGTCTTATTTTATACGAATAAAATATCAATATTATTATTTAATTGATTAAATACAGTAATAATTTTATGTGTTCAATAAACTCAGCCAATATATTGTATAGATATTTATATATCGTAATCATTATCGACAAACGTAAAAAGAAAGACACGAAAATTTATTTATTTTTAACTAGTTATTTTTATTATTTCTAATCAAATATATTTATGAAAATACTGTAGTTAAAATTATATATTGATTCGGAAATAGTATAAATATTATAACTTTCTATTCGACATTAGTCAAATACAAAAATAAGTAACTGAAAATAGAAAATTAGTTTATATAATTTCTTTTTTGTAAATTTTACTAAAAACGACTCGTTATTTTATATAGATTTATTGCTTTGTTGTCCTTAGATTTTATTAATTATTATATATATATATATAAATATAGCTTTTTTATATGCAAATTTTGTATTCCTTTCGTAAAATTCATTTAATAGTTTATAAAATTTTTTAGAAAATTTATTTAATTTTAAGTATATAATACTTTTCATTAAAAAACATAAAACATATTGATTTTTTAAAATATTTTAAATATTTATATATGTATTATCTATGATCAATATTCTAAATATTATGGAAAAAAATATGTATTTTTAAAAACTGTTAGAAAGAAAGAAAGAAAAATTGATGAATGCTTTATTTATCTAATACAAAAAATTTTTATTCAAAGTATATTCATTCTATTAACTTATCTTAATAATCATGATTCTTTTAGCTACTAAATTATGATATATATTTATAAATATATAAAGACTTACTTATGAAAGGTTATTTTTTCAGAATTGGTCAGTTTTTTTGCGTAATATAAAGAAATTTGATGACATGCACGTTGCAGTAGAAGAGGTATTACGCCTTCAAAATTATTTTATTATTCATCAGTTTTCAAAACAAGATGCTATATTTTTAGTTTTACTTTTAGAAACTGCCAAGAAAGAAAAATGTTTTACAAGTTAGACCAGCTTACAATTGCATAAACAAACACGTAATTACATAACAAATTTATTTGAATTAATTATAAGCTATTTAGATTATGATAAATAATGATATTTGTATTGAAAATCAGTTACAAACAATAATATAACATAAAATGTAAATATATGTTGTTAATATAAAAGCATTTAAGCTTTAACTTAATATTTTATCAAAAGTTATCGTTAAGAATTTTTTGATTAAATTGTGAAAATCACAGAAAGTTTTTTAATCTTACTCTCTTATTCATTTTCTTTAGAATAATATACGCATTTACTGCTACGAATATAATTTCTTTTATATTTATATTTATTTTAAAAACTTTTTATTATAATTTATTCATAATTTAATGCCGGTTTTAATAATTTCCTTTTTAATTCATAATTGCGTTTATATTAACAAATCAAATTTTCTGTAATATATCAAGAATTAATTTCATAATTGAAATAACATGCTAAATAATCTAAAAACTAATATTTATATAGTATAAATACATAGTAACAAATATGTTTTTATTATTAATTTACAGATACAGCAAATAACTATCTTCCTGAACAAGATAAACAAAGTTGTAAGTAAAATTAGAAAACTAAAATATATAATTAAATCAAATTAATTTTTAAAATAAATATTTAATTAGACGATTGCATGTTTTTTATTTTATTTATTAAGTAAAATAAATCTTTATATAATATAACAAAAATTAGAGATATCAAGGCTACTTTTAATATTAAAAATCTATCTGCTTATGTCATTAATCTTAATCTTATTTCTAAGCCTCATAATCTAAAGCCTGCAAGTTCATTGTTTATTATTAGTGAATAATGATTCAGATGAAGATTTGATTTGGATGAGAATACGTGAATATGTATGTATTAAACCGTAGGCATGAGGGCCTCCTTTACTTAAAGGACAGAAAAGCATTTTGCGTAAAAAACCGATGATTTTACATATAATAAATATAAAATAGATGAATGTCGTTCCCTCGCATGCATACTTTTTATGGTAGTAAAAGGGTTTTCCACCTAACGCATTGAACCTTGTAGTTTCGGTATATAAGTATATATGGCAAAGGTTTTTCCATAGTTAGTCGAATATTTTTTTGTAAAAAGAAATACTGTCTTACAATTTAGCCTTCTTTATATTAAAGTATTTATCTTTATATATAAAGATAAATATATTTTATAAACTTTTCATTTGTTCTAATTATTTATAAATATAAATATATACTCTATATATTTTATAATTAAAAAACTAAATTATAAATAACAGACTGTAAATAATCTTATTATTCGAAACCTGTAAATGCTTTAGCAAAAATATTTTGTTTATAAATGCGTATATCATAAATATCTGCAGATGAAAGATTAATGTGTCCATGCACGCGCGCGCACACATGTGTTTATTATTATGAGTAATTTTTAATAATTATATTATAAATTATATAATTTTATGAAATTATATAATATATCGTGTCTAGGAAAGCATATAATTTTTTTAACAATTAAAAACTTCTAAAAACTAATATTATTTTACTATTTTCGTAGCTACGAAAGGAACAGTTAGAAGTGGAAATTATGAACAGCCGACTTAATACTATGTCGGACCTTCTAAATCCAGAGGTGAATAATTATCATAATAGCGTTTTAACTAATGTAAGACGATACTTTTTAGTATTTATAACGTAGATATCATACTGATTTCTAAAAAGTAGTTTGAACAATAACATAGTCATAATTAATTTATTCACTATTATAATTTTAGCAATGTTCAGAATTATAATTAATAAAAAAATCTATTTGTTATAAATCTTATTTTTTTCTTATCTTGTGGTATAAATAATTTTCTATAGAAGTATGCAATTATTTTATTAATCTATGTTTAAAGTAATAATTAAAAATATATTTATTTAAAAAACTAATATTTTATATGATTTAAAAAATGTTGTATTATGATAAACTTATAAAAAACTTATGTTATTTAAAAGTTATAATACATATAAAATTATAAAATATATAACATAATTTAAAGCAAAAATTTTGAACTAATATTTATGAAATAATGAAAAGACTAAAAAAGAAAATAAAAATACGGGAGCATGTTTTATTAATATACAGTTTGATCAGCAAAAATTTTTTTTAATTAATTTAGATGTTTTTTTTTTATTGCTCTTTTAAATTATAATTATTTGTTTCTAATAAATTCACACATTACCAATTATGTCGAGTAAAGCTCATAGTAAACAATGATTTTAAAAAAATCATGATAAATAAAACGTGCTATATTCATGTAGTATTTTTTATTGAATTATATATAAACATAAATAAAATAAAATAAAGTCGTATTTCTACTAAAAAAATTTTTTTAGGATAAATCTCAATGGGTTCGTACAAAATCTCCAAAAGGCTATTTCCGAGAAATGTTCACACCTCCACATGAATAATCGATACACAATTTTCGAAAGCTAAGAAAAATCAATAATTTGAAAACTAACACAAACAGTATTACTAAATTTTGAAACTTATATATATATTTTAAAGAAAAAATTTTGCGAATAATTATACAAATGTTATACATCAATATATTTACATGTATATATATAATTATAAATATAATTACTACGGTTTAGTTTTTTTTTTAAATTCTATTAATAATTGTGGTTGTAATATGACGCCGTTATATATTTTTAATTAAAAATTGTAATAAAAGCAAAATTATAAATTTTTCTATAAACTAAATTATAGTATAGACTTATCGTTTAATCGAATAATTAAATAAAATTATGCAATAATTAAATAAAAATTATGACTTTGAATGGCATTATAAATATTATTTGAATTGTATTATTTTATTAGTTAAAGAAAAATAGTAAATTAAAATAATATTAAAAGATGGGTTAACTTAAAAATACGATTTGCAAACTAATGAGATTTGTAAGTAAAAATATGTTTAATAAATTGTTATTAGGAGTTATTAAAATTATGTTACGTGTTATTATATAAAATTTTTAGAAATTATATCATCAAAAATAAAATAAACATTTTATATTGCTTAATATCTTATAAACTATTTCATAAATTATTACAGAAACTATTTATTTGTTAAGCAATCTTAAATTGTGATTGTATTTCAATAATTATTTATTTATATAATAATAATTACCTTTCAAAAATGGAACCATAAATTAATAAAATTAATTAAATTAATTTATTTAATTAATACAAGATGGAATCAAATGCAATAGAAAGGAAAGTATTTAATTTTTCATGCATCATGAATTTTCTAAAAATTTACCTTCTGATTAAATAGATACACTTATGTAAGTTATTTTCTTTTTTTACATTTGGAGTATATTCAATGATAATCTTTATTTACTATTTGCAGGTATTGCGTACATGTACTAACTTTTTTACTATTATTTGCGTAGAGTCCATCGGATTTTACAAAAGCTAGATATAAAATATCTTAATTGCCTTGCGAAAAGAAATGTTTTGTAAAAATTTTATAATTTGAATTAGAATACTCATAATTGATGGAATACACGACACCCTACAATTCACACATTATTATCGCCTCTCATTACCTCTCACTTTATTTCTATTATATATACCCTCTGTTAATCTACTCTGTTGATTACACTTTATTAGCTGCTGTAAAAAATCTACGTGATGATTGTTCCAATGTTCTCCAGTATTAGTTTTTATCTTTGTTTAACCTTCAACGCACTATATTTAGTCTTATATTACGTTCTTTTTTCTTGACCGTAAACTTATACGTAGTCTGTTGTTAACTTATTACATACACCTAACAATGCCATTTTTATTCTTTCAATTAGATGTATATGAAAGTTTTATAATATATTTATAATATAAGTTTAATAGTATGAATCTTTTCAAATTTATACCATTTGTAATACTTTATACGCTACTTTATTTTAGTCGTAAGTTCTTACATTATTCTATAAAATAGAGGGAAGAAAAATTAAAAGTCATTGTTGTCTGTTCCTATTTAAAATATTTCTCTTTATTTCTTAATTGCTAATTGTCGTGAGGCATAAAAAAAATCTCCTTCGCCGGTAAGAAGGAAAGAGCCTAATTTATATTATCTAAATAAATAATTGTATTACCCCAATCAGTCAGGCAACGTTCGTGGGGAAGCTCTCGCAGATGATTTTAAAGGTACCTTACATCCAACTGGACTACTAACCCTCGTTTTGACACTGATACGTGTGTGGGTGCGGACACCGGGTCGTCTCGAACGTCTTAGAGACCAGACTTGTACGCGAGGGACTTACTCTTTCTCTCTCTCTCTCTCTCTCTCTCTCTCTCTCTCTCTCTCTCTCTCTCTCTCTCTCTCTCTCTCTCTCTCTCTCTCTCTCTCAATTTCCTCAGGGTCAGTCACCGAGAGTTTTAAATCACTGGCATATGTCACGACAATCCTCTTGTTGGCCAATACTCCGAACGCGCGGTTATTAACACCTGGGCTTTAAAACGAGCCCCCTTTTTTAATCACCAAGGACCTTTAATTCGCGGACCTATAAAACTATCTCGCAACTCTATAACTTGCAGTCCTTGAACTATCAGCACACTTCAATACCACACAAGATGAAGAACACACTTGCTTACTTGCCACAACGAGGTCTTAATAATAAGCAGATCTTGTCGTGCTCAAGCCTAATCAAGGTGTCGTCCTTTTGTTCTCAAAAGAGAGACTCATTACCTATTTTTCAGTCATGACTATGGGACCTCTCGTTGAGGTACCCCATATCTAAAGTTTTTTGGAGCCAGCCCTGCTGAGGAGCAGAGTTGTCCCATCGCTTATTTTACTACTGCAATGCGCAGAACTTGAACAATGCGTTTTAATGATAATTTATTTTATAATTCGAGGAGGAATAAATAAATTCCGGCTCACCTTTGTTTACCCTCTTCTTTTAAACCTTCGGTGATTACTCTCCACCACCTTTTTATTATTGATATTATAAAATATCTTCTTTTTCTTACAGTCTTATTTTTATTTTGCGAAAATTCTTTATGCCTAAAATAACAAATCTAGAAATTTCAAGCGTACGCGAACTACCTATTTACATATTTTATTTTCATTTAATTTTATATTTTCGCAGATTTTTTGCGTTTGATATAAGTTATTGAAGGGAAGGTATCACATTATTATAAAATTATTCCTGTCGGGAAACGCGTTTTTGGATGAGCTAATTGCCGGAAAGAATAAGTCGCGACCACGCTTGCTTATATTAGAATACATACGCCTTTCGTGAATGTTCGGCTCTTACCTTACGGACGTCCGTGTACACATTCCAATGTTCCGACTTTTTAGAGCAAGAGTCACTTTTCTGTTTGCAATTTAGTATATTCTTTATTTTCTTTAGTTTTTAATCATTTGCTACTTAATCATTTTCAGGGAGTCTCGTGCTGTATATTTCTATTTTTATTTTTATTTTTATTTTTATTTTTATTTTTATTTTTATTTTTATTTTTATTTTTATTTTTATTTTTTTTTTTTTTTTTTTTTTTTTTTTTTTTTTTTTTTTTTTTTATTTTTTTTTTTTTTTTTTTTTTTTTTTTTTTTTTTTATTTTTATTTTTATTTTTATTTTTATTTATATACCTAAGAAATTAAAATCGTCAAAATCCCTATTACATATATTTTAATAGTTAAATAATAGAGTACAGGATCCTAATTATTAAAGTCTCAATTATTAGTTTTCTTATACGTATTTTAATCTTCTTTTCTCATATTCTTTGATATTCATTTATTATACTCTCCCTACGTCACTTATTTTATTCAAGTAACTAGCAATGTTTACTATAGTTTATTACAAAATGAAAAGATTAAAGCCTTATTAATTCTATATATATTATATTTTTTTGTATTATTTTAAATTGAGATATAAAATCTTTAAAATTTTACAAGCTATCCACTTATAATAAGAAATATGTAAAGGAATAAAAAAAGGTACTGTAGTATAATTCTATATTTAATGTAAATTTAGTTTCATATAATTTATTTATTCATAAAAATTTAATATTAATTATAAGCTCATTTTATAGTGAAATGTATAAATTGAAAAACATATTTCAGAAAAATTAAATTGTATTTAAAATTAAATTGTATTTAAAATTAAATTGTATTAAAAAGTTAAAATTTTGAGAACACATTATAATAATGTCATAAATATAATTTTATGGCATTAAATATGTTCGAAATTTTCATTAACTCTAAAAGTAAAGTTTTAAAAAGAAAGTAAGAATGTAGAAAGTTTCTTATATATTTTCCAATAATACTCATATTTTTATTTCAAATTTCAGTTAATGAGTTTGCAACTGTCTTAACACCAATAATCTTCTTTTCTTTCCTGTAATAATTATCTATATCGTAATGTTAAATATCTGTATGTAATATTATATATTTAATTAATTAATTAATTAATTAATTATATTTTAATAATTTTATTAATTAAATATTTATTATAAATTTTTATCATTTATATTGCATATTTAAATATTATCAATGTATGGGACAGGATTTTAAATGTTTTCAAAAATCGTATTTGTATAAATATATTTTTTATACACATAAGATAATAAATATAATGAATAGAAAATCTTTAACAATAACGGTATAAATTTTCCATTACTTATAATTATTTTAATATGAATTTTACATTTAACTTCATTAAATATCATCATTAAATAAGCATGAATTAAATAAATCCCGCTTTAAATGAAGAAATAATAATTGAGATACTGAATATTATAAATATAAGATTAGTTGATAGATAACTAACATTTACGTAAATGTGGATTCTCGAAAAAGTTGGCTAATCGCGTCGAAATTACTAATAAAAAAAATTTCTTTCTATTTTAGATTTATAATTTTAATTAAGAATGTAATGAGAAGATCAAATTTCTATATAACGATTACGAATGTGTTTGCTTGTGAAGCAAAAATATGCGCTTTGCAATACAACATGTTTATGTTATGACAAGACCAAAGAATTTCGAAAGTTCAATAAGAAAGTTTTCTTTATTGCGGAATTTCCGAAGCTTTGTAGGGCAGGCATGATATTCAAATCAAATGTCATATTGTATCTGAGGATTAGATCAAAATGCTGCCTCTACAAAAATAAATTGCGATTCAAGTTCCAAGTACGTAAGCACAGAAGCCAGCATTGAACTTGACAATAATAAGCTACCCTCAATTGTATTTATTTTTTCATTTTAGTTTTTTATGATGATTTGTGAACACAATGTGTATTTCTTAGAAATATGAAAAATTATTAATTAAATATAGTATCAACAAACGCTTTTTTATCTATGTATAAACTTATGCATGAATATGAATAATCAATTAATGTAAAGATAAATATCCTTTGACAAAATTTTAATAAATATTTTTATGTTTATAAAAGATATATTTATAAAAATTAATTTCCTACAAGACAAACGATCGAGAAATGGTTTTATTATAAATATAAAAATATAGAGTTTAGAATACATTTTTCTTATGTTATTTGTTACATACAATGAATTTAGATAAAAATCTAAATAAAATTACGTAAGTAATAGTATATGTATAATATATAGTATATATATATATAAATTACTTAAAATGCGTTTAATCAATTTTTGATAAAATTAAGAGAATATTGTATTTATAGAAATATTTTGAAAAATACAAAATACATTTTGAAAAAAGACTTGGAATTGGATACTTATTGATGAAAATGAATTGAAAAAAAAGTTCTAAATTTATTTTCTATTTTCAATTTAAGCAGTTTTAATATTCCAGTATTATTTATCACAATATTATTTTATTTTTAAATCTTTAATGTAATACAAAGCATATTTAAAATTACTTTGTTTAATATAAAAATAGTTTTTTTTTGTTATTGGCAACAATATATCACATGGTAATTTCATATAAAAATTGAAAATATAAACGTTCAAATACCACGGAACAAAATTTAAAAAATTCATAAAACATCTGTAATGAATGACACATTAAAATTTATTTGTGAAATAATTTGAAGTCAATTAGAATTAGAAAAACTTGTTTTTAATCTGTTCACACATCAGTCATTAGGTATTACGTAGTACTGTACAGTTTTATTTAGAAATAACTTGGGACTTTATAATATAGTTTTGGACAATGATATAATTTGGTTTTCTTTTAGCTACTGTGTGAATACTAGTCTACTACCGACTGGCTCTTCATTTATTTGATCAGCTTATAATGATACTTAAAAATAATATCAGTAATTGAAATTATTAAAGTAAGTTTTACAAAAAATTATTATCTTGGTAACAATGGAATCTTTATTAATGTAATTGATATAGAAAGATTGGAATGGGAAGTTCTTGATGACTCCGTTAAGTTTACCCCACTTCTTGGTCACTTGCATATTTCTATACTTTCATTAGTCGTAAGACACATCAAGTAATTTACTTCATAAGGGATAGGCCACTTAGACAGATTTCGGCTCTCTCCTTCCAGTAATATCGAACCATGAAGTTTTGTACTTTTACATTCTGTGTGATTCCTATTCTGATGTTTGGTGAGTGATACATATACAATTAAATGTATATAATTATGCTTTTCTGTTTACTTTGATTATGATTAATTATATTATGAGATTTATGTTCTCAGTCTGGCAGGTTGAATCTCATGTATTCCCAACCTATGTGTACAATAGAGCTGGAAATTATTATTATTATACTGGTAAAGTTATACTACATTTTATAGTATTAAATACATAAATTATTCTTAGATGATCTATTAACTTATCCGCAAAAATATATATTCATTATTTACATTTACTTTATATAAATTTATAAATATTCATTCATATAAATAATGTAACTAATATTCATTTTAATAAATTTATTCATTTTACTTATTTGTGAATCTTAATTAATATTTAACATATTAAACAAATTAAAATGAATACAGTCTATTTTCATCGATACTTAATCGACTGATAATACTGTCAAAGAATTTACAGAGATAAAGATTAAAAAATAAAAGCTTTAGGATACCACCTAAATAAATATAATTTGTACCAAATAATATAAAATTACAGAAAGATATCAATATCGCTCAAATACTTCTACACATTGGTTTTTGATATTTTAAAATTTGCAAACCGATTACTATTACATTATTTTTTTTAATACTTAACATTGTTATTTATATATAATAAAATTATTTTCAGTAAAGAGTACTGAAAATTATTCTAACAAATTTTATAAATTTTTTTATTCTTTAAACAATATTCATAAATATCTAATTTTTAATCTTATATTTATTTAGATAATTAATTAATTTATGGTTGGTAGTTTTTATTTATAAAGGAAAACTTTAAATGCGTGGTTATACTTAATATAATTATATCTTTATTTATAATTTTTTATAAATCTATCATTTATTATAAGTAATGGTTTATTCATCTACCACTTATACTATAAAATATATTGACAATATTTTAGTAAGATTAAAAAAACGTTAAATTAAAAATAATTGTAATTTAATATTTTTATACACATATTTAATTTAAGTATAATGTAATTTAAATATAATCCATTTTGCAGTTGAAATATTTTTTCTGATTAAATTAAACATAATATTTCTTTATAATTACGTTATATATATATATATAATTTATAATTATATATAATATAAATTAATTGATGTATAATTATAATTATGTCTAATAATTATATATATACATATAACATGTATATATATACATATAACATTATATATAACTAGATAAAAATTTATGAAAGATTGACATTTATAATTTAAAAATAATAAGCATAATTAATATGTAAATTTATTTTTACATTACGTATATATTAAATGTCCTTTATAATTTTAATGCATTCAAACTTAGTTTTTCAGTGTTCTATGACAATAAAAATATAAAGTAGTATTTTAATCAGTCGATTATTAATGACTAGCTTTTTGTACGACAAACATAAATAAAGAAAATAAATATCGAAATAATATTGAAATATTTAATAATCAATAAATTTATACTAATCAATATCTTTTCACGACTTTAATATAATAGTTGTAATGTAATATAATTCTATGTATTGTAGTATAATAGTAATCAGGACTTTTGATTAATTTCAATTTCATTTCAATTAATTTTATTTTATTTTATTTTTAATAATTATTAAATAATATATTATAATTTACAACAATAACTATTAAGTTACAAGATTAATAATTATATTTTTTTTATTAATATCTATTACATATTAAAAAGATATTAATTGTTGAAAATAGTATTAATAAAGTATTAATTAATTTTAATATATTTATCTAATTTTATCTTTTAATTATTATATATATATATATATATAATACAATTTACTTCCATTAGAATTTTATATTCTAAATTAACCATAAAAATGTATAGTGATATATATTTTAAAAATATTTAGTTTTAAAATTTTCTTGACCGAATAAAAGAAAATAAGTAATAATGGTTGAGACATAATTTATTGAGATAATTTATTAAGATAATTTATTATTTTATTAAGTCATCAGTTTTTATTATACAGCTATCATAGTATATTGACAAAAATTTTGAATATTTACGTGTTATAACTGATTAATATTATTAACACGTAAGTCATCCTATAATTAATACTTGAATTTTATCGTCAATGCAAGCAACGTTTGATATTTTTCCGTGATCTAACCAATTTAAATTGCACGTTTTCCAAAACAGTGACTTTCGTCTATACTTTTGATTATCATTTTATTAATAACCAACTACATTATAATATTATATTATTATTAAAATATTTAAATGAAAATCAATTAACTTATTTCGTATTATTAATATTGCATTCGATATTTAGCAATTAAACTATATAAAGGATTTCAATTTCAATATGAGTCAGTATAACGATTAAGAAATTACTTATAGATTTTTTGTAATAACTGAACCAAGAAATATTTTTTCAGAATTATGAAAATATCTCAATATTTATTTTCATAATTCTATTATTAAAACTTGTTATTGTTATTATAAAATATTGCATATATATATATATATATATATATATATATACATACATATTTAAATCTCTTGGAAACTACTACAATATATAATTATAGTTTTCTAATTTCTAATCAATAAATATTTAATTATATTAAACTATTAATAAAATTCAATATATAATTTATTTTAAAGTATAATTAATAATAAAATATGCATATTGTTTACAGTTGGAAGGGAAATACCTAAATATAATGCTAAGTTATTATATCTTAATTCTTTTAGAGGGACGGTGAAACCTGAACCATATCAGAGTAAGTATCTATTATTAAAAAAAAAAAATAGTACCTAATCATTATTTCTTTATTATAGAACACATCTCCTGTGTTGCAAGAACTTTTTTGTTTGAAAAATGCACGTTGTGCTTTTGTACCGATATTCCGAATGTAGCACTTTGTTGGGATTATAAGGGCGAAAAGTGCAGGGAAACACAAAAGCTTGTCGATGAACAGAAGAAAATGCCAAACAAAGATCCTAATGGTATTTGGTAATTCACTAATCTGAAAATTTTAAATACCATAAAATTTGTTATTATTTCAATACAAGATTAATTTACCTTTAATACATTATAATAAAGTTGCGATAGACACAAAAATAAAATTTATAATAATTATTAAAAGAATTATTTATCAAAAAATTTTATTTAATATTTGTCTACATTTTTAATAAATATAACGAAATAATAAAGGTATTGTTTTTTTGTTATTTTTAATAAAATAATGTAATTTAGTAAAATTTATTTCTTGACTGTATATACAACCCAATATTACAATACTATTTTTTATGTGATTCATAAATAACTTTAGAACTGATATATATATTAAAATAATAATATAATCATAATAATACCAATTATTTTTTAATACATTTTAAAATAAGATTTTATATTTGTTGCTAATAGTTTGATTTATAAACGAATCAAATGAATGAATCAAAGAATGAATCAATTATCAATAAATTGATTAAATGATTCAATATCTCTAAAACGAAACTTAAACAGTAAAAATTACTTTACATATGGTAAATTAATGTTATGATAATTCTTTATTATTATGTTATTCAATACATTTCTTTATATAACTAATTAGAAGTTTTATGTAAACTAATATTTTACTATTTTATTCTTAAAAGAAGATTTTCTATTCATAAAAGAAGAATTCTATTCTTAAAAGAAGATTTATATGCGAAAATTGTTTATTAAAATATAATTTCATTTCAATCCACTATTAAATACAAGTTCTATAAAATTCAAATGAATGAACAATTTTATTATTTGATTTGTAAAATAATCTACGACAGGAACAAGTTTAACCACAGGTCCTATCGTCCGAAAACCATTTCCCGCTCATTTCTGTTCTGAAATTGCTAATTACTTCTCTGATGAATTGATATTCTATTCCCTATATGTACCCATACGTAATAAATTTTTAATCACAAATGAAAGTATCATTCGTGCTTTTGTACATTTAATATTTTCTGAAAGATTGAATATTTGTAACATTTTATCTCTATGGTCAGTAATATACTTTACGTAAATATTAAATTTTCATTATACGTTTAATAATTATTATACGTAAAAAAAGTCAGCTTAAACAAGTTATATCAATAAAGAGTATATAAGTTATACGAATAAAGAGTATACGCTTTAACGTTATCAAAATGAATGCTCTTAACGTTTTTAATTTTTTAAAAATATGGATGTGTAACATACAAAGGGATTTCTTTATTAAAATATCTAAAAGCAAAGAGAATAATTTGAGGATTTATTAAATCGATAATATTTTATTTATTATATATGGTATATTATTATTGTTCGGGCGTATAGTTGTGGAGCTAGACGTGTTGTACAAGGGTTGGGTTAACAAGCCTTGATATTTATTAGTTAATGTTGTTTTCGGGTTATCACAAAAGAAAAGAAGAAACTGTATAGTGGTTAGAATTAATTTATTTGTAGAATTTTGAGTAACACTATGAATTGAGTAGACTTGGTCTTATCACACTAGCTGATTATGAGCTTTAGTAGTAGTCTTGTTGAAGGAAGGGAGTGTACTGACGGTATTTTTTTGTATTAATTGATAATTAGTTATTTAGGTGGCATGCCAATCGCCGTGTAGTTGGCGCCTAATTGCGACAGACCGAAGACAATTGATTCCAAGTCATACAATTAGTTAATTTCCCGCGCAGGTTTGTACTTTAGTCAAGACGAAAAAGAGGTCGTCTTGACGATTTGGTTTAAATGCGGTTCGCGCCGTAACAATTATTGAATTGACAAAAAGATATCAAAATTAATTAATTGTTTAGATTTTGTTAAGATTGATTGCTGGTAATAAAATGAGATATAAATATTTTAGAATAAATTTAAAAATGCTTTAAGTATTAGTTTATTAATACCTTGATAATTTTTTCCTAAAAAATAATAAAAATAAAAACGTATTTAAATAAAGAATTATAAACCATCGTAATCGTAATTTCGATGTGCCATTGTGCCACCGCGAAGATTAAAAAGAAAATTTGAATAAGAAAAAATATGAGCAATCATCCTTTTCCTGAAGTAATTTAGTAAGGTACGTATAAATTAGTCTAATACGGGCATTTTATGAGCGACACATTTATCTTAATATAAATCAGATAAATGCCGTATGGAGGAAAAAAGATATATGAGTGGTGCGAAGAAGGGAATCTTTTATACTTGATTCTCTGTTAATTTTCTTTGTATTATCCTGTTATATTTTTATTATTTTTAAAATTTACTTATCAGAAAATGATAATTCATTAAATTGTATTAAATTAAGCTTCATTCGTTTATGTTTCTTTACCCTGTAGCTTAAACGTACCAAAATAAGTTAGTTTCGAAGCTTTACTGACGAGTCTTGTAATTGTAAATTGATAATTACAATGCACACGCAGATAAATAACCTCGAAAAATTTACTAGTTGTTTAGATTCCATATAAAAATTTTAAGTGTGTCACATAAATTCTTCTGAAAAATTTCTATTTGCTTTACAAAACTTGTAAACCGCTACATTTAATACTTTATTATTTACCGTTTATTATTTTATTATTAAGACAATATTATTTTCTTAAAAGTAGTAAGCTGTATTAAATTTGAGAAAGTATGTAAAATTTAAGTATTATATATACACGTTAAATCCTCAACGATGAAACTATGGATTTTATAAATTCAAATATGGTAACCTCTGATTTGGTGATACGGTCTAATTTATGGTCTAACTTAGTAGAATATAAATTAAATAATTATTCTCTATTTACATTTGTAAAACTATTTAAACGCGTTATCGACCGATTCTTATTTAAAGAACATATTTATGCCTACTCTACCTTAAATCTGAAATAATATAGTATAAATTATTAATTCCGTATTATTTTGTCGTGATTTTATTTTTAAAGTCTGAAATAGTTTTATTAAATAATTGAAATACTAAAATTAAGGATAATTATTTTGACCGTTATATGACTATTTTGACATTTTGATAAAATAAATATATCGTTACTTAAAATTACATATTAATTCATTATTGGCGATTTTTAGCATATTCATAAATTAAGTCAGAATTAGGAAATTTTACAGCAGATTGATATTTTTTTAAAATCAATAAATACCAAATCTGTAAATTACAGGTAATAAAAAACAGCTAGAAGATTTGGCGGTGTCTCTTCGGCTCGATATTTGCAACTAAGTCCTCCTGTCGATTTCCGCTTCGGGTGCGATGGTCGATTCCGACATAATGGTGTAGAATAATTATTACAATTGAAAAATTTAGTTATCTTAAGCATAATATGAAAAATATATATTTGGTACCAATATTTCTTAAAATTTTTTTAACGAAAAATTGTTTAAATTAATCAACATTCATCATTCTTACTTAGTATTTATTAGAGTAGTCTCTAATACGAGAGAACTTTCTCTCTACGAGCACCACAAAATTTAAGAGAAGAGTCCCTTTATATGTTATTTCTGTTTTGTTTATTACTATACATTGTGCATTTTAAGTACAATTTGAGGCAATTCCGACTGTCTATAATTTTAACTGATCTTGGTTCTGAGCAGAATCAATATTAATAAATTATAAAACTAAGTTTAAAAAGATTATCTATTTTCTCAATACAGTTTATTTTAAATAAATAAACAAACACACACAATCATATATATATAGGCTTAAATTAAATAT
Organism: Ceratosolen fusciceps; assembly: GCA_018883505.1. Classification (NCBI taxonomy): domain Eukaryota; kingdom Metazoa; phylum Arthropoda; class Insecta; order Hymenoptera; family Agaonidae; genus Ceratosolen; species Ceratosolen fusciceps. Next base: position 5,888,686 of record RCIC01000012.1, on the reverse strand, counting down.
TCGCATGAATCAGGACGAATTTCCCAGATAGAATATCGGAAAGATGTGGGGATTCTCCGGTGATGAAATGCCATCAATAATACGAATAATTTTGTCAATTAGTAGCAAATTTAATGTGTGTGTGTGCGCGCACACACGTGATATAATGTATTACAATGTGTATGTATGTATGAATGTATATATTGAACAAGGTTTTAAATTAAAATTTATAATTAATGTTTAATAGTAATATCAATGATGAAGTATTATTTAAATTTGAAATCATTATCGCAGCTACATTATATTAATATATTGGAATGGTGTAAGTTGTATACATTCTGTTTATAGTTCATAAATTTAGGAATTGAGCATTATAAGGACAATATAATTATATGTATATAATTTTATTAAATAGTAATATATAATATATAATATATAATTAAATATGTAAGGTGTGTTATAAGTTACAAAAATTTCTGTAATAGAATGAATTTATAAAAATACGCCATAATTTTATTATTCCATCTTCAATTCATTTAAGTTCTTTGCTTATTCCAAATAATTTTATTTGTACAAATCATAATTATTCAATTTGTATATGATAATATATATTTATATGTACTTAAAAGTATATAAAAAAAATATATATCATATATATATATATATATATATGAAAAATAATATTCTAAAGTTTAAGAACTTGATTAAATTTATTTAGGACAAGAACTTCATATGCATACACAGATAACTATTTAATTATTTTAATAAAATTCACCTGTAAAATAATAAAAAAAAAAAACAATATTAATATTTTATTAAAATTGAAAAGTTATCAATTTGTTAATAATCGAATTTGATGAAGTCGTAGGTCAAGAAAAATATTTATATCAAGTAAAGTGAAAGCTTGTGCAACAACCTTTATGCAGAATGCATGGCTAAGTTTCTGCAAGCTTTTTCTTAGCTCTATACCTCTTGCAAAAAACGAGAAATTTCTCAGGTATACCTAATGTTCTAAACTACATTGATATTTCAAATTATGGATTTTATGAATTGTTAGCTTAAATAAACGATAGTGGAATATTTAAAGATTTTATATTATTAAACATTTTATCATCGTAAAAAATGGGCGATTGCAAATAGGATATTATACAATAAGTAATGTAAAGAAAATGGAAATGAAGAGTAATAGGATAAGACAAAGGGAAATATTATGAAAATAATAATTCTGAGAATGAAGGTGAACGAACAGAGGCTTTCTTTTAACCCTGGTAAATACTCCACCTATAAATATGAACAAAATTCGATTAAGGCACATATGCATGCTTGTGCGTATGCACGCTTGGTGATGTAGTATATAGTCGATTGTGCAAAGCCGGCGACGTCTATTAGTCAGCGCGTAGACACTCGTACACTCCGGCAAATTTAAACGTCATACCCTAATGAAAGGCCGTTTGATCAGGGGAGGGGCGCGTTTGGCATCATCAATAATGCAATCTTGGTGACTTATAGATATATAATTCAATTAGAATTCAGAATTTATATTTAAAAAAAAAGAAAATATTAAAAATTAATGTTAAAAATATAAATTGACTGTGTTAAACTAATGTTTGCAAGTATTGCATGAAAGTGATAGTTGTAATCAAGATTTTTGATAATTTTGAACATTTCATTTCAATATGCCGTACAACATTTTTATAGCAACTTATATTAAACTTATTATCAATTTGAAAGTTAACAAATACATTATTTATTAACTGCTTAATTTTATTTTGAATTTAATAAAACTTATCTGTAAATAAATTAAAGTTATTTGAGTTACAATTAAAATTTATGATAGATACAGCTTCATTGAAGATTTTCGACCATACAAATTCATTGCAGTTATTCTTTTTTGAAAAACTGAAGTAGTTGAAAAATAATGTTGTTCTCTCCTCATAATTTCTGAAAATCATTCTTTATTATAATAATATTGTATAAAAGCTCATATTTATATATTAGAACAAAATTTTGAATTTTTATTTATTTCAAAATATATATAATAGTTTTGCCAAATTTATGTTCTAAATTTATAACTAAGATTAAAGAAACATTAATTGTACTCTTAGAACTTTAATAAAAGATTTAATTTACTCATTAACAATAACGCTATTGCATTGCGTATTTATTGAGAAATATTATTTTAAGAAAATAATACCAAAAAAAATACAATTTCTTGTTAAATGATATTCACTCTTTTATTAAACGGTACGTAAACTTTGCTAACATTTCATAAGACCAATACTATATTCTTTCATATTAAATTTTTCCATTTAACTTTCAGAGGAACTTTTTACTAATATTTTATAAAATATTACAACTGTCTCTTAATTTTTAGCGTTTTAATAATAGTAAAAATTTTTTTAAAATTGAGAAGATGGTTATTTTTATTTAAGGAAGGAAAATGAAAATAACTGAATTATATAACATTAATCTAGAGCAAAGGAAAATGGAATGAGAAGGTCAAATCGTTGTGACCCTGTTCCCCACACCGGAAATAGGTCGTCCGTCCATAGCCGAGACACTTGAAAAAGCGCTCACCTAGGACCCGTGGCTTTATGCCGCAGTAGACCCATCCTACTTGGACCCTGCCCACCTCCAGTAGCTTTTTACTGGCCTCCTCTGTGACGGTCACGATCGCCAGCCATTTGCCGGCTTTGATGGCTCCCGTGAGTCGCACCTCTAGAGGACCAGTAGTCATGCAGGATCGCAAGGAGGGCGCCTCTGACCTCCTCGGTCGTTGCGCACTCGTCCAGGTCCCTGATCTCCAGTGTACTCCTGGGGATCAGGGTGTGGAATGTTGCGCTGGCTCCGACGGCCTTTTTCAAGGCATCGGCAAAGTCCTCCTTGCACTCAACCGATGATGATTTTTTAATCTCGATGAGGACATCCCCCTTTTGGGTTTTGCGGATGCCCTTGATCGAGAGCCCGAGCTCGGAGGGACTAACCTGATGTCGGCTACCGCCCAGGATATCCGCGTAGGTCTTGCCCGCCGCTGGCTCAAGAACGATGGCCTCTGGCCTCACCTTCCCTCTTTTACTGGGGGCGCTCTTCTTTGTAGGGGTCCCCTTTTCCCTGCCTCTTACCGTCTTTTGGCGGTCTTCTAGTTTTTCTTCTCGCGTGAGGACTCTCCTCCACTCCGCGCATGTCGGGCTCTTCCCCACGGTGGTGGTTGGAGGAGGCGTCTGCGATGCCACCGCTGCCTCCTTCTTCCTCTACTTCTTCTTCTTGCCCGCTTGGGCCTCTGGTGGTGTTGCCGGTGGTGGCCTTTTACCGGCCGTAGTCTGTGGTTTCAAGAGAGGAGGCGCCACCTTCCTCCGGATCCCTCGCCGCTCCCTTCTCTCCTGTTCCTCGAGGGCCTCTATATTCCCCTGCAGTACAGGAAGGCCCTCTTTGAAGACTTTGGAGATGCTTGGCTGGCGCTTTAGCGCCTCCATCATCTCCGTCATTATCCTCTTGATTGCTGCGAAGATCGCCCCATAGTCTGTCTCAGCCCTTTCGGGTGTCGATCCGGTCCCCGGTGTTATCTCCGTCTCAGCCTCTATCGCCGCTTCAGGGATTAAAACCGCTCTTCCCCATCCTTCTTCTCTTTCCCTTCCCCCTGTTGTTTTTTAGTCGCCATATATTATGTTTGTTAATTCGTCCCTACGTGTGACCGGCCTCCATGGACCAAAGTTCAGACCAAAGCAGCCGTGAAGTACCTGGAGATGACGCTAGATACGAGGCTCACCTTCGGGGGACATATTCGGAGAGTGGTGGATAAGGCGTGACGGGTAGTGATTTCCCTGTGTAGGATCATGGTCAAAGTAAGTGGGCCACGTCCCTGTATCAGGCGGTTGATGCTCCGTGTCGCTGAGTCCGTCATGCTTTACGGTGCAGAGGTTTGGGCCGACGCGCTTCGGTACAATATGTACCGGAGACGTATCTACACTCTAGTGGTCACTGGGGTATCCCCATCGACGTCCTGGCCCAGGAGAGGAAGCTTGTCCACCAGGCAAGGGGGATATTCGTCCGTGGTAAAGCCAAAGTGCGAGCCAGGGAAACCTTCTTGGCTAACTGGTAGGACAGATGGAAGCGGGATACGCGCGGGAGGTGGATCGCCAGACTAATCAGTCAGGTGGCCCCGTGGACCGGCCGACAGCATGGCGAGGTGAACTATTACCTCGTCCAGCTGTTGACCGGTCATGGGTACTTTCGTGCGTACCTCCACCGTATGGGTAAGGTGGCGGATCCCCGATGCGTGCATTGCGGGACCGCCGTGGACGACGCCTTGCACACATTTTTCGTGTGCGAACACTGGAGGCGACAGAGGGAAGCGTTGGAGGGCGATGTCGGAAGGATCACTCCTGAAGGCATCGTCCCTCTGATGCTCGCCAGTCAAGAAAACTGGGAAAAGGTCCCTAGCGTAAGGGGGGAAAGCTCAGAGGGTGCCTCGAAGGCATAGCTACTGGTTCCCTCCCCAAAGTAATGCTTAACGGCGGTGCCAGGAAGGATATAAGAACCAGGAAAGGACGACCCCTCGATGAACTCGCGTCGTCCCCGCCCTGTGGTTTTCACTATAGGGTGCGGGCGGCGGCAGTGCCCCGAGGGGGTGAGGTTCTGGTGGGTATACTGGCATCTTCAATGCCGGAGAGTCCCAAACACCTGGGGCTCGGGTCCCTGATGGTATTTTTTAAAGATTTTCTCCCTCCTTTACAAAAAAAAAATATATTGTTGTTGTTGTTATTATTATTATTATTATTATTATTATACCAAATTGAATTGCTTGTAATTTTAATTTAAATGTCAAAATAGTCTATGATTTATGTCTATTATATCTATTCACTTATATCTAATCTATTATATCATAAATATCTATTCACCATATTTATATAGTCTTTTACTCTCCTTCTTTCATCGGTCCAGTTGGCACCTCAATTCTCCCTCTACTACGATTTTTATACATAAGCCTTACTCCAATATGTGCACTCGAACCCACTGTACCAGCATCTTTCTACTACAATCCAGTTCAGTGTATTGAAACAGACGACGTATAATCACAAGAGAGCCAGCACTTCAATATGGAGGTGACGTAACAGAAGGGAACGTGTTGCCTCCTTCTCTCGTGCTCTTTTACCCAGAAGTAAACTAAAGGCTTCCTACTCTTTCTCCACTCTACCCTACTCGTTTTTTCTGTACGCATAAACTATATCAGCAACCTACCTTTATTCACATCTTTCTACTATGAATTTAATATCCTAGCGCATACTATGTAATGAGAAGATCTGAATGTACATGTACTGGTATTAATTTGGCGCATATTTGTAGATTTAGGGTAGACGAAATTCAAATGAGGGAAAATTAATCGATTTTTTCATATAGTTCTAGCTTCGTATGTTACAATTTTATTGTTTATTATATAAATATGCTTTTGCTGGTATATTATTTCATTAAATTTGTTTTGATCTAAAAAAATATATTATACATAGAAATATTTATAAAATAAACTAATAAATTAGTTTATTATTTTTTACTTTAAAATTTATATTTTATGAACTAAGATTAACTTTTTTATTGCGTATATATGTATCTATGTATATATGTAGCGTATGCATGCAAAATTAAAATGTTATTTAAAAGCATTTTTATTCTTAATTTCTTATGATAATTTTATTAAAGATCATAATTATCCGATTTGATAATAATAATTTTTTAATAATTAAAGAAAGTAGTTATTAATTTTGTATGTAGTATACATTGAGATTTTATTTCCTCCGGACAAAATAGTACTTTCTGTTTAATTGAAGATGGAAAAATACTGAGATCATTTTCTTGTTCTATTTAAAAAAAAAAAAAATTTTAGATTTTTTGTTATAGATTTATTATTTTTATTTAAAAATAATCTTTATATTATTTATTTTTTAAAAATAATATAATTATTACGTAAATATGTTTTATGATTTTATATAATAATTATAATTAAAATAAAATAATATATTGGTACATTTCCGTTCGATATTTAATATTTACATGTGAGATAATGTGTATTAATTATATACATTTATGTATCTTTAATGTATACGATAATTTGATGTTTTTTTAAATAACTGATTACAATTTAAGCATATGCAATGTAAATAACATACTGTAATGGAATTAAATAGTAATGAATAATAATTTATTTTCATCACCTACAATTCACTCTAAATTGTCTAATTCAATTTACATAATTTTTACATATTAAATTAATTTTTAAATATAATTTATTATCACAAATCGATTATTTAAAATAAACAATGTATAGTTTCTATTTATTCAATATTTACATATAGAATTATTTAATAAATAAACTATTCAATTATAATTATTCTACATTCCTTACAATCGAATAAATAAAATTTTTTGTGATGAACGTTGAACAGAGACGAAAATACGAAATGAAGGGAAGGACAATGACCAGCGAAGTTCGACAGAGAGAACAAGGGAGATGGAAGGGGAGTTTGGGCTAGCGCACCGACTCAACGACACACGAATTTTCTTTTCCTTTCTCTGTCTTCCTTTTTCCTTTGATCAACACATGTATGAGACTACGCGATAATAGTGCACGTAAGCGTTAGATACACTAGCTAAGTGGGGGTAGGTTAGCGGACAAAAATAAGTATGAGAGGGAGATTGGCTGACTAAAAAGAGTAGAGGAATAAACAGACCTGGAGGGTGCGCGTATGTATGTATTAACGGGTGAGAGAAGGTGCACGGGTGTAGGGGAGGGCGGATTGTCGGGTGAAAAGGTGATGAATTTAAGGGAGAAAGCAAGAGGGAAGGAGAACACGACTGGGGTCGACCGTTCGCTGGAGTGGGGAAAACGGCGAGGAAGGGTGCGTCCTACTTTGCGTCGATTTTCACCTTTCTTTTTCGTTGCTCCCGCTAGAAACCGTTATGCCTTCTCTCCTTTCCACTGAGGGTGACTTTAGTTCAAGTACCAACAATTTCTCTGGCTCTGCCGCCATCATCGTTGCCGCGGCCACCGCCACCGCTACCTTCTGTCCCTGCGCCGTGCGGTCGTACGGTGTTGCGCGAGCCTCGGCTTCACCTCGACCGGTCCGGGCCATCGTCAGCCGAGTGAACGCGCCCATCTTTGTCACCGACCAACATCGTTATATAGAACATTACGTGTGTCTCGTCCTCGCTCGCTTCTGTATCAGGACCGTAGCCGCCACCGTCGCCATCATCGTCATCGCCGCCACCGCCGCTATCCCCCGTGTCACCCCCGAGGATCTGCCGCTATCCCTACGAAAGTGCGTGTGATCAAGTACTCACTTTAGTTTCGTGAGATTGTGCGTGCATGTGTGCTACTCAGACAGTTTTTGTTTTCATAGTGAATTGCACTAGACCGATTAATACGCTTTTCGCGTTCGATATATGCGCGAGGGAGTGTGCGCGTGGCCACTGAATGGTGATTTCGCAAAATAAAAATCTGAGAACGGATACGAGAACATCTAAAGAATAAAAAGAACTGCTGTTCACGAGTGTGGCGTTGGCAGTTTGACCCTTGGTGGCTACCCTTCCTTGAGGATATTATATGGCCATTGAGGCCAGACGTCCGCTCCCTCGGAGAGCTTCGCTGCGCGCGCCAGTTCTATAGAGCGCGTCTTCTTCGTGCGCGCCCTCGTTTGGATGTAATTTGTTGGACGCTTAGCATAGCATTTCGAGAAGAAGGATAAATTATGTAGCGAGTGGAAGTTTTCGATATTGTTTATTTCAATAAACAGCGATTCCATCTGAACGTTCGTAGCGCCTTGTTCGAACGTCTCGGATATTCAATGCACCTTTCAAAGGCCAACCCGAAGTTTTACGTTAAAGTCTAATTGCCGTATTTTCAAGACATGTGAAGGCTGCGAAGCATAAGCTGGAAGAGTGATAGAAAGAAAGAAACTCAGGGCTCGAACAATGCCATTCTATGCATAGAACTCCTAGAAATCTGAAAGTGAGTTCTATTACCAGTGTCTTACGTATTTTCGTATCTATTACACTTTTTTTTGTATAAAAATAGTTAAACAATCAGAAAAATAGGATTATCCTGACGATGATTGTTGATGACATTTTGACTTTCATATTCATCGAATTCTGTTTTATTCAACGGACAAAAACTATACATTTTCTATGCTGATTGCCGTCTTTTAATTTTTGTAAGTGATCCGAGAAACAGCAATTATTATCCAAATAATTCGGAAACAATTGCAGTAAAGAACAAAGAGAGAAAGAAAAAAAAGTTTGTAAGAGAAAGGGAAAGGGGGAGAGAGAGCGAGAGAGAGGGGGGTGGTAAAGAAAGAAAAAAGAGGGGGCAGAGAGAAAGAAGACATAGAGAGATAGATTGAGTGAGTGAAAAAGTAGGAGAGAAAAAGTGATAGATAACGAGAAGTAAAAGCATAAAGTTAAAGACTTTGCTCAATACAGCAGTGTATAAAAATAGAAAATGTATTTTTACAAAGTGATATTTCTTTTTAACCTTTTATTAATTTGTTTTACAAGTTTCGGTTTATCGGTAGGAGACAAGTGCGCGAATGTGTGTACGTGTAAGTGGAAAGGCGGAAAGCGAACAGTTGAATGTAAGGGGCGCGCACTAACGAGTGTACCAGACGGCATTGATTCAGAGACTCAGGTACTCGATGTAAGTGAAAATGATATCGGTGCATTGACAAACAAAATTTTTATTAAAGTACGTCTTACGAATCTTCAGCGTTTATATCTTCGAAATTGTCGCATAGACCGAATCGAGCAAAACGCCTTAGCTGGACTTACAAATCTTGTCGAATTAGATCTCAGTTACAATCAACTTACAAGTGTTCCCAGTGATAGTTTTAATGATACTCCATTTCTTAGAGATCTTGCATTATCGCACAATCCTCTGTACAAAGTTGTTGCGCATGCATTCGCAAATACACCGAATCTCGTTAAATTGGATTTATCTAACGCAAAGTTAACTGAATTGGCTGCTAAAGGCTTTCAAGGCTTAGAAATGTTGGAAAGTTTGAAACTAAATGATAATCGAATCTCTACATTGCATCCTGGCACTTTCGAGCCTCTCAGCAAATTAACAAGTATTGAACTACATGAGAATCCTTGGATATGTGATTGTCATTTACGTGAGATGAAATCATGGTTAGTGAAGCAGAATCTACCAACTTTGATCGCACCTATATGCCATCGGCCGGAGCAATTAGTCAATAAATCTTTCACAGAATTAACGTTCGATGATTTCGCTTGCCGACCAGTTATGCTTATAGTCAGTCGCTATGCTGAAGCTACTATAGGTGAAAATGCAAGCATTGTTTGCACGGTGACCGCTATACCACCTGCTAAAATTAAGTGGATTTGGAATGGAAAGTTATACACTAATCATTCAGCAGTCAATAATTATCAAAAAATTTTAATTTATGAGGAAGGCCAATTCCGAAAGCTTAGCACGCTAGTACTAACTAATGCACAAGAAACAGATTCGTCGAATTTCTTCTGCGTTGCAGAAAATCAAGCTGGTAGTGTTGAAGCAAACTTTACTCTTCATGTTTCTTTACGTACTGCTGGAATGTCAACATTAGGATCTGGACAAATTGCTGGCATATCTGCAGCCCTCGTAGTGCTGATATTATTTATTTTATTAACTATCATGGTTTTATTTATTCGTTTGAGAAGAATGCCTCAGAAGGATGTAAAAACACCGGCGTCTGCCATGGATAATCTACCTTTGGAGAGCTGTAATAGTCAAGAACCAAATAACCCACAATCTACCGCTTCAGTAACAAATAGACGGAGGGTCGATGAAATTGAAGCAACGAGTTTCAATGAATCTAAAACAGTTACTCCTGCATCTTTGATTAATCATAGTTACGTGCAACAATCTAATACAAATCTTGTTACGGAAAATCACGATTATCTTATAAATTGTTATGAGGAACCAACTATGAGAATTCAGCAGTCTGTTATAGTTGGACCATGTTACTCGCCTCAACCATCTTTAATACCTATCGATAATCCGGATCTTATCCAGGATACAAGACGGGGCTCTAATGAAGATGAGATAATTCCGGCAGGATATGCCACCAGTAGTGATTATAGTAGAATCGTTAACATAGATGAGGGGAAAATATTATATTCTGAATGCACGGGATGGGAAGCTCAAAGCAGAGATACTGTTTTCAGGCCATCAGTATCTATGAATCCATACGGACCTAAAGAAATTCAACAAACTCACAGTGGCATTGTCGTTCCGGGTCAGCAACAAATACAAGAGTCTTTTCCACCAGGTGCTAAACAAATTAGAGTTTGGCAAAAAGGAGTACCTGTTTTACCACCAGTTTCCGCATTAAAACGTGTTTTAGGGTCAACGCGTAGTTCCCCAGATGAAGGGTATCAGGAAGGTACTGGCACAGATGTTTAGATAACATTTTTGTTTTTGTGACTTCAACATAGTGCATAATAAGATAATAAACAATAAATTAATAGCTTGTATTATTTACAGTATGTGTTTTTGTTTATGATAAATAACTACATTTAAAGTGTTCGAATTACATTAAAAATACAACGATCTAGCATGAAATGAAGTTAGGAAATAAAATGGAAGAAAAGGTAGTGATGAAAGAGGAAATTCAAATTCTATATCTGATAGGAGTCCAAGCCATAACCAGAACCATAATGTTTTACTTGCAGTGTGCATAGGAGATGTTCAGTGTTGCGTGTAACAAATTGACAAGAATATAAGTATAAACATTATCTAACAATGTCTCATTGTTTCGGTAATAAAAGCATTTAGCGCCTAGTAATAGTTCGTTTGAAGTATATTGGTGTAGGGTGCGGTATTTATGCATGAGTTCCAGTGCAAGTCTGTATTTATGTATGCATACACATTTAAATGATTGAGAATATGTATTGAAAAAGCCAGACAGAGATTGATATGTCGATAGATGCATTTTAATCGGTGTATATGCCTTTCTGTCTGGTCTATTGTATGTACGAACATTCTGTACATAAGCAAATGATTTTCAGGAAGAGTTCATTTCTATTATCGAGCATTAATTACATCAAACCGTATCTACATTGGTCATCAAACAAAACATTTTCAAAGTACGCAAAAACTGTTTAATGTTCCAAAAGTTTATAATAGATTGTAATGGCGATTTAATTCCTCGAGGATCTTATTGTATGTCTGTACTGAAGAGACTCCAAAACACAAAGCTTATCTTGTACATCCGTTCTTTTTTTTCTTTGCTTTTTTTCAAACTTTCAATCACTGGTTATAAAATGTTTATGATGGTAAAAATTACTATATTCCAACTTGATTTATTCTTTTGTATAAATCTCAGGCTAAAAGGCTAAGATATGTTTAGAATTGTGATGTTTCATTTTAATAAATATATTTTCTATAATAAAAATATTTAAGACTGTTTAAGAAAAACCTAAAATGTTATATCTGTGTGCTTCACGATTACGATTATGTTAAATAAATTTTTCATTTTAATAATATTAGTAAATTTAAATGATAAATGCAATACAGATTTTGTTTATTTAATTTTAACGATCAAGTTATGATATTATTTTTTCATCAATAACTAAAATAAGTTAAATAATTATTAGTTAAATAATAATAATAAGACACTGATTTTGTTTATTTAATTTAAAATAATAAAGTTATAATACTACTTTTACTCGGTAAGTAAGATTATTTTAACCAGTATGTTTTTACCAAGTTATAATACTACTAACTAAAGCTAGTTTGAAAGAGATTGCTATAAAGTCGAAAATAACAGACTTTTTTTACTTTATTGTTGTTTTCCTGATACGCATTATTAAATAATAAAGACTCTTAGATATAGCTTGTGTAATACATATATTTTCCTAGAATGTCTTGATAAACTAGTATAAATTATAAAATAAAAATATTATAATTTTAGGTGCTTATCAAAAATAATTATAAATAATACTATAAATGATGCAATGAGCACAAATTAATCAGAATAAAAAGTTTACTTAAAGAAAATTTTTCTTTGTAAAGAGAAAATAAATATTTTATAGAATAGAGGTTATATAATTTATGGAATTTATTTGCCACATTACATTTTTAGTAATGCGTTTGGAGAGTTGGAAACTATCGCAATAGAATAAAGAAATCATAAAATAAAGGAAATGAATGAAAAAAATTATACATGTACAGTTAAAAAATATATAAAGCTTGAGATGAAAAGAGAGAAAGAACATCAAAGGAAAATAGTAAGAATAATAGAGATATATGAATAAAAGTTAAAGGGAAATATGAATGAGAGAGAGAGAGAGAGAGAGAGAGAGAGAGAGAATAGAATTAAAAGATTTATACTAGATTGTATAATCTTGAATGTTTATCGACTTAATATCGTAAGGATGTATGACTCTTTGCCTTAGCGGTACGATACAGTATAAGAATACTAGATTTTCGTCATTCAATTAACTTTCTTATCATAGCTCAGATTTATGACATATCCCTAATTATTTAATTTCACAAAACGCTAATAAAATCATCTAGTATTTCATTTAGAAATATTAATTTAATAATAAGAGAAACATTAACAATTTTCGACAGATTTAGTTTTTTTCATTACACATATTTATTTCTGTTGCAATCTATGCTTCAATATAATAAAAATTACTTGTACACGTATATGGATTAAATATTTATTATTTTTCATGAATTCAAATAAAATATTTTGAAATAATTAATTAACACAATTATGTAATAGAAGATAGTAAATAATATTTTTAATTTAAAAGAATGGAATGATAGTTTAAAACATAATTAAATGAATCGTTTAATTTTATATACTTATTGGTAAAGAATAAAACAGTAACATTTGGATAATTTTAACGAAATTTCAAGTATGAACACAGGTCTTAATTAATATTTTATTTTATTTTTTAAAATAAATTTTAAGTGATATACATTAAAATATAAACTTATGCATAAGTATAAAATAAATATTCAAATAATTATAAACGCATACTATCGTTTAACAATTGTTTACATTTCTTTAGAAATATTTAAATGCACAGGGAATACTAGTCCTGTACGTATAAAAATTAATAAAAGAAAATGCATAGGCGATACTGTAAGTGTACTCTTGGAATGTCAGGAATTAAATGAATATTATAATTTTATTTATGCTTTCACTAAAATACATTTTGTGTTCTTTCGTTATTTTACCGACGCAAACATTTCAATTGTTTGCTCGATCAGCTAATCGCTACTTCGTGCAATCATATTATCATTAACCAATTATTATACAAAATAACCTGTGTCATCCAACTTTATAATTTCGGTAGTCCTTGAAGGGTAAATTTTTCTATCAAATAAAAAAGATTGCAATATTTTTAAGACTCGTTTTCTAGATGATTTTAAGTAATAAAGAGTAAGAGAGAGAGAGAGAGAGAAAGAGAAAGAGAAAGAGAGAAACTTTAAATTGAGTAAGGGAGAGAGAGGGGGGACGGGTTGTAGAATACGAAGAAAGTAATCGGAGAATAATCTTAAATAAGGCATGGTGCTACGTAAGTAGCAGGTAGCGAGTGAGAGTCAAGGAAGATAGGAATATAAATATACGCTGAGGGCCGTAATATTGTCGTGGACCGCACAGCTCCGTACACGTTATTGTACATTTACGTTAAACGATCCTTGCATCGTACTTGTTGGAAAGATGCGTGAATTCATGGGAACAATTGTGAAGAGATGGAGACACAAAAGAGACTGTGGAGGCATAAGGGATGTACCTTTCCTTCAAGTTTTCTTTTCATTTTTCGTAGATAAACGTTTATACGGCTTAGTTATACCATATTAAAACGAAACTCGGTCTTATAAGTATGACAAATTTCTCCTACAGTAGGATAGAAAAATACCAGAATATTTTTTTGTACATTTCTTTCAATTTACATATTATCTAAGCATATTTCTCGTTAGCCTTGGTGAATAATTCTTCTTTGACTGGTCAATGTTGAATTCAAATTTTATAAACTGAAAATATGAACCCTTGAACTAAATTAAAAGCCATTTTTTTATTTATTTATATCTGATACATAATTCTTATATTATGATTATCTAATAAAATATTTCTTGTTTAATATATTAAATTAAAATTTAGATTAAATCCAAATCCAAATATTTAGGACTTCTTATTTAACTTATAATTGTTCTTCTTAAACTTCTTTGTTAGTTTTCAAATTTTAATTTCCAAATAATACATTAAAATGTATTGCATGTTTAAAACAATAGTACATATTGCTAATTAAAATTTTTCATCAATCATATAAAAAATATAGTTAAAAATAAGGCTTTATTTTAAAGATCGCATACATTTTAGTAGATACTATAACGAAACCATTAAATGTAAAAAATTTGAAATATACGATATTGTGATTAAACATTTGATCAAATCTTCAAATCTAAATAGGCAATTCATACTAAACATTAAAATTGAATTTATATACGATTAAATTACGAACATTCATTATGAATTTAACAAGTCGATCTACATAAAAACTAAACTGTTCATTTCAACACAAAGTTTGTCTACATATATTTAGAAAATCTAGTAAATCTCATAAATAGAATATTATAGGAGCAAGAAAGTATTATTGTATTTGAATAATAGATAAAGAAAATTAAATTTATAAAATAATAGTATAATATAAAAAGGATCATCTAATTTTTATTTTTATGAGTAAGCTTATCACCAATGCTTAAAAAATTGTATAAAAATTATAACGGTAAAATAGAGGATTATTTTATCAGATCGATGCCAGAGTAATCAACCCAAATAAAAAAAATCATAAACATAAGATTAAAAGCATAAGATGTCTTCAAATAAAAACAAAATATTTCGTTGTTTTGAATAATAGATTTATGAAAGACTTATGTTTTTAGTATTTGTTTTACATAATTGTTGACAATGTAATTGATAGTAATTTGAATACACCAATCTAAATCGCTTAATAATTGATACTATTAAATATTAGTATGCATTTAATTATTAACGAAATGATTAATTTTTAAATTATTTTCGTTCATTAATTTTTCTGAATATAAAACAATATTTTAGAAATTTCTTTATTTATTTTTCAGAATAAAATTTAATAAATAATATATTTTTCAAATAAATTTAATATTATTTCTATAATTTTTAACTATTAAGAAACTTATTTTATGATTTGAAATAAGAAAATAATTTTTTTTATATGATAATAAAAAATTAAGAATAAATAAAATCGATAATTTAATGTTTATGAAAAATTTCGGGTATAGTATTAAAATGATGTAAGAATTAAAAAAATGTATGTTATTTGCTCAATTAAGAAGAATATTAAATTACCTATAGATACAGAAAGATTGCTTTAATATAATAATTTAATAATAAAGCAAGAAGTGAAGTCTATAAATGTTATCATTCATCGATAATGTATATGTAAATTAAGTTTTAAATAAATTCATTTAAAGTGCTTCTATGTGTGTGCCAAATATAATTCATTTAATTATAAAGCTATAAGTATTTTTTAATAGTATTGATAAAAATTAAAAGAATCATACAATATATATTACTGCACATACGATGAATCTAAAACACCAGTAATTGCATACTAGAACGTAATAAATATATTTTTGAACGTTCAGACAATAAAAAATTTAACCGCTTCTTTCCCTATTTTCTTTTAGTTATTTATCTGAAAATGAATATGATAATTTCTTCTTTTTATCAATTCGAACGTAATAAATAAAAAAAATTTATAAAAAAAGAATTTTCGAAATAGTGATAATAATACTATTTTCTTGATATACATTTTTAATAAGTAATTTCTGAAATTATTTTTCATTAATATAAAAATATAAATTAAAATAAATTAAAATTTTCATCAGTATTAATTTTTTATTAGTTTGAATCCGATTTTATACAATATATCATCATTCATGATTTTCTGTAGGACATGTTACGTATTTATAACATTTATATTTATCTATAGATTATTTTTTGTACTAAGTACAGATAAGAAAAACAATGTTACATATAAATAAATTTTTTTTATAAAAATATTTTGATAAATTTACGAAACGAAAAATTGAATTAAGTTATATTTTATAAACATGTTTTTTATTCTCATATCGTTTTTGTATGCCACCCATAGCAGTTTTATATATAAAATAAACCATTATTAAAATTTAAATTGGTATTCTCCATTATTATTATGATATTATATCTGTATTTAAGTAAATTTGAAAGAACTCTTATATTAAATACTTAGTATTATAATTATGATTTTATTCTATCAGTATTTATAAATTTACGATGAAGAAAATACTAGATATTAATTATAAATAATACAAACTAGATTTGTTTCAATATTTACAAAAAATATATTAATCTTTTAATTTTAGTATATTACTCTATAATTTCAATAAAATTATAAATTATTGATTGCGGTAGACTATTACATTTATTTTTACATGAAAATTTAAATATAAAAGTATATATGAAATGGGAAAATTTCTATTCATAGATCACACAGATTTATATATCATTACTCGGGGTATAACTAAGTATTCGATAAAACTAATAAATATAAGTAAATAAATAAATATAAGTAATATAAATAATAAATATAAGTAAAATCATTGTCTTATTACAAAGGTATTATAACTACAAAAATTCTTGCTTTTCTTTTAATCAGACTAATTTTTGTTTCTTTTTTAATATTAGTTGTTTTGTATGAATATTTATTTCTTAATGTGTGGTTATTTTTATTTTTTATAATAATAAAAAGCATATCAGAAATTTTTAATGTATTCTTACACTCTTGCTATTATAAATTGTTAATTATAATTTAGTTTTAATAGAATATAAAGTGTATATTCAAGATTTGAAGTAATAGAAATACATATAAGATGAATATTGTTTATCAAATTAAATTGTATTATCGTTAATGTACCAAAAAAAGTATTGTCGGTTTTAATATCCTACATAATAGAAAAAAATACGAGATCTGTACATAAAGATTAAAAAAAAATGTTGAAAAAGCAATTTAAAAAGGTACTTTATAATTATATAATAATAATTATTATTATTAGAGCAGACATAAAACTAAGTCTTATTTATAATTGAGAGTGATATAAGTCTGATACTTTATGCATGTGTAGCTTAAAAGTTTTATAAGAAGTCTTAAATGAATATTTTAATTAAGCAAAAATAATTCTAGTTATAATATTATAACTGTTAATGTATTAAATGTTCTATACTTACGATTACTTTTAATTAATTATACAAATTGCTACAAAAAAATCTTATGTTAAAAAATTATTTCGAGTACCATAATTTAGGTAACATAAATATTATCAATTTAAATAATATATGTACTCTATCAAAAATCCTAAAATTTCTGTTAATAATGAATAGTTGATTATTTATTAATACTTAAGTAAAGTTATAAAAACATATCAATATACTTGATAATTATGCAACTTTACTTTTAGGAGAAAAAGAATTCGTAAACATGCTTAAGTATATCGACAAACAGGACAGTTATAAGAATTCCTCCCTGTCTGTATTAATTATCCTACCAGTGGCTACAGAATGAAGGAAAATGAAAATTGAGAGAAATTCACCAGCCAAAAACAAGCAAATTGCTGCCGCACGTACTAACGCTACACTTGATGCCTTATTGGGAACATCATCAGCGCCGTACGTGTAAATGACGGATGTAAATAACAAAATAGTTGAAGAGATTACATGCGTATTTAACTCACTAGAGTACTGCAACATTTTTATTTGTATAATATATTATAACTAGTAGCAGTCAATGAAATATAAATCTCAGTATAGTAAAGAAAAGCTGGAAAACTTCGTGTACTTGGACATATGCGCATAAGCACGTGATAAAAAAAAATAAAGAAAAATATATAAAAAGGAGGAGTAACAAAAAGTGCGGAGACTTAAGCGAGAGAAACCGCGAAGGCTGATTAGTAAATATGTGACGTGACAGTGTAGCATTGTGAGCGAATACTTGTGTAAAAAAGTTGAGAATGAAACATAAATAAATCGAAAATGCTATTCAGACGCGAACATTATTATTGTAGTGTACGGTGATTAAAAAACATAAAAGAAATAAAAATCAGTAAAGTCACAAACTCGACCCGTAATTATATATAGTTCATATTTAATAAAAACGAAAAAAACAAGAATAAAGAAGTTATAAGAAAGAAAAGACGAGAGATGTTAAAGATGTAAAAATCTGTAATTTAATAAAAAAAGCGAAGTAAAAGAATATAAAGAATATAAAGTATGTGTGAAATTATGTCAAAAAATTTTCAAACGTCGTTTTATTTTCCGAACGAATATTTGCACAATGTTTTTCTGAGTGTCCGATTATTCATTGCCGTTTGTCTGCACACGTGATTTCGGAAAATGTTAATGTGATGAATGGTGTGCATTTAAATTGCGAACAATTGTACATTTATTAAATTGATAATATTATAAAAGTTTTATTTCATGCTTGAACGGAAGAACGGAAGAACTCAACTATTAGGTTTTTAAATTTATGCCGTACAATTTCGATATCGATCTCCGCGTATATTTTCAAGCTCACTAAGAAAAATTTAACAATTATTTCAAACGTAAATATGTTCATGATTATACGTATATTATCATGTAAGGGAGCAGAATAAACATTTCTATAAAAAAAAACTTAATAAAAAAAATAATATTAAGAATGAAAACTTAGAGAATATATAATTCAATGAAGGAATTCGTTGTTTTTCCATGACGGATATATGAAGACCTGGTGACTATCCTTGACGTATTACTTTCTAATATCAATGCCTTTTCATTTTATACATTTTCCTGGTAAAAAATTTATTTTGTGATAGATTGAAAATATCTTTCATCGATAGAGATTTGGTCAGTTTAGTTTAGTAATTTATTACGTATGGAAGACAAACGGTTTTATGTGTCACTGTAATATTTATTACGTACATATAATGTAATAAACAACTAATATATTTATAAAAAATTGAATTTTCTTTCTAATAAGCTTTATTATTATTTTTACCTCTATAATAAACATCAATTTAATTATGTCAAATTGATATGTACTTATAATCCACAGTTAGAGTCAATTACGATTTTGAAACATCTTGAACCCATCTAAATTCAATCTGACATTTTCTATTTATATTCGTTTATTTTATATTTATTTTCTACATAAAATAAATTCTTTGCTGTATTATATGCCTTATTATATTAACTTCATTTATAATATCTGGTTTAATTTATATATGAAATAAAATTAAATAAAAACTAAGTTTCATATTTATATAGCAGGTACGTGAATATAGTTCCATTTAAAAATATAATTCTATGAAGCTAAAAAATTTTTGTGAGTATATCTACTTATTATTTTTTCAATTGTATAAAAACTCTATGAATATATGATTTCCCTGTATTATTTTAGCTCCGTCAATAATGAATTTATATAATATTCGAAATAAATACTTACATTATATATTATATATTATATAATAATATATTTCATTGTGCAATTATCGCATAAGGCTTTAATTATTTGTTGATATAAAATTCGATAGAATTTTAAGCTTTGAGAAAAATATAAATTAAAGGGTAATATATTTTTTTACAAAATTCATACATATCAAATAAAATAAAAATATAGAGTTTTAGTTAAATGTCTAATATATTATATTAAATTGTAAAAATGAAATAATATAAATTTTTTTATTAAACATATATTACTGCATTTTTTTAATTTTTGAAACTAATACATCGTATTTAGTTTTATAGTTAATAAGACAAAAAATTCATTAAGTAAATTTAATTCTTTCTTATTATAATTCAAAATAAATATATATATGTGTGAAATATTTTTATTGGATAATAATTTTTGTTATTCTTTTTTCAATTTGTATTTTATATTGATAAAAACTATATAAATTTAAATATAGGCGAAAGTACTTATAGAAAGCCAATAGAAAATTTATATTTAAGAATTTTATGTATATTATGTCATTGATCTATGTTATATAATAATTTTTCAGTCGAACACGATTAATATAAAGACTACATTAGAGAATAGAATATAAAGTAAAAGGAAATTAAGAAAAGCGTCAAAGTTCAATATTGTTCGACAACAGAAATACGTGTCGTTATCACTAACCCATCCTTCCTTTCCACTCGTTCTTTTCCTGGTAACATCAACGAAATTATATTTAGAAAGAACGAAGTAGCATATAATTCTTTTCAAGATATATAGAATCTGACCATGGTTTCCTTTAATTACTTTTAATTTTAATTAAAACTCGACAGATTTTTAAAAAAAATACGAATTCGTTTTTATAAATATATAGTGGATTCTTCTATGAATTTTAAAGTAAAGATTTTCATAATTTTAAATATAAATTTAATTTGCATTCTTTATATTTAATTTTTCCCTTTTATCTATAACTCTTTTTTAAGTATAAAAAATATTCATTTTATTTTCTAGTCTTTTTCTGTATTATAAAATTTTTATTTTTGTACATGAATCAATGTATTTTTATATTGATTCCAATTATTTATAACAAAGGTTATAATTTTTAAATAATAATTATTATAACATGATTTATATTTTTTCATTATGTTACATAAGATATTATAAATATTTTAATTCTATTTTTACCTTTTTATGAACTCTTAAAAAATATTGTAATGAACTAAAAATAAATGAAAAATTATCCTCGCTATTTTATGCAATTTTTTTATTAATATAATTTTTTTTTATTATACAGTATTTATCTACATCGAAAAATCATATCTTGATATAAACAATCATTTTCATGTTGTATCTGTGTTCAAATTTTAGAAATCAACCATAATCATAATAAAAAAATTATTTTACATATTTACATATTTTTAATATTTTTAATATGTAATTATTTATATTTGTATACTAATAATATATATTTTTTAAATATATTAAGAAAATTATGTATATCTTAACAAAATCTGTTCTGTAATAATACATTTATTAATAATACATTATAGAATCTGAAGAGATTAAATAATTAAGAAAAAACCAAATAATAGTAGCTGCAGAATATATATTTTTATAATTTTGTTCGCATTTCATATATGATTAAAATAAAGTGAATAAAGAAGGGAAAAAATATAAATGTTTGACATTATAAAAACTATATCAAAATGGAAAGAAGAGTAATAAAAGTTTTTTAATTAAAAAAAAAAGAAAATTATAGAAATAAAGAAAGAATTTTTTTTCCTCGTTGAAACGTTACGTCGATATGAAAAAATCATTGATGTTGAATAACAGAAAACTAAGATGAAAAAGGTTTGACAGTTAATATGTAAAGCTGTTTTAGTAAAAACTGTTCATCATGAAATATATATATAGATTGCAATGGATGTAGATTAATATACTTTGTAATATAAGTAATTCGTATAATTTTCTACTTTCTTATAGTTCTACTTATAGTTATTCATTGTATTTAATTAAACATACAGGAAATCGATGAACGAAATATAGATAGTGAGTTTTTTATATTATCAACATATTCGTACTTCTATTTAATAATAAGTAATTGTTCATTGTTTATATGTTTTATACATTTATATAATTTAACAAAATTTAGTATAATTATACATATTTATTAAACTATTTAAAATAATTGCTTGCTTATAAATTTTGAACTGTTTAAAAACTAATTGAAATAAAAAAAAATATAAATAAGCATTTATTATTTTATATAATAAAACAGATATATTCAGTTATAATTCAAAGTAAGAATACGTCATATGGAAGTTTGTGACGAATGATAAATGCATTTAGAAATATAATTAATAATCTTATTTTTTACAGTATCTGAATTCAGCAAGCATTTATATCTTACGTAGAAATTTCAAGAAATCGAGTTCTTTTACTAAATGAACCAATATTATTTACTATTTACAGATTAAATATTTTATATGAGGGCAGAGATTACAATGAAGTAATTGAATATATTACGTATTTATTGCGCGATTGTTTTGCGAGTTGTGCGAGATGACTTGTGGATGTTTTACTAAAAATAAGCAGTTCCAGTTTTAGGAATACGGTATATGGACGGATGGAGCCATTTCCGCATTTATTCTACATGTAGTTATAGTATAATTATGGAAAATGCAACAGCAAATGGAATGATGAGCACTAGATTAAAAGATTGTTCAATTAAATTGGAAAGATCAAGGCAGATTCAGTGGCTGCTGACCACGTTACGGGCTAAGTAGTAGTTTTAAAAGTTTGTTGGTACAATATCCCATTATGTGGTACCTCTGCAAAGGCCGTAAAGATATAAAAGTATTGACTGAAATAAAATCTTATCAGCTCAGGGGAAAATGCAAATCATTGAGGGAAGTGAAGGAAAATTTCTAAAAGTCCGACAGAACTTACAACAAATTTCATAATAAAAGAGTTTAAATATTTAATAAATTTTATTATAAAGAAATTTATAGCAAAATATAAATTTTCTATAGTATTACGATTAAATTATTTTCCATGTTAAAAGGTCCATAATCTCCATTATACTCAATAGCATAAAGTATTTTTTTATATGTATGTAATTATTAATAAGTTAGTTTTATAATTATTATAATCTCAATTTAATTTAAATATTTTTTTAATTATTTATTATTTATTATTTACTTTATGTGCAGCATAATTTTATATTTATTTTATTACAGTAATTGGTACATTAACAAATAAATTAAATGATCTATCTTAAATTAATTTTTATTTTTTAATACTAAGAGATTATGGATCAATTAATATAAAGTTTATGATTTTGAGGTTTATAGCTACTTCAATTACTTTACCCTCTCTTTATCTTAACATCTTTAAGAAATCAATTTTAAGCTTACTTTTATAAAAAATGCTCCTAGATTGTATCAATACATTTATTACATATTAGTGATGTATCTTATTGTAAGTAGTTGTATGTAGAATGAATTAATATCAAACAAATGCTATTTATATTTATTTAAATTTATGTTTCATAATTTAGTAATAATTTTATAGAGAAAACATAATATATTACTTATTTAGAATTAATATTAAATAGTAATTTATTTAATTACTAAAGATATTTCAAAGATTTTTTTATTTATATACAAGCACATGTAAAAGTAGTTCTTAGAAACATGATAAAAAATATTCTTAAAAATTAAATTCATAAAGAAATAAAGATGTTTTTAAGAAACAAATTTTATGAAATAAATATATTTTTAATTATTTTTATTAGTTAAAAGGTATACATTATACGATGTTAATTAGTATAATTAAGCAAAATAGCTTAAATAAGTTTAAATATTATTTTATTATTTATGTTTTGAACTTTTGTGTCGAATAATTTGATCTACATAAATTAAAAGTGTATATTCATTATCAATTTCTAAAAACGTAACTTTCTATTATGAGCCTAAATATAGTAATAAAAAATACAATAATGAAATAATTAATATAATATAAATACTTGGATATAATTATTTCAAATATAATTTAATTTGTAACAATGTTTTATAATATATGTTTTATAATATATTTATTTAAATGCAGGAAGACTTGTTTATAAAAAAAAAGGTAATAATCTATATAAATTGCAATATAAATTGTGATATTATTTTTTATTCTACAAATTTTTAATATAATATAAAGAATACGTAAAAGACTTATAAATTTTCTATTAAAATACTAAGGAAGGCAATCCGAAACCTCCATCATCTGTTCTTATTTAAGTTAATCTATTTGCACAGGGCGTAAATCTGAAAACATCATATTTTACTACTACGATCTTCAAACATAAAACTCCGCAGGGATCTAAGTCCTTTGAGCTTTTGTGAAAGTATTGCATTGCATCTGTATCTTCTATTTTATCTCGACGAAAGTGCACATATCTTTACCCTTTGACTTCTACACTGAATAGTGGCTCTTCGCACAACAAGAATGAAAGAGATGAAAAAGCGTACGTGACTCATGCGGATTATTTATTTTCGTGCTTACCAATGTGTATATTGTCTATATATTACAACTCCATGAGAAATGGTAGACGAGAATAGAAAGATGAAACTCAGAAAAAGTCACGTCCAAAGAATATATTGTCATTTTCATATAAGCTTGAGTACCATGATGGAAAGTAGAGGAAAAATGAAATTTCAATGTGCATGTATGATGTAGGGATTTTATTTTGTTTCAACAGTTTTTGAAATTTCAAAATTTCGACTAAGGTTTGAATTTCTTTAAACGGGTTCTATAGTTTCTTTTTACTTACTGTCGACAATCAAGTTTTATAATTTAAACTGCTTTACATGTAAACAAAAAAAATATTTACATATATATATATGTATATATATGAAACTAAATTCATTCATTTAAGAATCATATTTTTATTATCAACGAATATGTCTCTTTAATTTTATAGATTATATCTACTTAAACAAATAATTATAATGAATAAGTTTAATTAAAAACGTAAATTTATTAGTAGATATTACGTTTTTAGAACACGTATTAACATCTTAACTAAAGACTTCGGATCATAATTTAGTTTAAACAAAAAAATGATATTCAGAAATGTTTAATTATGTTTGCAATAATTGATAATAATTTTTACATACTTAATTAAGATTAAACGATATCTAATACCTAAATTATTTATTTCGATTGGCAACTGAAATTCAATTATAAAAACTATTAATGATATTTTTATTGGCATTGATAAAGATTAATAAAGAAACTTTTTTTCATATTTACAATAAATGGAAATTCAACATGTAAAACATTTTAATATAATTTACAAAAAAAATTTTTTTTCAAAATGATTCTTTGAATTATAAATTTTTAAAATAGATATTAGTTTGAGTTTAATTCAAGTATATTGAAAAATTATAAATATTAGATTATTGTAAAAAATTTCTCTGAATGTTTTCTCGAAATAAGATATAATTCAATCGAAATTTATTTGAAAGTTGTATTATAAAAAAATGTTTATTTGAAATTATTCCGTTAAACCTCTATTTTGAAAAAAAAATTTTGATAACATAATATAGTTGCTATTAATTAAGAAAACAATCTTGAGGCGTAAGAAACATGATTACGTTCTTACTTTAATATATCTTACTTTAATGTATCTTTAGTAATTTCTGCTTAGAGTCTATATCAATCTACTATATCCTATAGTATGAAACCATCAGAAACATCTGGTAAATCTAATTCTAAAAGTACTAGGAAAGTGTTATTAGAATACTCTTTTAGATATACAATAATTCTTCGAAGAAAATAAGAAAAAAGTTGAAGAAATATGTGACATAAAAAGTTTTAAATATTATCGATTTAAATATATATATATGTTATAAAAATGCATTAAAAGTCCTTGTTTAAATCTCAGTATTAAATCGTAAGTATATAAGTATTTATCTTCTTAAAATTTTTTTATTTTTAAATGTTGTAGTTTTTAATTGTAGTTGTAAGAAAAGTATTTATAAATTTGTTAAAAGTGATTACTTAACAATTTAGAATAATATTTTCTGATATATCTGAAATGTTCTAATGAATTATAAACTTCACAATATACTGAGATAAAAGATATTTTAAGTAATTTTTTAATTACTGGAAGTTGGAAACAAAGTATATATATGCATAAGTTCGAAAAATATTTAGATATAAAAGAACAATTAAAACCAATTTTTGAATAGTTTTGAATGTACAACAAAGAATACATCTTGTAGAAATTAGGATTGCAACTATGGAGTAAAATGTCAAAAAACTGTGTTCATTCAAAAATAAAAGGTTTTGTGATGTTCACCATAAAGCCATGAAGGTTGGTAATTACAAGTAATAGGTGTGTCAGCTTTTTTACGAAATAATACCGTGACAAGAGTCGAACTCTTGCCGAGAGGATGAAGTGTGCGGTGGAGGGGAGCGATAAATAAAAAAACTTGTCGAGTTTAGTGGTATGCTGAGATGCGGACTGGCGAAGGGGGGCGCGCGCGGCCTGAATGAAACTGGTGGAGGTGTCATACCTCCACTTATATCCTTTTCCGTTCTTTCCGCGCCGTCGGCCTCTTTCTTTGCTCTAGAGTCTCGCCCAGAACCTGCTGGTGCAGACTCGGGGAAACCCCGGTTCGTGCCTTTTGCGTTCCTGACCTAACGGGACCTCGGGCAGGGTTTTCCCGTGAGTTTCCCTTAGGCCGTGCGGGTACGCGTAGCGGCGGAGTTATAGGCAACGCGTAGCGGGGGGCATATTGTCCCCGGCGTGCGTCAACCGTAACTCAATATTTTGGATAAATGACGAAACCGAGATCTTCTATGAAGAATAATAAAGAAATTATGCAAGATATGCTGCACCATCTATTAATCTGCTAATAGAGCAGAAAAACGGGTATAATTTTTCTAACAAACATACCGAAATTAATAGTAATTTGAAATATTAGTAACTGTCATCCAAAATAATTAAAGTTACTCATTCTCTCGAACGAATTATATCTCAATCTTGTTATATGTAATATATAATTGTAACTCTTATACATGGTATAATAAACAGAAAATATTTCAAATCAGGAACTCAAAAAACACACATCTAATAATGGCAAGGAAACAATTTAAATTAATAACAGCTTCTGAAGCAAAAACTACATAAAAGTTTACTAAAAGCGTATTCTACAAAAATTTTTATATTACATAATGTAATATTATGCATAGACTAAACTTATCAATTTTGAATAAAATAGTGACTCATTTTATAAAATTTTAATTACTTTACCAAAAAATGATTGATTTCTGGTAATTAATAATAATCAATTGTAATTTATATATAATATGAAATATATTTAAATAATAAATAAAATGAATTATACATAAATGATACATATTTCGTAAAAAAACACCAAAGAAAATAGAAGTGTCGAATATATTGATCATAAACTACTAATAATTCATTATTTACAAAAAATTATATCACTATTTGTTTTCGTTATATACATATAAACCATTAATATATAAATACCAGCTTTACATTTCTTTTCAAACTTTTATTTATATAAATAAATATTTAATAATAAATCAAATTTTATTTCTATGCTTAATAAAATCGAATAAATATTAATAAAAGGATTGACGATAAGCACTTACGATGGAATTACTAAAATGAAATATAAAAAGTATCATTAATAATAGCAGGTAAAATATTATTCTAAAAAATGCTTATGAAAGACAATTGGTTATAAATGAAATATGTAGAATTAAATAAATTTTATTGGTTATAAAATTAATTTCTATTTTATTATGTCAAAAGGAGTATAAGTATCTCTCTCCTCGATAAGGAAAGACTATGAATAAGATCGGTTTATGCACGGTGTGTAAACCGACGTAACAGAATTATAAAATATATTTTGAATATGTTATAATCAATGTATAATATAAGAAAAATACAAAAAAGATGTAAAATGTAGAAAAGAAATTAGATATCAAATATAATTTGTTTTATATAAACATTTTTATCAAAATTTGTTTAAACACCTTTTTTGATACTATTTAATAAATAAATAAATAATTAGGAAATAAGAAAATAAATAATTATTTTTAATCTATCATTTATACATTCATATATGATATTGAAAATTACGTAGATTACTTCAAAAATGAAGTATAAATTTCATGATACAAAATCGTTGATTATTTGTTTACATTAATATTCTTGTTCGAGACCCGCGCATTGCAGTAGTAAAATAAGCGATGGGACAACTCTGCTCCTCAGCAGGGCTGGCTCCAAAAAACTTTAGATATGGGGTACCTCAACGAGAGGTCCCATAGTCATGACTGAAAAATAGGTAATGAGTCTCTCTTTTGAGAACAAAAGGACGACACCTTGATTAGGCTTGAGCACGACAAGATCTGCTTATTATTAAGACCTCGTTGTGGCAAGTAAGCAAGTGTGTTCTTCATCTTGTGTGGTATTGAAGTGTGCTGATAGTTCAAGGACTGCAAGTTATAGAGTTGCGAGATAGTTTTATAGGTCCGCGAATTAAAGGTCCTTGGTGATTAAAAAAGGGGGCTCGTTTTAAAGCCCAGGTGTTAATAACCGCGCGTTCGGAGTATTGGCCAACAAGAGGATTGTCGTGACATATGCCAGTGATTTAAAACTCTCGGTGACTGACCCTGAGGAAATTGAGAGAGAGAGAGAGAGAGAGAGAGAGAGAGAGAGAGAGAGAGAGAGAGAGAGAGAAAGAGTAAGTCCCTCGCGTACAAGTCTGGTCTCTAAGACGTTCGAGACGACCCGGTGTCCGCACCCACACACGTATCAGTGTCAAAACGAGGGTTAGTAGTCCAGTTGGATGTAAGGTACCTTTAAAATCATCTGCGAGAGCTTCCCCACGAACGTTGCCTGACTGATTGGGGTAATACAATTATTTATTTAGATAATATAAATTAGGCTCTTTCCTTCTTACCGGCGAAGGAGATTTTTTTTATGCCTCACGACAATTAGCAATTAAGAAATAAAGAGAAATATTTTAAATAGGAACAGACAACAATGACTTTTAATTTTTCTTCGCTCAATCCCAATATTCCTTACGAACTCACGCGTTTAGTAAGTTATATAAAGTGCTACACACGTTCTTTTAGAATTTTCTCGTTTAAAAAGCAAGAACAAATACTAAACGACATTGACTCTCAGCATATTGAATTCAAAGTTTGAAATTCTTTCTATCAACCATCTAAGTATACGTCAACGGGTATGTAGGAAGGATTATTAGATAGCTGGAAATGTATTTATGATGATATACCTAAACTGAAAATGAAGCTTTGAAAAGAAAAGTAGTAAAAAATTCTTGAAAGAGGATAAAATATCATTTGATGATTCTGCGAAATGACTATGTGAGTAATAATAAAGAATTAATCAAGCATGATACCCTGTTGGACGAGTGATAAAAAATAAAATACAAAGAGGTAAGAAGATCTGGAAGAGCATTAAGTGTTTTTAATCGGTTTGATTTGAGGTAAGAAATTAGACAAATCCAGAAAAATGCTTACATAAGTAGCTACAAGAAAATCCATTGTCACCAATCAAGTCAGTCGATTTCCAAACAGATTAGCTCTCCCTTTTTCGAGCATACACACGTATCCTGCTTGTTTTCGAAAATATAATCCGGAGTAGATTTGTATGGACACTCCTTTTAATAGAGTATTCGGTAAGCAACAGCTTTCTTATTCTGAGTAGAGGCATTTACAACCGTTTTGGAGGAATAGCTCCCATGGTTGGCACTTCAACGTCACGTCCCTCTAGACGTTTCTTAATAAGAGACGCTTGCATGCATTGTTCTTTACTTATGTTGCAGCCTTAATTTGAATTATTATTATTCTGGAAGGGGTTAGGGATGAGGTTGCTGTCAAATAATTCACACCTTGAATTGCACTAACAAAAGAAATTCGTTTATTTAAGTTCCTCTTCCTACGAGGCATAAAAAACCTGCTTCTCTATTGAAGGATGAAAAATCCCGCTTCGTATTTAACGCACGCGATTGTCCAGGCGTTTATAACTAAAATACCTATTTCACCGCTGAATTCGACTTAGTTTAACGGTCCCCGCAGAGATGAGGGAGGAGGGCTGACCTGGTGCCCCCCTCCCAGTTCCCAATCCCTTCAACCAGGTCGTCAGAGCCAGTGTATCTCCGCAGACGCCTCGTATTGGCAGTCGCCTTCCGTTGGAATAAACATACACGAACTCCTCACTTCATTCTTTAATTTCAGCCTTTATCCGCGGATAAAGGAATTAATCGTATCGTGATTGTCAGTTTATATTTCCTCTATTAAGTAGCAATGCGGAGGTAATCACATTGCTTGCCTTACGAAGGTTAGAGGACAACCAACTATATATTTTGCAACTAAAAACTTGCATCTCCCCTCTTCTAAGGTAGCTCATGAAAGACGATACGTTACCGCGAATTATTGCGAATTACATTACTATGTACAAAGCGAGTCTTAATGCTAAACAGTCGAAAAGCGAGGACGATGGTCTTTAACAATTTATATATATATATATAAATGGTAGCATTTGACGCAGTTGAATTATTCGGCTTGTGTATATAGATATGAGTATACTTATATTTAAGCCTAATTATCTATTCTATATATATATATATACATATAATATAATATGATGTTAATATGATATTATGTTAATATGATTGTATACGTAAAAGTTAAGCAAATGTGTTAAATTACATTTCGAAAATATATAAAATTTTAAAAAATATACCGCCTTTTAAATCATTAACTATTTGTTTGACATATTTTTACTGTACTTATTAAATATAAAACAATTTATCATCTAATAGAAACCTTGTTATTTAAAATACTATTATTCTATTACTATTAACAAATTTCTATATAATGTGTGGCACACATATATTACAAATAGTGTAAAATATATGGTTTCAGCCTATATTTTATACATGCTCTTACTATAAATATTAAATTAATAATAAATTTCGAAAGATGGATTTTCATTTATCATAAAAAGTTATTTTTATCTTTGTAAATTTTTTTATGTTACTCATTACACTTTTATATAAATTACTAAAAAGACTTTTCTTACTCACTACATAAATTAAATAAGAAATAAAAAAAAATATAAATATGTACGAGTTAATTTTAATGGACTAAAGTAAAATATAATTTTGACTTTATTTATTTTAATGACAATTGCTGCATTGCAATAATAATAAAATTTACTAAATAATCTAACTTCTAAATAAAGTATTACAGTAAATATAGTTATCTTAATTAAATGTTTATTCGGTTTAGTTTATAATAAATAATCTGTAGAAATAGAGTATACGTAATTCACAGCTTTTTAACTAAAAAAAAATGCTTTAAAAGTATATAATAAAATCTAATACATTTTAATCATTCTAATACT
Organism: Ceratosolen fusciceps; assembly: GCA_018883505.1. Taxonomy (NCBI): domain Eukaryota; kingdom Metazoa; phylum Arthropoda; class Insecta; order Hymenoptera; family Agaonidae; genus Ceratosolen; species Ceratosolen fusciceps. The sequence continues at coordinate 5,857,683 of RCIC01000012.1, read as the reverse complement.
TTATGCATCGTAAAATCATCTTTAAAAACCTATCTACTAATTGAATTAATATTGAACTTGTTGCAACTAGGTCAATTTAATTTTAAAATAATAGCTGGTACTTACATGATCCATTTTCTAAAAAGTTGGTTATAATCTTTCGATTTTATGTAGTTATAATGTAGATTTTTATCATTTTAATAATTGACCATAAATTTCTTTCTTTCCACTGTCTGCTCTCATAATAATATTAACAATATACATCACTATATATAATCTAGTATATTGTAATCTACAATTAAGCTTACATAACAAATTTAAATATAAATAAAAATAAATCTCTATCTAACAACTTTTTTATCAGATACATTTTATACAAGCGTTAACTAAGTTTTGTTTGAAATGATGTAAATATTTTTTATATCATAATATAAGATATACATTTTAAATTTTATAAAATTAAAATATATAATTATAAGTAAATGATAATGATTTTAAAAAATAATAATTAAAGTAATTACAAACAATATATGCATATAATTAATATTAAAAATATTTTATCTCTTTAATTCCTTATTTTATTGTCTAATATCAAGTATTTCGTTTGACACCACATGAAAATTCGTTTTAGTATTATCACATGAAGTAACAACTCTTAGCTTTTTCGATCAAGAAATAAATGCAAAAGAATTAAAATATGTTTTATTAAGAGTTTTATTTAGCGGATAGTACAAAAGGGACTTGTCTTATTCAATTTCAAATATTAATTAACTATTTTTTTTAAATTATCTTTTAATATCCTGAATTTTAAATATTAGATAATAGAAAAAAATTTATTTTAATATATTGACAATAGATTATGTATATAATAGTTGTATAATAGTTGTAAATCATTAAGGTTAACACTTTTATATTTGTTTAAAAATACAATTTACAAAACATATTATTTAATCTAATTTTTTTTTCATGTCGATATACATTCTAAACAAATTTCTCGGTTTATGGATTTGTGAAATATAATTTACTGGATTCAATACACTAGCCGAAAGTAATAAGTATTTACTTCTATATAATAATTTATAAAATTAGATATTTAAATGAACTTGAAATTATCAATAATTCAAATACTCCCATATAATAATCCTAATTTTAATCGCTTATATTTTTATTTAAATGTTATAAATATGTTTTTGTTCATAACTTAATGATTAAAACACTAATTTATAAATTTTATTATCTACACAATATTCTTGTTTTTTTTTATTTTAAAAGCATTTTTTGTTAATTTACATAACGTTGAATAGCATGTAAAATTCTTCTATCTAAATTTTACGTTATTACCTTCATCTCAACAGTTTTCACATTATAATGTGAATATAGTATGAAATAAAGCATAGTTTGAAATCACGAATATTGTGTAAATAGTCATATATAAAGTAGAAAAGTAACGAATTACTGAAAATTCTTAAAAGTTACTTGAATTAATTAGGTATTAAGTACTCCCACCGGAAATCTTAGGTGTCAAATAGTGGAGAAAACTCTCTCCGTATTCAAGATTTATAAACGAATTTCCTGGATAACTTAAGTATCATTTTGCGAGAATCGCGTTATTGACTGAAATTGCCTTTTCGTTTGACTAAAAAGGTTATCCATTCTGTAGGCTACACACAATAGAAACAACCAAAACTCAAATACTATAGAAAACAAATCAGATGCGTATGAATGCCACGTTTACCGCTTTATAATAAAACATTTATAATAAAACGGCACGTTTATAATAAAAAACTTTTTTTATTATTTTTACCAATAAGAATTGTAAAATACAAGGAATGATGAGCATACTCATTTAACTTTTGATAAAATAAAAAAAAAATCTTTTTTTTTTTTACCAGAATAAATTCTTCATATTATTTTTAAATTGTTATCGCACAAAACTAAAAACAATCAAACCAATCTAGAAAGATATTTAGATGTGAAAAATGTAACAATCTTCCTTACATTGCTACAATTGTAAGATTTGTTTATTTTTGAGAAAATATCTAGGGAATAATTAAAATTACTTTTTTATAGTACTTACTAAATGGCATGTTTTAAATTTTAAATTTTTCATAAAATTAAATATAATTAAAATTAAACGTACGTTTACGATTTGTAAGGGGATCCAGTATATCTTCAATTATATGATAGCCTTCTAGAAGATTTCATTTTACAGGAGTTTTAGGTATAGGTTATCGTTATGACTATAACCTTTCATGTATTCCGTTACGAATGTATTCCCCTTCTCAGTATAAGAACGGGACTGTACCATTACCGAAGTTTGTGTCTGATGTCAACTGGTAAACATTAGAATTAATTATATATGTATAGAAAACTACACAACATAAGATCTTCGTTTTTGATATTATAAGAGTTGAACATTTGCTACTAAATATACTTGTATTGTACTGTTAACATTTTTTATAAATACCTTGATGTCTTATGTATTTGTTATTAATATATAGAAAACAGGATTATTAATGGGAATACAAATAATGAACAAATTATTTGTATTTCAATTCAAAATAATTTATTTAATCGTATTTTTTTATAAATGATATAAAGGGATGTAGAAAAAAATCATTCTTCAGTAGGCACGCGAAATACAAATAACAGTTCATGCTTAAAATAAATGAACCTATTTAAACAAATTTAATAGACAATTAAAAAATTGTTTTAAGGGATATGCTGCAGGTACCCGTTGTCGTGCAGGTCTATTCGATAAATATGCAAAACACATAACGTTCTCAAGGTCTTCAGATTGTGACATTTCAGAATTTCATCATGAATATGTTGACCAAAACTTTACTAATGTACAAAAATCTAATTTTAACTACAAACATTCGCGTCAAACATTTTATAATCTTACATATTTTCTTCCTTTAAAATTTTAGAAAGAACTTATCATTTATTACTTATTTACTATTATTTTAGTTAAATTATTTTTATGATTAATACTTAAGATTTTTATGGAAAAAGTATTGTATAGAATGAAATTTTTATTTTTGAATAAAATAATTTAAAAAACATGTATACACATATTTTATTTTATTTATTTATTTTTTGTTTCGTGTTTTGTTATAATGCATGTAAAATAAGTTCGTATTAAGATCAAATTAATTTTTAATTTTTAAATATTTACAGATTAAAATCTATCTATTTCCCAGAACATTGTAAAAAAGAATAATGACAGTAATCTGTATCTAATAGTTGCAAACAATTTCTTTGTTTTTCTTCTTTATATTTTTATGTGCACAACCTTATTTATGGAATTATCTACAATTTTGTTTCCAAGTTTTAAAAGTAATGATATGTAAATATTGTTAATAATTAAATCATAATTTAACATTAAAACATTTTTTATTGATCTTCCAGTTTCGATAGATATAACGATCATATAAGTACCTTAAATTATGTTATTTATACATTTTATGGACTCTTGTGGATACTTTAAATTACTTTATCCTAAAGACATGTATATAACAGGTAAAAAAAATCCATATCATAGACCTTTGTTATATTTTCACTTATATTCTTTTATGTATAACTTGTAAAATAAATGGTCCAGTTGATAAAAAAATATTTATTTATAAATTACTAGTAAAAGTTTCAAATATTATATTATATAAAATTACCAATCTTAGCTTTAATTTAATGTATCAGCATCAATTAATTTAACTAATTAAACTATATACTTACATTTATTGTTAGAAAATAATTTTTTTCCGTCTACTTGAATTACTACATAGATGAAAAAGTCTTAATCTTTAAAAAAACGTTTTACTATCACCTTCATCATAAAATTCATTATTTTCTAAATTTGATATATGTGACTCAGCTCATCGACTTATAAAATATAGAAAAAAATGTGCTACAAAGTATAAAATATTGTTATTTAATATAATTACAAAAAATTAAATCAATGCGTATATTCAACATTTCATAAATTATACTTAAAAACGGGAAGCATCGTATTTTTATAGTTTCGTTTTAATAACGATAAATTATTTCTGTATTTAAGATTACTTTTCGTCATTAACTTCCCATTAAACGTACTAAAAATTAGAGATAATAAGTAAATAAGAATAAATGTAATGACTGAAACTCGACAATCAATTTACTTCTTTATATTGTATATTGAAATGACCTTGAATGAAAAATTGTATTCAGTTTTAATGTAAAATCAATATGCAAATTTTACATTTACACATCATGGATGTAAATATTAATAAAAGACTTTTAAAATTATAAAACAATCAAAGTACAATATTTTATCATGCATATAATGAAAATTATGATGAATATGTGATAAAAGAATCGAAACTATTATTATTATTTTAAATTTTTTAAACTCATTTTATTGATAAGTAATAAATAATATTCAAAAGTAAAAAAATTATGTTTAAATAGTTTATAATAAATATTAAAAAATATAATTATACAGAAAAAAGGAATTGTAAATACAATCTAATAAATAAAGTAAATGAATTAGATTTAATAAATTTAATTACATTCATATTTATGTCAATTTTTAACAGACATAATTAAATCTTATTGAAAAACAATTTAGTATTATTAAAATTCTCTGAAAATAGTTATCACAAAAATTCTCAATCATTTATACCTGTGATAAAGCTTTAGTCAACTATTTAGTATATAAAAACTAAATGGAGTAACTGCTGATTACTTTAGATCGCATCACATAAAATATTGTTAATGACCAGTAATTTTAAAATATCAATATTATTGCTCAAATATTAATTAGAAAATTTTATAATTTTTAATTATTATTTACAAATTGATATAGAAAAATTATTTATCTATAGGAAAATCAGGTTATTGCGTATCATTGATTGTAATAAGAATATTCTTGATTATCAAATGCGTATTATACTAAAACTTATTTTTATATTTTACAAAAAAATATCATAACATTCTACGTAATCTATTGCATATTATATTTGAATTGCATAAAAAATAAATTGAGTTCTTGAATTTCAACCATACAAACTAATATGTATATACGATACATGTATTGGAATATTTAATTAATGTAATAAATGGATAAAATTAATTATTTGTAATCTTCAGCTCCGATTTAGTTAGAAACAATAAATATAAATACACTGTTAAACTATCACATTTACAGCGAACTTATTATATATTACAAATATATGCAAATTGCTGTTATATAATTTATAAGTATGCATGAGACGCACCAATTGATGAGCTTTGTTCATGTGATAAATGACCCATAATACGTTATTTCAAATAATTAACTACTTATTGGACGCAGAATAATTGTGCCTGGCATCAGTTAAACTTTAATTAATCATCATCAAATACCTACAGATATATTCAAATCACTTAAGTATCGAATTACATGTTTTATATTCTTTTTTAAATTCAATACTTATTTTAAATACATAAGAAAAACATTGATTTTAGGGAAAAACGTATAATGTAAAATTATAATTTTAAAAGCATACGATTTTTCTTAAAAATAAAAATTATTTTTTGAATCTTTTTCAAAATTCAAAATCGAGTTAATTTAGTTGCATACTACATATATTTATTAACATATTCATTACAAAATAAAATCATGATAATACTAATATGAACCACTCCAACATTTATATAGGCACTTGGATTTTTATCATTTAACTGTCATTACGTAAACATTAATTGTCATGATATAGTTTCTTATTTTAAATATAATCTATTGTTTATTTAATTGATTTTAAAATATTCTAAAATAAAGTTTTAAATGAACTAAGTATTAATAATAATCAATCTGAAATAAATTACAATATTCTGAAACCTTGTATTAATTTATATTCATAAAAATAAAAAATTTTCCAATTTGATAATCTAAGATAAATAATTTTTTATTGTACATCCTTTTTATACTGTCAGTTCAACGATCCTATAGAATTAACAATATTTCAATATCCTGAAATTTGTTAATAAAAGTCCATTTTAAAATAAATACTTTACCTTTTTAAAATAATTAATCTTTGACTAATTGTCAAGTTTATTAAGTATGTTATCAGAAAATGTAATATTAATAGATATAAATAATATTATTTTAATATTTTTCTTGTTTTCAGCTGTCAATAATAATGATAAATACTCAAATTAAATCAATATATATAAAAAAATTCAAGTGATTCAATCCAAACATTAAATACTAATAAAATTATAAAAATTTATGTATCAACTATATATCAACAAAAATAATTATTGACAATACCTTATGCAGTTCTCAATAAAGCAGTTTTTATAAATTTCGTTAGTTATAAAATATTTTATTTTAAAACTTTAAATATTAAATAACATAATGTTATAAAAATTTAAAGAATTAATTAAAAAGATTTAAGAATTAATAAACATATTCTATTTCAAATCAGAATAGAAATTCTATACAAATGTACTTTACAGATGACAGATTCAGAACATTCACTTTTAAAAATATATTAAAATTTATAATTATATAGAATACTTGAATTACCATGCTTTTACTTGTATATGCATAAAATAATTAATTCTTTAATTACGTTATAGTTTATTCGTATAAATTATAACAAACTGTTATTTCACATATATAAGATTATAAAAGAAATAATTTTAACAAAAATGAAAGAAAATAATTGACTAAGATGGGAACATAAATAATTATGTGAAGATTATATGTCAATGTTAACCTTAGTAAGAACTCCTTACTGTCAATCGGTATAATTTGCTTTACAGAATGACATAAGGATAAATCAGTCTTTTTTTTACAGAGTTACGAAAAATATAAATTTAAATTACTCACAAGGCGAAAATATAATACTAAATTCTAAGTAGAAAACAAAAATACATCATAATTAAAAAGGAATTTTTTGATATATGTTATTTAACAATATTCCTGCTGAAATAGTAAAAAACGGAGAAATAAATAAAAACGAATTTTATTATATCTTGATCTCAATATTTTTTTCTTGATTTTTATTTAGGAACGAAAGCCTTCATATCTCTGTCTTAAGTTTTCTTTTTTTTTTCTGACAAAAAAAATTAAAATTTCACATGCGTTGATTTCTAGACGAGCTCAGGACAAAAATACTTTTTGATACAAATAAAAAAAGTAACTTCCTGTTTTATTCTATTTTGTCGAATATTTATTTTTCACGAATATTTCATACAACGCAATGCCTCCTGAGTTCGCCTGTACAATTTCGAAAATTAACTTAACGGATAAAGTCAAGAACATTGAACTATTTATTGTGTCCTATTTTTTTTTTTTCATTTTATTTTAATCAATAAATTTCAAGAAATGTACTTATTTACTGCACCCTCTGCGTCAATTGAAAATGCAATTTGAGAATCGAAAGTAAGAACTGCGATATTCTTATCCTTTCTGAAGAAACATCCTTCAAATTTTAATGTCGGAATTTCAGGCTAAGAGACGCAGGCTTTTCCATTTATTTTTTTTATTTTTTTTATTATTTTTTTAAATTATATTTTCTTAATTTTATGCTTTCTTTGTCTTACACAAATCATGTAAGTTTTATTAAGTTTACTTGTTCTTTTGACTTCTAATCAATTTTTCAGTCTTACGACATTTAAGAAATTCTGAATAATTGCATGGGAATCGCGACTTATCACAATCCGACCAATACGTATGGAGATCTTACCGTCACTTCCAAAATGTTGTTCCCTGTTTCATTGATATTTATATATATATATATGTAATTTAGAAACTACTTTTTTTCCGCGTTACAGAACGAAAAGGCTGTTTCCATGCTCATTTTTTCAATAATTTCGTCAATATTGCAGAAGATTGGATGTTTTTAAGTCGCGTTATCGAATAAATTATATAAAAAATCCGAAATTAATCTCGCTGCTTATTTGTTGATGTTTCGTGTGCAATTTTAGATTTAAATTCTAATTATTTCTCATATTCGTAAAACGAAAAAATTGTGAACTGCCGGCAGTTTGAATACTAAATTTTGAAAAAGAATTTTATTAATTCTTTAAATGACTGACATATTTTATACGTATAATTTTTTTTATTTTTTATTTTTAATTACTTTTATTCGCCAACGTAAAAAACGTTCAAAGCTCTATCAAAATTTCTGTCTTTAAAACCAGATCTTAAAACCAGTCATATTTTCCTTTTATTTAAAGTGCGAACACTTCTAAATAATAAACGCATTTTCGATGCATGCCTGAACTATTTTCGTTGGTATTATAATAAGAAACGCGAAAGAGTAAATTGAGTCTTGATGATTGTTCTTATTAATTTCTATTAATAAATTCAAGTGCAATGTAATGTTTGTTGCTTTTTTTCATATACAAATTGCTTGAATGGGGCTAAGAATTTACTCTTCCGTGCGTACGAAAAATAAATGTTTCCCATTCGTACGAGATGGATAGTTAAATTACTTTTTTTTCAGAACCTCCTCAGTTGTCGCACAAGGTTCCGCAAACTAACAAGATGTTGACCAAATCACTTATAATAATCGCTTTTCCAGAAATTCTCTTAATTCTTATTTATTACAAATTTTCTTTTTTCCAGGTAACCCACATCATTATCGGATTATTTTCTCGGAAATTGTTCATTTTTCTTGTGAGGATAGTACATTACAACGTCGTATTTTTAACAATTTTGATTCGTCAATAGTAATGAAAACTATATAGCGTATTTAGAATAATTACGACGTTGAAATTCAAAATTTTATCTTATTTCCGAAGATGTCTGGTATATAAGACACTGCTGCAGCTCGTTTTAGCACGATTAGAGATATAAAATATTAATAACAGTTTTATTTTGTTAATTACGGATCGTATTTAATATTCTGTAAAAATGTGAAAATTATAACCGGCAGAGATTAGTCTGTGAATCTTGACACATACTCTTTGTATGAGTTATATAATGACCCGAAATTATTTCTTGATTATTTTTGTAATTATTCACGAAATTTCGAGCAGGCAACAGTTCTTCATACTTTTATACATTTCTACTTTAAACGAAAATATCACCTTTAATAGTGATATCACATAATATTCATTTTATTGAAAAAACGAAAATTTACAAACTATAGAAACAAATATCGTAAGATCGAAAAAATAAATGATAGAAGGAAACAGGAAGAAAGAATGGAGGAAGAAGGGAGAGTGACAAAAAGGAGGAATAGAAGGATAACCAATTAAAGTATTCGATTCTTGGAAAGGAAAGGAAATATCTTGAATGGTACAAGGTGCAATAATTTTGTTGGTGGATGGAATAAAAAGTAACTAATTTAAAACGGTTTCATCAATTAACGCCCATATACACTATACGCATACTCACTTTTTCATTCATTTAAGCCATTTTTTTGTTAAAAATTCGAACCTTCCTTTTCACAATTAATCCATGAAACGTTTGTTCCTTTGATATTTAGATTTCAAAATTTCTATTGCCCTTTTATATAGGGTAACAACATTTAACACGGCAGCTTCGTTTATCATTTTTTCTCTATCGTTTATATGAAATTTATCGTGTTAGGCAATTAATCAGTTCATACTACCTATACGATACATTTTGCGTCCTTGCGATGCAGACTTTTATGTATTATCGTACTATCGTACGCTAGTGAACTTTAAAAAACAATTACTCGATATCTCAAATTAACGTTCGCTTTGCTTATTACACTCCAAAGGAAATCATTATAAATTATTGTAGAAAAAAGTTAAATGAAAACTATAGTCACGTCAATAATGATCTAATTTTTTAAATTTCTTAGAGCAAGATTGTGTGTGAGTACAATTTTAAAATAATCAAAATAAAAAATATAAATACCAAAATTCAACGTATATTTCGTTGGTTCGACCTATTTCAATTTAAAGTTAGTATCTCATTTACTTATTTTTTTATCACATACATATTTTTAATAACTTATTTTTTAAAATATGTCTCACCCTATTATAAATTAGAAGTTTTGAACAAAGAGAATTCGCATACATCGACGAACGGTTTATAATGCGCTCATCACATAATTATAGATATTCAAGTCAAACAGTCTACTTTGATGACATTACGTTATTCGTTTAATTGAGTGTAAGCGCACGAATAGATCATTATTATTTTTTAATAATATATTTACAAGAAAATTGATGGGCTTTTTTCGCGTATTAAGATAATAAAATAAAAATATCATGTTTTTGTTGACATTTTTATTTCCTAAATAATAAATGTACTCAACACTGATTAATAAGCTTACAGCTTTACTATTTCTAGTATGCGCTTCAATGTTTTCATATATTACTATTTTTATCACCTTTAAATAATTTTCTATTTTCACTTAAGACTGATATATATTTACTCTCAATTATTTTCAGATGTTCCTTTTCTTTCCAACCTCACACTTTCTTTCCGCGCCATATATTATTATTATGTTACTACTTCCCATTTTTTGTTTATATGCAAATATATGAACTCTAATCACATTAGAATCTTCAAGGCATTTTAAACCGTTCTTTCGCCGTACACATATTTATGGATAGGATTTTCCACATTGAATAACAAAAAATCATTTTCAGTGTGAAGCGAAGAAAAAAGAAAAGAGAAAATTGTTGTCGTATTTTACTCGTTAATATCTATTTCCTTTCTTTCACACGCATACACACACGCGCGCGCGCGTTTAGCTTCCTAACTCTCTCTCTCTCTCTTTCTCTCTCACTTTCTACCTCTTTCTTTCTCCTTTCGCTCTCATATTCTCTCACTGTTTCATTCATTCGCACTTTCACTCTATTTCTCTCTTTTTTTCTCCCATGTAAATCTAGGTCATTTTGGCTGGTGGTGTTGGCTTTATGATAGTCCAATTTTTTCCCTTCTCTTAACGCGTGTACAGTTTTGTAAAATCGTAAAGATTGCGATATTATTTAGTTCACATAATTTATCGACAACTGCGCAAAAAATGATTGGTTTTGTGAATTTTTATTTTATACAATGTATACTGTAAAAATCGAGAGGTCTTTCAGCTTTATCTTGACAGTTTAAGTTAAATATTTAAAAACTTGTTAATTTTACAAAGAAAATTTTGTAACGTTAACAAAGTTTTTCCGCAACACTTTCTATTTTCCTAAAATCTCTGATATTTCGCGTAGACGTAAGTAAACATGTACTTCTTTATACGAATATAGACGAGTTTTTCGCTACTCTCAATTCATACTTCACTGACAATAGTACTTTTCGGTGGAAATTAATATTAAATATAAATACAATGCCTATATAAATGACCACAGAACCTCTCGATACAGGAAAAAGGAGATTATCCACCAGCCAGTTTAGTTTATAAAAATAATTATATAAAACTAGTCAATTTAACAACTTCTGATAATCAATCATATGTACCATAAAAATTCGACTGTATATAATATAAATAAAGAAAATCTCTTCTACAATAAAAAGAATTTTTAATTTAAAAATTGAAATTTCTAATTAGTTTTTGACAGAAAAATTAAAATTAGCATAGTATTTTATTCCGTATGCAAAACATTATTATTATATACATATTTTTTTTCTAGAATAATTTCTAATGAAGAATTTATTAAATTAAATTTGTATGATTAAGAAAATATTGATTAATAGATTTGTACCAAACTGTTGTCTAACAGATTAAACATATTTATTATCAATAACATCATTATTTTGAGATATTTCTTATAACTTAGATATTTCTAAAATTTTGAATTTAACAATATCAAGTTTACCATTGATAATTAATATTTTTTTAAACATAATTTTTATGCAATTATACAGATTTTCTGTAGCATATATTTAATGAATAGAGGAATAACCATAAACTTATTCAAACATAATTTGATTTTCTGAAAATGTAATTTGCTAAAATGCTTAGCTTTCAGAAAATTTCGCATTTATTGTTTTCATTTAAGCAATAAAAGCATTCCATGTCAATATAGATAATTATCAATTTCAATTTGAAAATTAAAAACTACAATTTAATTGAGATTCTTCTTTAAAAGAAAAAAGAAATGATATTTAAATGTATGTTATCCTGAAAATAAACTTAATTTTCTATTTTAAGTTGGCTTTTGTTTTTCTTTTTGACAATCAAAACTGACTGAATTTCAGAGTTGTGTTGACAGTATTAAAGCTGACAAAGTCAAACCACAGTGACATGACGTTTATCGTACAAGTATAATTTTTACTTTATTTTACGAATAACTTATAAATTTTTTTACACTAGAGTAAAGTATAATGTAATGTATATATATATATATATGGATTGACATTTATTGACAACTGATCATCGATTTTAAGTGTTCACGCATTTTTTTAACATCTCACTTTTAAATATAAACTTAACACCAAAATTAAATGGGTGAATGTATAAAAAAAATCAATATTAAAATAGCACGAGATATTTCTCAGCACATTATAATGTAGTAATCGATGTTTTCTGTTAAGCTTTTACCTCATTCTTTCTCTTCACACATACTGTTACGATATTTTTTATTAGACCATGGCTTGACTTTGAGCTACATTATTATATGTACATTTAAATGTATTTATATACAAAGAATGACTCGCACTGGCACTCCAATCACTTCATCACTGAGTTTACCAAGTGCAAAGCAAATGATTATTTTCATGCTCAGTAATACCATATTTACAAGTACCTTTTTTCCCTTGCTTATTAAGACTATAAATATTCTCCATGATTTTGCATTTTCGTTTTCTACGCAAAATGTCTATTTAAACAGTTTATAATTTGTAGCACTGACAGACATTGTTTTCTTATGGTTTCCTTTCTGCACTCCAAAAAACATACATATTACCGTTTTTCTACTATCCTTCAGACTTAAGTAACACAAAATGTTTTTTTTCACTTTTCAAAAAAGTTCTTTGCACATTATGATGTGCCCTCAAATTTCTTTTGTCACAATCACTTAATACACTTTTACATTTGCTTTGAGCGATTATGAATCTGTTTACCAATTTGAAACTACTTAGACACATTACCTTCTTCCAAGCTATTATTGTCATCTGGTCTTGCTACATATAAACTTGGATCTATTACCTTGGGAATCGGCTTGATTTCAGTTCCAAGCTCATGTTCAATACGATGTAAATTGAAACGATCTTCATATGTAATTAAATTAATTGCAATACCTAAATGGCCGAACCTTCCTGAACGACCAATACGATGTAAATATGTTTCTGCCATTTTTGGAAAGTCAAAATTGATTACTACATTCACTGCTTGTACATCAATACCACGTGTGAACAAATCACTACAGACCTGTATAGAATTATGTATTTTTTAAAATATTTTTCACGTTTAACATTTCATAAAATAATAAAACTATTATTATTTATTGACGGTTAAATTAGAATTATTGAACTATTGCAATTTATCTTTCAAAATTTTGCTATTAGTAACCTTCTAATAATAAAAACGACGAATTTGTATGTGTAAAAAATATATACAAAAATTTTCTTTATTTACTTATTTGTATATTTTAAGTAGATACAAGCATTATTTTTGAAATGTGTTTTCTTAGAATACTAAAAAGCAGTATAAGATTTCAATTTCTTTTTCATTAGGTTTTTTTTTTAATTTACTACAACTCTCGTAAAAAGAAAATTATATCATTTAAACAATTAATTATTAAAATTAAAAATATAATTTGAAAAATTTGTTAACCTTATATAATTATAGAATTCAAATATTTAAATAGAAATATTAAAATACCTATATTTATATATTAAAAATTAAAATTACCAATATATGATAATTTTAGACACTACTTTAAATATATATCTGATAAAAACTTACCAGATTTCGGCAAAGTCCTGCACGAAAATCGTGAAATACGCGATTTCTATGTGCTTGTGCCATTTTAGCATGTATATAATAACAGCAATATCCCAAATCTGTGATTTTTTTTGCCAATAATTCAACACGTTGAGTTGTATTACAGAATATAATGCTTTGATTTATTTGTAACTAAAATAAAAATATGTAAAACATTGCATGACTACAAAATTAAATAACGAAGTTACTATTTACCTTTGAAAATAATGTATTAAGACAGTGGACTTTTTGACGTTCCTGTACAAAAGCATAATATTGAGTTACACCTTTCAGTGTGAGCTCTTCCATTAGATTAATTTCATAGGGATCTCTTAAATGTTTTTCCATGAATTGTTTTACTGTCAATGGAAAAGTTGCTGAATACAGCAATATTTGACGCTCTTGTGGCAATCTGAATAAATTTTATTATTTTTTATTATAATACATACTTTTTAAAAATTATTTTTTAACTGCAAGTAAAAAATATGTTTACCTGGAAATAACATGATCCAGCATTCCTTTAAAATCTTGTGAAAGAAGCTTATCAGCCTCATCTAAAACCAAAATTCTGCAATGATCCATATTAGCAACTTTTTTATCCATAAGATCAAGGATTCTTCCTGGCGTTGCTATTATAGCTTGTACTAAAAATAAAATTCATGTTAATAAATAAAATCTTATTTAAAAAGAGACTAAAGAATGCAAAATAAATTAAAAATATATGTACCCTTTTGATAAATCCTCATGATATCATCACGCAAATTTGTACCACCTGTGGTAACCATTACTTTTACATCCATGTGCTTTGCAAGTTCAATCAAAATTTGTGATGTCTGTAGTGCCAATTCTCTAGTAGGCACAATGATCAACGCTTGAATGACATCTTTTTTCGGATCAACCTAATACATGAAATATCTAATTATATAATTCTATAATAATTAAATGTATTTAAATCATTTAAGACCTTATAATAATACAAACCTGTTCTAGAACAGGAATTGAATATGCTCCAGTTTTGCCTGTTCCATTTTTGGCACGTGCCAAAACATCTTTACCAGAAAGTGCAATAGGAATACTGGCTTCTTGAATAGGTGATGGTTTTTCCCAACCTTTTTCGAAAATTCCCATAAGAAGTTCACGTTTTAGACAAAACTCCTCAAATTCATTTCCTCGAGTATCTGTGACATCCTGTATGCAAAAACATATTTGTATATATACATATACATATACTCATCCATTTAATAAATGAATAAAATAAGATAAATAAAATAAGTGCACCAATATAATTACAATAAACTTTCTAAAAATATGATTTTATAAAATCAATTAATATAAATTCAATTTCATTGTTTATAAAAAATGCTTCAAATAATAAATAAATACTTATACTAAGAGTTGTAATGAAATATACATACGCTTGTCTTTATACGCTTATCCTTTGGTGGAATTTTAAGTTTAGCCTTCCAACCGACATCATCCATTTTTTCTAAATCTGTTTTTATACCCAGACCAGAATTTAACACATGATTGGAATTTATATGTGACTCTGTCATCATCTTGAACTAGATACAGTGTCTGTAGCTTCTGAAAATTAAGAAATAATATAAAAAATAAAGTCATTTAATTATAAAGTAACAATTGTAGTTATACAATTATTTTTTCAAAATTGTTTTACTGAATATAATTAATTTTAACCTACGAATATACTTTTAAAATAAAACATTATAATATAATTTTATTTATTCATTTAGAAACTCAAGTAAACCAAGCATAAGCATAATAATTGAGAATAATAAGAATGTCCTAAAGGACTTTGAATTCAAAAGCTTAATAATCTTTGATGTTTACAATACAATGTAAACATCAATAAATCACAAACTTAAGCTTTTAAAGTCTGATATATTATCTAGAATGTATAAATTCTTAAAATTATTTTGATTACATAAAATATCAAAATTATATTCAAATAAATAAATTTCTAATTTTTTAATCAATATATTGAATAATAATTTTTATAATATGTCATTATATAATAAATATTTATTATGTAATTTATTATTTCTAAGATGTTTTTTAATAAATATATTAGTAATTTTATTTTTTTAAATAACACAAGGTAGCAAGTAATGTTTTTAGTCAATAATTAATGGAAGCCTTTTTATATAGAAAAAGTAATTTGAATGAAACGCTATAAATGGAATGTAATACATAATCATTTAATAAATAAATTAATATTTAGAATATATATATTAATTTATATCATCAGCTCCAACACTCATTTTCAGAATAATAATTTATTACTCGCATATTTAAAAAATTTATTTAATATAAAATAATATATTATATGTAAAAAAAAATTCTTACTCAACAATAAATAAATCTGATGGAAGAAAGTAATAAAGGAATAACATACTTTGTATGTTTAAAAAAGGCTGCAAGATGAATCAGACATGTTTAAAAAGATAAAATCAAACAGATTGGAAATATAGCACACCATGTAACAAAAATAAATTAATAAAAAAACTAATAAAATATCTGCCTATGTAATTTCACTCATCTCTTTTATACGCCAATAGGTATTGAAGTTGCGTAAAATGTTCCCGTAAAAAAATCATACATTAATTCATTTCCAAATAACTTGATCTAACATTTTTAACCGTCCGAAATAACGGTCATCGTCAACTCGCTCTTTTCTCAGCAAAGGAAAAAACTTACGCACACAAGTGATATACTACTAGTGCGCGCGCACACAAATAAATGCACGCGTATGCGACCGATCTCAGCCAACTACACACATATAAGCAACAAATAAAAGAAAAATATTACAAGAATTATGGTACTTACAAAATTCCACAGTATCAACAATTTAATACAAATTAAAACTTCTGTTCTTTCTTGTGGAAGATATAAAAAAAAATTAAATGTACCGAAGTCTTGTTCAAATGGCCATTTAAAGTTTATGCAGTTTTCAAGAAACGCACGGAACTTACACGACAGCGCGCGCGCGAGCGCATTCGCTAATACGTATATGTGGACGTGTGTGTACAAATCGTGCACAGATCAAGGAGCAACATGCAACAAACAAGGATACGAAACAGATTCTATAAAAGAAATGAGTTGAGTGATATATGTAATAAATTTATTCTAAATCCTGGGAAAATAATTCAGATAAACAAACTACAGGAAAAATTGAGCCGAACCGACTTTCATATTTTGTTTTCTGATAAGCACAGAAATCTAGCCATTACCTTAGTACGGATGGTTTTCGATATCTCTGAAGATAGTTTCTCGGAGCGGTAGTAGTTTATACTTGTAGACAGGTCGCTGCTCGTATGCTACTCTGCTGCTGCTTAACGATTCAAGAGGCCGACCACATCAAAATGGCCGTCCCAATGTCAAGTCTCGCTCTGTCTTTTTCTCTCACTCTCACGCGTGCTCGTTCTCCCTTTATCCCCTCCAAAATACTAAGCACCGTTTTCTATTAGCGTCTGTATTAACTCTTCTCTTAATTTGGAAAATATTCACTTCTCATATAAACCTTCGATTTTAGAAATAAAATTTGTTATTGATTTAAAAACTTTTTTTCTGATTTTTAATAAGGAGAATCGAAGGATTTACGAAAATATTGCAAAAATTAAAGGGGGGAACGGAGCGACGCGCGCGTCTCTTTTTATCCGTCTCTCTTTAGCAGTGAAATATTTGCTTATTCAAGTAAAACAATCCTACAACTAAGAACAGCTGCTCTCTTATTATTCTTCTTTTTCTTCCAAAATGAGTAATCTCAAATTTCTTTTTCTAATTTTGTCTTATTCTCACCATTCGGTCTAATTATGAAGTTTCCTTTTATCTTTTTTTTTTAACCTTCAGATATGTGTGATTGTTTTATAATCCTACCTTACAGAAAAATAATGCACTGCGTCACAAAATCAGATGCGGGACAATAATTCTTGCTCTCGACGGATATTGAGACACTCCGTGATTATTATGCTTATAATTTTAAAGTTCTTTCTCTCTTTCGCACATTGGATACAACAACCGAAACTATCGCTACCTAAGAAATTCGCGTATATACTGTAAAATAAGCTTTGCGCATGCGCCACCGAAGGAAAAGAAGTTCATGTCACAAGTTTAGCTTGGCTAAATTGTGACTGAAACTTACCGTCCGAACCTGTACCATATAATATTACTTTCATAATTTTTAATCGGTATACGAATATAAATATAATTTTACTAAACGTATATTTTGAATATACGTATTAATTTAATCATACTAAATAAACATATTACCGTTTCAAAATTTTAGAGATAGGATAATAATAGAAAAGCGATTGAACTACTGAATTTATCAAGTTTTTATTGACGAATTCAAACAGAATACCCTAAACAATAAATGACAGAAATTGATTGAGCGTACCATACAACAAATAATGTCCTTTGGTATTATCAATAAACTATTGGCATTTAGTATCAATATATTTACTTAATGTTTTGTTTTAATTCGTAATTTAAACTTTCTTAATATCTTATTTTACAATAAAATTATAATCATTCTTACAGCCTTTATAACGTGTACTAGCTTTTCGGAATACAATAAATTTTGTTTTACAGGATCAAAATTAAAATATTTTTACAAAATGTAAATTATTATAAGTTTTTAAATAATTTTTGAAAAAGAAATGAATACCCTTTTATTAAGGTTGCTCTGAGTTTTTATATAATAGATTTAATTTTATGCATTATGTAAATTATTAGCTATTGTTAAAATATAGCACATTTAATGAATCTTCTTTTTTATAAAAATGAAATATTAAAAATATCAAACTGTAATTTTGAGTAATTATTATATTTATAAAAACTAATTGATTTAATAAAATATATTGTTTAGTAGTTTTGTTATAGAAGAAAATTAATTTATTTTTAGGTTAGTAAAGAATATTCCTTACGTGAACGATAAATAAAATTAAATATTAAGGATGAATTTTTTCATTTTAAATATATAAACGATATGTTAATTACAATCAATGGAAAAACTTAAATATGAATATAAAGACAATAAAAAATCTTTATACCATAAATTTTCTTAAATAAAATTAATTTAATCTTACATAAGATTAACCCGATAAACTATAAATTTATATATAATTGAAGTATAATAAGAATTATCATACTATTAAATCAATCTTTTTTTTGTGAGACTCTATATTTACGGCAAGCTTCAGGACAATGACGCTCCAAGTAACGTCTTTGTGAAAAAGCTTTCAAACAGATTTCACATCGCCATTGCCACTGATGATGATTCCTAGTTCTTTGGTGAGCTCTTAAATTTGATCTGCAAATTTTTAAAATAAGTAAATTTTAAATCTAAATAATATTTTATAAACAGAACAAAATTCCTTACAAAACAAAAAATATTTATTTTGATAATACATTATTTGATATAACAATGCTTTAAAATCTATTTATATTCATAATTTTTAAAACAAGACAACATATTCGTAACTGCAAATTATTATTGTAACTTACCGATCAGCAAAAGATTTATTACACACTGGACAACCAAATGGTCTTTCACCTGTATGAAGACGTAAATGGCCTTTTAGTACCCAAGGACGATCAAAGCTTTTATGACAATAAGGGCAAAAGTGCATTGTTTTGTTACGCTTCTGATTAGATATTCCTTCAATTTCAGAACTTCTATCTTCTTCACAAGACTTAATAGCATCATTGTCTTGAATATTTGAATGAGAGTAAATAACAGATACTACATTTTGCATTTGAACATTT
Organism: Ceratosolen fusciceps; assembly: GCA_018883505.1. NCBI lineage: Eukaryota > Metazoa > Arthropoda > Insecta > Hymenoptera > Agaonidae > Ceratosolen > Ceratosolen fusciceps. Next base: position 5,838,040 of record RCIC01000012.1, on the reverse strand, counting down.
TTTGAACATATAGACAAACTTGAATTATTCTCATCATGTTTTGAAGTGTGTGTGGAATCATTTTTATTTAACTGTAATATTTGTGGCACTTCCGATGCCTCTAAACCATCAATTTCATATATTGGAGTTTGATCATCACTGCAACTTGTAGAAAAATTTTCATTTCTTTGATTACTATTATTTATGAAGCAATCAATATTACCAGATGAATCTGGATTCCATAAAATATTTTCATTTTTTTGAAAATTGTAACGAGTAACAATTGGTAAATTTGACCATGACCAAATGTTACCTATTTTTCCTTGTCCTTCTTTGTATCTTCTCTTTTTCTTTTTTGGTTCTTTTGCAATTGGTATTTGTATATGTGATTCAAAATCTGTATGAAAAAAAAGAAGGAAAAAATTACAAATTTAAAACAAGAGATACGCATTTTAAAAAACATTAATTTAGTCATTAAAATATGTACTTATTAATAAAAATACTTTATTTAATGAAAACTTGTATCTTTGAAATGAAAATGAAAGATTAGGAATTAGTGCGACACAGATTATTAAAATTCAAAGATAAAAGTAACTCAGAAAAAATAAAGTACTCTATAAAAATTTACATATTTTTTTTATATTAAAATATCTACTTAAAAGAAAATTTTTTAGTTACAATCAAGAGTTACGGACACCGCAAAATCGTAAAGAAATCGATAGATGACATACTTATCGATACTTTTTCTAAAAAACTGAAGAAAAAATATTTATTTATAGTAGCATACTAACCGTCGTCTGATTTTTCATGTTGTCCGTAACGCATCATGCATTTTAATAAACATCGAGGCATCTTGTCTTTCTTATAATAAAATTATGCAAAGTAGAAGCTGATAACGATTTTAGATACGCTGTACGATAACTGACGAAGAGGAGACTTCTGTCAAGTTCACTTTCTCTACCTGCATCACGTAGCGTTACCGCAGGCATTTGTTTTTGTAACTACGCCTGTTACTACTTCAACTAATGTAATCAGTAAGTACACCCAATCAAAAGCTTTTACTAAAAATTTCATGAGCTTTCATTGTATAATATATAAGTAAATTTCGAAAATTAAAGTTTTAAAATAAATATTTTGTAACAGTAAAATGCATTAAACCATTTATTTAAAAGAAAAATACAAAAATAAAATTTTTTTGAAAAATAATAACTATATTACTATTTTCAATAATGAAATTGAATCAGTAATTTTATTGAAACGAAAATAGTTAAAATACCAATTAATGTCAGTACTACATCTTTAATATAAAGAACTAAATATTTCAACATATTCATAATCTACAGTGAATAACTAAATTTAAATAATTTAAAAATACAAAATATTTTTTTCGAAATAAATAATGTTTCATGAAAATAAATATTTAAAGAATATAAATCTTTTATATAATAAGATTTTATAGATATTTACGATTGATTTTTAATAACTTGATTTATTCATCATATTTTCACTTTATTCAAGATAAAATCATAAACATTTTTATTATTATAAAGTATATAGCTACAGAATTAAATATACCCCATTCTTTTATTTATATATAAATAAAAATAATATCCAAATAATTATTGTAATGTGATGTTTTAAACTCCCGATCGCAAAAATGTTGTCATATTATTTTTACTATTTGGAAATCAAATTTTATAGTACCTTTCAACTAATAAAATCAATGGTTTATGTTTGAACAAATAATTTATATTTTCTTCTAAAGTTTAAAGAAGGATGTGATCTGAACAATGACAATGACAATGAAACAAAGATATTTATATTTGTATCGTAAATACCTAGACTTCGTATCTTATTTTTTTATGCCGATTAATCATCTATTCTCAATGCTGATGGATCCATTTTTAATAAGTTTCGAAGTTCAATTTTACGCATGATAAAAATTCTGTGAATGAAGCATTGCCGTTTTTTAATTTTTTTATGCTTGGAAAAATTTTATTGTTTTTTATATTAAATATTGTTCATATGCTTTATATTAAAAATTGTAACATTTTTAATGTACTAATTATAACATTTCATAGCTTTATTATTAAGCAGTTCTATTCTACGTCACTTACAATCATATTTTGTATCTTATTTTATTTTATTATCAATAAAAAAACTTAACGCATATGAATAATCAAAAATTATTCTTTACATATTAGTTATAATTTCATTTCAAAAAAATCCTATAAATTTTCATTTCTTCACATTATAAACAACAATGTTTTTAATAATATTACTAAAATGTCGTGTAATAATGTGATCATAGCTGTACATAAGAATCCATATATATGTGTGTAGTATCCTGATTCAACTTTTCTCAATTGGAATCCAGAATTTTACAATTCGAATGTGCTTTCAAATATACAAATGTTTTATATACTATGATGATAAAGTTATCTTAAAAATTTATTACATTTCTGATTAATTCGCAATTAAAATTAATCTTTTTAATATTTTACAAATAATATTGTTATATAATATTGCAAACAAATTTTAAACATTTATATTTCTTAACTATAGAAACGAAAAAATCTTTTAATATAATAAATTTGATCATGCTTTTTATACTGAATGTAAATTAAGTAGTTGAAATAATACTATACTTAAACAAAAAACGAAGTGAATTTAAATAAAAAATATTATTTATAAACAGTATAAATAAATAATTTGAATTTAAAATTAATGTAACTGACAAATTTAGTCTGAAAATAAAACTATTGTAATCCATATATGTTTCAAATAATTTAAATTAAATAGATTAATCATGTAGAAATATTTAAGATATTTATTACAATAGTATTATAGACTTTTCTAAAGCATGAATGAAAAACACTAAACCGTTGCACACAAATAAATGTATGTCTATAGAAGTATTTAATATTCGATAGATTCTTATCTCTATTTAACTAATTTAGAATTTTTTATGATAGACAGTAAAATAATAAAATACGCAATAAATATATTCACATATATATCTTTTCAATATTTACATATTTCTATAAATACTTACAGATATACGTGTGTTTGTGCGCGCGTGTATATGATTGCAATAAAATTTACTCCAAGAAAGGTTGACTTAGATTATTAACAATTGTTTAATAATAAATTAGATCTAATTTTTAAACAATCATAAAAAATTAATATTTGAACGTGCTGAACAATTTATGGTAGTAGGTCAAAATGCTCTAGACTGAACTCATGAATAATCAAAATCATTCATCCGTACTCATTATGTTATAGCTTAAAAGTGACTTGTTCTAAAGCTATTTTTAACTTTTAAAAACACTTTCGTACTTAACAAACTTGCAAATTCTTCAACCTACCTTTTCTTTTAATTTCATGCTACTAAAACAAAAGATCTGTATCAAGCATTTTTATTTAGTTTCAAACATTTAAAAATACAGCAACAACTACGTAAATAATCTTTTAAATGAATTAATAGTTCAGTTTAATAGTTTAATTTAATTACATTTAAGAACTTTATATAAAGTCAATTTTTCTTTAACATTAATCATTTACATTATCGGATATTATTAATACAATTTAATACTAATTTATTAACGTTTTACTAAATTTTTACTCTTATATATATAACGTTGTTTACGGCAATAAGCATCGTTGTATAATGAATATGTAACTGAGTGACGACGCGAAGCTGATAATCTCGAATGCGAAATCTTATCACTGCGTGCACCCGCGTATTCGATGGCCCGCGGAAGTAAAAAAGAATTAAATAAAAACAAGAGAGGGACTCTTTCCGGACTCACGCATGAACACTAAACTTAGCCTTTTGCTAGAAATGAATTCTCATTTAAAGATACATTAGTTAAAGTTTTTCTAAAATTATATGTACCGCACTCGGTAAATAACTTATAAATCAATTAATTGTACACTGAGGTATTTCTAATTTGTGTACAAAATATATTATTTAATATAATTAATTGTATTTTATTTCGTTTTTGCATTCATTACATTGTATAGATATATAACTAATAAGAATAGTAATGTTTATATATATGGATAAAAATAATATTGATACAAAAATTTCTATTGACATGAAATATTAAAATTGCTAAATTATTAAAAAAAAAATTAATTTACTTATATACTATAATTGCGTAGTTTAAACAAAATATTTTTTTAATTTCTAATATACAATTCATATAATATTATTTAGATGTAAAAAAAATATGTATACAAATTTTAATTTATTTCTACTAATAGCCAATTAAAATTAATATTTTAAAAATTGATGTTATTATTAATTATTTTATTATTATAAAAATTTTATATAATATCCATTATATTTTTATTGATTAATAGTTAAAATTAAAACATTAATTTTAACAGCATAAAAGTCAAAATTTATAAAATATCTTTATTATAAAGATTAATTTATAAATATTTTTTTATAAAAAAATATATTTTTGTAATGTATAAATGAATAGAACTTAAAATAGAGTACTGTATCTAAACACTAAAATTTTCGTATTTTTGATAGCATTATTCATAAGAATTCCCTTATTATTAAATTAAAAGGTTAATTAAACTTCAAATGTATCAACTTATTACTTACTGATTCATTCGTTTTAGTCATACATCTAATCCGACAAGTTATAAAATATATATACTTTATGTATTAAATTTATTATATGGATTATTTATAACACATTAGTTTAAATGAAATTTATATATAAATTTGTTTACTGAAATTCTAAATGTTTAAAAAAATTTGAATTCTTTTTTCTATTTCATTACTTTTTTTCGTATATAACTAATTATATTATTTTTATTTTTAAAAATTATAGTATTTAAAAAATATTTTAAGTGACAACATTATTTTATGAAACGCGTATGTATCAATAAAAAATATGGATTTATTTTATAATTTTTAATTGAATGAGTAATTAGAAAGTTATACTTTTAAAAATTAGCGTAAGCACTTATTTACAAAATTTAATATAATTATAGCAATGGAATTCGTTATAATTATATAAAAAAAACAAAACAAAAATGTTAGTTTTATTAACAAATACAAAAATCAACAAATCAAGAAATCTATAAATTGAGTAAAGCTGATGAAAACATGCCTTTTATTGAATATAGAATCTTATGTAAAGTTGTAATTACATTTTTTCTATTTTTTATTTAATTGCAGTTGAAATAAAATTAAGCTTTTACAAACTACCTGAAAGAGAATATATTATAAATTATGTACTAAATAAATATTAATAAGATTATAAATTTATTAACAGAATTACACAGTTTATGTGATCATAAAATGAATTATTATACAAAAAAAAATTATTTTATACATTTATATATACAGATTTTGCATGCGAATGGATAATATAACTAAATAAGACATTAAACAATTATTTTCGCTGTAAAATATCTTTTTAAATGCAAGTTATTAGAAGATATAAATTTAATAGATTTCATGATTTTGAATATAATTTTAAACTATATAATACTGTCAAATACATTAAAAATATTTTATCAATAATTATATCACCCTATTGATAATTACTAGATACTACTAAATATTTATAATTATTATATATACACATTACATGTCAAGTCATCCAAATTTCAAGTTTTATAATAGTCAAAGCTGATAATCCAAATTTTCGTCTTGAATGGAAAAGTTTCGGCTTTCAAAGAATTCAAAATCTCTACCTAGAAGTACTCAACAAACCAATTTATATTCTGAAGCTTATATGTTACATATAATTGTAAATATACAGATTTAACAACGACCTTTTCGGCAAATGAATTCACAACATGGGTAGACCGTATTGAAATGAAGCTTAGAGAAAATAATTGTAGGGGGAGAAGAGAGTGGAGCGGGAGGGGGGGTAACGGAGTGTGAAAAGCTCGGTTGTACGTCGAGGTAGACACTATTCCCCAGCGATCTTCAGAACACTGTTCTCAATTCAATAACTCTTTCGATCCCCAAAGTGTTTTACTGAAAATTTTACAAAAGAATGCCACCTAATTTAAATCTATCTACTTATGTAAGTACAATTTACCTACGTTTACCAATTAAATTAAAATTTTTTTAATCGTATCAACACTTAGTAATAAAATATAATCTAATTTTGTTGATTGAAAGTAATAAATATAAATTAACACCCATTTAACTTTTTAAAATAAGCAATTAAAAATTTACTTAAATAATTACATAATTCCAAATTTAATAAAATAGTATTTCGTTTAAACGGTATTAATTTATCATATTTTATTACGGATATGTTTTTCTTAACGTTTATTAAGTCAGAAAAATATATAATTTATACAAAGTATAATTTCTTTTACATACACCCGTTTTGTGTATCGTGCCACCTATCAAATCTAGCGAATAACACCAAGTTTTATATCATAATTGATAGATTCTAACATTTAGTAAAGAATTCGTAAATTCATATTTAATTTATTAAACTATGCATCGGTTCACATAAATTATTATAAAAAATAATTCATTGTTTATTCGCGGCATAAATAATAATAATAATAATAATAATAATAATAATAATAGTAATGATAAATACACATAAATTTTATATTCATAGACGAATTAAAATTAACAATCAAGATTATATTTTTATATTATTTTTGTAAAAACTCAATCAGGTTTTTTAAATAAAACGCAGGTAACAAAATTTGCAATGATTAAAATGTAACCTCCAGACTTTTGAAACATAATAGACAAAACCACCTTGTAACTTTCATTCTGTTGATTCTCTTTCTTTTTCTGTCTTTCTTGCTCTTTCTATCATATTCATATTGAATTAAGAGGGAATGCGGGCATCTACTAAACCGGATTTAAGAACCGGGATGTAAATTGTATAAGTACATATATTTATCTATATAGTGTATATCAATCTACTGGCATGCATATTAAGAAAGATTCACCGTTTACGCTACTACGAAAAGTCTTGTTATTATTTGTGCTTCTCTTGCTCTCGATTTTGTTGTTCAGTACAAAAACGCAACTTTGTTTTATTTTATTCTCTTGTTAGCTCGAAACGTCAAATAATTTTTACTTTATATATTTTATTAGCAAAATTACACATTTTAAAAGTTTATTTCTTTATTTTATTACACCTTAATATAATATAAAATATTAAACTTTTCGATGTACTTTTACTGTTGGTATTAAATGTATATAAAATAAAATACTTGTATTTTTCATTTAAGTTTTTATAACGATAATTTGAAGTTTATAGTGACTTGATATATAATTATAATTTTCATAATTTTTCATAATTTTTCTTATATCGAATTGAAAAATATTTCTACTTTATAAACTGATCTGCTTATATATTTCTAATAAAATTATAAAAGGCTATAAATAATTAGTTTTATTTAATGTATCTAAAATGAAAGTATGTTTGGAAGATAAAGTATGTTTAGAACATATTTGGAACACAAGTCAATAATGCAATTTCGTAAAATATTAAATACATAAATTCATATGCGTTGTTCTAATGAAATACTCCATCAGAAAATAGTACCTGTACTATTATAATATATTTATTACATAAAGTTTTAGAATACTTTTAGTAGTTCGATAAAGAATTTTTCTTTTTGGAAAATATATTTGATAGAATAGAAAATCATAAAATTATGTTATAATTTATATTTAATATCAAGTATATTGTATAAAGTGTTTTATATTTTTATAAAGTATATTAACTTTGTATATTAGTTTTATTTAATAAAGTATAAATTTTATATTCAAAATAAATATGCATAAAAAAATTAATAGTATTATTATTCCGAAGTTTTTTATGCTTAATTAAAGTAAAGATAATAATAATATGCAATATTTAATTTAATTTGTATTTGAATCAAAAAGGTTTTAACTTAATATTCATGCGTAATATCTATAATGATTTTTATACTAATATACGTATATACTAATTATACAGAGTAGTATTAACTATTTGAAATATAATTGGATTGAACTTTGTACATGTTGCAATACAATAAAATTATCTAAAAAGTAAGAATAACGATAAATTAGATAATTAAATGTTCTCCTTCACTTAATGTGACCGAAAAAAATATATTGATGTTTTTGAATTAAGTTTAAAAATTAAATTTTATTTATTGTGTTATATTTATTGTTTATTTACACTATATAATCAAAGTTTAATATTAGTTTTTAAATAGTAATAATAATAAAAATATTTTTAATAGTAATATATACGCATATATGTGTGAATAATACATTGCATGAATTAAATTATGGTATTTAGTAAATAAGTCATCATTTTTGAAAACTTATTAATTTATTGAATTAAATCTTTTTTGTAAAGCGTAAAGTTAAGATCTGTTAATAGTAATTACAAGGAAAGTTTTGATTTGTTTGAAAGTTTGATTAAAATCAGTTACACATATAATATTTAATAGTAAATCAAAAAATTGAATAAACGATTGGTAGTTAAAGAGAAAGGGCTGCTTTTCATGAGTTATAATCGACAATAGACTCCATATCAAAATGGATATATATGGGAGTCCGAAGCGACTAGGATCCTTCAGCTGGAGCATCTGATTTTAAGACATTTCGCTTATGGACTTAGACTTCATTAAGCGGCTCAAGAATTCTCAGTTATCAAATTCGTAACATTGACAAATTATATCCTAGAAATATAATTTCGGTATTAATAACTCTTGAAACTCGTATAAACCCTGAGGAGTCCTTAAATTGTTCTCTTCTTGCCAGTGGACTTAAACAATATTATCTTATTAGTTCTTCTTTCTTTTTTATTATTTGCAGAATATACAATGGCAACTATTGGTCCTTTTAATTCTTGGGTTATTTCACGTAAAGGCGACGAACGGTGAGATTGCACACATTTTTGTCATTTTCATTACCATTTACGTCATACTTTGACCTGAAAAATTGTATCTGCTTCCTCCGATGATTTTTGTAATCAAACCACGAATGTCCACTAACTTTATATAGCATATTAAAAAATTAAAATTATGCTTATTTTAAAATTTATCATTTAAATTTTTTAGTTAATATTAATATGAAAGGTTTGAATGAATTAAAAAATTTTAAAGTAAAATTTAATTTAATTAATGATATATTTTTTATCATCAAATCTTTATTAAAATCAAAAACTAATGGTCAAACTTATTATCAAAACAATCTTATATTATAAAAATATCCAATCATATTAGAATTGAATTTAATGATTCAAACCTATTTATTGAAGAACAATAAATTTAAACCAACGATTTAAACTAACCAGAATTAGACTAAATAAATAACACATGTGGTTACTTTTACTATTTTAGATCCAGAATGCCCTCCATCATTTTTCAAATGTAAGAATGAACGTTGTATTGCAGACGCTTTTGTCTGTAATAATCACAATGATTGCTCTGATAATTCAGATGAGTTGAATTGCAGTACGAAATTACCGGTAATTTATTTACGAGTCAAATAAAATATTGACAAAAATTATACTTGTAAATAATTTTCCTGTTACTTTTTAAAAGCTAATATCATATTATATGAAAAAAATAATATATTCAATTTTAGATATTTAATGAAGTATGTAAACGAAATGAGTATCAGTGTTCTGATAAATTCCATTGTATTTCGCTTGAAGAATTTTGTGATAATAAAATGGATTGCCTTGATGGTAGTGATGAATATACGAATTGTCATCTAAATGTAAGAATTTCAACAGTTATACATAAAGCTCTTTCTATTTAAAATTAATATTTCATATTCTGATAATATGTTACATCAATTAGTTCTTATATCTTTTATTTGATGAAAAGGAAATTGTGAATTTTAAAATAAGTATATACAAATATATTTTATTTATTTTGATTAAAGAAAAATAGTTGTAAAAATACATGACAAAACAAAAACATAATGGAACAATATAAAAATAATAAAAAATAAATATTATAATTTTTTATGAATATGATAAAATATCAACTGCATTGCAAATAAAAAAAAACGTAACTTGAAGGTATTCTAGAAATATGCACTAATAAATACATTTATACGTCCACAGAAATATACATATTACTTCTTTTATTGTGACAAAAAATAATTTACGTATTATCTAGATATATTGTAATTTTTTTTGTTTTTTAAGAAAACCTGCAATCAATTCCAATGTCAAAATGGACACTGTGTCAATAAAAATTGGATTTGTGACGGTAAAGACGATTGTCAGGATAATAGCGACGAGACAAAGTGCGGTAATATTTTATATTGAAATAATTTTTTTCATTTAAAGATGCTGAATTACATTAAAAGAATAAGATAACATTTATTTATTTGCAGATAAATTGCCAGTGCCTCCTGAAAAATGCAATAATACAATCAATAAATATTTATGTGCCAATAAGCGATGTATTTCCTTATCTCTTGCTTGTAATGGTGAAAATGATTGTGGTGATGATTCCGACGAAAATGTATTAGAATGTAATAAAGGTAAAATTATAAATTATATCTATATAAAAAATATATAGTATAAGTTTAAATTGTATTTATATAATTTTTTAAATTTGTATTATTAAGTATTATCCAATTATAAGTTTTTTTGTATACAATCATCTAAAAATAAGATTAATTCTTAGTAAAGTAAGTAAAACAAATAGTAATTATAAAATAAACTTTTACAATCTTAAATAAGTTTTTATAATCAAGCTACTATTTCATGAACATACAAATGAAGTATTTAATAGTTGCTGATGAAAGTTAATTTATGTAATCACGTAATACCTAATATATATCTATGCAATTATATTAATATAATATAAAACTGATATATTGTTTAACGGTTTTGAAATTTATGATTCAATAATTAATATATCTTATATCATATATATGATAATATATCATAATATATCATAATAATTAATAAATGAGTTAAATATATCAACATATTTATATCTGTGTATATAATAAATATATATAATTTTAGCACAAGCAGTTTGTAATACTACACATTCTTGTCAGCATACATGTTCGGCTACACCAGGAGGTTACAATTGTTCTTGTCGTGTTGGATATTCTTTAAAACCAAATGGATCATGCGAAGGTATTATACTAAGAATATATCCATTCAGTATGTACAATATATTCAAATTAAAATATTATTATTTATTAAATAAAAAATTATGTAATTATGTATTTATACTTTAGCAATTTATATATTTATTCATATACACTGATTTTTTGCAGTATACATTGCAGTATAATTAACTTTACATAATAATATCTTTATTATAATAGTAATCAATATATATCATAAATTATTTAACGTGATTATATTTTACTAAATTATCTAATAAAAAGTATTTTACGTATTATAAGTTAAGAAAATATATATTTCATAATGGTTGATTTCTGCTTTAATTATACGAAATTTATAGTTAATACTAATTTTAATACACAATAATTCATAGAGATAATTTATTTTCTACACTAAACATGGGCAGAAATAAAAGAATTAAATTTTTTAAATAATGTAAAATTAAAAAAATTAATTGAAATAGATATTATTTTTTGAATGTCTTATATAATATTAAAATTTTAAAAATTAGAAAAAAATCTTGTAAATTAATGGTTTTAAATAATCAAAATGTATAGAAGTCGGAAAGATTTATATTTTTTATCATATAAATTTTTTTGATATTGTATTATTTATAGTATCGAAGTAATAATTACTTAAAATATATATAATAGATATTAATTATTATACGCATTTAACGCGAAAAGTTAAATAAAATGGGAGTGGATGATCATGAAATATATTTAATTTGAATTTGAGATTTTTTCTAGTTGTAAAATAAACTATAGAAATATTCTATAGAAAAAGATTACTTTTAAAGGATTACTATGCATTCACTTTTATAAAAGCCAATATTTAAGTTTGTGGTTAATAATACTTTGCAGATTAGTATGTTAGTATTAAGGGGGAGGAAGTCATCGTAAAGAGTATTGTAAAATATTGCATTTATTTAGATAAAAATTCACTACAAGAGAGCATTTTACTAGAAACTCTCTGATAAATTATAAATGATTCCTGTGTAGGGAAGAGAATAGTTAACTCGTGCCCTAAAAAATTCAGATTCGATAGAAACAATTTAATCGTCTTATAACCCAATAAGATATGAAACATTATGTCTTTATAATAATTCCGAATAATTGTAGAATTTGTATATGTACATCTAGGAAATAGAAATGTAAAATGCTTTGTACTATATAATTTTAGGGATTCTCGTGAATGTATCATATTAATATCATATAATCATCATCTCATAAAATATATTATACATAAATAAAATGGCAAATGCATTTAAACACTTTTATTCTTTAAACTAATTAAAAATAACTTTTCCCAAATAATCTTCTATTATATTTATTTTGTTCTATATACTAACAGTATTATTTTTTTTTGTGCTGTATGAAAAAATCCTTGTAGATATAAATGAGTGCCTAGTATATGGTACATGTTCACAAACTTGTCGAAACATAGTGGGTTCATACCAATGCCAATGTGAAGAAAATTATAAGCTGCAAGAGGATGGCTGGGGCTGCAAAGTTGAGAGTATATATATATATATATATTTTTTTTTTTTTTTTTTACTAAATATTATTTACATGATATCGAGAATTTTAAAGTATACATACATAAAAAAAGACTCAAAACATTTTTATTACAATTTTATTGAAATTGAGTTTTCAAATTTCTTATATAGAGGTATAATGTAATTTATATAATATATTATCGAACTATTTAATAATTATTTATCATAAATATTGCAAGTAATATTTAATAAACGTTCATCTTAATTAAATATATTAAGAATCTTAGGAACATATTTTAACAGATGGAGAAGCTCTTATGGTTTTTGTATCAAAAACAATGATACGTGGATATTACCTTGAGTCGAAACTTTATTTTCCTATAATTCTCAATATGCAGCATTTAGTAGGTGTTTCATTAGATGCAACTCATATCTATTGGACGGATATTCAATTTGGTGACGAAACTATCTTTCGTAGCCTCGATAACGGTGAAGAAAAAGAAGTACTTGTCAATATTGGTAAACATATATTTAATTTTGATTAAATTTCTTTATTTATAAGTTCATCTTCAATTATTTATTACATATAAAAATTTTATATATGTATTTATGTAAAATATAATTCATTTGAAAAAGTTTTTTTATTTTCGAAGCCAAACTATTATATATGAAATAATATTAGATTTTTTATTATAATCATCTATCTTCTTCATTATTAAAAGATGAATGAATATTCTTTTATTTAATAGTTTTATTAGCATTTATGCAACATTATTTAATATCATTATATATGCTAAATTTAAAGCATAGAACATTAACGTAACTTTTTAATTTTTCTAAATACTTTTTTTAACACTCCTATAATAATACGTATTCGATATAAAATAAATAAATATTTAGTCACTATAAAGAACTGTCAAAATTTTAAATTATAAATATTATAGATTTTTATTTCCTTATTTTAATACAGAAATTTAAATCAATCTTATTTAATTCTCATTTAGAACTATTTTTAAAATAATGTTCAGGTCTCGGTTCTCCAGAAGATATTGCCGTTGATTGGATCACGGGCAATATTTATTTTACTGATAGCACATACAAACACGTTGGAGTTTGTAATAATAATGGTACTTTTTGCACAGTAATCATTAAAGAAAATACTGAAAAACCAAGAGGCATTGCTCTATTACCTTCCGAAGGGTAAAATTATTATATTATATTTATATATAATGTAATAATATAAGTATTTATATTTATAAATTTTTTACCCATGATAAATTTTACAATAATTAAATTATAAATAATCTTAATATTCTTTAACATTTTATCTATAATTCTACTTTTTTAACATCCTAATATTTATAAAAAATTTAAACAGATAAAATTTTTTTTAATAATCTAAATAAGTAATTATTTTTTATAGTAATTTGTTTTGGAGTGATTGGGGGGAAAGACCCCATATATCAAGAGCTAATATGGATGGTAGTAAGAAAATATTATTTATTGAGGATGATATTGGCTGGCCAAATGGATTAACTATAGATTATCCTAGTAATCGACTTTATTGGGTGGATGCAAAATTAAAAGTTATCGACTCAATTTTGCTTAATGGTCAGGATAGAAGGGTTAGTTCAAATAAATACTAATTTTCCTCTATTTTTGTAATTTTATAAATAATGTTAAAAATCTGTGCATAAAACTTTATATATTCTTATATAATTAATTAATAATTTATTTATTAGAATAATTTTAGTTGGATATAAAAACGAAACACATTAAAATGATCGTTTCATTAGAATTTGTAAAATTAAAATTTCAGTGTTCAATAACCAAAAAATTATATTTCTTACTGTATTATAAATTATTTTTAAAAAAATTTTATTTTCTATTTAAATAAATTTTTTTTATCGTATTTTTATATTCTCATTATTTTGAGATATCGAAATATATGTTGTACATGTATATGTATATATTTATATGTAGGCCACTTTAAAGTATAATATACGTTACATATTTGTGTATTCTAGCTTTTTCAAATTGTATAAATCTCCATGTCTATTTTTCAATAATACATCCTAATTGTTCTTTAATTTGTCAAATAAAGTTTTACATTATTAACTTGCTAAACTTTATTTATAAATTTTTCAAATAATGATTGCTTTCAGATTATTTTGCATGCTATTGCTAACCATCCTTACTCAATCGCCATTTTTGAAGATCGATTATACTGGAGTGATTGGGGAACTAATGATATTCATTCTTGTAATAAATTTAATGGAAAAGATTATAATACGTTATTTCATTCGAACGAAACTTTATATGGACTGCATATCTATCATTCATCATTAAAAGTAAAGGTATAAAAAAAATTTTTGGTATAAATTATTTTAAAAATTATCAATTCAGAGTTATAAATAATTTTTAATGATATATTATTACACATAATGAATTACATCTTAATACAGTAATAAGATATTATAATCTGACATTCAATATGAAATTTCATAAGATATTAAAATTTAAATAATATTATTAATGATTTGAATTTATATTATTTTTCAATCATAAAAGTAATTTTATAAATTTATTTTAAATTTAAATTTTATAAATTAACAAGTATATATATATCCATGCTGTATGCATATTATTCAAATTTTACCGTATTGTACAAATTTACTGTGATTATAATCTGATAAGATTTTTAAATACTTCTAATGTTAAAAAGTAGTTATTAATGCAAGCATTTAAAATAATTGTTTAATTATTGATTAAAATTACATTTAGATTTTTTGGGACAATTCAATTGAATCTAAAATACTATAATAAGAAATTATAAATAAATTACATTTAAGATTAAATTACCATTTTGTAAACAGGAAATATATTTTTTAAACAATTAACGAAATAATAAAAAAATACTTTGTTATAATTTTCTAATTGTTATTAAATTTTTAGTTTAAAAATCCTTGTATTACGGAACCGTGTTCTCAATTATGCCTTTTAACAACAAATAAAACGTACACCTGCGCGTGTACATTAGACAATGAATTAAGTGAAGATGAACACACCTGTCAAGGTATAACAAAAATTTTATATTTCTAGTTTATTACACTTTACATTTATTAATTTACTGATTTAACCATGTACATGAAATGCTATTTTATTAATAACTTTAAATCAATTATATTATTTTTATCTTTTTTTAGTTTTAATTTAATATTTTTTATAATAATAAACAATAAGCCATTTATATTTAAATATATATATTTTTTAAATTTCTTTTTATATATTTTAATTTTGTTCACTAATTATTATATTCGGTAAATCAAATTTTGATAAGAATAAAACGTTTCTATGATAAAGTATAATAATTTAATTCAACAGAGTATTTTGATTTAATTTGAATTAAATAAAATCTAATTAAATGAAAAAAATCTTTATATTTGATATAATTGTTTTATATATTTTATGACAATAATAAAAGGTGATTTCATATGTTACCCAAATATTTAATGTAACTTAATTAATATAAAGTAAGAAATTATTAAATAATACAGTATATAATATCATATTTTATTTAAGAAAAAGTTTATACAAAGGTTTTTGTTTAATTTATTAAATATATTTTATTTCATATAAAATAAATTTAAAAATCACAAACATTTTTCTTAATAATAGTAAATAAAAAATATTCCTTTATAATCATTTTAATTTATTTTTTATTAAATTAATTTTTTATTTTTTTATACTATTAAAAATAAGTTTATAGTATTTCCTAGTGTTTTACAATTTATAATTCTAATATAATTTTATTTTCAATAATTATAAACTATAGAATGATGTAAGATATTGATACGGATAAACAATAGATACAAAATGAACATAAAATGTGATGATTGATATAAAATATAATCAATAGGTACAAAAGGAACGTAAAATATGATTGATATAAAATATCTCGAAATCTACTTATTTTTGCTTTATGGAAAAATCTAAAATTACATAACGAAACTCAATACTCATTCTGTCAATATTCGTATACGAGATTTTATTTATCTACACCTATATATAACATTCTTAACTTAATTTATTTTTCGTTAAATAATTTTGTAGATTAATTTTTTTCGAACTTTCGGACTAAAATATTTTATACAGATAAAATTATTAACAACAAATAAAAAACAATTAATTTAGATAAAAAAATAAATATTAAAATGGGATTTTATTTGAAAATTAAATTAATACTAAAATTTCATGAGCTATAAATTAATATTTATATTTGATATATGTATTGTAATCTTATATTATTCTGTTGTATTTATATGCAGCCATAAAAAAAAAAAAACATATTGCTATTGTTGCTCAGAATATTATTATTGATTATTATCAAGAATTATTGGGAAAGCCCAAACAAAGTTCCAAAAATATATTAGATCATATTAGCGCTTTGACCTACGATTCACTCACTGGTAAGTAAAGAATACTTTGTACCAGTATAAATTTTTTAATATTTTGTCATCAATCTCACAAATTTTATTTTTAAACTAAAATACATACTAAACTTTTATTAAAGCTAATTGTTTTAATGTTTTTACATACAATATTGTATTTAATATTATGCTTATTATAAAATTTTTTGGCATGTTTTTTATTTATTTGATATGCATTTAAATTTTCGCCTTAATAATTATATATTATTCGCCATAATAAATTATAATGATATAATAAATTATATCATTCAAATATAATAGATTCTAAATTGTTTAATATGGTTTATTATCATATTATAATTATCATACGTATTTCCAAAAAAAACCATACAATTTTTACAATAAATATTTATATTTTGTCATTTATTGCAAAACTATGTTTTTAAAATTTTTTATTAAGTAATTTGAAACAAACAATGAAAAATATTATGTGAGTATATACCTATTTCAATGGGAAAACTTAGCAACTTATAAATTTAATTAATCTATAAAATTTGAATATATAGAATGTACATTTTACTTTGACTTAATATTTACCTTGGAGTCTTCTTTTTCTTTAAAAAAGCTCACATTAAATAGCAGAGTTTAGTTAAAAATTATATATTTCAGTACTTGCAACAATAATTTCAGTAAATTTTGTATCCAGTCGTACCTCACAAAGAAGATAAATGAATGAAGAACCCGTCCTTTCTTTTACTTTGTTGTAAGTAGATTAAAACCGATTATATTTATAATAAAATCCGTCTTTAATTAATTGTACGACAACTGTATACATATCACTAGATGTTTAAAATTTATAATAATTTTCTTTTTAATTTAATCTTCTACATTTTCAAATATTTCTTTTCAAACATTTTTCACTACTGACAGCCGTTTAAATAAGTTTAGCTCATAATTCAATATCATTTAATTAATAGTTTTCTTTATATTCATAACAATACAAATATTAATAGATAAAATTCAATAAATCAATTGTATTATTTAAGTATAATGATTAACAATATTATTATATAATATTGTTATAATATTATATAATATTATATAATATTGTTATAATATTATATAATATTATATAATATAATATGAGTTCTCATTTGATAAATTAAAATAAAACATGTATTATATCTTTCGTATTGTTGTTTTGTAATGGTCATCTAAAATCAAATACTTGTTACATATTAACATTAAAAAAAAATATTTAGTATATTTTCCTATATAAGACTACCAAATAATAAAATTAAAACATAAAACATATAATAATCAAAAAAATTTGATTGATCGTCATTTATTTTTGACACGTTAAAATATTAAGGTGATTTTATCAATCGATGAATTTAATATACTTATATTTAAATATTTTTAATATTAAGGTAAGATTTCTATATTAATTAACACTACTTTAATTACCTAGCACGTAGTTTATCATATTCGAATTTTATGGAATATAATGGAGTTTTACATTTACAACGTAGTTTTCAAAAACCTTAAATGGAAAATTATTATTTTTACATATTATACTTCATTGTATATTATATTTCAATGCATAATGTATTAAAATTATATGATTTAATTGACACATAATTTTAAAATATCATATTATCTAATTTTTAAACTGATTTTTCTATTAATAAACACAAAGCAATATTTTAATAGAATTTAATCGTTTAAAAAACAAATATTATATTTTAAGCAAACATACGTTTTTTAGTTTAATAATTAAAAATTCTTATATCAAAGAATAAAATTAGTTTTAGTTTAATAAACTTCTCTTATTGACAAATATTATTTTAAATAAAAAAACCATTGTAATAAATATAATTGAGTAAATGGAATAGCATTCAAATATAATTCAAAGAAATTGTTTTCAAACTTAAGATTTGTAAAATTTATGTTAGCTCTTCGATATAAACCATACAAATTTTTCATTAAATGTACTATCTTGCCAAAAAATTTTAATATATCTTAATTAAATAAGAAAAAATTTATAATTGTAAAACAAAATTTCTTTCTTACAAACATAATTATATTTAATTTAGATTTTTATTAATTTAGTCGCATCTGTTTAGATTCATTTATTGCCGCAGATGAAATCAATAAATCAATCTTCCGTTTCAAGCTGCATTCAGTATATGATACAATAGATCACATAATGCAAACGGAAGATATAGTTATTAATAATATGGCTTTCGATTACTTCGGTAATAATTTATATATAAGCAATACCTTACAAAAAAAAATTGAAGTGTATAGCTTAAGTACTGGAACAAAAACTGAATTTATTTTTACGGAAAATCCTTATGACATCATTCTCGTACCTGAGGAAGGGTAAATCAATAATTGTTGAATATTTGTTTATGAAAACAGTA
Source organism: Ceratosolen fusciceps (assembly GCA_018883505.1). Taxonomy (NCBI): domain Eukaryota; kingdom Metazoa; phylum Arthropoda; class Insecta; order Hymenoptera; family Agaonidae; genus Ceratosolen; species Ceratosolen fusciceps. The sequence continues at coordinate 5,818,587 of RCIC01000012.1, read as the reverse complement.
ATTTAAAGCAGGTTTAAGTAAGATCACAGTAATTGAGACTTTAAGCTGCATTTAATATTTAAAATATATAAACATAATTAAAAAATGTATTAATGAATAATTTAAAATATTTTTTTATTAATATAAGTCATTCGAAATGAAGATATTGTATTCTTAATAATACACTTATAATTCTGTTTCTAAATTTCTACATATTTGAAAATACATTAATAAATTAAAATATATTCATTTCCTTATTTTAGGATTATGTTTGTAGTTTTTGGAGAATTCAAGAACTTTCATATTGATAAAGGATATATGAATGGTTCAAATTACAGAATATCTTTAGTTAATCAAGGTTTATTTGGTATGAAAATTTCATTAGCATACGATAAAGAAACAAAACGTGTGTACTGGGCTGATGAAGGTACAGCTCGTATAGAAAGCATTGATGTTGCAGGTTTTATATGAATTCTATACATATTTATTAATTTAAAAACTGATTTTAAATATAATATAATCCTTTAAATTCCAAAAATTCGATAATATTCTAAACAATTGTAAATAAATTAAGTATTTATATATATATAACATATTCAATCTTTATTTAACGTATTTAGTTTTTAATCTTATTTTAATTTTTATTTATTAATATTTGTCTAGGTAAAAAAAGAATTTTGTTTCGTACTGGCCTCTTACCGATTACGAATTTAGTTGTGTTAGATAATGCCATTTATTGGACTACCCGTAAATCGTTTCGTCTTAATTGGGCCAATAAGAATCAGTATACATCAGAAAATAATGGATCTAACTTACGTATGTATTAATAAATAAATTTATAATATTAAATTCCGTAAAATAAGAATATAATTTAAAAAATCCATTCGAAATTCTAAATTTTTAATTAATGCTATGGACATTAATTTCCAAAATTGTGATAACTTGTTTTTTCGTCTAATATGCATTGTATTATTCAATTTTTTGACAATCCTAGATTGTTCACTAAAAATCATGATAATTATATTATTTTATTTAAAAAATTATATATAATATGCATAAATAATTAATACAATTTTAAAAGTTTGAAATACTTAATAAATTTTTAACGGTTAGTAAAATAAAAACTATTTTAGAAATTGCAAATAATGCAAGTGTTTTATATTTACAAATAATTGATGGGATATACACTGGAGAGCCACATATTTGTCGTAGAAACAATGGAGATTGTTCGCATATTTGTCTTGTTACCGATAAAAATAGCAGAGTAAGTTACATATTTGAATAAATTACATTATACGTTTAATTTTATAATTTTTTTATAAGAGTTATGTTTTAACATTTTTTTAGGCGTGTGCGTGTTCATCAAAATTTGTAATGTCAGCAGATAAACAGTCTTGTAAATTGAAAAATTTCTGCTCGGATGATGAAATAAAATGTAAAATAAATAACGATTGTATTAAGTTGATTCAAAGGTATTTTATATATAAATTAAATTTTACTTTAAATTTATATTTTATCTTTCTATATTGTAATGAAAATTATAATCAAATGTTCAAAAAAATATATAAGATATTAAGAATTTAATTTATTTTACCTCCTATTTGTTAATATTAATCTTATAACACAGTTGAATAAAATTAATAGAATTTATATTCATATTATTTTGTACTAGTTGGACAATTTTTAAATTTTTGTACTACTTTTTCATTGGAAAATGCGAGTGACAAAAAACTTTTCAAATATTTGTTAATACTAAAAAAATTCACATTTCGTAACTTTATATATATTAATAAAATAAAATATTAATATATAATATTTACAACATAATTATATTTTTAATTACAGATGTAATGGAGTTTATGATTGTTTGGATGGAGAAGATGAAACAAATTGTACAACAACTGCATCGTCATGTCGAAAAGACGAATTCATGTGTCAAAGTGGTGAATGCATTAATAAAAATTATCGTTGTGATTCTTATTATCATTGCAATGATAATTCAGATGAAAAAAATTGTGAAAATCATAGTTGCTTAATTGGTAAAAATATTTTACAGAATAATATTTTCTAGAAATAGTAGTACAAATTGCGACAACCATACAGATTTTAATGTTTATTCCAGTTAACTCAGTAAATCGAATAATTCAAAGGATTTTTCTTATTTTATAAATAAGAAAGTATCATATCTTATTTTAATTTAGGTAGTTAATAGCTAATTTTATAATTTAGGGTATTTAAAATTTTAATAGTGTATCATCAGAAATAATGCGTTATTTTATTAAATTAAATAACAAATTTAAATGATTAATTTTGTAAAACTATTTTTGAATAATTAAACTAGATTTTACATATCATATCTGTTTACAGATGAATTTCGCTGTCATAATGGCATTTGCATAGGAAAGAACTTAGAATGCAATGGTATACATGACTGCGAAGATTTTTCTGATGAAAAAAATTGTCGTGATTCGATTTGTGATATTAATTCTTTTAAATGTACTAATGGAAAATGCATTCCAAAAAATTGGGAATGTGATGGGCAGGTAATTTTAATTTATTTATTTTTTTATTTGTATTTTTGATGTTATTATTTTTATTATCGTATAATGGTAAATTAGTACAAACAAATTGAAAATAAATACAATTTGTTCGAAAAACTTATTTCAAGAATAAATCTATAATATATATTAATTATACAATTTAATCATTTAAATGTACTGCGTATAGTTATTTAATAGTGTTATTACCCTTTTTTGAACAATGTCAATTAATATTTGAAGATTGACTGCCCCGATAACTCAGATGAACATGATTCTTGTAAGCCGAGCCAATGTGGACAAAATATGTTTAGTTGCAAAAACGGTCATTGTATTGACGTACTATTAAAGTGCAATGGTTTTGATGATTGTTTTGATAATACAGATGAAATTTCATGCTCTGAAGATACGCAATTTGAAGCATTCATCTGTACAAAGGATCAATACAGATGTCAAAATAGTACGATATGCATAAATAAAAACCAGAGGTAATTTAAATTAATTTTTGTTATAAATATATGTTTTATTATATTTAAATTTAAATAATTAGTAATAAATAATTATTTATTATAATATCGTTATGATATGCGTAATGGTATAACTGTTAAATGATTTTATTTATACAGATTAAAAATTGAGTTATACAAATTTAAATTATATATCTGTTTCAGAATATTATTATTTAATAACATTATTTAAATATTTATATACGTCAAATTGTTTAAAAGAAATGTGTTGTGCTATGAAATATTTTAAAGAAAAAAACTATGTAAAGTAAAAATGAAAATAGAGCTTTATTTTAATATAAAAATACTTTTTTGTTTCCGCGAGAAATATAATTATGCACGTACATACCTACACGTATATCCACTACGAAATATAAGGGGAAACGCTGGAGAAACTTTACGTTTCGTTACAATGTAAATCTGAATTACAGAGGAAATATGCTCTTCCATAAAATGATTAATTCTTGCAAGGGGTTCGGGCTTATCGGTTAAACTTACGATTTTAAACAGAACTGATAATACTGCTCGAGATTTGATACAAATATTTTATTGCAATACATATATTCCAATATTTGTAATATTGGAGAGTTCGGGAAGTACGGATAGAGATATTAACAAATAAAATGCAATAGTTACGGATTTAAAGAAACGTATTAGTTTATTCACTGTCTACGTTAAAGTATAAAAAATCTCTCTTCAGTAGGAGGGAAAACCTTTTTTTTACAAAATAGATAAATACTTATTTCAACAATTCGCGCGTATGAAATCGCATTCTGTTGATGCACATTTAAAAAAGATCTCTCACCTGGTAGTTGATAGATGTTCGTTCTTAGAGAGTATGGATGCTATCTCATTGCTAACGGAACATGAGTATGGCTTAAACTACAACGTAACGTCGTTGCCACCACAAAATTAGGAAAGCAGGATTGAAGCTTTTGCGCTTACTAAGTCCGCCTAACCTCAGTGAGCGAGCTTCGCTTTCTATAAAAGTTTTGGCCATTGTACACTCGGCTTTTCCTTACAACATGCCATATAGGACCTAGTGCCATCATCGTGATAACGCCACAGTCAAGCTAATGTCATCTTTCTGACATCACACCCTTGCATGCAATTCCTTCCTGTAATGTTATTTTGTTTTTTATTAATTCCGTAATTACTCACACCAGCGAGAACAGAAAACACAATGATTTGGCTCACACCATCCGTACATGTTTTCTTTTATTATCCATTAAAGAATTTTACATTGAAGAGACTCACTTCTTTTCATCTTTTTTCACATCCCACGCCTTTTAATTTTGTATTGTCAATTATTTTTATTGCCTGGCTCATATCACGAGTCAACTTGGCCCAGCCGATCCGCACAAGAGTTTAAGGCACCTTAGTCTCGAATAAATCTAATATGAAACAATTAAAGAAGGTTTTTATTATATATGATTATCAATATTATTGAGATTAATGAATAAGTTTATATACAAGAAAATAGAAATTATAAAAAGTTCATTTTATAAAATGAAAAAATTAATAACACTATCTATATTATTTTGTCTATTAACAGTAAAATAATAAATATATTTTAAATTAGTCAAAAGAAGAATTTTACGTTATTAGAAATAGTTGTGAGAGAATTTTGAAACATAAAAATATACGTTTCTAGATGCAACAGCCACCCAGATTGTCCTAACCAGGACGATGAGTCTGGTTGCAGCTACTGCCTCAAAAACAAGGAATTTACCTGTGAAAATGGAAAATGTATAAATCTCAAATGGATCTGCGACAAAGTGGATGACTGCGGTGATAATTCAGACGAGCAGCACTGCAACTCTGAACAGGTGGTCGTCAACCCCTCTACCGGCAAAAATCAATCCACCAATTGCTCAAGCGATGAATTTCCCTGTCGCATGGGCCTATGCCTTTCTTTGGATAAATTCTGTGATGGCAAGAGACACTGTTCCGACGGCAGCGACGAAGGGGGTGAATGCGGTTCGTTAAACTAACTTATTCTATTACTGAGCCGTTAAATTTACTTGTAAAAGTAATTCAATTAAGTTTTCATAGTTTAATTTTTCTAAATTGTTTAAAAGCGGCTCTGTAGGGCTCAAAATTTATATTAATATAACCTGTCAGTTCATTATCTGTACATTATAATCCTATCATTTTTTTAATTATTTCATATACGATTTTAACAGAATCAGCTTGTGAAACCAGCGTATGTGAAAATTTCTGCTATAAGACGCCAAGCGGCCCTGTCTGTGGTTGTCGTGTTGGCTACAAGTTGGGATCAGATAAAATATCTTGCAACGACATTAATGAATGTGAACGGAATGTTTGCCCTCAACTCTGCACTAATTTACCAGGCTCTTTTTCATGTGATTGCTTTGACGGTTATGTTCTGCGACTCAATAGGTTGTCCTGCAAAGCCACTGGTGAAAACAAAATCTAATTTTTTCTATCTTTCATTCTTTAAGTTGTTTAATATCTTATAAATAACAACAATATTTTTTTATTAAATAAAAAAATTAAATATTAGTTTTATGTGACCCATAAACAAATAATTAGCTTCTAATATATAAATTATGTATATATTCAACCTTCTCTCCTTATAAAATTATTTATTTTATCAAAAAAATTATTATATCAATAGATTTAATATTTATTTTAAACAATAAATTCAATTATTAATTATCTGAAAAATATATTTAGCGTAATAATAATAAGTATATAATAGAACATATTATAAATTTTAAACTTAAATATATATTATATAGTATATAGTAATATGTATTATAGTATAAAAGCATTTTGATTGCAAAAGAACATTATGTTTACTTGTTTTAAGTATAATTTAATCTAATTTTAATCTGATAATGGATTAATTGGAAAACTAATTTTTTTTTAATTAGGTTTGCTACAATTTCATGTCTATATTTAATAAATATTCTTTTGCAAGCACAAATGTAATAAAAATAATAATTTCTTTATACAAATTTCATATTATATATACGTATAATATATTATAGAATATTTGTGAACATAAAGTTACCTATTATACTTTATCCTTATTTCTTATGCAATTCAATATATTCTTACAAAAATATAAATAATTATTATTTTGTAATATATTAAAATTTGTAAATTTAAATTAGAATAGGAAAGAATAATCTAACAATATGTTAATTTAATATTATAGGACCAGCAATAAAATTAATTATAGCTACCAAAGATGAAATTAAAATAATGTCACCATTCTCACGATACCTTTCACTTGAACTTATGTACCGTGAATCTGGCATTGAAATCACTGGATTAGATGTTAATACAAATACAAACACTGTATACTGGAGTAACGGTAAAATAATTATCAAATATTAAAAATATTGCCTAAAAATAATAAATATTTTTTAATTGTTCAAATGTATTCGGTTTTTAAATATTCAGTAAGATACTTAATTATTGTATAAATACTACAATCCTTTTAAATATGAATTAAATTGATTTTTAGAATTTTTAAGAACAATATTAATTTATTTAAATTAAAATAATTACTTGAAATCGATATTATTTAAATATGAATTTGCAAAGATAAAATATCAAATTACGTAAATTTTTGTTCAGATTTGATAATATGTTTTTCATTTTAAAATTCTTTCAAAAAATAACACTAATGAAATCAATCGTATAATAATAGCATCAGCAATAACAATCATTAATCGTAGTGAAATTTATATAAAAAAATATTAATGATAAAAAAATATTAATGATATATTAATATTAGAGTAATATTATAATAAAAATTAAAATATTGCTTAGAAATTTTGGGTATGATCAATAAGATGAATATGGAAACGAAGAAACATACAACTGCATATATTGGAGTAGGGAAACCTAACAATCTAGCAATAGATTGGATTACAGACAATGTTTATTTCTTCGACAACGATGCAACACCTATAATTAAGGTTACATAGTATTTAATGTAAAGTAATATAAATTTGTATAATCAGTTTTTCAAATACGTATAAGATTAAAAAAATATCATATATATTAAAACATATATTATCCATATAATAATTGATTTCTTAAAAAATTATTCTAAATAAAAATTTTTCAGATATGTGATATAGATGCAAATAAATGCGTACCAATTGTTCATATTGGGCAATCTCATAAGAAAGTTACAGCTATTGCAATAAATCCTTTGAAAGAGTAACAATTTTTTTTATTTGAAAATAAAATTTAGAATTATTCAATAAGAGAAATGCTTATAGTAAATATATAGTACTATGGCTCAATAAAATTAGTATTAAGTTATTTTACAACATTATTCATCCCTTTTATTTTTTATATAAAAAAAATAATAATAAGATAATATTAAAAAATAATTCTTTGATTGAATAATATTTTAATTTATGATAGTCCATATATAATTTATAAATTTTTTTAAAACGATATTTTTTAAATTTTAGAGTTCTCTTCTGGAGTGAGATAATATGGAAAATCTTTGAAAAGTCAACGTCAAGTCAAATTGTCCGCTCAGATCTGATAGGAGATAATCAAAAGATAATTATTCACGAAAATCATAGTATTATTAATGGGTTAACAGTAGATATACATAGATCTAAACTATATTGGACAGATAATTATAAAGCTCGAATCGAATGTGTCGATTTCAATGGAGGTAATCGAAAAATCATTTTGGAACAATTATTGGTAATATTTCATTTTTAATTTTTTTTAAAAAGAATTTCTAATTTTATTGAGAATTTTCTTCGAAAAAAGCTTCTTGTTTTTTTATTACTAAATAAAGGATATTCTTAAATATTACAAATTATATTATATGAAATTTTATCTAATTTTATGCCATTTAAAAACATTGAAATAAGAATTAATTTTGTATGTATTTATTATACTTATAATTCATAATTACTAGAGTTATACGTGTTCAAGTATTTTAAACTTTTATGATTTCAAGCACATTAAAAACAGATTATAAAAAAACTTATATTTAAATTTATTCAGTATAAATTTTTACTTTAGTGAATTTCTGTGTTCGCATATACAATTCATTCAAAAATAAGAAATTGAATGTGTATTATTATTTTTTCAGGTAAAACCTATCAGTCTATATTTTTACGAAGATTCATTGTATTGGATATCAGAAAATAATAATTATCTTAAAAATTATCAATTGTATGGAGATATGGCTTATAGTCAAATTTTAATTTCTAGAGACAAATTAAATAAATTATTTGTAATATCACAAATTTCCAGACAACCAACAGGTAACAATACATGAATCGTTTTTAACTGTATAATTATATCAATATAGGTTAAGGTAGTAATAAAAATGAAATTATTAAATAAATTATAGTTTTCAATTTTTATACCATTAATCTATTCATTCATATATAATTAAATTAGTTGAGTAATATTTATTACTTATCTTTATTATTAAATGACATCAATCTATTTTTTTATAACATTTAATAATAAATAAGATAAGTTTAATAATAATAAATGGAAATGATAGATTACGAGTAATCATAAAATAGATCATTCTTTTATTTTTTTAACGTAAGTATATTTCTAAGTAGGTCCAAACAAATGCAAAAACCACAGTTGCGACTATATGTGCGTAATTCGCTTAGGCGCTGCTTTTTGCATATGCGACAGCGGCTTTCCTGTAACGCTACATAATTTCACCTCCTGCGCAGCTAGTAGCTCCGGAGACGAGCTCTCACTCAAGAACACCCGGATCGGCTTCCAATTCAACAAGACTGAAGTGCTCACACACACTCGAAATCAAAGCGCTAAAAAGAGCGGTGGCATCCTTACTGGTTTAGGAATCACCATTGCAGGTTTCGCCCTTATTATTAGCCTTTTCCTGTACCTAAAGAAGAAGAGACCTGGTTTCTTCAAGCGACGAGATCTCAGGTAAATCTTAAATGAAGATTTACTTCCAGCAGTTAATGTCTTCTCTTGAAAGAATACATACCCCATTATCAGATTTAGTTTTTATCTTATTTCATATTCCTATTATCAAATGCACGTAATATAAAACTGCGCGTGAGTGTATTCATATAAAATATTATTCATGCTTGCATAACTAAAATTATTTCCCATTACATACGGTATTGAAATTGTTAAACTATACGGAATTATATTATGGATACATTAATGGGATTATAAATCGGATAATAACGTATTATCAAACAATTTAAAAAGAAATACTTATCTTTATAATAATAAATCTCTTATAGTATACATTTTCAAAATCCATCCTTTACCCGAAGAAACAACAATTTATCGAGTGCAAATTCAATCCTGATGCCGGGTGAACACGAATATTGCAATCCAATTACAGAGATAGTGAATTCTAAAGTAAGCTTCATAAATATTAGATATTATTTATATATCCAACTTCAATAGAAACGCGCCAACTATTTTAAGCAAGTCTTACAAATTTTAATATTTAATTACTTTTTTGTTATAAGATATTTTTTAATATACAAATATATTTTTATAATTAATAAATCTTTATAATAAATAATTGTATACTTGGATTTAACAATTTAAAGATAATACCGACGTACAAAATTTAAATTTTTGTGTTAATAAATGTTCTTTCTATCTAGGTAAGCAAATGTGAAAATGATTCCAAAAAACGCTTGGACACAATGATGGAGGTATCTGATGGCGAAGAAGATGTCAATACGACTTATCGTTCACGTTTAATTCAATAAATATTCAATAAATGTCATTAACCTCAATTTCTCTGATTCGTATGTTTAATGTTTATTATTATTTCAAGATTACACAACCATATTTAGATATAATGTACTTTATTTTTCAAAAGTTATTTAAAACCTTTCGATAAAAATAGCTTTACTCGTCGAATGCATTATTGTCATATACTTTATTTAATTAAAATATTCTACTGTAATTATGTAAATGTCTATGTCTAAGTATAAGTATACTATTATTGTATTGAGTTATCAAAATATAAAAGAAAAATAATAATTTTTCTAGCGTATTTTCTGTATAATTACTTCCATGTTATTTATTTTAAATATGAATAGTACATAATTTATCAAAAAAAAATTCCAAAAATATTATAAACATTATACTATCAATATTATTATTTATATACTATTTATATATTTTTTACATAATTAAAAATAAAATAATTGGCAATTCTAAAATTATGAATCAAAGTAAGCAATTTTCTTATCACCTTTTTTTCAGAATGTATTTGCAGAAGACTATAAAAAATGTAAGAATTAATTTCAAAAATTTAAAAACAATGCGTGCTTTGTGGTACTAGAATTTATACACGCGCATACATATCTTTAATACATTTTAAATCGTATGTTTATAGAGATTGTCAAACAATAGCATTACTTAGTAAAAATAATTAAAAATATTAATCACTTTTCGTTTATCAATTTAGTTTATTATTATTAAAAAATATATTAAATGCGTAGCCATTAATAAAAATTTAATTATTTAAAAGTAAATGTTTATAAATTTTTATTTACTTTATTTTATGTTCTTCATATCAAAATAAGAATATATTTTAGTAAAGTTTACACTTTTCTTTTTAAATATAAGTGTTATTTACTATCAAATTTAAACTAAATTTTATACATAAAAACCTAGTAATATATTTAAATTTTTTCATTATTTCATTGTAAAAACAAAACGTTCTTGTATTATAATCTATTCTGTATCTATTAAAAATCTATGTATTTATAAAAAAAATTATGTATATATTATACAGAACATCTAAAGATTTTGTATTTTTTTATTTGTAATACATATTATTTATTCACTTTATGAAAATCAGTAAAATGTTATATTGACATAATATTAACAAGACATTTTTATAATAAATATATAAAAAAATCTCTTTATATTAATAAAGTTTATTCCATTTTTTTACATTAAAATAAACTGTACACTGTTTGATCAATAAATTAAATAATAATGTTATATAAAAAATAAATATCTATCTTACTTGTAGAAGTTTAAAATCAATTATTTATTTAGTTATTTTTTTCAATTCAATATCATAACATGTATTTTAAATTGTTTTATTTAAAATATGCAAAAAAATAATGGAATTTTTTTATGAAAATAGCTTGATTAATTATCTTTCTTCTATAATGTGTAAAAGTAATTTTTTAAATAATTTCTAAAGCAGCGTAAGGAATACGCTACGACTGTTCATTAGTATCATTAATCGAAAAAATGAGGGATGTGCAGATATTTTTTTGTAAAGACCTAATTATAACCTAATAAAATCTTCCATAAAAAATTATCCTCCCCTCATCATTTTGTTAGAAAAATTAATTCTATGGGCGAACTTGTTACAGATCACGATTAGTTAACATACATTCAATAATTCGAGTAAAATACAATTCATTCTACCTTCTATTAAATTTCTGAATTAATTTACTTCCTTTTTTTTCGATATCTAGTATGTTGCATCCTAATAAATAAATATGCAAAAAATCCTAAAAAACCTAAAAAAGATAAATTATATAAAAATGTATTTGTTTAATGACAAAGTAGTAATTTAATAGTAATTAAAAATATTAACTTTTATAAATAATTAAAAAAATAAAATGTGTGTTCACTATTTATTTTGATTTACCTGACGGTGTAGGATTTTAAGTTCGCCTTCTTCTAAAAATTTAACTGTAAATGGAAGAATTAAGTATAGAATCTCCTAATCTTTCTATTCCTTCTCGCACGCTGTGCTGGACCACGCTGTCCCTAACGTTGGCTCTCAGCCGTCTGCTGCGGGTGCAAGAAATTCTCCTCAGCTGTCGTTGTTTCTCTGGAAACGACTTGGTTTCTACAGAAATCTCTAACCTCGAGTCGAAGCTTCTGCGTTCCGTACCTCGCACCTTAAACCTATTCTCTGGAAGACCCTGTTGAAGATATCAACGACTCGCTCACCACGAGTAAGAGAATTTTTAACCTTCTTAACCTTCTTTTCATTGTTTGTCCAGCGATCACAAGTTCCGAGCTACAGTAGTTAACTACTCAGCACCTTCCCACCGAATACTGATATTCCCCATATCGATTCTTATTATCAAACTTTGCCGAACGCGTACCGTTGGCTTAGGCTGCTATTCTCTTGTTTTTCCTCCTTACCTATCGTACTGTCGCTAGATCACACCTCCTCTACTCCCTCTTTCCTTAAATATATCTGTCTCTTTGTCCCATCGATACGTATATGTATTGTTTTGAACAAAATGATTGTAATATATTAATTTTAATTTTTATCATTATAAGTACAATTATTTATATTATCAAAAAATTTAATGATATCTACGCTATTATATAAAATTGTTAAAAAGAAAAGTGAAATTTATAAATTAATTAAAAATATATTACAATAAATTTTTTAGTTCTATTTTACTTATACTAGTACTATAATTATTATAATTAATGTATACATTTTATATTATTATTAAAATACAAAATTATAAATACGCTTAAAAAACAGCTTTTTGACTATTATTTATTCAATTTATTATACTTTGGGATACTCGCGCTATTGTTTAGCACGGGATGGATAGGAGTAGAGAAGAAACGGGTGTCAAATGAAAGAGACACGAAATGGTATTTTAGCTGTTTTTATTATAACCTCAGTTGCATTTGGGGGTTGATACCGGACTGTCGTCCAATCGGTCGAGCCTCCCCACATCCGGGGCGATCATTGCCTCCCACGCAGTTACCCAACGTGGAGGCTGAGCCGCTAGTCTATTCGGTCCCCTAACGTAATTCCTGAGGAGTTTATAATATTACGACATAGTTGCGGCGCAGGTATACGCGTGCCCGTCCACCTTATTGAGCTATTTATTATAGTACAGGTCTGTCGGGGAAATTTTATTTCCCGTAGACGCCCGCCACAATACGACTTGACATAGCGTATTATATAAGTTTAAATAAAATAATATGTAGATACAAAAAAGTTATGTTTTCAACTTTTTTATACGTAATTATAAAGAAGTATATTAGATACTATTATATGTGTAATGTTGGGAATATAGCATAATAAGAATTAGATAATATGGAATACGACGTTTTATTGTTTTCATAAGTATTAGTATTCAAACAAAAACAATATTAATTTTTTAGATAATATAGCATTGATACTATATACTCATAGCCATTTGCGTATATTTTCATCCCACACGAAGTTTCAGGATTTGATTCGAAGTTTCATTATTGATTTGACTATATCATTATTGAAATTCGAGCGGAGATAAGGGTTCCGTATCATGATTTTTTTTTATAAAAAGTGTGTTATTTAAATTTAAAACATATTTTGCCGTAGTAAATATGAATGATGGAATACTTATAAAACTTTGTTCCATTGAAATCGAAGAAGATTGAATCATGAACATTGGAACGTATCGTAAAAACTATATGCTTGTAGACATTTTATTAAATTTCTTTACTGCTCACATAAATGGCAAAAAATTAAAATATTTTTTAAATCGAAAGAAATAATTAAAATTTTAATAACTTAAATTTTTACATAATTATTCTTTTTTTTCAAAGTATGTTTGATAAACGAATAGAAAAAATACATTCATATAAAATTTTGTTACAATCATAACAGGGTTTTCTTTTATAAAGTTTAAATAATCATAACATATGAAATTTTATATTGATTACCGATTTTGTTTTAACGGTTTACTGTAAATGTTATTTAATTCTATAGGAAATGACAATAAAATTAATTAATGTAAATTTTTTATATATATTTATACAAAAAGATTTTCAGAATTTTTATAAATAATGTATTTGTAATAATTCACACTTTATAATGTTAATGTATTATAGAGATGGTTTAATAACGAATCAAAAATAGTAAAAATAATTGTATATATAATAAACAGTATATTGAGCAATAACAAATAATTAAATCAAGAATTACTCAAGTGATTAAAATTCTTCATTTAATAGCAATAGGTTCATCATCCTCTTTATTACAAAAGCTTCCACTTCATACTTTTATTCGTATATCTAAAGTAAGATAATGTTAATAATAAATAAAAACTTAAATCGTATTATAAAATTATCAATAATCATACATTAATGCAGAAAATTTTAAGTATTAAATTTGATTTAACACTAAGGAAAATAAAATATAATTTATAATTTAATAACTATTACAAATGCTTAACAAAATAAATTATTTTAAATAACCTTGTAGAGATTTGTTATATTCATTTAAAATATAAAATGTTATATTTTTATGAATTTATATAAACAAAATTTTCAAATTTGGCAATTTTTTCTAATCACGCATTAAATTGATTAGATAGTTAAGTACTATAGTTTATAAATCTATTAAAATTAAAAATAGGAATATTATATAAATGAATATCTCGTTGTAAAGTTGTTTATTAGTTTAAGTATAAAATTATGGTTTGAAAGAAAGTGTATTAAATTATTTTAATATTTAAAATATTTAATGCAGTCTCACAATCTGCAACTTGATATATAAATAAAAATAGTCTGTGAGAGTCTCATTCTTTACTTGTTATTTTTTTTTTTTTGGTGAACAAACTTTTGACCAACATTCTACGCAGGTAAGAAGTTATATTTATATATACATAATGATAAGCAAAGAACAGAATGCTTATTCGATAATAATACTATATATAGAGATAAAAAGTACCAGCTAGAATCTTGAAGGCACAGTTGATTATTGGAAAGATACATAAAAATATTGGTAGGTCTTTAATTATTTATTTATTATATAATTCACTAAAGCGTTAAAATGTAAAAATAATTTTTTATTCAAATTTAAAGTGAATTCTTTGTAATAAATGTATGTTATTAATAAAGTAATTAACAAACGTTTGATACCTGCATTAAAAATTTCTTAGAATTAAAATTATAAAATTGTCATAAATTTACTGTAATAATTTAATGTTTTAGATAAAAATGATATTGGGAATATCTGTACTCATCTTCAAGTATCTTAGTATTGTTCTATTGATGTATATTATTCTTCGACTTATAAAACAAATTCCCTTTTATAAGGAATCTAAACGATTATCAGGACCTCCAACATTACCTTTAATTGGAAATTCTCTATTTTTTATAGGAAACACTACTGGTATAAAAATTACACATAACACAGACATATATATATATATATATATATATATATATACATTTAAATATGTATTACTAAATGATTAGGTTAATTGGTATAAATATTTTATTTGCAAAATATTAATGAAATGCTCTATATATTACAAATAAAGAAAATTGTAGAAACATCAAATATATTTGTAATGTAAAAATGTTATTGTAATCAATACAATTATATAATTATGAATATTTATTTTATGTTGATTGTATTAATAGTATAAAAATATTAATTTTTTTTTAGATATATTCAAGAATATTCAAACATTTATAGCTACTTATAAATCACCTTTCCGAATATGGTTAGGAGAAAAATTCATGTACGTTGTGCATGATCCCGAGCATCTCAAGGTTTTTAATATATTCATTTATAAATTAGCTACTTAGAAATGTAATATTTGCTCCTGCATACATGCATATGTTTATGAAAATATAATTTTTTTAAATCGTAATAAATTTCTGAAACATGAATATAAATTAAGGATATATGTGTAATTAAATGTTATTGCAATATATGTTTAAATTCAGAATAAAATTTTAACAAATTCTTTATCAAATTTAGAATAAATAATATAATTTTCTGATTTTTTGTAGATAGTGTTATACAGTTCAGAAGCATTACAAAAGGGAAATATATTAATAAAAATTGCAAAACCATGGCTTGGTAATGGAATTTTTTTAGCACCAGGTGAGAAATATATGTATGTAAATTTTTTTTTATATTATAATTATTTAATATCTTGAATATTTAATATAAGTAATAAAAATAGTGAATAATTTAATCATAAGTCTAGTTTTGCCTATGAGTTTATATCAGCACCAGCTAATGGCGATTAAGATGTCGAGGAGGGTGGATTTTGTAAAGAATATAATCTTTAACTAGAATCCACTTTTTAGTGATGCGACGCTTATCATGGTTTAAATCTTAAGTTTTACTGCGTATTAAACTCTCTTTATTTTCTCTATAATATGATGATTCATTTCTTCGCAATGTCATACATTATAGATATCACTTTTAAATTAAGAATTGAATTCAGATAAAAATGTGTGCTTATATTAATTAAATAATTTCCAATGATTGATAAAGCTTTAACAGATTAATCTTTACAATTTTATCTAAAAATTATGAATAATATTTAATAAATTGTTTGATATTTTAATTATTTACATATAATATGAAAATAATAAAAACAGTATTGAAAATAAGCAATTATGATTGAAAAAAAAATCAAAATTAATATTCATTTTACATGGTTAATATTGATTTATTTATATAAAAATAAATAAAAACTATATCTTACAATAAAAAGTTTACTTTCTGCATTATATTATTTCAGTTTCTATATGGCGTACCCACCGCAAGCTAATCAATACAGCGTTTAATCCAAGAATTTTAAAATCATTTATTGAAGTATTTGTTATCCAATCAAATATACTGGTAAATAAACTAGAAAATGAATTAAATGGAGGAGAATTCGAAGTTTTTAATTACATATCTCGTTGTACTCTCGACTTAGTCTGTGGTTAGATTTAATAAAATTTGATTTCTTATTAAATAAGTATTTTAGAGTACAGATTTTTTGGATTTTTGTTTTATTGTTAATTTTATAATCAACTAAATTTATACATTAAGACTAAAATTATTCTAGTTATGTGTTATTTGTCATCCTTTAAACATATATCTTCATTATAGAAACAGTGATGGGTATTTCCACCAACGCTCAAATTGAAAATTCATCCTACTATACAGCAACCAAACGGTAAACTAAAAGTTTATTATAAAAAATATCTATAATATTCTAATATGTAAATTAAAAATATAGGATGTTTGAAATTATGTATACACGACTGTTTAAAATTTGGCTTCATCCGAACATCATTTTTTATAATACTAATCTCGGAATGGAATACAAGAAACTAATCAAATTTCTACATAGCTTTACAGATGATGTATAAATTGATGAAAAATTTAATTTTAATCTTTTAATATCAATATTTTACTGTAATAATTGTTTTTTTTAAATTTATGTCATAGGTAATTAAAAAACGAAAAGCGATTTTGTCTGATTTAGAAAATGAAAAAACAAGTACAAATTCACGTGAGTTTGCATATAAATAATTAATTAATTTATACTAACTAAATAATGTAAATTTTTTTAATTTTGCTATTAATATTCTAATTGATAATTTGAAATTTGGAAAATTTATGAATTCTTCCATTTAAGGACCTGTTTCATCAAATGTTAAATAAAATATTTAGAGCTTAAATAGAAATTAGTAACAGCTTAGTTATTGATACATTATAGAAATTTAAAATACAAATTTTAAAATAAAATTACAAAAAATATTATCTGCTTTAGATGATGATAAACAACAAAAAAGTTTTTTAAATTTATTAATCGATATGGTTAATAAAGGAAATAAATTCACAAACGAAGAATTACGAGAAGAAACGGATTCCATGTTAATCGCAGTAAGTAAAATTTAATTTAAATTATATTAAAAGTGCTTTTGACTATTTGGTTTTGGGAGACTAAAAAATAAAGACGTAAAAGTAATTATTTATAAAATTGTAGGTTTTTTATTTGGATTAAATTTTTTTTATCAAAAAGTTTTTTTTGGATAGAATTTTGGAAAAAATTTCAAAACCGTTTGTTGTTCGGTACCTTTTGATGCGATGACCTCCGAGTCTTTACTAGAGCAATCAGCAATCTGACATCTCTAATCGAGAAGCTGAAATATTGTATAAAGTTAATGCTTATATAAAATAACTATGAAGTAAGAGATGAAGTGGTAGAGCACCTACAAATTGAATAGTCCTTTGAAATGATTTTAAATCTTCTTATGAAGTTCATTACTTTAAAAATCTGAAGGTATATTTTTACTATACCACTTTTATCTCCTACGGCTCTTCTTTCAATGGCGCCTAGAGAATATCTAAGATTAGAGAGTCGAACGGACAATTGAACTGAACCTTGATTTATTTGCGTGAATAGCCGATTTGCTTTAGATTCGACGGCGATACTATGGTGAAAAGTTTTTGATTAGAGGTATAATGCAATGACAGAAAATTATTTTACATTTTTTATCGGTTGACTTATAATAAAATTAAAAAAATATATCTATATAATAATATAAAATAAATGTATTCAAGAATTCCGAGATTATTACTATTATATTAAGATAACCCTTTACCGTACATAGTTTGATTTATAAATATTATATTCTTATACACTTGATGTATATTTAATTTTTTTATAGGCAAATGAAACAACGTCAACAGCAACTACATTTGTTTTATTGATGTTGGCTAATCATCCTGAAATTCAAGTAAGTATACGTACATTATTATCAATACTAAACATAAATTGATATGTTATCAGTCATTTGGTTTTCTCAATCATAATTAATTAAATCAATATAAAAATGAATTCCTTCAAATTTATTCATTAATATATTTTTCATAAATATTTTATACAATTTCAAATTTTCTCTTAAAAGTATATATATTTTTATTTCAATTTTAATTTTTATTCTTATAAATTTTAATAAATTAATAAAGGAATGAATCATTAACTAATGTATAAACTATTATCTTAATAGTAATACTATTATTTATTGTTAGTTTTAAGTTCCAATTTATTTGTTATTTTAACACAAATATTGATTCTTTTATTAAATTGATATAATGACTTATTAAATACGTACGAGACCCTCAACTTGTAATTTATGAGAAATAATTTGTTGTAAATAAGTGAACAATTTTATGTAAGACTTAAGAACAAATTATGTATACCTTTTTATTTTTTGCTGCATTCATAGAAAAAGAGCTAAGATACATAAATCTATTTCTATAAATTTATAGCGCCAGAGATAAAAATAGAATAATAATTTGAAATATGTAGATCTATGTTACAGAACATAATAAACCATTTGCTTTATTTTTTCTAGTCATCGTGTAATTATTTATTTATTGTTTCAAGTTTTATACTGCAACAGAAATTATTAATATAATACTTGCACTACAACATATTATATATTAAATATAAAATAACCTTAAAAATCATGTTCTGACAAGTTTCTAATAAGTAATAAGTGAAGAGTAAAAGAAAATAAGGAATTTTAGGTTTTTTTCAAAAACCGACTATTGTAATCGATCTTAATCGACTTTTCTTGCATTATATAAGAAACTCGTTCCCACATTTTAGTGGTTATATTTTTCACTTTACTGAAGATCATAATAGGGAGTAGTTATTATAATAGTTCAGTTTTGTATAATTTTTACAATACATGTATTACAAGTTTTTCTTTTAAATATGCAATATTAAACGCATTAAATAATATTCTTTTTATATAATTATTTTAGATAATTTGTGTCTAATATATGTCTGAAAATCGAATTGTTTATCTAAATCTATTTTTCTTTGTTTCGAAGTTTCAATTCATTTTTAATGAATTACATCATTTCTTTCTGGTTTGCCGAATGTAACAAAGTTTGATTTCAATTCTATATGGAAATATAAATATGTTTGTCACAGACATTAATTACAAAATTCATTTATGGTGTTCAACAATCACTGATGGTCCACTATACAATGGATTCTTTAAAACATATGGAGCGTGATGTCTTACAAATGCGTAAGTACTTAACTCATTGAATATAAAAATACATTTAACCCTGATTGATAAAATCTCATTCTGATGTAAACAGAATTTCATATAGAAAAATATCAAGATGAAATTGTTTTTGATATCTTCTGTACGATAGATCTTCTAGCTAATAGATAAATTCTAATCGAGTTATTAGTATTAAAATTTTGTCGTTACTTATAATTATAATTTCTAATTATTTAATCTGATTTTCATGTATACAATGAGTAATTTAATATTTTATAGTATTCTCTGAATGTAATTATATAGTATTCTATAGTATAGTATTCTCTGAATATTTCTATATATTTTATATTAATTAGATGTTCATTCAAATTAAAGTGTGAGATATAAGAATTAGTTTTAGCTAAATAAAGCAGTAATTTTAGTTACGTTTTAAGCTACGATATAATATTACAGATGAAGAAATGTATGAAATACAAAACGATATATTTATACGCGCGTTCATCTGATAGATTTTTTAGATAAAAATTATTAGTAGAAAAATAAATGTTAATTTAGAAATGCTAGCGTTCGGCGGCAAGGGATTGAAAAATTTAAGATAATTATAATCTTCCCGTCTAGTCTCCGTTGGAACTAGAAAAAAGTAACAAATAAAACAAAGGGACAAATAGTTATATAAAGCAGGCTTGAGCGAGAATAAGGTAAAGCGAAACCCTCGGCAAAGCCTCTGGAAATCTCTGGTCTTCAAAGATAAGAAAGAAAGATACGTCGACAATATTATTATACGACCAAATAGCCCATAGGGGTATAAAATTCAATTTGATTCTTTGGAAAACATATTCTTCGTAAAAAGGCGTAAATAAATTTGATATTAGAGAACTCTTCAATATTTCTGCCATCATTTAATAATATCATTTTTATAAATAAAAACAGATCTGAATTATTCCTAATAATTATTACGTTTCCTTATCATTTAAGATTATAAAATATCTAAATTAAATTTAAAATTTTTAGGCGAAATTTCATTTATTTGTTCTATCATATGTAGATAAAAATATTTTTCGTCGAAAAAGCCTATTTTGTATGATTTATAATTAAACTGCATTCCTTAAAATGATTAATTTTTTAAAATGCCTAAGTTAATTCTATTGCATAAACGAATAAACTCTATAAACTAATCAATAAAAAACTTAATATACATTTCATAATTTAAATATCATATTCAATTTTTATTTTGTATATTGGAAAAAACAAATGCCTGATTATATTGACTTATGGAAACTGTTTTTTTTTTTTTTTAATACGAGTAATTTCTTAACAGTAATGAAAATCAATTGTTGATTCATATATGCTTTTTTACCAATTAAATATGTACGCTTTAAAATTTTAATTATATTTATGTATTAAGGTTTCAATAATTTTTAATATACGAATTCCAGTTAAGCTAATGATATTGAAGTAGATGTTATAATTGAATTTATAATTATATTTATAATGTAGAATAAAGTTTACATGGAATTATGTCAAATTTATGGAAGTGATAATCCAAGTAGTCACACTATTAAACCGGAAGATCTTCAACGAATGGAATATTTGGATCGGGTTATCAAAGAAACTCTAAGACTTTTTCCTTTAGGACCGATGCTTATAAGGCAGTTAAATCATGATCTTCAAATGGGTAAATATTATTATTCTTGATAATTTATTAAGATAGAAATAATTATTTATCTTAATTATTGATAAGTCTACACGTTTATTTTAATAAAGTAGATAATTTATTACAAAAATAATTTTTCTCTTCAAAATGATGTTCATCAAAATTTTACATTACTTTAATCAAATAACATTTATTGCACACGTCATGTAATAAATTTATTAACTTTTTTATGCACATTTTGTGTTGAGTGTAATTTAATAATTATAAAACAACAAAGTAATATCATTAAATTGTATAGTATATAATATCTTAATACTAATCGGCAACCCCTTTCTTTCTTTTTGTTTACTTTTTTTTTTTTTGCTTTATTATTTTTATTCTATGTACATATTTTAGGAGACCATAAATTATTAAGAGGATGTTATGTCCTTCTTGGAATTCTAGCGGTTCATCGCAGTGACAAATATTGGCCGAATCCTTTAAAATTTGATCCTGATCGTTTTTTAACTGAAGAATTGTCCAAAAGACATCCATACTGTTACCTACCGTTTAGTATGGGACCAAGAAATTGTATAGGTAAGTAAATATATTATCCTATTGTATTAAATCAATATTTTTACAAAAATATTTAAATGCATATTAAAATTAAATTAAATTATTAAATATTTATAAAATATATCATTTCTTTGATTATTAAAATTATTCAATATAAATATTATTTTTATTTAGATTTTTAGAAATTTAATATTTAAACAAAATAAATATTAATTCTATATAATTATATATTAATTTCATATAAATATTTAATTCTAAAAAAAATAAATTTTTAATTTTTTATAATATTATATAGTACATAAAATAGACATCACTTGACCATTTAAATTTAATGTAATTTTGTTGCGTACATAACTTGAAAGTATCTTAGTTCGAAAGTATCGAAGTTTAAAAAACTTTATTATATTTTTAGGAATGAAATATGCAACAATGGCAATAAAAACAATGGTATCAACGATTATTCGTAAATACATTATAATAAATGATAAAATAGTTCCAATTTCAGAAATAGAATTAAAGGCTGATCTCGTTTTAAAATCAACCAATCCTGTAATGATTAAAATTAAAAAAAGAATGTATGATAAAAGTTGAAACAAACTAATATAATTACATATGTATTATGCTAGCGTTATTTTCATTTTATATTAAAGAATAAAGCATCAATTTACATTTACGTTCAATTTATTTTACCATTGTCTTATTGATTAATAAGTAATCTTACTTATAATCTTACTTATAATCTTAATCTTCAAAGAATAATAATAAAAATTATAACTCTCTAGATATAAAATTATTTTATACTTTTTCGTTTTATAATTAAATTATAAAAAGATTTTTTTATTATTTATATCCATTTACAAATTTCTATTTCTATTTATTTTCTATAAGAAAAGTATGTGTTTTGAGCATCAATCAACAATCTATAAAGATTAAATTTATGAGAAATTTACTGCAAAATCAGTTTCCGTTAATTATTATAGATTGCTTATAGCTCATAAATTTGCTAAACAGTTTCCTGAATTCATTTATTTATTTATTTTATTTTACTTATATCAATATTGGTGAATTCGCTATTCTTACAAATATAAAAATTAATGTTTGAAAAATAGTGATACTGAAATATAAATTATATAAAATTTCTAATATAAAATCTAAAATGGTAACATAGATATAATAAAAACCATAACTATTTTTAATTTGTAAAAAATATACATTAAATAAGGACAATATTTCGATGTTGGTTCGGATTTGGTCAGGATGATCTATCATGGATAATATTTTGTAATATTCAATGTATTTTCACTTGAAATAATATATATAATTAAATTTTATTAATTACTAATTAATAAAAGTGTAATGAAATACTAAACATTAATCTATTCTATTTGAGTTAATTATTCATCTGAAACTTTGATTTGCAAAAATGTATTGTTTTTAATATATACAAATAATCTTTTTATTTTGCTCTACGTTATTTTCTTGTTTGAATCTTAAAATAATCTTTTTATATGACTAATGTAAATTTTAAATTCATTTACAGGCACGTTTCTTGTTTTATCAAATCTAAAACAAATTTTATTTGTCTTTATATATGTGTTAAATTATATAAGATACGTATTTGAGATAAAAAAAGAAAAGAATATTAAAAAGTTAAAACAGTTCGTTTCTTATTATTTCATTTTATAGATATTCGTTCTCTAATTATACTCTAAATCATAATATTTTTAAAAACAATATATAGTAAAAGTATACGTTCTGTATTATCCAGTATTTATAAAAACAAAAATAAAGCGTAATACCTATGTGATTAAAGGAGCTAAAGATTGCTCTACTTACTTTTAAAGTTAAAACCAATATAAAAGTTACAATAGAAAAACAAATATAAGGCCTCAGAATAAGAAAGGACACAGTTTATATAATTAAAGAAAAACGTGTTGATCCAAAAAATGATTCAGTTTATTCTGTTGCAAGTATCCCAAATAAGAGAAACCGCAAATAGAATTTTTATTATAAACGTCCTTGCCTTTTATTGTAATTTCTTATATTTTATTGTCTACGAATATTGCTAAGGCAAATGCGAGTAGCTTGAAACATTTACAAGGCCTCGGAGAATTCATGAATTCGTTGTAATAAAAGATTCATATATAAACTTTCTAATTTTTAATTTTATTAAATGAATATATATTATAAACAATCGATATACTTTTTTTATTTAATACTAAATATTTAAACTCAAATTACAATTTATTTAGGCAGCTTATTCTTGCATAATTAATAGTTTATTATAAATATAATGTTCGATTATAATTCAATAAACATAAATATTTACATTGTGAATAGCTTACTAATTATATATTTTCTACGCATGGTTTACATTATTTTTGCCAATTTATTTATTTCATAATTTATTAACGACTAATTTATTTATTGCATAAATTTTTTCTACATATGCAGCTTGTATTTTAGCAAACAATTTTCAAAATTATGTTAAAATAATGTGTATTTATTTGAAAAAAAAAAGAATAAAATATATATTGGCAATAATAATAGCGTTAGAACGTCTTAATATTAAATAACACTTTTTAATAACAAAAAGTATTAAACACTCGTTTAAATTTAATTAATTTGATTGATAGATATTCTAATGGGTGGTGGTAAATATTCTTTTAAAGCAAAAATTATGTTATTGTAAAACATAGTTTTGCTTTGTTTATCATGTTATCTATGAAAAAAATATTTTAAGTATCATACTAGATTTGTTTTTACTTAACAATATTACTCAAACTTATTATAAAACTTACTAAATTAATTTTATAATTATATTTCAAAAACGTTAAATATAGTTATTCCTAAATACTAAATATATTGAATTCGTAATTATAACTATTATAAGGTAAAAATAAGGTAAGGTAAAAATCTATATGCATAAATAAAATACTATCTGGTTCCTTGAAAGCAAAATTTATTTATAATAAATTTATATTCATTTATTTTAAATCATGTTTGTATGATATTTTTAAGATTAATCTTTTTATTATTCACAATTTTTATTCTTATTATTAGTCAATAAGATATGGACTATCAATAGCACCTGTACCAAAAATAATACCACCTTCATTAGCAGATGATAGTTTAGTACGCAGAATATGTCCAACTTGAGTGTTATGTATTATCTTACTCTTATCACTAAAATGTATATTTATTCATATTAAAAAAATCTTACAATAATTTATCAGATTAAAAAAACTTTTTTATAATACGTAAATAAACGGATAATTGGAAAACTAATTATTAATATAATAATTCAAGTAATCACTTATTAATTATTAAATAATTGGATTATTCCATTTTTTAATCTTTTTTTGTTTTACTTACCCTATAACAACTCCATAAATTCCAAGTTCAGAATTAAATTCCTCCATTTCTAATTGCTTCTTACCTACTCGAATTAAATAATTTTTTACAAGAGGTGGGTGTATTCGTTCCATAAGTACCCAAGCAGTTCGCTCTGTTGAATATTTCATAACTTCTAACTGATCCTTTATTTTTTCATCATATATATTATTACCACCTCCCTCTCGTTGTGGTTTTAAAACATACTTTTGTGAATGTTTTAGTGCCATTGCAACTGCTTTATTACCATCCTCATTCTACACATTATTATTTTCTTTAGAAAAATTATAAGCAAATCATAATAATTATTGATTCACAACTTACAAAATCCAAAGCATAAATACCCATAAATATTTCTTTAATTTTTGCTATTTTATTTGAATCAGAAATAAACTTCTCTAAAACACCAGGAATAGTTAATTGCTGTTGTACCTAATATAAGTAGTATTATGAAATGGTTTAAACAAATTTTATTTAAAAAATTTTATACACACTATTTACAAAAGTTATATTTTAAAATTTGTCTTACTTTATTTAAATTATTTTATTTTTAAGGTTAATAATTTATAATATTATTATTTTGAATTATTATTATTATTATTATTATTATTATTTATTAAATATATTTTTTATTTTCCAAAAATTGAAACTTTAATATTTTAAATATTATATTTTATTAAAACCTTTTTAGTTCCAGCTAGATGATATTGTATCGATGGACATTTAATAGCTTTTGAACGTTCCAAAAGTAGACGCACATCCCATTCTTTATCTGAAGGATAAGCTTCTAATTGATATCCACTGCGATAATAAATTACTGCAACTTCAAGATTATCACTAAAATGTTTTTAATACAATGATTATATAAAGAAAAATATACATTTTTGTTTAATACATATTATTGGAACATATTTTTCTCCATATTTATTAAGATTTATTTATTACACAAATAATTTTTTGTTTAACCCTAATTGACTTTGCGTAATTAATTCTGTTAAACTTTTTCTGATGACCCCAATTTCTGGATTTAAATTATAAATTTTAAATTCTATCATCCTTTGATCTAATATATTATAAGTAATATCTTCAACAACAAACAATATAACAGCCCTGTAAATAAAACAAGTAATCTTAAAAAATTATATGCATTATAAATATGATTGAAATGAGATTCTTACTTTTTATTATTGTAAATATTCCATGCTTCAATCAATCCAATAGATAGCCCAATATCAGCATTGTTTTCTGGAATCTAGCAATTAAAATTAAATTATAATAATATATATTTTAAATACATAAGAAATTTTATTTGTAAAAAATTTAGATACTTACGTTCTCTACTTTGTCTCTATAACCTAATTCAGTTAAAATGAATCTACAATATATTCATGTATATATATTATAGATATACATATAAAAATGCTTGTACATGCTTTGATAATTAAAAAATCATTAAAATAATAAAAAATAAATTATTGAAATTAATTGAAGTAATCTTACTTGTGATATTCTGAAACAACTGGTGCTAAGCCTCCAAAACTGGATGCAATCATATTAACTTCCACCTGTTTAATTTTATTTTCCATATCAGTGTGTAATAAATAATCTGATCTTATTAAGCCAAGACTAATAGGCTGTAACAAATGTTATATATTAATATATTTTAATAAATATAAATATAAGATAATTTATTAATAATAAAAATAACCTGAATAAAACCCTCTGAATGAACTAAATGATAAATATTAAAAAGTTTTAAAGTAAAAGTATCCACTTCAATTGTACTAAAATAAAAGATTGATTTAAATAAGATAAAATAATCTTATTCTAGTTCAAAATATATTTACTTTCTTAAAGTATTAGTTAAAAATTCATGATCATTAGCAACATTGTGCATAAGTTCATTTATTAGTATTTGCACATCTTTAGCAAATTGAAATTCTTTTCGAGGAAAACATGATGGTAATAATAAAAATGGAGCAATTTGTATCTGATCTTCATTGAAATTTTCTTTTGTTCTCATGCCAGCTCCTAAAAAATAAATTATCATATAAATAGTTAATTTTCAATAATTTATATAATAATATTGTTAATCACCATGTAAAATAATCCAGTCTTTTGCCTTTTGTACTAAATTGTTTAATTTGGAATGGGATAAATTGATATCTACACATGTCTGCATAACAAATGAATTTAGAAGAATTTATAAGATCAGCAATATTCCCAATAAATTAAAATGTATAATTTATATATAAATATATATTATAGTGCATAAATATATTTATAAACTGCTTTGCATTACGCTTGATCTTAAACTAATCATACATACATGCTACTTCATGTAAACATACATAAGGCATGTGATTTAAAAACATTTTTTTGCGAGTTACATACGTAACATTGACAGACAATACATAAATAATGTTATATATTGATAAGATTTGATAATAAGTTTTAAGCAATTAAATATTTTTATTGTTTTTAACAAGTGATTACGAAATTTTTACTAGAATATAAAATTTCCAGTTTTTTTTATAAATTGAACAATTGAGAATGTAGCTTTGTCATAATCCTTCTTAGAAAGTTGGCGCTCTTTTTAAAATGAATAACAAAAATTAATTTATAAGTTAAATTTAAAAAAGAAAGTAATGTGTTCATATTCAGATGAGATAATTTTTAATAAATTTTAATTATCCATATAATCATAATAGAACAATCTTTAAATAAATATTATAAAAAGATTATAATTAGTTTGAGAAAATACGTAATTTCATATTAAAATTAATAAGTTAATTTATTAATGTAAGTAAATAATGATACATTTAAAATGAAATAATAATTTATAATAAATAAATTTATCTTTTTATTATATTAGTTATTATTTATAACAATTATAAACACGTAATTTCTTATTTTCAAACGATTTTTACATATTATTATGAATTACATATTATTTACATAATATTATGAATAATAATTCAAAATGACAATGTTGATATGTTATGTAATGCATATAAAAATAAAACTGTTAATCATTTATTTATAGATAATTTGTATGAAAAAAATTAACGTATTAAGTATCAAAAAAATCTGATAGTTTTTAGAACTTCAACGAAAAAGTTAGTAACGAGAAAAAAATAATTAGGTTTCAAATTATGCATTGAAGTTAATAGCTGGGAAGCTTATGATTTAAAAAAGAATCGAGTTTAGCACATTAATTTTTGAATGGTTCCCGCGTCAAGCCTGTATGCTCTTAAGGTAAAAAAAGGAAATACAAATTTTAAAAATAAAAGCTACCGATAATAACGATAAAGGTAACCTTATGAGCAGATAATGATAATCAGTAAATAACTGTAAATAACTGGGAAAGAGGGGGCAAAACTAAAAAGTATTGGGGGCGGCGGAAGGAGGTATAAAAAAAAGAGACTGGAAGGATGAGAGGTAAGCCAGAGCGGTTAATAAGAGAACGAAGCTTTAATAATAACTATAAGCTGTACAAGGGTGAAGCAGAGGCGGCTCGGTAACGTGGCCAACGCCATAGAGCGCGCTTCCATTTTCAGGAGCACACCTCCATGCCCCTTCCTCATATATGCGCGCCAACTTGAACGATTTAGTCGAGCAAGACACATAGATGCGCGCGTAAAGAGAAGCCGAGCGGCGTTTCGTGAGTTAGAGCGAGACGTAGACGGACCTCGAGGGCACGAAGCTGGATGGTGGGGAAGGGGAGAAAGAGTAAGCGTGAGTACGACGAAGGGCAGGGCGGATAGAACACGGCATCGGTACACTAGTTCATGACTTCATGCATATACGCGTCATCTCGTATACTCGCATCGTCAGCGCATGCCTGTAACTACTATATAGTGTGGCCAGCTTTGCCTTCTTATCCTCCTCGCGTGTATCTTCATTTCATTGTGGATATTCTTCTACGTGCAGCCCACTGAGCGGTGGTGCGCGCGTACAGCTTTTGTGAACGACCCGTCGACCCAACGACCTAACCACGGCGGGGAAGAAAAAGAGACGCGGCTCTCCGCGAGATCGTGAGCGCGAAGACGACGAGTATCGTAGCGAACGGGACTATCGCCGCTCCTCAAAATCCTCGTCGTCGTCATCAGGCCGCGACCGCGACGGTAGAAGTCAGAGCAGTAGCGGCAGCAGTAACAGCAACAAACCGCCGACAACGTCTCAGCAACAACAACAACAACAACAACAAATAATAGACGAGGAGCACGCGAGCATGATGAGTGATTATTCGGCCGTGGCACCGCCGCAAGACTTTTCCCAGAGTTCGGCATTTGCGGCCGCACTTCAGCGAGCCAAACAGGTATTTCATTTAACATCCAGGGCTGTGGCTCAAATTTTCCGCAATCAAAATGTCCACCCTAAGCCCAAGCAATAAAATGAGAGTGCGATAAATAGCTGTGTGAGCCTCCGGTCTCTTACCTACCTCCCCTCCCGTCTCATCATCGTTCGCTCTCTTTCTCCCCCTCCCTCCGAACCGTTCAGTGCATGAGTTGCCCCGTACCGCCGTGTGCATGTTGCTGCTTCTGCTACCGCCGCCGCCGCCGCCGTTGCTGCTGCTGCTGCGTGCCTCCATCTACTCACCTCCATCGCCCCTCATGCCTTTTCCGACGCCGACCTGACTTCGTGTATGTGTCATGGGTGCGAGCAAATAGCGAGCCTGTTAGATGTGCTTCTCTCTCACACACACATAACAGAAAGAGAGAGACAGTAGTTATCGCGCGTACGACACCGACGCGACGCGGTGCCGGGAAGAGGAGAAATAGAATGGCCGACTCGTCAATCACTCTCTCTCTCTCTCTCTCTCTCTCTCTCTCTCTCTCTCTCTCTCCAATTCTCGCTGCTCACTCCCATCCCTCGTTTCTACCAAGACGCCTCAATTTTTGTGCCGTGCCTTTCTGTCTTTCTTCCGTCGACACTAACTCCATACCGGATCTCCAAATGAAGGTTTTTATTATACTAAATATTTATCGATTTATCCAGCATTCTTACCTATTTCGATCTCCCTTCTCAACAATATGTTTAATATTTTTTATTTTACTCGATATCACGTTTTAAAGAATCTCGTATTCAAGTGTGTACATCATATCTTCCTTCGCTTCATCTAGTCTCCTTTCCTTGCCTCTTTCATTCGTCGTTATTCTCTTATATGTACCATAATACTCTATTCTCTATTTTTATAAGTTTTATATAACAATTAGTTTTATTTATTATCACTATTTCAACAATTCCATGCCTAACTGCTTATTGTTCTATTAATTCTATTTCCTTAATACAGAATTTTAACGAATTTAAAATATAATTTTACTCCCTTGGCTTGCTTAACCATTTGCACTCACACATTGATTTGCGTAGGGGCACGTACTTAAGAGCATGCGTGTATGCATGTAAATATTCGTTTACGCGGGTGTGCGTGACCGTGTCTGCTGTATGCTTGCGTCCGCGTCGAATATGTACAGGTAGGTGGGCGGATGTGTGTACGTTACGCGCGCGAGCACAAATTACCAAGTGTACATCTATGGCTCATGTATTTATTTATACGTATATATACGATGAATACTGCTCGGATGTCCGTGTGTATGGTTATTGCTTCTTTGCGCACGTGTATATGTATTTGTATGTATATACGTATGTATTTCAATTTTATGTGCAAACCTCATACATTATTTAAATAAATATAAAAACCTTCAATTCGCTTTATCTATGACCATTGATTGTCCAAATACTTTTGAAATTCAATAATAAAAATAGAATTATACAGATGTTAAGGCTCTCCATTCATATAAATTTTTTTAATTTAAGAAAATTAACTTTCAATTAATTATTGTTTTAACATGATTGTATTTGTTCTTTTGTTGTCTTTAAATTGCTTAACTAATATTTATTGATAAAATTATAAATACAAGTATTATGTCCTGTATGATTATAATATAATTTATTTTTCTAAATAATTGGATCAAAGTATAAATGCATAAACAGACTGTTCGTAACATCAATCAATTTTGTAATTTATGTACTTTGATTACATATTAAATATTTTATTATAATTTTTTTGTTATTAAATAATCTTACAATTTATTCATTGTTTACTTTATGTTTTAATTGTATATTTAATTATAATTCATTTTGACTATATATTAATAAAGGTACAAATTAAATTGTGCTATAGCAGCGCTTGTATAATATCCAGACTAAAAACAAAATATCATTTTAAATTAAGTTATTTTTATTACTTTTATATACTGGGTTTATGTCAATATCTTTAAAATAATAGTCTTTAAAGTTTTGAAGTAGTTTTAATAATATTAGTATCTTGTGTATGCATATATATCATTAAATTTTTCATTATATCTGTACTGTTAAATATAATGAAATCAGTATTCAAAAAAAAAATCTATATGTATACCATATATGTATATATATTTTATTTATTATCATTAAATTTAAGATTATTGCATAGGTCAATAAAATTATAAATACATTTTTATAATAAAATGGATTATACCCTTATTTAAATTTAAGATTCCTTTATACAAATGTAATTTTTTAAAAAATATATGTTTTTACCTTAAAATATTTAAATTTTGATTATCTTTGCAAAATACGAAAACCTATGATATTTGACAAATATCCAATAATGCAAAACATGAATAATAAATTTAAATATATCTCAATCCTGTTATACATTATATTTGCAATATTTATTTATAACTTACTTTTTTTTATAATTAGGTAATTTTAATCAATGATATGCTTTGCTTTTAACTAGAAATTATCTATAAAAATAGCATATATAACTAGATATAATATATTCTTAATTATCAGTAAGTATATAATAATAACTCAATAATGGATTATTTAATAAAATTTTTTTTTATTCAATATATGTTTTAAAGTATGTCTAGTTAAGATTTTAGAATTGGTATTACTGAATTCTGAAACTAAAAAATTACATAATTTATAAACTTTCGACTTATATTGCTAATATAAAAATTATAAATGTAATATAGTATTTCATATCTTCATATATTCATCATATATTCTATATCATAAAACTATTATCTAGTGTTTTATAATTATTTAATAAGTTTTATAATGAAAATTTTTTTATATAACAATGTATTGTTTCCCGCTTTATAATAAAATTATGTTTTATAATAACTTAATATAAATCACTTATTGTGATGAATTTTTTTTTTTGAATCATTAGATAATTTTGTTAAGATAAATTAAAATATATAGTTTAATATCTTTATCTTTATGTGTGCAAATATGTATTCATATGTTTACACCAAACATACAAATTTTTATTAGTATTCATACTCAATAAAAGAATATAACAATGAAGTATGTAGTAATAGATACTTCAAGACCTAACGAGAGTTCTCTCGTTAAAACATTATGCCATTTTAAATCTTTTCAGATTGCAGCTAAAATAAATCCTCAAGGTGTGACAAATAATCAAGATCCACAAAAGAAACGTCCATTGGAAGATTGTCCAGGTAAAAATTGATTATACTAAAAAAAAAATTTGGTTATTTATTATTTAAGCTTGTATTATATACATTTTATACACATATATATTTATTACAATATATTTCATTTTTAGGATACTTAATAAATCCATATTATATATTTTTTTATTTATTCTTAAATATTATACATGATAATTATTATTTATTTAACCATTTATGTTGTCAAAAAATTATTTATAATATATTAATGATGTGATTTACATTTCCTATGAAATTTATGTATTTAATGTATAATTTTTCTACTTCTTTAAAATCTATGCAATTCAAAAATTCGCCCAATGCTCGGCATGCCCCTATTCTATTGAATTCTAGAACCTGAACCAAAGAAGCTTGCACCTATAATACCAGATCCATTGATAAGTCTGCGAGGAAATACAACACCTGGTATTCCAACAAACATTAATGACAGTCCTATTTCAAGGCCTTCTGGACCAACAACTCCTAATCCAGTTGCTTTGGGAGGTATTTGCAATGAAGATATCAGAGTTCCTGACAAAATGGTTGGATTGAGTAAGTCAAGATTACTTTTAACGTATGCATTTACTTATGAACTACATATCAAATGCAAGATTACATTAAAAATATATGAAATATACAGTTTGTATTTGTTAAAATTTCTAAAATCCAATACAAAATCTGATATATATTTAAAATATTTAAGGTTAGTAACTACTAAACACAGTTTTTGTTTATTTAATTAAATTATTCTAAAAAATATTAATTTTTTTATTATATTCATATTAAATAATTTCTTTAAAAATTTTATTGTTAATAAGATAATTTAACCTTTAAAAATTAAATAAACAATTCTTTAAGATTATTCAGAGAATAACATTTTTTTTTCAATTCATTTTCTCAATTATTACATTAAAAAAAATTGATAAAACATTACTTCCATTTTTTCAAAAATATTTTCTACACAATTATGAAGATTCTTTCATTAAGATTAAAATATAAAAATTTTATTATTAGTCTGCTTAAGCAAATAATTTTAAAACAATAAAACCAGAATAAAGCATTTATAAATTGGTCAAATAAAGTACAAATGATAATATGTATTTGCAGAAGCTAGGTTCATTTTATTTGTTCGTCTGAAACATTATTTCAATTGTTTATCTTTAAAACATATTTACATGTAACTACCACTCAAAAGTATAAAAAGTTAAAAATAAAATAAATTCTATAAAAACATAACAAAAATATTTTTTTTTAATCATAATTTATATATATATATATATATATATATATTTTTTTTTTTTTTTAAATAATTGGTTTTAGTAGTAACTCACCTTAAGCGACTACACTGTGCTTGAGGATTAAAACGTTACATTTATTCTTGACAATTCAATTAGGAACTTACTCAATATAACCTCAAGAATGGTGGAACATTTTACCAACAGTCAATTTTAATTGATAATTTCTGTCACAATATTTTTTACAGTAATTGGCAGAGGAGGAGAACAAATTACCAGATTACAAAGTGAAACAGGATGTAAAATACAAATGGCTGCAGAAAGTGGGGGTCTGCCTGAGCGTACTTGCACGCTAACCGGCTCCCGTGAAGCTGTCAAGTAACTTACTTTTACGTATTCTATTGTTCATAATCTTAACTTGTCAAATATACAATATCGTACTGTTATCTTCATATAAGAAAAAGTATATAACATTATATTTATATTATCGCTCGTACATACAAAATTTTATAAATTAATCATTTTTAAAACAGAAAATGTACACGAGCTTTTATTAGTATTCAGGCGCTCCTACACACGCAACATGCAAAACAAAAAAATTACACACATTCTTGCTCGCATTGAATACGTGCCGAGCATATACACATTTATAGAGGGAGAAAAGGAGAGATTGTTTTATTTATTTTCAATGTATGAAATTCAACACATAAATTTTTAAAAAATACACTGTGTGTTAGTTAATGCTAATTGGCTTTTAGGAATTTTTTCAATTTCTACTGATATGCTCAGTAAATTTGATTTGCTTCAGTAGGCTTATTTCATTATTATTCCCTAACAATTAAATACTATTTCAATGTCAGTTTTATTTTTAATTATTAAATTATTATATTTCTACTTAGATATTTTAATTTGTATAGGATTAATATGTGATTTAACTTTAATGCGAATCATAACTTAAGAATATATACTTATAAAAATTTGCATATTGTATATATATAATTGCATGTATATATATGTATATATATATATTGCAATAAATTATATTAACTACTTCAAAATATCCAATATACCAAGTATTTATTTAAATTCGAAATCTCCAATCTAAATACTATTTTTAAATGAATATTTGTTATTAGGAAATTTTAAATAGTTAAATAACTTTAAAACATAATATGGTTTTATTATAAAAATCAATAAATATGTAAATAATTTACAAATATATTTATCTTCTTACATGTGATTTATAGTATAAATAATATAAATTTAGCATATGTTATATATTTAATACATGGAATTAAAAATGTTTTCTAATAAAAATTATTGGCCCTGAATGTGAGTACAGATGGCCTCTGATATTCTCATCTGAATCTATTTGAAATTTTGATTTGACGATTTTCGCATTTACTAATAGCTTTTTACTTTCAATAGGGTTTGGAGAGGGAAGTGGGAGGATATGAGTGATAAAGTTGGATGAAGAAAGTAATAAATAGAAAAATGCATGGGGACGTATTTTTCACTACTGGAAGATATCGATATGTTTTTATCTGTTTGGAACAGCTCATCGTAACACCGATGATAATGTTATTCGTATATAGGGAAAAAAAAATTAAATTTTAGAACTATTATTATGATTGACTATAAGACTATAAACGTAATTTACGAATCGTTCATTATTGCACTGCATAAAAAAAAACACTGTAGTCATGTATTTATGTGTTTTGATTCAATTTAATTTATACGTTTTGTTATAAAATTTTATTAGGTTAAAAAGTGTATCAACATAATGCTTTGTTTGGAAATTTGCTTTACAATAGTCTTACTGGTTTGTTACAGTCGAGCAAAGGAACTCGTTTTGTCTATTGTCAATCAAAGAAACAAACCTGGAGAAGATCAAATACCTGGTGCCAATCCACCTTACCCAGGACCAAGTTCTACTACTCCACAATCAATGATGTCAGGACATCCAGGTTTCGTTGAAATTATGATTCCTGGTCCCAAAGTTGGTCTTATCATTGGAAAGGGAGGTGAAACAATTAAACAACTACAAGAGAAATCTGGAGCAAAAATGGTTGTTATACAAGAAGGTCCAGCTCAAGAACAAGAAAAACCTTTAAGGTAAATATTCTAGCTGCGTATTTTAAGATTAGTATGTAATAAAAGGAAATCAATTCAATCTAAAATATTTGAGTTTTAATATTTAATTCAAATAAATCATAAATAATATTAATAATGAATATCAATTTTATGTAGTACATATATAATTTTTATTATATTTTGACATTATAATATGATAATATTTATTATACATAAAAATTATTTATTTTAAATTTAAAAATTACGTCAAATGTATTCATTTTAATAATCACATAGACTTCTCTGATTATTTAACACTTTACCAAATACTGTTAAATGAATTTTTTATCTAAATTCATTATTTATCATTGACAGACAGAATTATTTTATTCTAGTCATTATTGTTCAAAAAATATTCTTTGAAGATATTCTTTCATGTTTAATTTGAGATACTAAAAATTAAAAAAATAAATAAGTTGATTAAATAATAAATACACGAAAAATGTATTCATATTTTTAATAACAATATTTATTTAGTTTAGTTAAATATTAACCGATGACTATTAAATTTATTAAACTGATTTATAAATATTTTATGAAATTAAAAAAATTGTCTCAAATTAGATGTTCAATAAATAATGATTTTTAATCGATAATAAAATTAAAATAAGGATATTCTATTTAATCAAAAATATTTTTAATAACGAATTTCTCGTTTAATTTTATAATATTTAAAATATTTTTTTAATAAACAATATAACAATCAAGGCCTGAAAAATATAAGGCTTATTTAACGTAAATTATATACATAAAAAAATTTTTATATTTAAATGATGTAATTTTAGAATTACTGGTGATCAACAAAAAGTAGAACATGCAAAACAATTAGTTTACGAATTAATAGCAGAAAAAGAAATGCAAATGTACAACAGAGGTACAAGAAATTCTTCCGGCCACACTTTTTCTGGTAATAACAGCTTCAGTCAAGATGGAAATGCCGATGGAGTCGAGGTGAGATTATAAAATAACTTTATTTAATATTTTATTGTCACTTGACTAATTACTATATATATTTATAAATATTTTAATTAAATATAGTATTTTTTCACATTTAAAATTAAAACTTAAAACTTAATGCTAATTTCTTCACTATATAGATTTATTGCATATTATTGATTAAAGTTTTATATATTTGCATTATATATACTTTGAATATTAACAATATTCTTATAAATTAAAAATTTTCTTCATTATTTTAAAGCGTTTTATCACATGTATACCAAAGTGTTTAAGATAAATATTAATTTATATATTTTAATTTCTTTTTGAAACTAGCTGAAATTATTAATCATAATATTAATGTAATATTGTCCTACATTGTCTTCACAACTAACAAAATATTTGTGATAATTTTTTTAAGTTTATTGTGTGGGATGTATCATCAGAGGTGCTTAGAATTATATTTTTGGATAAAATTTTTTTTAAGAACTTCACGATTAACAAACTTCAATAATCAAAACAATAACTTGAAAATAAATATAGAATTGAAAATATATACTTAAAAAAAAAGTAATTTGTATTTTCATTGGTACTTTATTCAAAAATAATAATTAATACTTTAATGCAGTCGATAAAATGATAAAATTTATATAACATTAAAGTAATATTTAAACTATTTGAACAAAATACAGTTTTTAAAGTTATAAGAATATTTTGATTAATTGTAATTTTTTTCAATACTAATAATATATTTTAAATCCTTTTTTATAATTTTTTAAAAAAATATGGTTATATTTCTCATAAATCAGTTACATGATGCATTTTCTTTTTTATAAATTTTCTTAACATTTTCATATTTACTCAAATTTTATTATCATTAAAATATTACTTGTAAATAAGTTAATATTTTTCAATTAGCCTTATAATCATGTATAAATAATACATTATTAATAATTATTTATTTCCAATAAGTATTTATAAATTCTTTAAAATTTAAAAATAAAAGAATATCCAATGGGTTCATGATCATTATACGGTTGGATGCAATATAATAAGCATTTTATGAAATAAAAAATTGTTTTATTCAATGTATAAATTTTTTTCCTCGTGTTATACTTAATATGTATAAACATCGTGCATGCAATGATGATTCTCACTCAAACTCTTAGGTATTTGTGCCGAAAGCCGCGGTCGGTGTGGTTATTGGCAAAGGCGGCGATATGATAAAAAAGCTGCAGCAGGAGACAGGAGCTAAGATACAGTTCATACAGACGAAAGACGAAGGTCCTGGTGACCGTAATTGCATTATCAACGGTAAGGACGATTGCGTCGAGAATGCGCGCCAAAGGATTCAGGACATGATTGACAGCGTCGTGGTACGTTTCGTATCATCCTCGTCGAAAATGCATACATTTATTTACACGTCTGCTGCCGCTGCCACTGCCACTGATATTCCTACAATTGCGCGAATTTTAGTTTAAAAGAAAAAAATTCAATCGTTGCTTTATGTTTATTAACCATTAAAAATTAATAAAGCACCTCTGATATATACACATAAATTTAAAATGAAAAGCTTTTTTCAGATACTATGATACTATTCTAATAGTATGCTCGATTTTTTAGACGGAAAGCTTTTATAGCTTTTGTATACTTATAAAATCGTAGCTAAAATACTTTTTTCTTTTGTCAAAACGATATTACAAGAATTGTCCATACCTTATTAAAAATAACTAGCTGACGTTCTTTTTTAATGGAATATTTAATTTTATCAAAAATATTTCTGAGTATATTTATTATTAATAGTGGCTGTAGTATATAGTGCAATGTGTACAACGTTACAAAAATACTTTGCGGCTAGCAATAAATTAATTATAGGGTAGATAAAAGAAATTTATAAAAAATTGTCTAAAATATCTAATATAAAAAATTTATTAAT
This sequence comes from Ceratosolen fusciceps, assembly GCA_018883505.1. Taxonomy (NCBI): domain Eukaryota; kingdom Metazoa; phylum Arthropoda; class Insecta; order Hymenoptera; family Agaonidae; genus Ceratosolen; species Ceratosolen fusciceps. The sequence goes on along the minus strand of RCIC01000012.1, from coordinate 5,779,412 downwards.
GTGGTAAATAAAATTACTATAAAAATTTGGTTTTCAACAAAATACTTAAATACTTAAATACTTCAAATAAAGTTATTTTCAAAATATCAAATAATTTAGGAAATAAATTGAAAAATTTAATTTTACTGTATTAATATAAACTTAAAAAAACAGTCTTAAGAATTTGGAATCTGTATAATTTAGTATAAAAGATTTTTACATATTATATACAATTATTTGAAGTTAAAACTTAATTGTGACACCACTTATTAAAATGAAATATTTATAAAACAATTCATATCAGAAATTAGATAATATATCAAGCAAAATTTCTATGTTGCATTATAATCGAACTGTACGGAAATTTAATTTTTATAAACTGAATAATTTTTTAAGTAATTTTGTAGATAATAAATCGAATTCAAATATGATTATTCAATGGTTAATAAAAACTAATAAAATTTTAGATACTTTTAAGACTATTAATTTAAAGTTTTCAACTTTTTTTTTTAGTAGTTCAGTATTTCAATTTTAGTTTTTATTATAGTAAATTCATTTATTTTATTTATAATTATACCTATTAAAAATATCAATATATATATATATATAATGTATTTAAATATGTATAATTTAATTTTTCAACAAAAATTATATACATATTGTTAACATATAATATAAATCTTTATAAGTAGATAGTTTCAAATTATTTTTTACTGTACAATACTATTTAAAAATGTTTTAAATTAATATAAATATTTCAATGTAATTTTTAAAATTTTTTTTTAAATTAATATATTCATTATATTTTTACTAATTCTTTAATAATAATTTTATAATTATACGTTTAAACAAAAAGACTCAATATTACCTTCATTTAAGGAAGTGATGTGTATACATGACACGGTAGAATTTAATGCTGCGTTTCAAATTGTTAAATAAATATTTTTTTATTGGAAACTCTTCATAGTTGGCTATATATCTTTCGAATTATATTTCATTGAAAATCATACAATATTTAAATTAATAACTTGTTTATTGGCTGCAAAAAACGTGTTAAAATAATGTAATGCAATTAAAAAATTCAAAATTAAATTTCATTATTGTTATTTTATAATTCAGAAAGGACGAGGTAACCCCCGTGGTAATGGTTTTAATTCTGGTCGTCCTAACGAATATGGAGGGTGGGATGGTAGTAGAAGGCCCAATGACTTAGGAAATAAAATTGAATTCAGTTATCCTGTACCATCTAATAAATGTGGTATCATCATTGGAAAAGGTAATAATTATATACATTATAATTGATTTGATATTATAAATTATTTAAAATATTTATTAGTAAATTTTTTTTTAAATATCTATAAAATAAAAAAAAATAAGTGCACATTTAAATTTTATTTTATTTTAAATATTTTTAGGTGGTGAAACAATAAAACAGATTAATCAACAAACTGGTGCTCACTGTGAATTAGACAGGCGAAATCCAGGCACTGAAACAGAGAAGTTTTTTACTATTAGAGGAACACCTGAACAAGTGGAGCATGCAAAAAGAATATTTGGTGAAAAATTGGGTGGCGGAGGCATGGTACGTCTAAATACTTTTAGCATTAAGGGTAAATTTTAAAATTGAGAATTATAAACAGCTCGGGAGATTTTTTTTAATTTTAAACAATCATAAAAAAAATTACATATATAAAAAAATATATATATATATTTTAAAATTCTAAGATGGTATGCTATGGTGTTATTATAGACTTCAACTAATAGTATGTATGGAGGACAAAATACAATGGGTTACAATCCATCGTGGAATGCAACGCCAGGTTATCAAGCATGGCCAGGTCAGACGCCTACAGGAGATCCAAATGCTGCCAGTCAAGGAACTGTACAAATAAATCCAGCAACTGGTCAACCGGATTACAGTGCACAGTGGGCGGAATATTATAGGTCAATGGGTATGCATAGAGAAGCAGAAATAATTGAACAACAGACCAAACAGCAACAACAGCAACAACAAGCAACTGGTGTTAAGACAGATATGAACCAACAACCGGGTAAATTTATTATTAAGAAAAAAAAAAGTTAATATACTAAATATAAGGATATTAAACTTAATATAATTCTTATTGATAAATGAAAAACCCATATTTCATAAAATAAATTTATATTCAAAATATTTAACTATATAAATATAAGTAATATAAAAACTTTTAAGATCATGATTCTAAATAGTAAATTTATAAAAACACATTTTATTATTCAAAAAAAAAAAAAAATTTTGGCATACATAAAAGTTAAATATATAAAATACTAAAAGTATTTTATTTTTTTAATTTTAGGAGGTGGACAAGCACCTGGAAATTCTGCTACTCCTGCTGGACCTCAAGCAAGCCAACAGCAACCTCAACAGCAACAGCAACAGAATGCTCAACAAAATGGTGGTCAAGCAGATTACAGTGCACAATGGGCAGAATATTATAGAAGTATTGGGAAAATTAAAGAAGCAGAAGCTATAGAAGCACAAATGAAAACTGGAAAAGTAAGTTTCTAATAACATTAAAAACCTGAAAATTAATTAAAATAAATTTATAATAAACTAGGAAATATACAGATAAAGTAGTAATTACAGATAAAAAATTTAAAAATTAAAATAAAAAATTATATTTCAAAATGAAATAGTTAAAAAATATTTTTGTAAAATCCAATTAAATAAATTTTACATAAAATTGCTTATGTTGATACAGCAGGCTGGTGGCATGCAAAATAATCAAATGTCTCAGCCCCAACAGCAGCAGCAACCGCAAATGCAGCCCAACGCCATGGCGAATCAGAGTAGTGCACCTGGTGGTGGAGGAGGACCTGGGACTACACCTAATTCATTTCCTCAAACGTACGGCGGATATCCAGGGATGAATCCGGCTTCGGCCGGTGGTTACTACACACCCGGTGCTCAAAGTACCGGCCAACCGGGGCAGCAGAATCCTACCTTTCCTGCGGCTGCTAGTTATCAAAACTACCAATATCCTCAGCCCAGTTCTGATAACTGAGATATCAGTACAATCAGAGACAGAACTAAATAATCCAGTAAGTATGACTATCCCTTATTTTATCGATTAATTCCTTCACTTTCTAGAGCATATATGTATTTTACAAAAAAACAATTGTTTTTAAAATTAATATAAATTATTTGACTTATGTTTTCTTACATTAATGACTATCTAAAAAAAATAAATCATATTTATCCATCATAAATAAGATTATTGTAAAAGTATTTACTTTTTCTCAAATTTTTAATTATAATTTTAATTTTAAAAATAAGTTAAAGAATTATTCAGAAATTCGAAATTATTGTGAAGATAACATTTTTTTATAAATATAATTATAAGTTTACTAATTTTATGTAAGATTTAAGTTTTAATATTTTCTTATTAAGTAATTATTTTAATTACTTATATTCTAATATTCTTATATTCTTATATTCTATTCTTTTTTAAAATTTAAAATATTTAAGTTTTTTTATGTGCATATAATGACGCAATGTTAGAAAAATTTTTGTAACAAGTTCAATTTGAATAAATTTATTCTATATTATAAATTAATGACAATAGTTTGATAACAATTTTATTGTTCATAAAATTTGTTCTAATGTACTAAACATTACTAATAAATATTATGATTTTTTATTTAAAAGAAAAATGCATATTTACTCTAAAAAGTTAAGGAGATACAAGTTTTACTTTTACCCCAGGTCTGCTCAACCAATTAAATCTATTATAATAAGTAAAATAAATTCCTATTAAAAAAATTAATAATTTAATTGTAAAAAACAATTTATTATTATTGTATAATGTTTGAAATAAGTATTATGATTTTATCTTTAAAAGTTAATACACAAAAATTAATTTGAAACATTATACAATAATACATTGTTCTATTCTTTTCAATTTTTCTAAAACGAATTTATTATGTATTCATAGAAAATAATTCTTTTGATGATTGGTGGAACAGTCTAATAATAAACGTAAAACTTTAATAGATCTTTTATGCAACTACTTAAATTGACTATTCACACAAATTTTACTTTATGCAACTTAAATTTTGTTTTTCTTTCGAAAAAGATTAAGCCTTAATTTTATTAATAAAAGGATAAGCTGTTCTTAGTAAGGCTTATCTAATTTATTAACCTGTGTATATGGATTTCAAAAACAATAGAAACAAAATTTAAACTTTAATTGATAAAGTAAAAACGAAGATGTCATTATTTGACTTTTCATTATTTTTGTAATTAAGAGATAATTTGAAGTAACAGAAAATTAAAAAGTTTTCGTGTAACTGCATATATCTACATTCTATAATATAATCAATGGTGTAAGATTAACAAATTATATTTCAAAATATTGCAATGGAACATACAATATATATTTTATGTGTACAATAACCTCATTTCAGGGAAAATAGACAAAAAGGATATTTTAAAAATATGTTTATATAATATGTGATATGTGTGTAATAAATTATTTTAATATAATAAAAATTTTATTATATGGTTATATATTATTAATATTTGCATTTATATCTATCTATATATACATATATATATATATATTTATATATATTACACCTTTGAAATATTTAATCATGTATTTATAATATTATACTATGTTTTACAATAATCCTTTATTTATTCCCATACAGATTACAGATAGCTTTCCAGAGGGACGTTTTTAATACCTGCAGTACTCCCATATAAATATATACATATGAATATAAATATACATGCATAAATATATGTATATATTTATACATGCAAAAAAATGATGATTACACATTTGGCTGTTGTTTAAAGAAAAACATAAGAATTGAAGCCTGAGAAGTCACCTACAGTATCTGTTTTACGCCTTATTTATAGTACGGGAAATATTGAATGATTTTTTTACACATTGTAGGATACCCATTGTTCTAGTTTCTAAGTGACATAAAAAAGTTTTTTGAACCAAACTTAGGATTATAAAACAAGTTATTAATTTCATAATAATGTGATAAACGGTATCATGTTTGTTTTATTATTTCAACAATTATGTTTGTGTATTTCTACCTAATCTTGACTTTACTCAAGTGAGTCACAAAGTTCTGCAGGTAGAGGCAGCCAAACCTGGAGGTGTGCATGATCAACAAGACATCAGTATCTTTTTAATAATTTATGCACTGCTCAAGTATTGGATCAGCAACATTTATTAAAATTGTTTTACAATACAAATCATTCTTTTCTATCGCCATGAAATTTGTTATTCACGTTACTGCTGTGAATGCTATGCATTAATCACTATTTTTCATGTCTTTAAAAAGTCATAAATTATGTCTTCTGTCAACACTAATGTTATACTGTATATTAATTACCATAACTTAAATACATTGTCAATCAATTTGCGAAACATTGAATAAATAAAAAAAATGTATAATTAATTAATGTGCGTTATATTAAAAAATATGCTAGTGTTTTTCATATTTAATTTTAAGAAGTTAGGTTTGGTTTGTATTGTTATTTTTTATTTTTTGGACTCTCAGCTTGTGAAGCTAAGATGATTTTTCAGGCTTCAACATGGATATTTACTTTTATTAACAAAAATTTTTCACAATATATGATTTTATATTTATAAATATAAATTAATAAGTGTAGTATATTTAAATAATTTATGAATATTCTTACTATTGGATAATAGTCGATATTACTTCTTGTCTTTCAATTTTTATTATTTGTGTAAATTTAAAAATATGTAATTGAAATATCTAGGTTTATAAATATTTCATTTAACAATTTATAAGTTTATGAGTTCATTTCAAGTTTTCAGAAAATAATCAACACTGAAGATTAATACATAAAATATTTGATGTTAAAACAATTTTATTTTTAAAATTTTAATTATTGAAATTAATAATTTTATTAAATTTTTTAATTTTTTAAAATTTATATATATATCTAATAATATATAAATATATAAAGCAATATATATTTTTTTAATGAACGTCTTTTTATAAAAACAAAATATTTAATACAAATAATTCCTTGTTAGTAACGAATTTCGTATGTTCAATTTCATTTAATCACATCATCTGGAATCTAAAACAGCTGAAATAATAAATATGTCAAATAAATGATTTTTTTACCAAATTTTCTAATTACCGAATATAAAAATTTAGAAAAAATACTAAGATATTTTATTTTTTTATTTTTTATTTCATCATTAGTAATGCTTAAATACGTAATTAAATATTATTTTAACCCATTTTTATTTACATATAAAAATATATGTTTACTTTTAATAAACATTAAAATATATAAGACGTAATTTAATTTATTCGACGATCGCATTTAATTGTACATGTATATAAATCTTTCAAATAAATACATATTCAGAAAGATAAAAAATGCTTTGTGAAAATTTTTTTAAAATATAAATTAATTTCCTTCATATTTTATATTAATTGTGCATATACAGCTCTAATACATATTAAAATTAATTAAGAAATATTATAATTACAATTACAATCAATTATATTTAATTGTGCTATAAAAACTTAAAAATTATTGAAAATATTTTTTATTGATTTATAAATTTAAAAATTCTTAAATAAAACGTAATTCATTGGAATCATCTTTCGTAAACAATAAGAACAAAAAATTACATTTTCGATACGCTAAGTTAAACGATAATCAAGATTTCTTAATATACCTGATTCAAATTAATAATTTGAACAAAATGCACTTTTTTACCATTTCAATCCCCTAATTCGATATAAATTAAACATAAATTATAAATGGGATATTAAAATATTTTTTTAATTAAAGGATTCCAACTATTTCTGAAAATTTTTTTTAATAATTGTCTAAGTTATTTTTGTTATAACAGTATACATGTTAGAATATTTTTGTATCAATTTTGTAGAGAAACAGTAAATCCTATTATTAATTCGATGTTTTTTTTTTATTCGAAATAATATACGTAACTTCTTAAAAGGTTTAATAAGATAAATTTTATTAATGAAAAAATGTAAATTAAAATTATTTATAAAATAAGTTACATTTTACACGCTAAATATTATTCAAAAATTTTTAAAATTCCTTTAAAAATAAAGTTGATAAAACGTTTTGAATTAATAAATTAAAAATTATATTCAACTAATTAATTTATATAGTTAAAAATACTATTTTTGTAATTTTTTATAATTGACTATAATATTAAAAAAGGCATTATTTTGAAGCAAAAAATAATTATGCTATTAATGTCATTATGCCTTTTAATAATATTAATGTATTCACAAACGCTAGTATATAGAAATGCGTATATCATTAATTTTATAAGTTTTTTAATAAAAGATTACTTAAAACTATTATAAATATACAAATGTTGAATAGAAATAATTCATAAGCCAGTTTATAAGTCGTATAATTATTTAAAACAAGATATTAAGAGATTGTTTTAAGTTTCAGTATATTTTTTAATTTATTTTACAAATACAAAAAAATAAAAAAGTGGCAATAACTTTCAAATATTATATAAAAAAATTATTAATAAAAAAGTTAAATGATAATATATTAGAAATAATATAGATTTTAGACTAGTTCACTTTATTCAATATTTGATTTGATTTTTTAAATCAAACTGATTATATTAGCTTCATTAAATAAAGAATAATTTTTTACAAAATATAACTTTTAAGATAAATATATTCAGCTTATGTTAGAATGTTTGATTAATTGTCTAATGATTGAGATAATATAATGGTTATTGATCTATATAAAATAAAAACCATGTTTCATTTAATTACAGATAGAGCTTGCACGTGATGAGTGATTATTCTTATTTATGAATTCCATAATTTTTTAATGTATTGTTATTCCTGTATCCTTTAATTTCTGTAATTAACAAATGCGCAATGTTATATTTCGATTTTCTTTACATTGGTGGTCCATAAATGTTGTTGAGTTGTTGAGTGCATCTTATAAATGTTGCACGTTTCGGTAATTCCCTTAATCGAGAAGCTCCTACGTAAGTACAAGCTGAACGTAAGCCCCCGAGTATATCTAATATTGTTGACTCAACGGGTCCTTTATACGGCACTTCAACTGTTTTACCTTCCGATGACCTTCAAAACAAAATAGTATTATAATAAATTTTAAAACATTAATTGTTCTTTTTTAAAAAGAGCTCTAATTGTTAAATAATATACATATTTGGATTTTGAAAAAATACGAAGAAAATGAACACAGTTTAATTAATTATTATTAATTAAACAATTATTAAATAAAGATTTCTTATACAGAAAATTAGCTGCAAATAATAAAACTTAATACCTGTAGTCAGCTACACCAGCATGTTTTTCCATTGCTGTCTGTGAAGCCATCCCATAAAATAATTTAAATTTTTTTCCATCTTTTATAATAACATGTCCATCACATTCATCATGGCCAGCAAACATTCCACCTGCCATAACGAAATCAGCGCCAGCACCAAATGCCTTGGCTATGTCTCCTGGACAAGTACAGCCACCATCCTAATTATAATAATTATAATTATTAATATATTAAGAAATTAATTAGTTACTTAGGCTTAGTTATATAATATTATAAGATAATTTTTGAAGATTGTATACAAATGATTTTGAAGTAAAAAACTGCTTTTTTAAGTACTTTGAGATTTTTTTGGTAATAAGGTATTTAAGAAATAAAAGTTTTATTCTGATGTATTTACAGAAATAATATGTCCATTAAGGCCATGTGCTGCATCAGCACATTCAATAACAGCACTTAGTTGAGGATATCCAACGCCAGCTTTCATTCGTGTTGTGCATACAGATCCAGGACCAATTCCTACTTTAATAATGTCAGCTCCAGATAGAATTAATTCTTCTACCATTTCTCCAGTTACAACATTTCCAGCCTATTACATATTTTTAAAACATATTTTTATTAAGTTATTAAAAAAGAAAAAAAATGTTCATTATAAATTATAGATTTTGTTACTCACAATAATTGTATGACCTGGAAATTCAGAGCGAACCCTTCTAACATACTCAACAAAATTTTGAGAATATCCATTAGCAACATCAATACAAATAAATGACAATTCAGGAATAGTTGCAAGAATATTAGACAAGCGTTCAAAATCTTCTTTTCCAATTCCTGAACTGGCAGCAACATTGCGCAGACACTCTGAATTATTAATGGCAAAGTTTTTCCATTCCTCAGCAGTATAATATTTATGAATTGTTGTGAACAAACTGTTCTGAAAAAGTGAATATAAAAAAAATATTTTTCAAATGAAAAGTGTGCATAACTTTAAAAGGGATCAATTGAAAATGTAAATACAATAGACCTCACCTTGGAGAGTATTTTGGCCATTTCAAAAGTTCCAATAGTGTCCATATTTGAAGCCATAACAGGTATTCCTTGATAAACAAGCTTGGAATTCCGAAAAGTGATTTCCCTATGTAAATCAACCTAAAAATGATAAAACGAATAATATAAACAAGGTAATATAAAAAGCATATATATGGTTGTGAGTTAAAGTAGAGTAGAAAAGATAGGGCGACAACTGAGACTATTTTTAAATGAAAACGAGCTTGCGGAAATTGTGGCTGTAATATTGAGATATCTTTGTAAGCTGATCCATTGGGAAAAGTAATTTTGCTTCGAAAAGATAAAAATATAAAAAGATAAAAAAGTCTAGTACGAATCACTAACTCTCATCTGCCCTTTTATCATTACCATACTATACTTACGTCGCATCTGCTTTTGAGGGTGCTCCTTTTGGGCTTGAGCAAGACATCCTTAAAGTCGAGCTTTACGTCGTTGATGATGTTGGGCATTTTGGTTACTAGGTACTTAATCTGAATAACACAGTTTCGGAAGGTAGCAGTGGTAACTGATACCAAGAGAAGGAATGGGAAGCGAATCCCTAATGAGCAGATAATGATGGAAAGCTTCTCGCAATCTTGGCTACTGCGATTTTATACTCGCCGACACCTGCGCCAAGTTCGAGGACCGTCATTTGATTGTAGATTGTGGATAAAAGGAGGGGACAAGCCACTGTTTGGTCATCTTTTACCTCGAAGCCGACAGAGACAAAAGCTTCTTTTTACGAAAAAGATAGATAGATAGATAGATAGATAGATAGATAGATAGATAGATAGATAGATAGAGAGAGAGAGAGAGAGAGAGAGAGAGAGAGAGAGAGAGAGAGAGAGTATACATGTCTTCTGCTACCAACGTCCTCTTATATTAAGCAAGAGCTGCAATCACTATCCTTTACCTACTGGAATTGATTCCAGTATTTAACCTCAAAACAAACAGCTACAGATATGCAATATTTTTAAGAAATCTCTTTGCTTAATTTACTGTAAACCTAAAACGTAATATCAAACTATCCAGGCTTGTTACTAATTTTTTATGCTACAATAATTACACTCTAAGAAAACGTTTTTAAATATTAGTAATTATTTAGTATTTTATAACAGTCTTAAGAAGTAAAAATACATCACAATAAAGCTTCTGTTTTCTTTACTTATTGATTTCACATTTATGTGCATATGTTTAATATTCTTAAATTTATATTTTAAATCAAATAAAAATAACATATTCAAATAATGAATTGTAAAAAATAATGTTTTTATAAATAGTTCTTTTAATATCGATTTTTTGGAATAGTATTCTTGTAAAATTGTAAGATTAAAAATTAAAGGTATTTATTTATTTTTACAATATTAAAGGTAATATGATTTATGACTTAAACATTTCTCTAATTATTTTACAAAAATCAAATAAAATATCCATAGACATATTTTTATTTTGCAATATGATAAATTATTATTGAATAAGTTCTTAAATAAAAATGCATTGATGAAGACATAAATATTTGTTCTATTGTCTTAAATATTAATTTGAATATTCTTTTATAATAAGTATTACTTAATATTTGAATAAAGTACAAAATACACTATTTTATAAGATTACTGATTACTATTACTTGACAAAATTTATATAAAGTATAAGCTTACTTTTTAATTATTTTACCCTAATAAATATTATGTTTCTTAAATTACATGAAAAGTAAGAAACGATTAATATTTTGGATAAAAATGTCTTACACATATGCAGTTCTTTAATTCTAATTATATTTTAAAATGTTAAAAAACTGCATGTTATAATAAATTTAAAACTTTATTAGTGATGCAAATATATTTTCAGAATATATACAATTAAAATACAATTTTCTTATTTATATTATATAACATATTGTAAAGTCTAAAATTTACCATGTATAAATTACGGTTCAATTTTTTCTTAACATTTGGAACTTCAAGTAAAAATTGTTTAAATATCTTTTTTAAAATTATTTTTAAAAAATAGCTTGTTTTATTCGTATATGAAAATATAACATCTATTGTCGAAATAAAATAATACTTTATTACATGTCGAAATAAAATAATACTTTATTACGTGCGTTGTCAAGCGTTTCCTTAATATGTCTCCTTCTAATCTTTAATTGATCCTTTAAATTGCTTCGGATACTGTTTTACCCGTTTTCCGTTGAGAAACATTTATTTTATCATTAAAATGTTGAGTCATTCTTGTATATACATTATTAGATAACATGTTTTTCTAATAATGTATATAATTTTCCTCAGCTGATTCTCTTTGTTTCTCTCAAACTTTCTCTCTTTCCATATTAATTCTTCATCTAATCGATCATACTCTATACTAACATGAATTGACACGTTTGTTATATAAAAAGTAAATTTGAACCCATTTTACATATTACTAATCTGAGAACATGGGCCAATGACAACGTATAAAATGAAAAATATAATAAGTAAACTCAATGTCATAAGAAGTCAAAAACAGAAATTTAAATTAAGGAAAATTTTTAAATGTAGTAAACAAACTTGCAAAACAATGTTTATATTTTAAGTAAGCTTCTACGTAAATTTTAAAAAGGTTTAACAATAATTTTTACAATAATCTAATTGAAAAATTATTATGAACGGAAAGAATAAATTATAATTTTCTTGATGAGTGATAGATATAAATCTTTATCAAATAATAGGCGTAAACATACAGGTAAGCGCATGTACGTAAATATACAGTATGTACGTAAATATTCTCTTTCAATTCTAAAGATTTTTGTTAATAATTGTTTAAATAAAAATTTATTTTTACAACAAAATTTACGATACATAAGATATTGTATTAACCCAATTAAGAAACACAATACCTTTTTAATGATTATAAAATATGTCTTATGTAAAATATGTCTTACAAAATTGATAATATGAATATCTTAACATTATTTATATTACAATAATATTATGTAGGTTATTATGAACAATAACATCAATTTATGATTACTCATTAAATATAAGAGGAACTATAACTTTTAGGCATTATATATACATATATATATAATCATTCTAGAATTTTTTCAAGATATTTAACTGCTATTGTACTGTAGATAGATATAATTAAAGAACAAATGTTTTATTAATATAAATTTATAATTTTCATTTGTTTGCAATAATCATGATGTTGAATTAAAGCTGTATTAAGCTGTATTTTAGACCTTATTAAAATAATAGAGTTTTTCTATTATTTGCTTGCAAAAAGTTAAAATATTAATTAATTTAAACAAAATTTTAAATGATTATAGAAGTAAAATATAATTGAAATTGATAATAGTTTAAAATTTACTATTTTCCACTGTCTTTTTTTAAAAATTAAAATACGTTTTTAAACATTACGATAGAACTTTATTTGTGTTTATAAATAAAATATTCTTATTGATAATTAAAATATATTTTTTGTAGGTTGATGAGTTTAATTTAAAAAAAATAGAAATTTAAACAAGAATCACATTTGTACAATACTAATTAAAACAGCGGATAATAACTAATATTCTTGTCAAATATTCAAGGTGAAAGTTAAATAGAACTATACAATATTTTTATAATTCTAAATAAAAATTTTGATTGAAGATTTCATCTATTAGCATATTAGATTATACACCAATCTCACTTTTAAAATGAAGAAAGACAATTCCATTCATCAATGAATCTGAGATTTTATTTTCTTCAAAGCTTTCGATTACTAATTCCTCAATAAAAAATAGCTACGAAATAAATGAGATTATTAATATAATTTTAATATACAAAATTACTGGAAACTATTTATTTAGCTTTGATAAGTTTTTTATAATATGGAAATATTATATTATTATTATGTTAACAGTGATATTAACTACTAACAATAAAACTGATATCTATTCCAATTCCTAAGTTGCAAAAATGAATCGAATATTCTTTTTTTTATTGACTTTTAGTAATAGAACACATAAGCCTTTAAAAATATTACAAATTTTCTATTTAATTCTAAGATATTTTTAATTCTTTCTGATTTTCATTTAAAGTATTTAAAATTGATCGATAATATTCTGAACTATTAAAAAGTTTTTAAACTAATTTTAATAAATATAATTAAATATAAGTAAAATTGATTATAATATATTTATTTACTCAATATTATTTGATAAATCAGAAATTTGAAAATTTTATTTTAATGAAATATTAGATATTAAATTATAATTTATAATTAAAACTTATATAATTTTAATAATAATAATTATTAATATTAAACTCTATTCCTTTAGTGATTGTTATATTTATTGTTTTATTGAATTTAAGATAGAAATAATGTTAGAAAGTATTTAGTATTTTTTCAATAGTTAATAATACTTAGTCGATAGTTAGTAATGCATTAAGATTTTATTAAGAGATTATAAGTTTCAAACTTCGACGAATAGAACTAATTTGTATAAAATAATAATATCTTTTTAAATTATTGCAGACTAATATAGTTTTGCGTATTTTTAAGAATGGAATTTCTTCAAAATGATTCCATAGTTTTAAATTACAGCATACTTATATTTTATTAACTGTCTATAAAACTTTTTGATAAAAGAAATATATTATGATAAACAATGTAATCAAGTTCTGATAATTTTAGATTTTCAACAGCTTTATCACTACTCATCATCTCATATATCATTATAATTTAATTAAGTATTAGGCATGTGAATTTTTATTAAATCTGTGAAAACAATAAACATTTATATAATCAAAACAATTTAGTCATTTCATTTACCAAAAAATAGTTCGTATTATTTTATGATTAAATTTTATATATGTGTTATTAATGTTTTCAAATAAGTTTTAATTAGATTTATAAATTAATGAAGTATTCGTAATTACATTTTCATTTAATAAAATATTATCTCCTAAAATTTAATTAAAATGTCTGATTATTTCGAAACAGAAAAATCCTTAATATTCAATAATTGTTAATAGTTTAAAATTTACTTAATTTGTATTTACTTAATACGGATTTTGATCTTTCTTGCTGTCATTTTTTAATTTTGATTGAAGTTTTTAAAATATTCCTAATTTATGTCGTATGGTGTTTTAAATATTTATCAAAGTACCAAACTTTTTTATAACTCTTTTTAAGTTGTATATTATTTTTTTCAAATCGTGTTTTAAATAACAAAAGTGTAGGCATAGTATAAACAATATTTTATTATACATTTTTTTTTTATTACTCTATGTTATATCTTAAAACGCATGTTACGAAACATATGCTTAATTTGAAATCATTTAATACTTGAAATATTTAATGATTTATAACTCAATTTATTTATAACTATTTATAACTAGATTTATAACTACTTATATTAAATAAATTTTGTTTGGCTGCGTATATAAATAAAACCTAAAGATTTGTATAAAAAAATTTAAGCTTCAAAAAATCCCCATAAAAAGTTAAAAAGAATAATAATACATTTTTTGTAATAAAATTGTAAAAATATACATATATCAGTAAATGTTATTAAAATAACTATAATTTTGAAGTAATTAATAATTCTTACACAATCTCAGGTTTATTATATACATTATATAATATATATGTCAAATACATAAATATTTATATATAAATATAAATAATTATAATGAGTTAATATAAATTTTTATTTTATTTACATATATTCGTTTAATAGAAACAATTACTATGAAATGACCGAACAATACGTGGATATATTAATCCATTCAATATTTAAAAGAACTATATTGTATACGTACTTAAATTTTGTAATATATTATTAAAACACATTATACATGACATAAATTTAATAATGTAAATATATATTATAAAATTTTTAGTATTATATTATACAATTCATTGTAATATTTGTGCCAATGAAGAACGTATAGATTTTAAATTAATTTAGATTAGAAATGCTGACATATTATTTACCGATACGTATTATTACTGATTTAATAATTTTTTATTTTTTTCTACTATTAAATATGTTTTTAATTTTCTTTAGTTTGAAAATTATAATAATATTATTTATTAAGGCGACATTGTAAAATTCAGCTTGTAAGAATTTTGTGCTTTCAGTTTCTTTTTTAAATAAAAAATACACTTAGTTGTTGGTTATGTTGTACCTTCCATGTAAAGTTTTTTGAAGATCTTACATTTTATTGTAAAAGTTTTTTTATCTTGTACTTAAATTCGAATACTATGTTTTTCCTCTAAATATATAATATGTTGTGTAAAAATGTGATTAAATAACTTTTATATTTATTTTAATAAGGAATTATATAAGTTTTAAAGAAATATCTCTCATAATCATTATTACAGATTAATATACACAGTAGAATTTATTTTTTAAGTAATAACTTTTTTCAAATTTAAAAAAAATATGATTAATTTTCTAAATTGTGAATAGCGACAAATATATGCTGACTCAAATTATTGTTTTTTAAAAGACAATGAAAACCAAGAGATCTTATAGGATTTGAAAAGTTTTTTCCATTAGTATACGATCCAAATAAATAAATTTATTTTTTAACTATAAATCCTAAATAATATAGTATACTTATATAATATAATATAATTATATAAGCGTTATAATATGTCTTTAATTTATAGGCGAGATAGGGGGCACTGATAATTCACGCCTTACTTTTTAACAGAAGTCTAATGATTAATTAAAAGAAATCCGATGGAAATAATATAATCTAAGTGGCTAAAAATTTAGTAGATCAATGTCAACGTAAGTATTTTACAAAATTTTATTGACTTTTTTTCCAATTTTATTTCAACTTTTTTATTTCAGCTCTACTTCATAATTAATATTTATATATTTGTTATTATTAATACTAAAAACTATAAAATTATTATTTAAAATTTTATCGTAATTAATTAAAAATTTGTTACCTATAGTATAAAAATTTTAAAAAAATATTGATTCTTTAAACTTTTTTAGTCTTATAAAATTTGTTTCGTGTATGAACATTATCCTTATAATATACATATCTATAAAGTTCAAAACTCAGGGTACATTACCTGCGTGGGAGATACTCAAAAATTAAAATAAACTGCGTGTCGTAGTTTTTAGGTTAAGAAATAATATGGTAAAAATAATCATTCTTCTAAAATTATTAATTGTTTAATAAAATTATTAAATTATATATAATAAAATTATGTTGACTTCTTAAAAGGTTGTTCTTTCTAATAAAATGAAATCTAAAACAATAAATGTAAAAAAGACGATAAAAAAAAGAGGTAAACATGCACGTGTGTTACCTAAACAAAATATGTTTGGAATCAAAAAAACGGAAATTAAATTAGATGAAAATGGCAAAAACTTTGCTAATAAAACATTATTAGTTGCTCAAGAAATAAAATTTGCTAGGTTATTAGCAAATAACAATAAAAAAGTTAGAGACAACGTTTTAAAGAATCTTAAGAAATGGTTGGTGATGCGATCTCAAAGTTCTTTTGGTATGCTTTTTATATTGAAGATTTTATAAATTTTATTAATCCATATAATAATATTTTATTTTAATTAAAGCCTTTGTGGAATCAGATTTTATGAGACTTTGGAAAGGTCTTTTTTATTGTATGTGGATGTCAGATAAGCCATTAATTCAAGAAGATCTTGCAGAGTCTCTCAGTAAAATAGTACATTGTTTTAATTCAATGGATACTGCTCTTCTTTATACAAAGTGTACCTTCAAAAGTCTTGCCATAGAATGGTTTGGATTAGATAAATATAGAATTGATAAATTTGAAATGGTTAGTTAAAATTATTTAAAGTTAATTTACATTTATTGTTAAATAAGACTTAATAATCATTGATTATCTTTTGATATTCTTTAGTATTTAGTATTAATATTTATATCTTATAAATAAATGTGTATGGATTTTATTCATGGAATTATAATTAGCATTCTATAACTTTTATAATTTTAAAATAATTATTTATGAATTACAGTTAGTAAAGAGGATTTTAAGACAAACATTCGAAATGTGTAAAAGACAATCTTGGAATAATGAATGGATTCATGGAGTAACAGAAATAATTGAAGAAATTTTAATTGATCCAAAAACATGTTTAGGTCTTAACTTGCACATTACAGATATTTATATGGAAGAATTAGCTAAAGTATATTAAATTAAAAGTTTAATTACAGATGCTGAAGATTTTTTTGTATTATTTCTTTACTAATTTTACTTATTCTGTTGTAGATAAGTAAAGGAAAAATGGAAAAAAATATTGTTACTTATTTTGTTAAACCTTTTGTTGTTTACTTAGCAAGTGTTGATGATCAAAGGCAAATTAAGCAAATAAATGCAAATATTTTTAGGTATTTAATTTTTCAATCTGATATTGGAATGGATTATACAGAAAAATTTAATACTTGGAAACAGGTAAATATTTTTTTTAAAATAATACAATTATAATCATTTTCTACTTATCTAAATTGTTATAAATTATATAGATTAGATTCACTTGTAAAAGTATTGATGATTTACAAAAAATAGAAGTTTTAGACCATGAAAACAGTGACATAGAAAGAGATATTAATGATAATGAAGACTTAAGTGAACTAGACAGACCTTTAGATCCAAGGGCTGGAAGAGTAGATGTTGAAATACCACAATTATCTTTCGATCCTATTCAGATTGTCTCTTTATTAAAGGATGATAGATTTCATAAATTATCTACAACAAAAAGTCGTAAAATTATAAATCGACTGATTAATGAGTAAGTAAATCAATATTTTTTGGGTATATTTAATACAGAACAGTTTTTATAAATTGTCATATTAATAATTTTTTACCAATGTAGATTTACTAAATTTAGTGAAGGTGAAATGCCGATTGGCATCAAAGAAATTGACGTGCCAGAAAAGACTTCAATAAATTCTTATAAAGCTGCTAAAGATTTAATCAATTTTGACCAAGATCTTTATGCAGATTCCAATAAAAATAGCAATAAAAGAAAAAGAAACGATAATACAACAAAATATAGTGAAAATTTTGATAACATCGAAGAATTAGTTGTACCAAAAGATGTTCAATATGAATCTTTATTGTGTGTCGGTAATAAAAAAAAAACACTTATTAACAGTGATAAAAGTAAACAGAAAAGTAAAAAGTCGGTGAAACAAAGTATGAAATTAAATTTGGTAAAAAAAATAAACAATAAAACATTAAAATCATGTGAAGCAATTACAAGTAAAGAATTTAAAAAAACTTCTAAAGTGTGTTCAAAATATATTGAAGAATGTAAAACAGAAAGTTGTAATGTAAGTGATAATAATGGTAGCACCAGTTGTAATTGGAATGTGGATATTCCTCCATCCATAAGTTGTAAGCTAGCTACTTCAAATATAGTACTAGGAAGAAAAAAAAATACGAACAAAAAAATTCTTAACAAAAATGTTTCAGAAGTAATAAATACAAATACACCATGGCTAACTCCAGTTGTAGTTAAATTAGAGGAACAAAATAAAGTAAGTGATACTAACTTATATATATATAATTTTAAGATATTACAATAATATAAATTTTTTTATTAAAAATTATTTAAATTATAAAACATTTTCACATTTCAAATGATAAATAAAAATAAAACATTAAAAAAATTTATATTTATCTAGGGTAATTTTAGTATATGATTGCATAACTTAAATTATAATAAAATAATTTTAATTAAAACAAATGTATAACTACTATTATATATCAATAATAATAAAATGTTACAGACTGTATCAAATCAATCACTAGAAATTGGTCCAACGAAAAAACGAGTTCAAATTAAACTTCAACGCAATACAGTAGGAAATATTTCTGAATACATTCGTCATATTAAAGAAAATCCACATATTCCTTATGATGCTAATCGGAAACCAAAAGCAAGTGTACTTAAACCAAGCCCACTTCCAAGCCCTATAAATCCATTTTACAAAAGAAAATTAATTTAAGGCAATATAGTTGATATATAGTTTTCAATAATTATGTATATTTTGAATTCTTATTTATAGTAATTTGAATTTATTGAATATATGAAATAAGGAAATTATATTTTAAGTGCATTGGATATTTTTACTCATTACTGAAATGATATATTTCATGTTATTCAATTACTGAATCTTTAAACAATTTTTTACTATAAACTAAAATTTACAAAATAAATATTTGTAAAATATTATTTTTGTTTTTTGTAAGTACTACTACGTTTTGTACAAAATTGATCATTGTATACATATTAGGCAATCGCATTTGATGTACTCATTTATATAAAGTTAAACAAATAAAAAGAAAAAAAAAATTTTTTAATTTTTAAAATAAAAAAATAAGTTTACTTTTACACATTTATTTTAATTCACTTAATTTAAATACAGGTAAGTAATACAGAATTTAATAAGCAGATTTCAATAAATGTACAATCTGAACGTTGGTGTATATTTTTCAATAAAGATACATGCAATGCAAGTAGAGCAACTCGATTTTTATTTTATAATTAATACATGTAGGATTCAAAATTTGTATCACTAAGCCTTAGAAACTGAATAAATAATTATTTACATATAAAATATTAAAATATTTTTACTAAAATTTCTAACGAATTAATTTAATTTGAAATTAAATATTTTTGATAATTAATTGAAAGGGGTTAGAAGATACAAATTTTAATTATATATATATATATATATATATATATATATATTGAATATTATTTTTTGGCACATGAATTCACCTTCTTGTAACACAAGAATTTATTTATTATAACTATGAAAAAATTAGAATCTGTTATATTTATTACATAAATGTATATTAAATTCATTGAATTGCCAAGTATTTTTCTATATTAACATGAAAAACGATAATTATAAAACATTTTATACAAAAAAAATAATTTTAATTAATAAATCGAAATTCATGTTTTCGTTCACCAACCAATAGTCGTTTCATTGACTATAGCATAAAAATAATATATGCATTTTAAAAATTGATGGATACTGAGAAAGATCCGTGCTTCGTTTAGATAAACCTAGACGATATACTAAAATTATAATTGAAACAATAATTTATTTTTATGATTAATTTATCTCAATATAAGACAAATCGAATTACTTTATCAACCGTTAAAATTTATTTTAGGTGTATTTAATACTTTCAATTTTCGAACACAATATCCAAATTTTCGCTCTTACCAACTAGCAGAAATACAGTTTATTGTAATTATTAGTACACCTGTATTTACATATATTTAAATTTTTTGTAAACAGTATATCAAATAATAAACGAAATAATTGAAATATTTTCCATTTCTTTTATCTGGCCATTGAATTATTTGATATATTTAGAAAAATATTTTATATGTATATATTTTAATATCGGTATGAAGGAATTGATCTAACATAAATAAATTATATAATTTTTTTAAGCCTTACATTAATTTATAAAATATATTTAAAATGTTTTGTTCGTTTATTATGTTTATATTTTCTTCTAAAATATTGTTTCCTAAAATAATATACATTAAACAAAAGATTTTAAACTATTTCTATCTAAAATATTTTAACATTTACAACTTAATTGTATATGTTATAGCATAATACATATATTTTTAAAAAATCAATTCTCATAAAATTCTTTCTTGTATGACGTCAATGATTGCAAATTAATAGAATCTTTACTTGCATATTTTTACCCATTTTCTATAAAATGACTAAATATGATTCAGAATAATAATTAATAAATTAAATAAAAATGTTAAATAGCAATTTTAAAGAATATAATCTTCAAAATATTAAGAAATTTGAACATTTATATTAATTTATTGAATTATTCTGTATGATAGAAAATGTTTATAATGTTTTATTTCGTAGTTATGACATTAATATCATCACATTAATATAACAAAAGATCAAAATTTTAAATACTACTAAGAATATAGATAACAAGTATTGATAATAAAATTTAAGGTCTGTATAATATAATTTCAAAATATTTTAAACGTTATAATTATTTTTAAACGATCAGAATAATAATTCCTACTTTTCGAATAAAAACAGTATTTTATTAAACTTTTTTGTACAAAACAAGAATTATTTAATAAAATAAAATTACATAAAAAATTGATAATTGTATAATATATGGTTTTAATTATCTTTAAATTATAAGGATTTACGATCATCTTAACATTGATGACGCTATGCTTTAAATACAAATGAAGTACAGTGTTGCCAAGCAGTTTATATCAATATAATTTAATTAACTCATTCAAAAAAGAAATAAAAATTTTTAATCAATGTTTTCTTTGGACTAATAAATAATTGTCATGTTTTGTACTGTTGATATTTCAAATTTTTCCCGCATAATACATATTAATACATAATGTATAAAAGTTTTTTTATATTATCAATTATAAAAAATAGATTTAATTTTAAAACGTTTTCTGTTTCTCAATATAAATATATTACGCTTTGTATTATGGTCATAAATCGAAATGGGAATTTTGTTAATTTTTTTCTTTAGTGTTTTGTTAAAATTTCTTGCAAAATTTCTTAAAAGAAAAAATCTTTATAAACAAGTTTTTAATCTCTGTTGCGTGTGTATGTGTACGCGCGCGTGCGCGCGTATTTTTATATATAATTTTTCTGGTTAAATACAAATATATACATACATATTATTTAGCTAGAAAAATCTTATATTGAGTTTCTCATTTTATTCTAAAACTATGCATACCTATATTTCAAACTTACACAATGTACAATATGATTATCATTAGAGATAGATAATTGCTGTACATTTTGTCTGTATTATAATTGTTTTTAGAATTTACTGGCGTAAAAGTATTATTGATCAAGTTTGATTTTATATAATGAAGGATTTCCATATTCGATACCAAGAAATCTCTAATTGATTGAATCCATTGCTAAAAATAGATATGCCAATAAATAACATCGTATGGAATAGTACCCATAGCTGGAATAATGGAGATATTACGATCATCACTATCATCGAACCTTAAAATGAAAGTAACAATAAGTTAATGTGAACATCGCATACATATAATAAAATAATACTTTATAATGCTCTTATAATAATAGGAAACCAATCATTAGTAATAATAGAAGAATTGTATAATACCTTAAAACTATATTTCATATTAAATGGTATATTGATTTATCTAACAATTACAATATAATTAACTAATTTACAATTATTATTATTAAATATTGTACCTAATAATAAGTTATTGTTGTATTTAACTTTTATGTATTTCGCAAATTGTAATATATAGAGTTGTATACATAAATATTAATAATTTTTTGCCAATAAACCTTAATCCTTTTAACGTTCTATACTTTGTTATAATCTTTTATAATTTTATGATTTACTTGAAAGTCAAAAAAAGGAATAATGAATTAATTTTCGTTTAAAAAACGATTTTTTCAAATTATGGAAATAAAAAAGCATGTGGTTATTATATATTATATTGTCAATAAATTATTGATTCTGACAACTTTTTAAAATCCGAATAAATAAATAAAATTAAAAGTTATACAGATTAGAATATTTATATTAAAAATTGTAATTAATTTTAGATAAGTAAATATTGTAGGTGTGAAAATCGAAGTCTATTGAACAACTGACCAGAGAGTAAAGTCCAGAAAACAAAGGCAATATTAAGAGGCATTTTCCGAGCAGCTGGCCAGGGTTCGCCGTCAAAGGCCTTGCTAATATAAAAGTCAGCGAGGACTTGTTCTTTTCGCTGCCATCTCTCTTCCAACCAACTTCTAAGGGCAAGCTCATCCCTTGGCATGTCTTTATTATCTATCCTTTCTACGTGGAAATGTACCTCATCAGGCATTTTGCCAGCTAGCAAGTCTAGTTCCGACTGGACAAACAAATGTTTTGCATTTTCAATGCACGCCTAAAATTTTTTGTTGTTAATTATTAAATATTGCTAGATATTTAAACCTATGTATGGTACTGCATTGTCTTAATTTTCTATTCTCATTTATCGGACACATTTAATAATAATGTAATTATCATATAATAATATGATTTTTCATTGAAAATCGTATCACTTTTTTACCTTATTGCTATTAATTGTTATTTAAATAATGTATAAAAGAAAGAATTGTATAGTTATAATTATTTCGTTAATAAAATTAAATAGTACACTACAGCTATTGTCTTGTATTATGTTTTTAATTCAATCGAGTTGTAAACAAATAAATACTAAATTTATAAAGAATTCTCATTAATTACACGAAATATGGTTTAACTGTTATATTTTAATATCTATTATGGTATATATAACTAATTATATATATTGGTAATTATATACTTTTGAATATCAACTATTGAGGTATAAAAATACTTTATAAAATTAATAGATACATACATACAGAATGAAAAAACAAACTAATAAAAAAAATCACTGTTTAAAGTTGTTTAAAAAAAAGAACTTATTACCTTGATTTCATTATTTATTATTTAAAAGACTTTTTTAATATGTAAAATGTTAAAAAAATTTTAACAAAACAATTTAATGACATTAAAATAAATTTTGTTTTGATAATTTAAGGACTTTGTACAAAATAGTTAAATTTGTCTTATTAAATACAGAATTTTATCCTTTTACATAATAGTGCATTAAATCAGGTAGTAGTATCGAATGAGTGATATTGTATATTAAGCATTATAATATTAAGTATATTAGAACATACCTGAGGCACGTAATCTGGATAGCCAATTGTAAGGTCGTAGACAGCATCGAGATATCGAGCCTCTTGGAGATGATGCATCAAATAGCTAAAACCTGTGGTTTTAGGATGCAAGCTGTAGGAGTATCGTGGAAGTCCATGACTATCGGCGTATTCATCCGAGCGACGTTTGCTGCTGGAGGTCAGGTCGGTGCCTTCGGGAAAGATGAGTAGTTGGCTACGCCGGTGGAGCGCCACCAGATAGTCAAGGGCACGAGATAGTCGTCCCTGGTCCTCTTCCCAACGCCGAGTTATGTACAGGAAGCCGTTCATCTGCATTATCCAACCTATGCAAGAAGCATAAACACGATTACAAGCCGCTTTCATTTCTTTTTCCCCTCTATTCAATAGCTGTTGATTCGTATCGATGCTCTCGACCTGCTTTTCCATAGTATCCGAGGCTCACGATGTAAGATCTTTGTTTCTTTTAATATGGCGAATTTAAGCTCTCCAATTTTTAATAATGGAATAATAATAATCTATCTACGAAATCGTACCACTCCCATGTTATTTCCCGTTATCTATTAAATGTTATTCCTTTGTATTAATATTGTCGCTTCAATTCATGTCGTTACGAATTCATTGATATATATCATACAAGCGAGATTGAATAATATTGAATTATACTTCTTTTCTAATCAAATAGGCATCAATACATCAAAAAAACTTTTTATTAAGTATATAGGTATATGAACTAAAATTGAATTATAAAATAAATTTACCTGACATAAAGAAAAGTTAGAAAAAAAATTTTTAAATTACATTAAATAAATAAATAAATTTGAGTTTATTTTTTATTTTAATAAATTCCAAGTTTAATATTTAAAAAAACATAATAATAGTATACTAAATAATAATAATAATAGTAAAAACATAATAATTCTTGCTTAAATTATTATTGAAAATATTGTTAAGTTAAAATAAACAAAATAAATATTTCTTTTTAATTTATATTACCTTATATAAAGATAATAAATAAAATATTCAAATTTTTATATTAATTATAAATTAAAATGTGAATTTATATAAATATCATATTCAAAAATTATGATTCTTGAAATTTTTCATCAAATTGAAATCGATCGCAACAATCGAAGAATGACATTTTACTTAATAAATAATTGAAGTTAGAATAAATAATTATTATAATATATTAATTATTAATAATTAATTTTTTAAATAAATTTTACCTGGTCCGGGAATGTGTCTAATAGGATCCTTTAATATAAATTTTAGCTTATGAGCAGCGACACTCGGCATGCAAGCCTGATACATTGCCCCCCAAAGAAAGTTCCAATCAACTCTTGTACGATGATTCATTACCAAGATTGCAGAGTCGCTAGGTAAAATGTGATCTCCCGATACCAGAACCTTTATGCCAAGATACTTCATTAGTACCTGAAAGAAAAAGTTACTCATTTAAATATACTAACTCTATTGTTTAAAAATTAAACAAAATATTTAATATTTAAGGTAGTAATTAAACATTCAAGATTCTTTTTATTAAAAGTCAAATTTACATGTCTTTATCCCACAATAAATAAATAAATACTTTATTAGTTAAACATAAAAATGTGAATTATATTAATAATTAAAAATTAAAAAATTTTACATTTAAATTAAAATACTTAAACGCTGCTAAAATTAGCAAATGTTATAAAAAATGAAAGTATAAACTGTTCGAAATTACAGGGAAATACATTAATATAATAATAAAAAAAAAAAATTAATAAAATAAAAAAAAAGAAGCAAAACTAAAATTCGTACAATGTAAATAAAATAATGTTAGAAGAAACAAGAAATGTAATGAAAGTTGTGGCCAATAATAGTAATGCATTGTATATTGAGCATTCGTCGGAGGTGAGTTTAAAATTACTTAAAACGCTATGCTGAAAGAGGGCTCGGAAGCATTCTTGTGAGCGACTAATACAGAAGCAGTATTTTGATCTGCATCGAAATAAAAAGTAGAGAAAAACCGCGTATAGCTTGATGATTAGGAAAAGAGCTGGATTAATGATTGATAAATTGATAAATTGATAAATTGATAAATTGATAAATTGATAAATTGATAAATTGATAAATTGATAAATTGATAAATTGATAAATTGATAAATTGATAAATTGATAAATTGATAAATTGATAAATTGATAAATTGATAAATTGAAAATTATGAGCGATCAGGGGCGAAGGGGGAACGGAAACGGTGCTATAACTTACAGTGGGATACATTTCCCAGCAGGAGAAGAGCAGTTCGCCGCATTTGCGGAAGGTCGGCGGACTGACCAACAGTAGTGGGAGCATCGGACAGGCGATGATAAAAAATCCCGAGAGTATGCTCCCGTACCACATAGAACAGTAAAGTAATCCGCGTAACGTCCTTTGCATCACAAATGATTTTTCGACAGCTCACTGTAATGTACAATACATTATAAAATTTTTTAACAGAGGTGACTTACGCTAGGACGGAGATGTCGGACTTTGGCGCGTCGAGAACTCGCTTCCCTCGGCGAAGAGGTCAGTCACTCTGAACAAAAGGGTAACAATCTTTTCTCTTTTTCCTTTCTTTTTTTTAATTGTGATGCTGTGCAAGAGCAATCGATACAACGAATCGATCGTTGTTGTATTCAATTTATCCTAGCGATCTCATTCCTACCGAGATAAGAATTTGGCAAGCGGACTCGGCATCGCTCGAGAATTTAGTGTAAAGGTATCGGAAAACTGACAGGGACAATTGCGGTTAAATCTAACTGAGATCGTCAGCTATTTACAATTCATAGATTGAAAACAAACATCTCTCAGTCCCTGTTTTCCTATCATTTCCTATTTGTGATTCATCATGTCACATTAGAGCACTTTATTAAACATTTTTTATTTTCAAAATCAGTTCAGAAACAATTTTTGAACATTCTTTTGTACAGTTAGTCTTTTATTATTTCAAACTATAATAACTATAAAATATTCAAGTTAATATAATATCAACGCAATAAACAATAATTAGTAATTAATTGCCATTATTTATTTAAATTCACTTGAAATGTATATTTTAAAATATATTTACATAAATATAATTGCTGGTCTATTTATGCAAATAATTAGTTTCAATACATATTATCCAACTTAATAAATATAAGTGAATATTTTTAGAAGAATCATATTGAATATTGTACTCAGTAATATATTGATTAATTTTTAATTTTAATTTTAATCTATAAGCTTCGATATGCAATCATATGTTAAATTATTGTAGAGTAAATATAAGTTAAAAAATAAATTTGGTATTTCATAAAATAATCTTGACGTCGGACTAACATGAAATATTTTCAAACATATTAAATTTAGTATAATAAATTTGTTAACTATGCAATTATTAAAAAAATCAAAGGAAATTTTTAAAATAAGCTCTATTTATTTAATGCCTGATTTGTATGAGAATTTATATAAGAATACAAGTTTCTGTATCGATTCTAATATATAAATTTAAAGTATTTTTTACCATTATCAAATTCTTTCACAAATCTACATCCTCGTAATTTGTTCATTTTTCTATTATCATTTTTTTTAAAATTGTTTTTGAAGTCGAAATAATAAATAAAAAAATTAATCTTTGTAAAATCAATCTTTGTGAAATATTCGGGTAACGAAATTTTATATACTTTTAAAATAAAAAGCACGGTATGTTGTAAATATGATAATAATCTATATAATTTAATGTGAAGTTTTATTATGCACTGAAACCGTATTTTTAAGCGTATAAAGTATTTAAATTAGAAATCTTTAGAAAACAAAATTATATTTTTACGTATGTTAAAGAACATAAAAGTATCACTACTTTAAAAGTTATATTTCAAATATTTTCAAATTTTTCTATATATATATATATACAAAATATAAAGGAATAACATTTTAAATAGAGGAAAAGCATTTTTGTTATCACGTACCTTAATCATAGCAATAATTAGAAGTTTGAAATAAACACTTATTTCGGGGAATATTCGATTGTAACTGACTGTAACTCCATACTACAACGGGAATCGAGTCTTAAAAAGCTTCATAAAAATCTTCATTGTATTAGAGTTGGCTGCAAGGTAACAAAATTTAATAAAGCTCTAAGAACATTGAAGGCCAGTGTAGAAGCTCGATATAAGAGCTGTGATTCGTCCAAAGGAAGGTGAATCGAAACCGTAAATTGCTCGATTAAAGCGGTTGAAGTACCGAACAAATTCGGGCATACCTCACCCCCGCAATCCTTGATCGCGGAAGTTGTCGCGAAAAGTAGATCCGAACGTCAGTTGCTGTCGGCCGGGGCATGCTCGTAAGTAGATAGAGGAGGAGGAATGAGGGGTTAGGAGAAGGTGGGGAGTATTGTATTGTGAGCGTGCCGTGCTGTTGCGATAACTTGGTAAGATGGCGAGGGGAGTATAGGAGGAAAGAACAGGCCTCTATGGTAAAAACGATGCGATAATGCTGGGTACCGGGTGATAATGGCAAGCCATGATCGCAAATCGAAGGTCAATTTTTGCGCCAACTGTCAACCTACACTGGCTGATTAGCAGCTTCGGGCTTCTCACGGGATACAGGGATGACGCGCTCAACTCACTTCTCTTGTACTGGACCATTATTGATCTGGGGTGGTGATGCTCGAAGCGCGGGGGCTTCTAGAGTCATAAGCGGGAGAATTAGCCACCCCATTGGTCTGAGGACTGTTCTCTGCACCGGCAGGCCGCGATTTTACAAGGTATCCTGCCACCCGGTTCCTTCAGGCGACACTTTTTTTTTTTTTTTTTTTTTTTTTATCGTCCCTATCTACTAGAAATCTGTAGCATCTCTTGTTGCTTTCGACACCGTTCTTTTATGAAATATAGTAATCTTTGTTATTGATTATAAAGACAATCCTTTTTCATCATAAACGCTCTCTAAAATAAAATATTTTAATTACAAATATTACTTTTATATTTTCTGCCCTTTTAACAATGTCAATACAGGGCAATGGAAATATATTATTTTTAAAAATCGAATTGCATAAATGAGGCTCCTATTAATTAAATAAAACTGATCATGTAAAGTCTGCATAAATTTTATATTTCTTTTAGGATTACAAATGCGTGAAGAACTATTTTGAAATTATAAAAATGTTTATATTACTTATAACAATTTTTTATTAAATTTTTGACAAATACAAATATTTAACATAAATTAACTTTATATTTAAGCGGTTGTAGCCTGCATCAAATATAATAAATTACATTGTATAATGTGCTTTTTGCATTTAAATTTTATATAAATTACTGAATACAAAAAATAAATTCCTTTTCTTTTAGTAATATTATAATTGGATTTTCAAATTTTATTCATAAGTGCCTAAAAATTTTAGTATAATGTTAATTATTAAATGAATATTTAATGTCTCGTTAAAAATATTTTACACTACAAATAATAAAATTGTACTATTAAACTTAAGTTATACGATTATGTAAAAAATACTTAACATTATTATAGTTTTTTTATTATTTATAATAAGTGAATATTTATATTAATTTCTCTAAAAGGTTTGTCAGTAATTATAGTTTTATTATTATTATTTAAAATTGAAGATCATGAGATAGTACACATATAGAGATATCTACAAATACATACAATTTTTCCTATATTAATATTTTTTTTAGCGTTTTTTAAGTTTTTAGATTTCTTAAATATTATTTGTATAAAAAAATTTATATTAATAGATTTACATAAGGAATCTATTAACGTATAGAATCACAAAGTTTATATACTGAGACGGCTTAAGTTTTGAATTTTCATTTGAATTACATTTTAATATATTATTTATACACACTAACTTCAATAGGCAATCAAACGTTATTTTATATATAGGTTCACTTTAATAATTCATATAACTTTTTAATTTCTTTCTACTTTTAGAGATTTTTAAATTACATTACAAATATTATTATGATTTAGATAAATTTATATTTTTGTATTCTTCTTCATCAATCATACCTAACAGTTAAGTTTCTATTAAGTATTATCATAAATATCTGTACTCATTTATAAAAATGTTTATAAAATTTTCTCTCATTGATTTAAATAAGAAAATTTTTCCAGATATCTTTACTATCAGTTTATAATAAATATAATTATCCAATCTTATATATTAAACTAGCAAATTATTTAAAATTATATCATTTTAAATAATAATATAAGTAATAATTTAAAGTATAAGTAATATATAAGAATGCAGTTACTTTTGAATCAAACTCTATGTTAATAACGCAAGTTTAACAATTTCTCGATGCTTAGACTTTAACTTTTTCAAACGAAAAAATAAATGTTAGATAAGCTTAAAATCGTGAAATAAAAAAATTTGTAAATTTTGTTAATATAAGATTACAAAATAAAAAAATATACAATAATTTTAAATAATAATCTTAAGATTATTATTTTATAATGAAAAGTAACGATTTTTTTTTACAAACATTCGCTTTATTAATAATAAAAAGATAACGATTATAACTATATCATATAGTTTTTGTTAAAATGCTATTTCATTACTTCTTGGAATGTCACAATTGATTGAATAAAATAAAAATACATATACCGACACAATTAAAAAGCTAT
The DNA here is from genome assembly GCA_018883505.1 of Ceratosolen fusciceps. Lineage (NCBI taxonomy): Eukaryota > Metazoa > Arthropoda > Insecta > Hymenoptera > Agaonidae > Ceratosolen > Ceratosolen fusciceps. The sequence continues at coordinate 5,748,634 of RCIC01000012.1, read as the reverse complement.
TGTATTTACACATTAATTATATAATTTTATTTATTTTCGTTCTTAATTTTAGATAATTGTGAATCTGTAGGTAAAAGAACAATTTTGAAAGTATTTTTCTATAAAGTAAATAGAAAAGTATATTATTCCAGTTCATTAATAATTCCGTTTTTATAACGCAAATCTAACAATTTTTTGAAATTTATAATTTATCTTTTATATTGAACGGCAAATGAGAAACAAAATGTAATAAATAAACCTCAAACTATGAATTATAGAAATTAACAAATTTCATTAATATGATAAATTAATTATATACTAAAATTTATAATGTTTATAATACAATAATTTCAAATAATAATCTGAAAGTGTATTTTACAAAGATATATATATAAAGATCTAAACCTATCTAGCTTTATCATTTATTAATTTAAGCAAATATTGACAATACATATTTTCAATTATTAAAGGTATTATGAAAAATTTTTTATGTAAATTATCTTGTAACGTTGGGGTTTATAAATATATTTTAAATGCGTATACATGATCAATTTGAATTATTAGTTAATTATAAATTATTTGATATAAAAAAGTCTATTCCCTTTATATTTTCATTAAAAGATGTATCAAATATTAAATAGTATCTAAATTATAGAAAAAATTAGTTCATATAAAAATTTATAAATAAAAATTGTTATAATTTTCAAAAAACAATCTTAAATATTTGTAATTCGATAATTTTTCATTACATATAGCATTATTATTCAGTACTATAAATACTATTTAAATTATATTTATGTACTGTAAATATTAATACATATTAATATATATCTTTCAATTATTAGAAAGATATGAAATGTAATTAACAATAATGTACTATATTTTGTATATACTACCATTTTAATTTTGTTATAAAAATATAAAATAAATCGTTATATTTAAAATTGCATTCAAATGAATAAAGTTAATTTCTTTTTCTATTTTTCTAAAATTCTATTGTATTATACTACAAAAACGTAATTTATTTTTAGATTACAAAATTATTTGTACACAATCTTTAAAAACGAGTCACTAAAAATTATAATATTGTATATTATAATTAATTTTATTTCTTTTAAAATGCTTTGTACATTTTTAATTTAATTTAAAAATTATATAGAAAACGGTAATTGACAAAGTTGACTGATTAATATAGTTATAATTTATAATGAACAATTGTTTCCATTAAATTACATAAAAATAATAAAAATAATAAATTTTACAGATCTCATTATATATATATATATTAATTTTTTTATGGATGGGTATATATTTAAAAAAAAAAAAAGTTTTAATCTGAAAGTTAAAGATTAGAAAAGTAAAATTTGATAAAATATTTATGTTCAATGATCAGATGAAAAGTATTAAATGATATTATTACCAATTTAAATTTTAAGAAATTCAAAATTTTTAATTAACTGCATAAATAAAAATTATGATCAATATATTTTAATACAAATTTGCTTACAAAAATTGTACATATTATAAACTTTTGGAAAATATGAATAACTATACAAATAATTTAAACATAATATATATTTTAAAAAAATCTTTAACATTAATGAATTTTATTATATTGATCTCTAAACGATACGTAACAACTTAATATTTAAGATTTTCTCCCCAATCCCAAAACACGTGATTAACATGTGATGTTCCTTAAATATTATATAATTAAATAATCACAGATAAAATAGAAATGTAGCTACTCGAATTTAATTTAAAAAATTAGATTCTTTTTTCTATAAGCTTGTATTTGAATTTAATTTACCAAACCATATATAGATATATGTATCCGTATATCAGTGAGTTGACGTGCGCGCGCGATCTTTTTTATTTAAATCAAAATTTTATAGCTCTCAAAATACATAAATTAATTGTACTAATAGACATATAAATATGTTGTTTTTATGAATTTTATGTAATGTCATGAAAAATTCTGTATTTATGTTATAGTTATGTATAATTAGAATATTTTTTAAACAAGTATTCTGCTTCATTTAGAACCTTTTCTTCTTCAGTATTTGTAGTTTTAATATCCTTCACTTGGGAAAGATAAGAAACACCTTCTTCAAATTTTCCTAAAGCAATAAAGCTTTTACCTAAATATAATTTATTTACGTAATTTGGTTCTTTTGATAATTCTTCTGCTTTTTTAAAGTCTGAAATTGCATCATGTATATTACCAGTTGGTAGCTCTGCAATAAAAGTTGTTGCAACCTGAAAATTAAATAATCAAAATTGTTTTAATTAACAAATTTAGTAATTATTAATAGAAATAAAGTCTATGTTACAATTAAAACATCTTACTTTTTTTTGAAACCAATTTAATTCAGATATTTCAAATTTAAATCGTCCCATAAGATAATATAAGTAACCATTGTTTGGATTTATTTGAAGTGCTTTATCCAAATATTTTTTGAAACAAAATCCAGTTAACAGTTTTTCTTTCACAGGTAAAAATCTACTTTTTATACCAATAAGAATAGCATATACTTCATATAATTTTCCATGTTCTACATCTAGTACTTTTTCACAAGCATCACAACCTAAATTATATGAAATAAAAACATTAATTCACAATATATTTTTTGAAGATTATTAAAATTCATAAATTACAAAATTTATTAATAATTTCTATTTAAAATATATATTACAAAACTTTATAATTGTTAAAAATATACTAAATATAAATTTTTTTTTTTCATGTATGTATCAACCAAATGTATAAATTTAGAAATTGTTACATATTATACAAGAATGATATTTTAAAAATTGTTACCTTCATTGATATAATCTTCAACCTTAGTATCATCTTCCAAAGAACAATGATAACATGATCTTGCAAATCTCCAGACAATTTCTACATTATAGGGATATTTCTTTAATGCCTTTTTCAATTTATCATATGAATGCTTGGGTATATCCTGCTCACATTCTTCAAAGAGTTCTAAAAGTGCTGGATCGTCTTCTTCATTTACCCTATAGAACTAAACATATAATCTCTATCTTTTAAGACTAAAAATTTTGTTCATAAAATTCTAAATTATGTAATTATTCTAAATAATATTGAAACATATTATTTTATATTTTTTCTTTATGAAATATATTATGTATAATTTTAAACAATAACCACTAAAATAAATATTTTACATTACACAATACAATATATATTGTATAATATACATACTGTGACTGTAATTAATAATCAAATTTAAATTATACCCATAAAGCAATTTAAGAATCAATAGGTACTATACTATAGATACTAACCGAGTTTCATCATCACTATTTTCATAATCAGAACAATCAAAAAATTCATCATCTCCAACATCAGTTCCAGCTACTGAATAAGCATCAATATCAACATTATCGACTCCAGAATATGAATTATCTTTAATATAAGATTGTTTTCTGATTCTTCTTTTTTCCTTTCGTGAAAGTCTTTCACTTTTTCTGTAAAACAAATATAACTTCTAAGGGTTGAAAAGATTGTAATAAGTTCAAATAAAATATTCTGCGGATACATTATTTGAATAATTATAATTTATAAGGTTCTAGAAAAAATTTTATATGTTTTTATAATCAATATCATTTTATAATGAATATCATTTAAAAGAAATGTGCTTTATTATAATTCATAACATGGAAACTTATTCATATAGTAATACCTTAATTCATCTAATTCTGCTTGTAATACCAAAACCTTGCGATTGACTTTATCTATATTGTTATTCATATTTGAATGTTGCCGTTTTTCAATTATATTATAAAAGAACATAGCAGCCATACTTATAATTCCAATGGCTGCGCTAATAAAAGTTGCATTGTCTAACAGACTCATTGTGCTAAAAGTAAAAAGTTAACTTTATTATGATATTTTAGCCTTTAAGATTTTCTTAAATACTGAAACGCAATATAACTCTTTCATAAGCAATTATATTAATTTTTTATATTGATATATCAAAAACAATGTTTATGCAGGTTTTATTAATTATTAGTACAACATTATGTTATTAGATAATTATTATATTCTAAATATATTAAATTTCAAAAAATAAGAAAAATTTATCACCTACACGTTAAATATATTTGCGGTATATATCAAAATGGTCACTATTTTCTATTAAGTCAGAACATTGTTTTTTCCATCTTTTAAATCATAGCTATAAATGATATCAAATTTTGTCAAGATTCAAATCAGTACTGCTAAAAAGAAAAAAACCAGTTAGACCATTAACCAATTTCTTAGTTTTTAATTATATCAATATTGAACGAACAGGATAACGCACTGCATGACTGCACGTGGAAAGATAATCTGCACAATATACGATTCTGGGTAAAGAATGTTCTGGAAAATGGAAAAGGTTAAAAATGTTATAACGCTTTCGTTGTAAATAAATGATTTATTGATGTCGAATAAACAGTCATCGACAAGTTGTCGATATAATTTTCTCCGTCATTATTTCAAAATTTTGTCTGTATGCGTAAAACTTAAAAACTATAAAGCCAACTGCCATTCGCCACATATACACAACGTGAACATCACGAACAGTATAAACTTATGCCTCCGCACTTCATTTATTTTATCGCAATTACCGGAAATGCACGTTCGATTCGATAAATCGTCACTAGTCTGGCATGCAAATACAAACAGTATAAGAACATGCATAAACAGTGTAGACCGGCACTAGTTATTATCTGAAACATGAAAGCATTATACGAAAATTTTGTAAAATATAGTATTAAAGAAAAATAAATACGGTGATGACAAAAATTATATATTATTTTATATAAAATTTATACGACTTTAATATATTATTTTTAGATATTCATGCGTGCAATATATATATGTGTGTGTGTGTGTGTATGTTGATATAAATATATATATATAAACAGCTGTGTTTAGATGACAACGGGAGTACTTTTGGTTTAATGTAAATATGTGCATATGTAAAGAACTGCCAACCAAAAAAAATTTTTTAACGTTAAACTTATGTTAATTTAATAATCAATTCTTATAAATTTATTTAAATTTTTGTTCTTCATGTACGTACCTGAGAAATCATTTTTGAATTTGAATGATCTTTTAATCTAATAATAAGTTGTTTGAAATGCTACTATGAACAGATTATATACATTAATCATTACTGTATGAAATTACAATATATTCTGAAAATACTGTGACTTGACATATATTGAACCAGTGTTTACTAAATTTTTTTCGAATGTATTTCCCTTTTATAATTTTTTTTAATGTTTTGTAATATATAAAAATAGTGCAAATTTTTTAAAATTTGTATTTTAAATGTCAGAAGGAAATATTTAAACAAATATTTGTAATAAATTTTATTATATATATAAATATAATATAAATATGAAAAAATATTATATAATAAATATCATTTCATATTGAACATAAAGATATTCGTTAAAAGTCAAAATACTAAAATTTTTTATTTAATAATTTATAACTTTTTTGAGAATATGATCATGACTTAAGAGAACATAAATCATTCCATATGAAAAGTCATTTATAAAACTTTCTTCTACAACTCAAAATAGATAAAATTACTTTGTCAATAATATATTCACTCAATATTATAAAATTAAATACTTTTGAAGTACAATAGTTATGAGGAAAGTAAAAAGTTGTTGAATTATGTATAGTATTATTATGACGAAGCAAAAATTTTAATTATCAACATTATATAAATTTATATTAATAATTAATGAAACTAATGTTTTCCTGCTGAATAAAAATACTTACAGCCGTAAATTCGAAATCGTTCTTTCATCAACGAATCTTTTGATAATTTTGATGACTTCGGAGACGTTCCTCAATCGTGTAGCATGCGATATTTGTCCACTACTTTTATAATTCATTTGCTATCTATAAATATTTTCCTAATTAAGAATTGAGGTAGAAATATATGTAAACTAGGAAAAATTTACCTTTTATCGATGTTTAATTTATTCTTTGGGAAATAAAAATAATATATATTTTTTAAGCATTTTAATATTAGTCATAATGTTGCTTTTTTATCTACTTTTTTTTTATTTTATCACTTTTGTAGTTGCTCAAACAAGTAACTGTAAAAGAAAATCAAAACGTTCATTCTAAGTAAAAATGTTGACATCCATAATTAGTTATAGAATATATAATACATGGAATATATATATATATATATAATTAATTATAATTATAAATTTTTATAGTAATTACTTTTCGTTGTGTTTATTAGAATAGATAATAAGTTTATGTGAATTAATCTATTTCCCAGATCTATGTACAAAATCAAGTTAGAAAATCAATTATCTATAAGTTACAATATCTTTCATTGAGGTTTTTAGGGTAATAATGTAAATGCAATCATTTTTCTATGCAATAAAACTTTAAACGAATAAAAGTATGTTGACTATTGAAAATAAAATGACAATCACTACGAAGATTTTTTTTAACTATGAAACCTTTATACATAGAGATTTAAAGTATATACAAATTGAGTTAAAGAAATATGAATAATAATTTTTTATTTAAGAAAACAAAATTGTAATATATACTATATTATTCATTTCAAATTAATGAAAGTTCCCGCATCGTATATTAAAAATAATGAAGCCAATCAATTTACGAAAAATCATTATACATTTCATAGAAATAAATGATTGTGTACAGTTCTTGTTGTCAGCTGATCGTCGATTATTATCATTTATACTTTATAATTCATATTATAATGGCAAATAAAGACAGAAATATGGTTTGTGACGCCATACAACCACATAAAAATGGTAAAGAAAACATTGAGAATAATGTTGATGACGCTGATAACGTAGAACAAGTTAGTGAAGAGGGTAGGATGAATATTTACATGTTATTTAATTTATTTGATGAAATTGAAATGGTTCTCCATTAAGGGCGTTAACTTTTAATACATCAACGCAATTTTAATTTAATCTTGTAAATATCATAATTGAATGTTTAGATATTTTGTTATAACTTTGTGAACGTATTAATTATTAAATTTCATCAATTTCATATAATAAATTGTATGTATAATTTAGTGATAATTTTTTAACTTTGAAATTTTTTAACCTCATAATATAATGACAAAACAACGTATTTAATAGAATTTTAAATAATAATCAATTTTATAATTTCAGAGTTTAAGGCAATAAATGATCGATTAGATCAACTTAATTTGGTATTGGATAATTTGGAATCAAAAAATGACAGCATTCATGCTGAACTAGTTAAGCTTTTGAAATCAAATAGAGAAGCTAGAAAACAATTTCAAGAATCTCAAGAAAATAAGCAACAGTAAAGTGAGGAGGCTTAATAAATCTTATTTTATTTATATGAAGTTATAATTTTTGTTATTATAATTTAAAAATTATTATTATTAAAAAATAATGATTTAAATGTAAAAATAATTTTCTTTTAGGTATAAAATAAAATGAAACATACATTCCTAAATCAAGCTTGCGTATGCAATAAGTTTTCAAAATGTAAATGATTTGTACATATATAAATAAACAATTAAAATATTAAATAAAGATGTTCATTGCAATAAAAGAAATGATTATTTATTTCTAATGCTTCATAATCAATATAATATAAAGAAACATTTTTTTTAGATCATGCAGAATTAGATTAATGTCGTATGTGATCATATTGCCTTGCTTTACATAAAAATCTCTAGAAACATTTTATAATGCAATGTTGAATTAAATTATTAATTTAAATTTTTTTAATTGTAAAATAATTGTTTAATTTCATTAATGTAAAATTTATAAATTTTATTTTATTTAATAATTTAATTTTGTAGCTTGTATTAATTAATATTTCAAAATGCATTATTGGATATATAAAAAAAATTTATAATTTTTATATAAGTAATTTATTTACAATTTATTTTCTTTTAACAAAAAAAACTATCAATAAAATCAATAAAATAAAATCTATAAAAAACTAACTCAATAACTGAACAATATACAAAATATACCAACTATATGGATTACTATAGCGAAAAATTAGAAATATCTGTAGTCTGCAGGATAAGACTGTAAGAAACGAATTACAGAAGATATATAAACACTGGAAAGTTCGACGTATTCCGGCATAATTTAAAAAGATTATTAATGATCTTATTTATTTATAATAATTCGTTATGGCTACATTCATCGATAAAATTTCGTCGTAAAGATAAATTTGGTTGAATTTTTATGCAACATTTCAACGCGCAGAAATTTTGCGACGATCATTGTTACATAGTTTTTCGATCTGAAAGCTCTTTATAAAAAAATGGACGAATATAAATATCTAAAGAGGTAATTTATTTGGTTATCAATTATGTTTCAACTTACAATTTTAAAAATTAATATTATGTTGTATAAGATTATTTTGACAGAAATATTTTTAGTAATTTTACGAAAATATTGTTTTTTACTCTGGCATAACCTGGAATTGATAATTTAAAACTTTCAAAATTGTATTTATATAATTTTATTTTTGATATCACATGATATAACATATTTATAATTATTATAAATTTGTATATAATGTTCCATTATGATATTATCAATTTCTTCAAATTAAATTAAATTTTGTTTTAACTGTAGTAATTTATTTAATTTTAAAATATAATGTAACTTGGTTATTAAAAAATTAGAAAACTTTTTGTTTATGCTGTATTATAATAAAACAATACTTTATTATAAAACAATAAATTAAATTACTATCACTTTAATAAATTGATCAAATATTCTATTCATTTATATTTAAAAATTATAATTTTAAATACATTAATATGAAATTTAATAATTAATTTAATAAATTTTTTAAATACTTTTATTCTAGGAAAATAACATCTGGAAATCTTGATGTACATCCAACTGAAAAAGCATTAGTTGTAAATTATAATGTAGAAGCTCTAATTTTAGGTGAACTTGGAGATCGAATGTTAGGCGATCATAAGGTAATAGGATAATAATTATATTTAATTTTTTTTTCTTAACAGGAGTTATTAAATATTAAATATTATAATTGATAAGCATTGATATTTATGTCAACAGGAATGCCAAAAAATTATTAGATTGAAAAGTCTTAATGCAGATACAAATGTTACTCTACTTGCTAGAGAAATCATTGATAAATGTTCTATCATTCATGAATCAAAATTACATGAAGTAGAACAATTAATTTATTATCTTCAAAATCGAAAAAGTACTAATGATGGTAACAATCTTTTTTCAATTTTATTTATTAAAATCGTTATAACTAATACATGCAAATGTTATATACTGAAATTTAGTCTATAATAATATATGATAATTGAATTTGTTTAAATAATATAAAGCTTTCGCAAAAAGAATGAAACAATGTAAATAAAAACAAATAAAAATGTAAACGTTAATTTTAATAATATTTTAAAAATAGATTGTGAAAAGACTGGTTCAATTCCAAGACCAATTTCATCAACTTCAGTTAATGTAGATAATGGAGATTCGGATCGCGCAGTTATAAATAATATTGATGATTATATAGAATTACTGTATGAAGAAATATCAGATAAAATAAAAGGATCTTCTTTAATTTTAAAATTAACAAGGATACCGGATAATCTTCAAGAATTAAGTAAAAATGGTAAAAATTTATGCCTGAATAATGATATATATAAATAAGTATTTTAACAATTTCTAATTAATATTAATATTTTTAATTGTCAATTTATTTTTAATCTAAACTTATTTTCAATTCCAAAAAAAAATTTTTATCTGGGAAGAATTTATTTCGAATTAAAATAATATTTATATTTATTTTTTATATTTATTTTTGCAGAAACATTACTAAGCGTCTTAGCTCGAGTGTTGAGAGAAGATTGGAAAAAAAGTATTGAACTATCTATAAATATAATTTACATATTTTTTTGCTTTGGTGCATACAGTCAATTTCATAACATCGTTGTTGATTACAGGGTAGATAATTTAAAAGAAATGCTTATATTATTAATTTTTGTCATACATTATTTATGAAATACATTATTTTTAATTTTTTAATAGATTGGGTCACTTTGCATGGATATTATAGATTACGAATTAATTAGATTTGATCAATGGAAAGATGATTTGGAAAAACGTAGAAGATATTTTGAAAATAATACTGGAATGTGTTTATTTCCAACCTCGAATGCTGATAGTAATGACCAAACAATCAAAATTATTGATAACACGCAGAGCATTGATAATTCAATCGATTTAAAAACAAAAGGACAATTGATTGAAGGATCTTCACACTTAAACAAAGATGATATTGATAAATTAAAGGATGATTTGGAAAAACATCGTAAAAAATTTAAATGTTTAACAGAAAAACAGGAACAATTATTAAAAGGTTTTTATTATAATATAACATACTAGAAAATATAATTTTATTTATTAAAATAACGTATAATTTTTTCAGTATGTTTTTATTTATTGCTAAATATTGCAGAGAATAAGGAAGTAGAAAAAAAAATGCGAAAAAAAAATGTAATTGGAATGCTTTTGAAGACATTAGATAGAATAAACACTGATCTCTTAATTTTAGTAGTCACTTTTTTAAAAAAACTTTCTATATATAGGGAAAATAAGGATGTTATGGTTGGTAATACTTAAATTAGTATTATTTATTTACGTGTATTGAATTAATTAATATTCTAATTTTATAAATAGGCTGAAGGAAATATTATAGATAAATTGCCAAAATTACTTAACAACATTAATTCAGATCTTGTCTCTATGACTTTAAGACTTTTGTTCAATTTATCATTTGATACAAAGCTTCGAGGCAAGATGATAAGAGTAGGTTTACTACCAAAATTCATTAAATTATTAAATCAAGATGACATAAATAAGTCGGTAATTTTTGGATTATTGTATCATGCAAGTGTAGATGATAAAGTTAAAATGATGTTTACAAACACTGAATGCATTCCATTAGTATGTCATTTTCTTTATAAACTCAATAATATGTTGTTTACTGGATTATTTTTATTATTTATAATACTATAGGTTACAGGAATGCTTTTACAATCAGAAGACGAAGGAATTTTTCCTGAGTTAGTTGCATTTTGCATTAATCTTGCTACAAATAATAAGAATGCAGAAATAATGATTGAAAATAATAGGTTAAAAGGTTTAATTGAAAAAGCATTTAAAAATCAAAATGCATTGCTAATGAAAATAGTTAGAAATATTTCGCAACATGATTCTATAAAAGAACAATTTATAGTAAGAATTAGATTTATCTATTAATGATTGAATTTTATAATTTATCTATTTTAATGTAAATGTAGTTTACATAATTGTATGGCTAACGAATATAGATTGGAAAAATATATTTAATATATCAAATATATATATATATATATTATTTCAGGAATTTGTTGGTGACTTTGCTATGGCTTTAACTCAATCTAATTGTCAAGATTTTATATTGGAAGTTATAGGAGTGATGGGTAATTTATCATTACCTGATTTAGACTACTCGCAAATTCTTCAACGATGTAATCTGATTCCATGGATACGTAATTCTCTTGCCCCAGGTAAATTGATATTGTTATTTAAAACTCATCATTTAATTTAATAATTTATAAATTTATTAAACCATGTTTTATTGATTGTAGGAAAAGCTAGAGATGATTTAGTACTTGAAACAGTGATATTTTTAGGAACGGCTGCTGCTGATGAAGATTGTGCCCAGGTTATATGCAAAGCAGACATACTTTTATGCTTAATAGAATTATTAAAAGGTTTGATAGAGGAAAACTTTTAGTCTTTATGTTTTTATTTTATAACTTTTAAACAAAGTTATGAATAATTGAATTTTGATTTTATTAAATAGAAAAACAAGAAGATGATGAAATAGTTTTACAAATAATATATGTTTTCTACCAAATATCAAAACATGATTTAACAAGGGAATATTTAATTCGCGAAACTGGAAATGGTAAAATGGTGTACACGCATAAAAAATATATGATATATCTTTGAAATTTAATTTGTAAAAAATATACATTTTTAAAAATTATTTTTATTTGATTTTTATTAAATTCTGATCAAAATTAAATATTCTATTTTATAGAGGCACCGGGTTATATAATTGATTTGATGCATGATAAAAATCCAGCTATACGAAAAATTTGTGATGCATGTTTAGATGTTATTGCAGTGAGTAATTTCTAATTAAAAGAAAAGTTCTAAACTGCAATTTTATTAGAAGATTTGAATCATTTTCAGCTTTGTGATAAAGATTGGGCAGCAAGAATTAAAGTAGAAAAATTTCGATCCCATAATCAACAATGGTTAGACATGGTTGAATCAATAAATGGTGATACTATAGCCACTAGTTTTGCTCCTCCAGAAGAAGACGATAATTTTTCATCATTTGCAAGCAGAGATCTTTTAAAACATACAATGTTATTTCCTTCAGGTATATTTACTTCTAAACTTAGAAAATATGATTTTATATTTACAATTTTTTATGAAAATTAATTATTTTTTAAGTTTAATAGCAGCAATTTATTATTTTTATATAGGTACCAATACGAGATTGAATATAGATGATGGAGATTTAACAATTAAAACTTTTTCAGATTCATTAGAAAATTCTAGTCGCCCAGAGAGTCGGTAAATTTATAAAATAAAACTTTCTATCTATATCTGTAACAATAATTTCTCTTATGTTTATTATAATTTAAAACATATTTATAAATTTTTTAAAATTTTGAATTATATGTTTGATTAAAAAATATATATTATTTTAGGTACAGCAGAGATTTAGAAGCAATATGTGAGATGATGACCATTTCAAAATCTCAATTACCTAAAAATTCATGTATAGAAGATCTATATTATAATCCAAGGATCAAATTTGATACTGACAATTCTCATTCGGTTTTATAAAAACTTCTCAGGATCTTTTTATTTGAAAAGGATGCTGATTGTCGTTAGTAATCTCTAATTATTTATTGTATAACTAATCAAAAAGCCTTGTTAAATTAAATTATGTTTAAAAAATTTATGATCAAAATAAACAAAGAAAAAAATACGTTTAATAAATGAGGTTTTGCGGACACATAATTGTTTTAAGAAATATAAAGTAGTATTTAAATTTCATAAAATTTGAACATATTACATATTAACTATTTTTTATAATTTTTTTTGTAACTATCCTCTTATTATATATTTTGCTTAAAAATACTTAGGCATAATAATTTACTTCTTCAATCAATAATTAAGAATGATCAAATTAAAAAATATTAAATGCTTTATTTTTAATACAATTATATATATAATACATGAAATATTTGTTGATGTTTATAAAACATAAATATTAAAAAAAAAAATGTGTGTATATATATATTAATATATTTGCATATTATACAAAATTTATATTATAAATATTATTGTTTTTTCATTGGTTTTTTAATTGAGATAAAATTCTTCCGTGAAATATATCCTTCATCGCTAGGACGCATGACAATAGTAAAACTATAATTTCCGTCTGTATAATAATTATTTTCTACTTCATTCCAGTTGATAGGACTATCTGAAAATCCCTGTACATTTATACTACACCATGGCAAAATAGTATTATTTAAAGATGCCAAATTTTTCCACAAATTAAAAATTTTTAAGATTTTTGCTTGTGTAAAAAATCCTGTGAATTGTAAATATTGAATTTTTCCAACACGTTTCTTCGAATCTGAAAGTTCGTATGAACTTATATACTGAACCTCTTCATTTTTATTTTCGTTAATTCTATAAATTAAATATTAAGTTTATAAATACTGTAAAATATCTTTTTAATATGAATAAATTGTGTGCATATTTATATTCACTATAAAAAATATGATACTAGTTTATTCCGGTTTATTTTATTTTTATTTGTTAACAAATAAATTATTAAATTTCTTAATAATTTTGATGATATACAATATGCAATTCTTTAAATACTTTATCTAATTTTCATTTTCATGAGTAATTTTTTTTTATTTTTTTTTTTATATTATGTATGAGGTTTTATACTCGACGACATTGACGACACATCGCGTTGCCATATTTGGCTGTTTGTCAACAAGTTTGTCCAATAAAAATAGAATTAAAAAATTCATGATTGAATTATTGCAAATATAATTTTTCTATAATCAAAAATAATTTTTATTTTTAATAAAATTGGTACTATAATATATTAATGTTTCAACATTTAGAATTTTTTTTTATTATTATTAAAGTTTAAAATAATTTATTATCGTTGCTTCAGGTAGCAAAAATTAATGGAATAATCAAAATAATTAACTTTAAGAAATACGTTATTTATTAATTATTTGCAATAAATACTTTTAATATATACAGGATAAAATATTGAAAATACTGGGAATATTGGGAAGTTTGAAAATAACATTATTAATTTATGTAATCATAATTTTTTAATATAGTATAAATATAATAATTAAAAAATTACTTACAAATTGCCACCAATACTAAAAAATCCAAGCCATTCTAAAAATTCATCATGATGATTTTTTTCAAGAATTGGAATATTAAGTGAGTATTCGCATCGTCGAATGACATCTTGACGGCACACTTTAACTGTAAATCCACGTTTATTAAACCAAGCTGCTATCGAAGATGGACAAGTTCCTATTTCTAAAAGATTATAAGTTACTTACAATAAACAGTATTACAAAATATATCTATATAATTTCAACACAATGTATATTAGGATAAGAAAATTATTTTAATTAATATAACATTTAATTATAATTATTTATAGGTAAATATGCAAAAATTATAAATTATAAAACATGTTTAAATATCTAATTAGGTGAGGAATTAATATTGAATTGATTTGAATAGATAGATATTTATAATATTACCTGGTGGCTCCCATGATATTATTACATCGAATGTAATATTAAGTAGTTTATTTAATTTGTTATAAACTCCTTCATAGTATTTCTTGCCAGGAACTAAGTCTTTATGTTTTAAATTTATTTTCACCACTTTAAGAGACCGGTAAAAAATATCAAATATATTAAAACTAAAGTTTACTCATATTAAAAGTAATATATTACATAGTACAAATAATATTAATATAAGAACTAGAAAATTATCATAAATTATATTACTTTAACTTAAAAAATATAACACTTTATAAAAATTACTTTAAGAATATCTTTTACATAAATAAATATTATTTTTTGATTACAATAAAATTTTAAAAAGCTTTTTGGAATAATATTTAATATACTAATTATTTTTGGATTCATTTATAAACTAATTTTTAGTAATATATTTATAAATTGAAATATTAATAACCAAATTAAATTTTAGTTCTTTGAGATTAAAAAATGTTTAGATATTCAATAAGATTAAGATCAAAATCATTGACCTATATCATCTGAAAAGTAGTCATTTGCAGAAAAATATATTAATAATAAATTAATTGATTATTTAAACATTTCTAAAATAATTACAATGTATTGCTAATTGATAATTTAAAAATTTCTAAAATAATCACAATATATTGCTTTTATTTGTTTTGTTTTCATGTTGTGGAATGTAAGAACTTTTGTTTCTAGTTTTAAAGATAACGATTTTTACGAAGATGTTTTTCTTATCATTGTAAATAATTTATCAATCTCTATTCTCTATATAAAAACAAGTTTACTTCCATATTTCAAAGATAAATCACATAATATAAACACTTCATTTTTAATAATTTAATTTTAAGGTGTTTCTTGAAACTTACCATAAGAAGAATGGTCTTTATATTCAAAATTAGTTGATTTCCCCTCTATTCCTAGTTTATGATAATAGCTGCGCCTTAAATTAAGTCGTAAATAACCATTTGGTGTTATTGAGATCAAATTGTCAACGTCTACTTTTTTTTCAATTGTCAACAATTGTAATGTTCCTATATTAAATTTAATTAAGATTAAAAAAAATAAAAAATTTATAAACAATGTTTATAATTTTTTTTATTTTAAAACATTTTTTTAAAATTTAAGATATTGGTAATATAACTTAAAATATTTTATATAGATATAAAAATATATTTTTGAGAAATATAAAATATAACTACAAAAAATATATATTATAAAAAAGAATCCATTGTTTCTTTTTGTAAAATTTTAGATATTAAAAAATATGTATTTTTATTTATTATAGTCATAAGAATGTTATTATTATTTACTCATTAAAAGTAAAAATGTTAATTTTGAAATTTATATAATTTTATATTACATTTATTTTGTTATATAATATTATATTTTTATATTACTTAAATTACTTTAAAGATACTTTAATAAATACATATATGTATTAAATTTATATTGTTACATAATTGAGCATTTCAAAATTAAGTAAGATGAAACAAACCTTGTAATATAAATGTTGCAATAAATTGTTCATTTATTAATTCTACAGCACGTAGACCATTAACTCTATAATAATCACTGTCTTCTAAAATGTTTTCACAAAAACTTTCAGGAATACTATTTAAGTCAGGGAAGATCAAGGATACCTAGTTATTATGCACAAGTATTAAAAACTTTTTTTATTACTTATGAAACGATAGATAAATGCTAATTTTTGATAACTTTATTAATGATAAGGGTATAGTCAAAATAAAATATAATATTTTATATAATAATATGAAAATGATGTATCAATTTATAAAAGTAAAAAAATTCAATTTTTATATTTTATATAGAGATTAAAATTATTTATCAATATAACAAAAATATTTGCAAATTCTTTGTGTACATATTGAAAAAAGTAAATAATAAATTATAAAATTATAAAATAAATTAAAAAATAATAAACAATAAATAATAAATAATCAAATATATCGTTAAGGGAAAGAAATTATGAAAACTCAATATATATTTTGCTTAGATTGGAGTGATTGAAAAGCTACTACCTACTAATTAACCTCTCCAGTGTGTAAACAATCATTAATCAAATATGCAAAAATACAAATTAAAAAATCTCACTGAATGATAGAAGGAATGGTTCTTAATTTGAGATATCAGATAATTATTACACTCCTTTTTTTGAAATTGTGCTTTTAGATGTAATTTGTTTCGCGGAGCTTTGAAATTCCATACTTCTGGACATAACATGATATAAAAAATTCGATCGCTTATTCTTTTAATGTTTAAATATTAGTATACTTGAATTTTCAGTTATTATCCACTATTGTTAAATCGAAATAATGAACACACAAAATATGTTTATGATTTGCATTTGTCATCACACTCTTTTGATCGCGTACACATGTGTTAAAAACACATGCAATATTGTTAACGCCGAATTTTTCAGGCATAATCAGTGCATTATGTAAATGTTGGTCAAATAAAAAAAAAACGAAATATGAATAGAAAAGAGTTGACAAAAATTCGAGACTGAGTTGCATGCACTTGCTATTTTTTATATTCATCACCAATAATTATTTTATGAAATAAGTTATATTTCCTATTATATGTTTGGAATTTCAAATCAAATTTAGATTCAGATTCCTAGTTTATTTATGGAAAATTTATCGCTTATTAAATTTTTGTTCATTATCTTAATAAACACATTTAATAACAGCTTACAAAATATATTATAATTAATTAGTCATACTTTTATTTTATTATGTATGTTATACATGTAACAAAAATTCAATAATTAGTTTTTTAAAAATTATTAATACTTTTCTTTTAAATAAATATAGAATTATGTTAAAATAAAAAAAATGCTTATTAAATATTTCTTTAAAAATTAAATCAAAACTTTTATTATTTTATAAACGTAAAAGTTGATATATAATTAAATGATTTCATAACTTAATATAATTCATATTTAAATCAAATTACTTCGAAAATGTTACAATTCAGTATTGAAATTAAAAAAAATTTTAAAAATTAAAATTTAATAATTATTTTGTTGGTAATATCAACATTTTTTTTATATTTAATTTAAATAAAATCTATTGATATTTTTATTGTCATAAGACAAATAATAATAAATTAAGTGGTTTATTTATTTACAATATTTTTTATAATTATTTATTATAAATATATACAGTATTTAGAGAATAATTTATTGAATTAAATTATGAATAAAATTTATATATATATATCTGTATATATATATACACATCATTTTTATTATAATATATACTATTTTCTATATTTTTTAACTTCGTTAGGATTTCTCCTCATCCAATACTTGACACCAGATTTAACACCAAGTATTGCAGCACGTGAATTGATATCTCGCATTATAAAAGGTGAATAACCGGCAATGTAATCTTCATTTAAAGGATCATTTTTAATACAACCAAGTTTAGTAGGTCTTTGATCAGGCACTGGTTGATCTTCAAACAATATTGGATTACAAGCATGCTTACCACCTTGAAATGTTGGTAGAGAGTACTGTAAGAATTACAATGTGTTTATTTTAATTTATCTATTAGTCTAAGTTTTTAAACACATTATTTGTATGCATACATAACAAGTATATAACATACTTTTTTCCCTTTAGAAGTAAGTGGTTTTCGAAAATTAATATGAATCTGTTGTTTTCCTTCATCATCTAATGATATTGCTACTTTCTTTAATGTTTTATTTCCACAGTGTGGGCAAAATATTTTCGTTATAATACTTGTTGTTTTAAAACAAGAGTAGCAACGTAAAATAAATGTTCTCATTTCTTTAATAACTTTCCCTTCTAATGAAGCAACATTTAATCCTATTTGCATCAAAACGTTTTGCATAGCATAGTCCATCGTTAAACATGCCACTGTTGCAGGTTTTTCTTTAACTATATCAGAATCCATTTTTTGTTTTACAGTTTTTAAATTTTCTGAAAAATTTAAGGATATAAGAATATGTAAATATTAACTTAATAATAGAAAAAAAAAAATTATAAAATACAAACTTGGTGTGATCCACCCTTCATCATCATCATTATGTACATAGATCTCTTTTTCCAGATCATACTCCTTAGATTCAACATTTTGAATATTCTTTTCTTCTTTAAGTGTATTATTTTTTACTGGTTTAAGAATATCATCAATGGTAAAGTTATTTCCACAATCAATTATTAAATCTTTTGGATCACATTGTAATTTTCCAAATTTTTTATTTAATTTATTAAGTTCATCCAATTCTTCTTCAGATATAGCTGTATCATAATCAGATTCTGAGTCGCTTGTTTTACATTCTGTTATTGATTGCTTATCTGAAGTGAAAAAATCTGAGTTTCCATTAAAAATTTTAGTTTTAATTTCTATTTCGAAATTATTTTCCTTTGAATCTGATTTTTCATATTTATTCGAATTATTGATTTTGACAAACTCATCGGCATGAATATAATTCTAAAATAAGTAAGTAAAATAAGTAAATCATTTTGAAATAAAATAATAGAATATTTTTCAACATAAATAACTGTATTTAATGTTTAAATCAATATAAAAATTAATATATATTATTTTCAAATTTATATGCATAAAATAAAAATTTTAAGTAATTAACAGAAAATTATTATATACAGTTGGCATATAAAAACCAATAAGATTCTTAGGATGATCATCTGGAGAAAGTATGCTACTATTCACTATTTCCTTCTTCTTCTCTGGTTCCTTCTTTAAATGACTTATTCCTACTTTTTCCATTTCATAACGATATGTTAAAGCAATAATTTTAATGTCTGTTGATGAAAGGCTTATATAGTCACCAGTTTTTTTTGCAAATTCGGTCACTTAAATCAAAATAAGACATATATAAATTATATTAATTTTAACTATTAATTTACATCTTATTTTACCAAATTTAATATCCTCTTGATATGCATCCTTAACTTCCAAGTCATAAGGTAAAACCACTAGGCGTCTAATTTGTCTTTTATTTTTTATTTCATTGACTACACTTACTTCCGTTATAATTTTATTTCCAATTTCCTAAAAATTTATTATATTAATATTTATGCTATAATACAAAAATTTATATAAAACTTAAATAAAATTTTAACCTAAAAATGTATGATGAATTTTTTTATAAATACAATAATTTGTTTCATAAATACCTGTAGAGGTGCATTTTTGATAAATGCACTAGTATCCACGATCAAATATTCAATATTTGATTTCCCGTCCATGTTTTAGCATAAAATATAAGCACGTGCTCTGTTCGATTGTATGTAGTGTTACTTTTTAATGTTATATAGGACTTGTTTCGTGTACAAATGGAACGATCACATACCTTTCCATTACCGGGATTCTTTCAAGTTAAAGAATAAATATTTTTTATTTTTAAAGCATTCAGTTAAAAGTTTTTTAATGCTTGAAAGTAATTAATGGAAATTCAATTTTTAGAAAAGTTTAATTATAAAAAAATTTTAATAATAGTGATAGCATTAATTTATATTTATGTTTATGTTGTTGTATTTTAATTATTATCATACAATTAAATTATATAAAGTACGAATTTTAGATAATAACAATTGAACAACTTAAAATAGATGTATTTAAATTCGTATTTAAATTTTAAATTTAAATTTCAAATTTAAATATTACACTTGTATGAATTAAAATATTGTTTTGTCACTTAAATTGTTTAATATAATTAAAAATATATGTAAGCGTATGTGGCGTACATAATATTAAATAAATTGATATGCGTGTAAGAATTTTTAATTTTTATAATAATCAAAATACATTATATAATATTTAAAAATTAATTAATATTTTTTTAATAAAACTTTTGTACAATTTAGATGTTCTGTTTGGTAAATTTTAAACGACATATCTCATACAAATGTAATATAATTAAATTATATTTAAATAATGTATCTAAAATTTACGTAAAATTAATTTTTAAAGGTGTTTACGAATATTTTAATTTATGTATATTTAGATGAATAATTAAAATAAAATTTTATAAATTCACTTAATGTACTATGTATATAGGATTGAAAATACAGCGTTTAAAAAATTGGGTTTAGCAGACAGCTTATAACTTCCCTGGGAATTTTTTTTATATAATATAACATAGGTATATTATCATCATCTTATGGGGAAACTGTACACGCCTACGGAAATCCCGAAATGTAATCATTTGTGTACATGCCTTCGTATTTGCATATATTGACATAGTAGATGAAACTTAGGCATGAATATGTGTACAATTCATACAGAAACATAATACATATGAGAACAGATAGTGCTTCGTTTGGTGCATCTATAGTATGTATAAATATACCAGGGATACATACGTATATTTATAAATCAAACGCAATACACTACTGACGTATGGCAAGATGGTGGCCGAGGTACGAGGATGATAAAGTGGCGATAGCGTTGTACCCGACTTGCGTTGATAAGGTAAATCGCGAGAAGAAAGGCACTGATACTGTCTCATGCGTACGCAGGATCATTTTGCGGAAACGTATATTTATGCCATTAAGTTAGAGATAAGGAGAAAATATTAGTGCTTTATGAACTCCGTTTTGTGTGAGTTGCTGCCATTCTTTACTCTATTTTTTTTGTTTTGTTGCTACCTCTCACAGTAGGCTGACCAACATCCATTACTATATCCATTCTCTAGGTTTGTATTTCGTTCGAGGATCATGGGAGAGCTATTTTGCCATTTTGCCAATCTCGGTATTACATGAAATGAATATATGCGCGGAATAATTGAAGGAGCTCCATTAATTTTTATGCGTAAAGCTTTGTAAATTAAGTTACATCAAGATTAACTTTTCTTCTATTCAAATTTTTGAGACGTGACGATGTTTCATATTCGTTCTTGTTTAGCAATTATGAATTACGTACATACACCTACGTAATACTTGAATTCATATAAGGTGATGAAATGCATTTTCATGTTGGACGTTTTATCTTTACAACCATGCGTGATTATTAAATGTGTTAAAGACAAAATTAAAATGAAGCAGGGCTGTTGTATTAAATGAAAATGAATTATATTTAATTAATATATATATATATATATATATATGTGTGTGTGTGTGTGTATTTAGTTTATTTCATGGACTGTTAATAAAAAGTGACAAATGTGAACAAACACTGAAATACAAATGATTCAACTGTGTACATTTAAGATTTTTTTATCAAAAAATTTATGTTTGTTATATCTTGCATAAACTCCTTAAAATTCATGGATTCATATAATAGTTTATTGGAAATCTTTATCTTTCATTGCAAAAAATGTAAATAACATTTGTCATTAATCAATTACATTTATAATTTCAATATCAAATCTATGATATTAAAAATGACTTTGTTTATATTTTAGATACAAATGCAGTGTAAAGAGGCTAAAAATGTTATGAGTAATTATAATAGGTAAATTGTAACGTCTGCCTTAAGAATTTACCATGTCTAATTGTGAAGAGGATCCATCTATGTCAGGATTTCATCAACTGAGCATTACTAGTAAATATAAATTATTTTAATAAAAATTATTAGTTTAAGTAAACATTATAAATAATTATTTTTAAGATATAAATTTATAATTGATTGTATAAATAACTTGTACAATATTAATACATAATTATAATAAATAATTATATATTACAATGCAATATAGATATTTATTTAATTTTTTTATTATGCATTTTATCTATATTGTTATTATTAAATATTAATATTAATTATTGTTAAATGATATAAGTTATCTTTTCAGAAATTGATACTTTATATATTTTTTCCTTTTTTATTTTAGTTGAAGCAGCAAGTTTGATATATTCTTCTTTTTTAAAACCTAATCCTTATATAGAATTATTAATTGATCACAAAAATCCAAGAAAAACTGAAGTATCTAAATCAACACTACAACCAAAATGGAATGAAGAATTTACAGTTTTGGTTACACCATATTCTTATTTACATTTTCGTCTTTTGGATC
This sequence comes from Ceratosolen fusciceps, assembly GCA_018883505.1. NCBI lineage: Eukaryota > Metazoa > Arthropoda > Insecta > Hymenoptera > Agaonidae > Ceratosolen > Ceratosolen fusciceps. The sequence goes on along the minus strand of RCIC01000012.1, from coordinate 5,725,658 downwards.
ATAGCTCTTTCCGTAAAGATTCTTTGATTGGGGAAACAAATATTTGTATTTATCATATTTTACATCATTATAATGGTAAATTAGAAAATTTAGAGCTAACTTTAGAATTACTATCAGACAATAAAGGTAGTTACATTCAAACAAAAACTGCTGATTTAATAACATTATTTGATCGACTCAAGATTGATATGAACAATGTTGCTCGACCACATTGTTTTCATTCTATAAATAATACTTTTAATAACATAAGTCAAATATCTGCATCACCATCTTTTCATCCAACAATTGCACCATCAGGTTAGTATTTGTTTTATCTTTAAAATGTATAAAATAAAAAGATAAATAATTTTATTAAGTTAAGAAAATCAAGTTCTTATAATAGTAAAGCAATTAAAAAATGTTGACCGAATCGAATAATTTGATTTAATTATTAACATATATATATACATTAATGAATTTAAGATGTTTTGTTTAGATTATTTTGATCATAAATTTAAATAAAGAGAATTAAATTATTTTATATTCTATAGTACATTAATAAATAAATACAATTTTATTTAGCTATTATCTTATGATAATTTGTTTTATGATGAAGTTAAAAAAATAGTCCTAAATGTACAATGCATCTTAGGTTTAATTAAGTGTTATAATTTGCAGAAACAGTAAACAATGATAATGCTAATAATCGTGCTACGATACTTTCTGGTATTGGTATAGGACGTATACGATCACAAGGTACAGAGAATACAGGATCTTCTATAGTTACTCAACCATCGTTGCATCGTAATTCTACAAATAATTTTCAAGACTGTCACAGTATTGATCAATTGGATAGTGAACCAAGTAGTAGTAGAGCCATTACAGGATATACACCATATTTTTCAAATGGCACTACCAGTAGTGATAATAATGTTGCAGGTAATAGTGTGCCATCAGAAACGAGTTTTTTACCATTAGTTCGACCTTCAGGACAACCATGTTCATCAAGTATAGGTAATCAGGTTGAAAGTCTTCCTCCAGAGGAACCGTTACCAGTTGGTTGGGAAATGAGACATGATGTCTATGGTAGAAGGTAAATAAAGTAGTAGTAACTAAATTATAAGAATATTATATATTTGTTCATGATAATTTCGTAAGTTTTTATTAGGTATTAAAAGATTGAACTCTGAATTTTTTTATTTTTATTTTTTTATAGATATTATGTTGATCATAATACACGTAGTACATCTTGGGAGAGACCACAGCCTTTACCACCAGGCTGGGAAGTTCGACGAGATATGGGTGGACGAATTTATTATATAGATCACAACACTAGAAGTACTACCTGGCAGAGACCAAATACAGAGAGATTACAGCATTTTCAACAATGGCAGGGTGAGAGACAGTTTGTCGTTCAACAAGGAAATCAAAGATTCCTTTATCCACAGGTTGTTATCATTATTAAATAAAAACTAATTTTATGATAATCTCTTTTTATTCATTTACTCAGTGTAATAATGTACACTTTTACACTATAATTGAAGTATAAAAGTTACATATTTATATCAGAAAATAAATAAAATTAATAAATAAATTAATAAATAAAATAGAATAAAATAAAAGGAAATAAAATTACTTAAATTAAAATAAACAATTTATTGATGAATTGCTTACATTGTTCAGTCACATCAAGCTATGGCAGATGAAGAAGACGGTCTTGGTCCTCTGCCTGCTGGTTGGGAGCGACGAGGACACCCGCAAGGTCGCATATATTACGTTAACCACAAGAATCGCACGACACAATGGGAGGATCCACGAACTCAGGGTCAGGACGAGCCTCCATTACCAAATGGATGGGAGATTCGGCTTATTGATGATGGTGGGCGATATTTCGTTGATCATAATACCAGGACAACAACATTTCAGGATCCAAGACCAGGTGCACCTGATGGGTATGGCTTAACTTAATCCATTATTATTTTATTGCTTTAAAAGCATGTTTATTATAAGATAACTCATGCTATAAATATGAATAAATAGTATTAAATAATTTATTAAGCAATGTTTAAGCCACTACTTTATTTCAATATTTTACTATATTACGACAATATATATATTGATTTAATTAATTTAATTTATTAATAATATTTCATTAATACATTTTAATTATTGATTATATTATATTTTTAACATCATTTGAAATGTATAGCTATTGTAAAATATTGTAAAATTTTTATTATATTAGAGTGAACGGAATAGGTCGAGTGCCAAGAGCGTATGAAAGATCATTCCGTTGGAAGCTTTCACAATTTCGATTCTTATGTCAAACAAACGCATTTCCCAATCACATTAAGATCAGTGTTAGCCGACAAACATTGTTTGAAGACTCTTATCACCAAATAATGAATGCTGAAGCTTTCGCCCTTAGACGTAGATTGTATATACTTTTTAAAGGAGAGGAGGGTTTAGATTATGGTGGTGTATCTAGGTAAGATATTTATACAAATGCATAAATTATGTAATACAAATATATGAATATTCAAACAACTGTTGTATTTATTTTCAGAGAATGGTTCTTTCTTTTAAGTCATGAAGTTCTTAATCCAATGTATTGTCTTTTTGAATATGCTAACAAAAGCAATTACAGCCTGCAAATAAACCCAGCATCCTATGTAAATCCAGATCATTTAAATTATTTTAAATTTATTGGAAGATTTATAGCAATGGTGTGTCATAGAAATTTTTTTATTATTATCCTGCAATGGATAAAATATTAATTTTAATTCTTTCAGGCACTTTATCATGGAAGATTTATTTATAGTGGGTTTACAATGCCTTTTTATAAACGTATGTTAAATAAAAAATTAATAATGAAAGATATTGAATCCATTGATCCTGAATTTTATAAATCACTTGTTTGGATAAAAGAAAATAATATTGATGAATGCGGTCTAGAATTATATCATAGTGTTGACTTCGAAATTCTTGGCCAAGTAATTCATCATGAATTAAAAGAAAACGGAGATGACATTAAAGTTATTGAAGACAATAAAGAAAATTACTTAAGGTAAATTTAATTTTAAACTATTTTTTTTTTATATTTTTATTTTAAAAATAAATATAAAACAATATAATAAATTTATTATATCCATATAAAATGTATTACATCCATAGACTAATGACAGAATGGCGGATGACGAGAGGTATTGAAGAGCAAACCAAAGCATTTTTAGAGGGATTTAATTCTGTTGTACCTTTAGAATGGTTAAAGTACTTTGACGAGCGAGAACTCGAACTTATGTTATGTGGTATGCAAGAAATTGATGTGGATGACTGGCAACGAAATACTATTTACAGGCATTATACACGGAATAGTAAACAAGTTCTGTGGTTTTGGCAGGTACAATAAATTTTTAATAACATAATAAACGTCAAGTTTTAAAATAATTTATAATGATAATAATAATAATTAATATTATTAATATTATGATTGTTAATGTTATTATCGTTTAGTTTGTACGTAGAGCAGATAATGAAGTACGGACAAGACTATTACAATTTGTTACCGGAACTTGTCGAGTTCCTGTTGGAGGTTTTGCAGAGTTGATGGGTAATTTATAAATATTTTATATAATATTTAATTACTAATCTATTATTGATATAAATATATTAATTTGAAAATTATTAAACAAAGTTTTCAGTATATAATAATTAAGTATTTATAAATTATTATATTTATTTTATCAACATCTCTTTAAGATAATATTATTATGAGTAATAAGAGGATAGAAGACAAAATTTATTATAAATAATTTTTTAATTTCATTTGTCATATAAATTGATGTTTAATAAAAAACTATTAATAACTATGATAAGTGATGTTTAAGATACATTATTTATAAAAAATTAATTTTATTTATTACTTTTTCTTATTTATCATTATTTTATTAAATTAAAATAATACATTATAATTGTTTATTTTCATGTTGTGATTACAAATGAAAGGGAGTAATGGTCCACAGAGATTTTGCATTGAAAAAGTGGGGAAGGATACCTGGTTGCCCCGGTCTCACACGTGTTTTAATAGACTTGACTTACCACCCTATAAAAGCTATGACCAAATGGTAGAAAAACTTAATTACGCTATTGAAGAAACGGAAGGTTTCGGTCAAGAGTAAATTACGCTTATTATCAACAGCTTTAATTAATATATCGAGTTTAAATTTTTCAAAATGATAAGTGCTTTTGTATTATGAATTCGTATGAATCCTTAAATTTATATTAATTTAAATATTCAGACATTTACTCATTAACGAAAGATCAAGCAATAAATCTTAAATTAAATAAGTTTTTATATAATTAATAATATAATAGAACATGCATTGTCTAAATTACTTAATAAAATAAACTAAAATTATAAATACAAGTTGTTGCAAGATATTGTTTAATGTTATGCTTCCTTTTAGAGTTTCAGAAAATTAAAAAAAATATATTAATAAAATTAATTTATGCACATAACATCAAATATATAAAATTTCGAAAATAGTTTTGTTGAAGTCAACTACACTAATATATTTTTATATTTTAATTACATGCACATTATAAATATTAAAAAGATCTCTAAATATCTCTTAATCTTTCAACAAAAAATTGAATTCTCTATTTTTGTAAGATTAATATTAATCAATTTAAAAATTGGTATAAGCATACAAGCATAAAGATGTACTTTTAATACATAAATACAAGAAAAATATATAAAACAAAAACATTTAGGCATGTAATTACATAATTTAAATGAAAGGATAGCAGTTTTACTTTTACAGTTCGATGCGTAACATGTAAAGAGTGTAAAATCAAATTACACTTTCAAATTCCTTATTAAAAAGAATGATAGTCACGATATTCCAATGTTATAACAAAAATATGTAGATTACTAATGTAAAACAGACTGATCAATATGACAGTATGTAAAAGTACTCGCCTATAATAAATTGATTTTTTGTTTACAAAATATAATATACATATAACGTACATATATATGTATATAAATATACATAGTCAATGATTGTAAAATTAAACTACCAATTATATATTTATTCGTTCCTTTGTGTTGTTATGTATAAAAATGATTGAATTAAGCGATGTCGTCATTGCTGTTTATTTACAGCTAGAACCAATTGTATGTAACCAATTTTCCGTATTTAATTTAATTTTTCTCTTATATAATTAAATTAGATGTATTATTTTAAGTGTATAATGAAAACTATTTTTTAAAAATTATTTTTCGTTAACGTTTATAAAAATTAATATTATTTATAAATTAAAAATATTTTTTGTGTAAAAATGTTAATGTATTTATAACACATATTATAAATGGTAAATTTAATCATTTAAATTATTGTATGTAAAATTGTAATATATATAGAAGATATATAAATTTTTAGAATATTTTTAAAATAGATATTTTTCTTTTAAGTATATAGAGTTCATAATTTTAGTATGTATAAAAATTTCTAAGATTTTTTAAAGGAAAAAATCATATTTTTGGTCATATTTATTTGAAACTATTTAAAATTAATCGGCAGAATTTTATATAAATTATATAAACATTTAAAAAATCTATCTAAAGATTTTTTAAATTATTTTTATAATTTTTAAAATAATAATCAAAATTTAAGGTAAATTTAGAAATTATTAACATTCGAATTTTTATACAGGATTTATTATAAAAGAAGATAGTTCTATTGCCATATTGTACAACAGCTCGATTTTATTTACAATACAATTAAATTCCCATCATAATGCAGTATTTATTATATATTCTGACGAATTTTCAATAGTTTTTATTATGAATCAAAGTTAAATTGTATATAGTTTGAAAAATCATTAATAAAAGACTAACAATGAAATAGTTATAATTTGTAATTTATTTGTTAGCTATGGGTAATTTTTGCATGGTACATTTTTATATAAAATAATTTTACATAAAAAGTGTTTCAGTTGAGATCAACAAATTTTTTATCCACAATTGGATATGTATGTATATATAAAGAATGTACTCTGTTTAAATAGTATACCCAATGAAAAAACTGCTGCTTATATTAAATGCTCTATTAATAAATTTAGAAAATTAGTATTTAAAATAAATTTTAAACATAGTAATATAAATATTATAACAAATTTATAAAAATGTATTTACATCAAAATGAATATTGTGTAGAAAAACGTTAATTTTAAATATGAACGTCAGTAATGAAGTAATGAATGATATAGAAATAATGTAAAAAATGTTTTCGCTACGAATCTATTTTTAATTTAATATATGTATTGTTTAGATAAATTTAAATCGCTAATTTACAAATTAAAAATAATTTTCAATTAAATCGAGTAATATTTTTAATGCAACAATTAGTTTAAGTGATCAATAAAAAAAAATATTAAAAAAAAGCCTAACCAATACTAACACCATACATAACTAAAATAATATATCATTTTCAATATTATTCAAAATTATAACACTTATTTTTATATTATAAATTTTTTAATTATAACTTCCAATTGATTGTATTTATAATAATTTAATATTTAGTTTCATACACTTACAATCAATAAATAGATATATAAAGAACCCATAAAATCTGATTTTTTTGTTTTAAAAGAATAATTTAATAAAATATAATCAGTATTTAATAAAACGATAACATCTTTAATTTAATTCGATATGATTTTTATTCTGGATTCAGTCGATTTAACAATATAGTCGTAATTAGGATTTTCTTGTTAGTTGATTACATTTAAGTAAAATTTAATTTATTACTGATCTAAAGGTATTTTGTTTAAATTTAAAATATTAAATCATTTTTTAAATTTATAATTCAAGTGGATTTTTTTTTATTTATAAATTTCGATGTGTACATTAAAATTAAATAATAGTGATTTATGTAAAAAAATCTTAGTGATCTTTTATAGATTTTATCGGCATAAAATATGAGATTATAAATTCTTTTTACTAAAATTAATATTTGTAAATTTCGATTTCTTTTTACATACAAATAATTATGATTTAATCATGTTATTTATTTTATATTTCTTTTAAAATATTTTACATAAATAACTAATATAACTACAAATTTATATATATCCACACATTTATAAATACACTAATAGTAATTTATCAAATCAAGCCAGTATTATAATTTTTACTATAATTTTGGATTAGGACCAAATGGAAAATCATCTTCAAAATTCTTAATTGTCTTTTTCAGTGATTTTGAATATCCTAACCATTTCTCGTGAAATCCATTCAATTCATCTAAAAATAATTAACACTTGTTATTTATAAGCTTTAAAAATAAATTAAAATTATACTAAATAAATTAAAATTATTTAATTTAATTATTTACATAAATAATAATAGAAAGATAAAATTACTTTCATCCATATTAATTATATTTTCAGTTTGTTCTTCAGATCCATCTTTAGCTCTTTTTGTTATTAAAGTATGTTTTTTATCGCCTATTTGTCTTGTTACACTAGTTTCCTCATTACCAATACTGTCTCTAACTGTACGACGTTCTTCAATGCTTCCATCTTGTCTCTTAATTATTTGTGTTGAAACACTCTTTCCAAAATGAAAATTATTCAAAGGAAACTGTGGTTCTACAGATTCTGGTGTTGGGGATGTCCAAAGTTTTGCTAAATCATCAGATTTAATTCTGTGCAATAGAAAAAATTATTATTATATAAGTATAAATTACATTTTATACTGTTTTAAAATTTATCCGAGCACTTACTTTCCATCTAAATCTGAATCTACTTTTTCAGTATTTGAGTCTGGCATTTGATACGAAGGTTTCATTAAACTATTATAAAGTCCTTTATTATTTGGGTTAACATCAGGTAATGAAAATATATTTGTAAAATCATCATCTATTTTAAAAATAATAGTAATTATTATATTTGATAAATAAAAATGATTCATTTTATGTTATAATTTAATTGTTTTTACAGTATGTACAAATGAATGGGTAAACATACATGCCAATCTGGGATTGGTTGTTCCATATTCTGGTTTCATGACTTCATCTCGTGGTCCTATATTATTTGATCTTCTATCCGGAATTGAAAATGTATTTGTAAAAATGTCATCTTTTCAAAAGAAATAATAAACATTTTTTATTATACAAAAATTTATTTTTAATTGTAATATTTTGTAAGGTACTACAATCTATTATTGTATTAAAATGTTTAAATATGAAAATGAAAACAAGAATCATATTGTATTAAATTCATTTGAATTAATGGTACTATAACAATATGTACTCAAAATTTCATTTTACCAATACACAGAATTAAAATTTTTAAAAATTTTAAACAGACTCTTAATAATTTACTTTTGAAACTATTTCTAATATATTTTTAAACGTTAAAATTTTTTTACATAAATATTAATTTCAGTTTTAGATATACAAAATTCACATTTTTTTTATATATTTTTTTACTATTTTCTTTAAGAATTAAGATTAATATGATTTATACAATCATAGAAATAGCAAAAAAATTAAAAAAAAATTATAAAAATAATATTCAATTGATTTTTATTATTTTAACAACTACTATTTATTATTTTTCAACTTTATATATATACAGATTTTGTAATTTTGTTGAAAGAGGAAAGTTAAAATATTTTTCTTAAGTCTTACAAATAAATTTTTATTTCGTTATTTATAGACACATGTAAATATACACATTGCATAGACATTGTGTAATTTAATTTCGAAATATATAGTATTATATTTATTTCAATATAAAAAATAAAAATAGGTAGCTCAAATATTTACCGCTGAAAGAATTAAAAATATTAGTATTATCTCCAAGATTTTTTCCAAAACTATCGAAACTAAAAAAGCTCCTTATTAAAAGTTCCATTTGATTCTCAAAAAAACGAGTCATTTCAAAAGGATTACTGTCTATTCTAAAGTTGTATTTGTTCATTGAATGCCTGTAGTTATTATAGAAAAATTAGTATTGTTTAAAAGAAAAAAATGTTTTGATTTTTAAATTAATTATATATAATAAATACCTAAAATCATTAACATCTTCTTCATCTTCATCACTCTGCCAAATTGGATTTCTGAAACTGTCCTGGTATTGTTGATTTTGCTCATAGCTAAGAAATTTAATACATATTAATTAGTTTTCAAAAATTTTCATTTTTTTTTAAATTTAAATTTAACATTTATTAGTTTCAGCTATTAATTTAAAATTGTTGTACATCTTGTGAAATGTGATATATTAGGAAGGTCAAATCTAATAAATTCTAATACGTAGTATAGAATACAATGTAATTTTAATAAATTTAAATTAAAAAATTTTTTAAAAAATATAACCTGTTTTGGGGTAACTCTTGTATACCTCCTTTATTAAAGAAGTTTCGAAAGAAATCTAGAAACGGCATCTTTTTCTATTGTTTTTAATAATAAAAGGCAAAATTTACGATTGCATCACTTTTATACCCACAATCTTCTTGAGTTTAATATCTTGTCTGAACTCAGCTCTTTTCAATTCCAAGCATTAGTCTTGAAAACGGAATATTCATGTTTCGAGACTTCGAGAAAGACCGTTCCTCGAATTTAAAGGACATAGCTAGAAATTCAGTTAAACATGAAGCTAGTTAAATAACAAGTTATCACAGTGGATAAAAAGTTATCTGATTGGTGTTGATTATAAGGATTTAAAATAAACCAAAGTTATACAAAAAAAAAAAAAAAAAAATTAAAAAAATATTTAATCTTTAATTTTTTATATTATATCATATGAATAAACATCAATTATATTGATGTTAACTAATACATAATTTTGGTAAAGTCATTTTCTAAATTTTAATTTGTAATACTAAACAAAATGGTATTTTTTATATTTCTTGTTTCGTTTTCTCTACACATCTATTATTTTTAAATTTTAATTCTAAAATAATTTTATAAAGTTAATTTGGAACTTATCATTGTCAGATATTATTTTATAAAATAATGAGAATTATGTCTTTTCATAATAAAAACTTGACCTCAACCACAAGATTTTGGTGTTTCCCTCTGTGAAGTTATACAGGAATTATAAATACCAAATACATGATTCCATGAGATATTTACTGTCAAAGATGAGATATTTACTGTTAAAGAAGTAATAGTTTTAATTAAGTTCTTACGTGCCTAACTATACAAATATTTAAAATAAATATTTAATTTCTAATTTTTAATTTTAAAAACTATTTATTTTAATGAGGAATTTTATAAATATCAATGTTTTGAATAAATTTTGATTTATGTCAAAAGTTTTTATTATAAGCATATTGATGTACAAAATATGTGCATAAGTTTCATTCAAGTTTATCATTTACAATAAAATTTCAAAATTTGTTAACGTTAAAAAATTATTCATAACATAAAAATTTATACATAATAAAATTGTCTTAAAAAACTTACTAAAAATGATTATATTTAATCGTTCTTTTATTAGTAGTGAATTTATTTTGAAAAATCAAACTTCAGTCTTTTTCAGTAAACAGCTCATTTTCAAGTATAATTATTGTCAGTAAATATCACTTTAAAGGAGTGTTTTTATCCGAGAATTAATTATGAGATTATTCATGTAATTGGAATAAAATACAGCTGAAAGTATGGACAGTAAATCTATACTTTGTTTTGGAGGTTATGGTGATACAAAAATTTAAATTTATTTAATCTTTTCAATATACAAATAAATGAAAGTAAAACAATTGGCGTTGTATTAAATTTTATTATTAATTTTATCATTCGATTATTAGTTTTGCAATTATTAATATCAAATGTAAAAATAAATATTTTAACTCCTTATATTACTGCTTTACTTTTTGTAAAAACATTATTAAATATATTTTTTCTTTTATATTATGTAACATTTTAAGAATTTCTAAACACTTTAAAATATTGTTATATTTAATGTTTTATGTATCTTATATGGTTTATTATATTTAACATAATTTTTTATTGATTTTAGCTGGTACTTACATTTAATATGTAAATAAGTAATACATAAAAATGAATGGAATTACTGGACAATTTCGAAAATCGACTTGGGATCCAATACTTATTATATTCCAAATTACTGCAGTGCAAAGTTTCATGTATTTTATTCTTGGATTTTGGATTATTATTATTACATCAATGTTAGGTACTACAAAATCTTTGGATTATGCATTTCAGTATAAAGAAATTCATGTTCGTGATATTAGTGGATATCTAGTAATATCTATATTTATATTTAATTCTATAATTGGTGCAGTAGTATTATGGTATCTTGTGCAAAGGACAAAGCAATGTATGGATTTTTCTTGCACTGCATATTTAATTCACCTTATTTGTTGTTGGATTTATAATGGAAATTTTCCAACAACTTTTAGCTGGTGGTGTTTAAATATTGTTAGTATGAGTATAATGTGTGTATGCAGTGAATTTTTATGTATGAAAACTGAATTAAAAGTGATTCCTCTAGGTATGAATAATCAAAAAACAGCATTATGAATTTATTAAATTTTATTCATTTTGTTTATTGATTTATATAAGTGTAAAATTTTTATGTAAAAAATTATGCTTTGTAAATTAATGCATAATTATAAAATAAGTAAATCAAATCTAAATTTTTACAATAAATATATATTTAAAAAAAAGTTATTAGAGTAATTCATTTTTACAAATAATTTATTACTTAATCAGACAAAATTTTTACTACATTCATCATTTATAAATTACAAAGTAAGAGGGAATTACTTTTATATTTTAAACATTTGGATGATCATCTGGTTTGTAAAATCTTAATCCACAATAGCCACATGCATGATTACCAGGTTTATCCTATAAAAAAAATATTATATTAAAAATACAAGTTAAAATTAATATTTAAATATTTTATTTTCAAAGTATAATTCTTAAGATAAAATAGTTTAGTTATTCCTTTTTACTTTTTATTTTTTTTTTCTTACTAAATTGATATAAACTTTGGGATGTCCAAGTGGTCCACCACCTCCATCACATGAAACAATACTTTCTTCACTGCAAGTTGGAGGCACTTCAGCTATTAATTTAATTGCCCAATTTTTATTTACATGCTTTTTTCTGTTAACAAATCTTACAAGTCTATAATCGCTGGAATCATATGTCTATAACAAATTTTATAATTAAGTAGAAAATATCTTATTATATTATGATTATATTATTATAACTAAAATTACTTTTTTTTATGGTGCAATAATTTATAATAGAATTTATATATTATAATAATAATTTATTAATAAAAAAAAATTATATGACTGACGTAACCTAGTTTATACAATATTTTAATTAATAATTCGCAAATCTTACATGATCAGTGTGCGTCTTTGTATCTTCGGGTTCCCATGTTGCATAGTATCGGCTAGATTGAATCAAAGACGGAGAGAACGATTTATATCCTAATTTAGTTTGATATTTAAATATACGAAGTACATTCTTAGTCGCCATATTTGTACTTCGTCTTTGACGACGGATTTGATAATTTTGTACAGATGGATTATGTGCCTATGCATATATATATATATATAAATAAAAATTAATTAATTTGTATAAATACAATAATTACATTTACAAAATAAAAATAATGACTGATTTATGCATGAAAAAATTTAGTTGCAACAAATTATGTTTTATTTATTACTTTCTTAAAATTACTGATTTGGAAAATTGTATAAATAAAATATAGTTAAACTTTTATTTATCGCATTCATTTTAAATAAGAATAAATTTGTATAAAACAATTATGGTGGCTTTGTATAATTTGAAAATTTGATTACAGTTTGAATGAACTTATCTTAAATATAAATTATTCGGTAAAATTACGGTAATATTTGAAAATTATAATTAAATAATTATTATAAATAATTACTAAGAATATTCACGGTAATATTTGAAAAAATTAATTTGTACATAAGTTCGAATTAAATAATAACATTACCATTTTTTAAAAATAATATATATATTTATTAATACACTGTAATATTCGCTAATAAACAAAAACATTAATTAATTATAACTGATTAATAATAATAAAATATACATTTTGGATATATCTTTACATAATAATATTGATACATGGATTCATAGATTCTATTTCATTTGTTAATTAAAAGAATTATTTAGGTTTTATTTTTTAATTGATAATTAGTATAGAAATAGATATATAATTTTGAATTAGTAATTAATATTATTTAGATTCTAAATATATAGTTATTGAAATGTTTCCAATTTAATGAGACGATTAATTATTATTGAATACAAAGAATTACTTTAAGGGTAAGACGATGAGAGATAGATGGAGAGAGAGAGAGAGAGAGAGAGAGAATGATAGCGAATAATGATGTTCTTAAAGCGATCTTGACATCGAGAAGAAAATGTATAATTAATTTTGATAAATTTTTGAGAATAAAATATTTGGATGTTGAATTTGATTTTTAAAGCCGTTTAAGTTATTTCAAAATCGGTGATCGTGTTATTAATAGTGTAAAAACATTATAAATTAGGGAAAATTGATGTACAAAAATAAGTATTTAATTTAATCTTCATTAATTAAAAAAACGCTGTTTATAATTAATAATTAAAAGGAAAATAGTATGCATGTCAATTTTAAAGCTTCTTAATAATGTACATATATTAGGTAGGTGGAGTACCATTTATTAATATAATTTATTTAATTTGAAAAAGCTATTTCTTATAAATTTACAATAATATATAATTTCAACAATATCAATAAATATATAACGATATAGTACATTTTTAATTGCATTCAATTTGAGTGAAATTTTTTACATTTACAAAATATTTAGAAAATGTATGTATCTGGTTTAGTATTTAAATACACTACAATTTTTTATAAATATTTGTATATTAAAAATATTAATAACAAACTTACGTTTTACAATATTTTTCGTTAAAATAAAATAAATGTTAAACATAATTTGTAAGTTTAATCATTTAATTTTAATTTAAAGTTTAGGAATATATTTTTGTTAGTAACGAAATGTAATACATAACTCATACACAGAATTATTATATAAAACGAACAAGAATATAAAACTAATACTATATATATATCTTGCAATTCATTACAACTATTAATTAATAATAATTTTCTAAGTTAGCTATAAAAATTTTCATTTTTGAATTAAAATTATTATATATAACAAACTATTGATCTTTTAAATTCGAATTTTCATTTACATCGACATTTGATTAACCAATTTACATTTTCCCGGTCTGACTGGCATTATCCTTTCAATTATCCATAAATCAAAATCCAGTGTGTTGGCAATAAACCGAATGACAGAAGTATGAAGTTTGCGCCATCTCATTGGTGTTATATTTTATTTTCTATTCATATTTTCTAAAGTTTATTTGAACTTTAGTAAAAATATTGGCTTCAATCTTGAAAGTTGCAATTTCAGTAATAAGCATTTAAATGTAATGTCGTAGAATTTATCTAATAAGTACTTTTACAATATACAAATTTGTGCATTATGAGTTTTGTAATGGAGCAATTGCTTTTTGCATTGGCTCTACTAGATACCGGTTCTCTTTTATTTCTTCTCGTGTACTTTGTATCCTTATTTTTATAATTTATCTGTATATACATATACACATGCACATGCCATGCGCATGCATATATATAAATATATATATATATATATATATATTTAAATAGTTAATTTAATTACAAAATAATTACAGTAGGATAGATATTTTTTACTTTCTATATATTAATCAAGTTCAGAAATTAAATTTTAAATTTTAATAGTTTAAATGGAATTAAAAGGTAGCTTCTACATGGAAGTATTATTTATATTTATATAGCAAAAAATGAAAAATAAAATATTACCACTTATTTAGATTAATATGTTAAATTTAGATGATTAAATTTGTATGATTTATTTAAATAACATGTTATTTTAATGATATTTTTTAAAATCAGTGTTTAATAACAGTTTAGACTATGGATATAATTAATGTATCTTATTTTTATTATATTAAATTAATTTGAATTCATTAATATTTTTCTAGTATGAGGAGCTTAGAAATATAATATTTATATTTTAATAAAAATAATATTCAAGTACTTAACAATAAATTTGTTTGACATTCGTTTAAGATAATAACACTTTCTGATTTAGAATGTGATTCTTTAAATGCTCGACAATGCTGTTCAAGATTAAATAGGGTATTTTTCAAATATGTGTATTAAATGAATTCTCTATAATGTGGTTTGCTCTTAATCATTATTATGTTCATAGTGGGTGATTCCAAAAGTTATAGCTCATACTATTCTATTATTTTTTCTACTTATTAATGGACAATGGATGTTAACTCTTGTTAATATACCAATGACAATGTGGTTAGTTTATGAAGTTTTTAGTACTCCTCAAGGTAACATGGGTGTATATGATCCAACTGAAATTCACAATCATGGTCAATTGAAAAGACACACAAGAGATTGTATGATATACCTTGGTTATTATCTAGTTTTTTTTTTTATTTATTTATATTGGTAAGTACAAGTAATAAAATTATATTTAAGAAATATCTGTAATTTAATTTAATAAAAATTATTTTTTAGTCTAATAGTATCATTGTTAAAAGGAGATCCAATTAATCGACATGAAGATGATATGGTTGAATTCTAAAATTTTAAATAATTTAAAATAAAAAATGATTTTCTTTTGAATAACTTTGTATATCCATTTTAAATATTAAATTTGGATAGCAATCAAGCATTAAATTTATATCTTGACATCTTACATTCAAAAAAAGTATAATACAACTTAATTAGTTTGAAATCTTTTGACTTTAATGGTTTTATATTCTTTGAACACATATACTTTAATTATATATGTAATTTTTCTTTTCTAGTCAAGTATATAATTAAAAACAAATAATAAATTTTTTAATTTAAGTAGATTATAATTATTTTAAATATTCAAATATATTTTTAATTACATTAATTTACATACTTTTGAAATTTTAATTATTTTTTTTTAATTGCTCAATTTTTAAAATAATGAATGAAATAAGATTTAAAAATAGTTTTTATTTTTTTAAAATAAAACTTGTATATTGTAATTTTTTATTTTGTCATTTTTATTTTGTTTATAATGAAATTTATATGTAATGTGGTAATTGACGTAAGAGAATTTTTTTTTCAGTTTTCATTGATTTCATAGCGAGTTTTAATTTTTTTTTACTATTTGGTATAAATAATCGATTTTTCTATTATTAAACATTTTTATCTATGCAGACTTATACCATCATATATAAAATGTATAAATAAACTCAAGTAATTTAATTTGAGGTATTGACTAAATAATAGTTGTAATTAAAATTTTAGATTAAGTAGATTGAATTAGATCTTTAATTAGATATTTTCACAGATATGAATATAATATTCTAACTGTACCAAAAAATAAGCTGTAAGAATAACAAATTCTAATAAATTATTTTAATACGATATTTTAAAAATCATGAATTATTATTTAAAAACATTTTTATAACAAATTAAAACTTATTCTTTGATCTACGTTTATATTTTTATCTGTATTAAATAATATAATTTTATTATCACCGATTAATTTACATATTATTTTACGTACTTAAGGATATTTTTAACATTTGTAATATATAAAAAAATATGTATACTAAAGAAATTATGATTTTTAAGTAACTTACAAAAGAAATAAATAAATTATTATTTTATATAATTTTTGTACGCATATTTTAAATGTAATTTTTTATCAACAACAAATTATAATAAGAATATAGAATTGTAGTTTTCATTATTTTTATAAGTTATAAAAAACTATTTCAGTATTTAATAATGAACTAAATATTACATAATTCATAAAAGTAAAAAGATAGGCTTTCTAATTTAATGAGTGTATTAATCAGTACATATATAATACTAAAAATATAATAAAATCGGTGATTACAAAACATGTATATAAAGTAAAATACAACATACAATGATTCTTCCACGAAATAGGATATTTGTCCTTGACAGATGAATGTATCACATCTACACTATTATGAATAGTATAAATACCTAATAAAAATATGTATTTTTCAAGCTATTTAAAATAATAAGAACAATTAAAATAATTATAAAAATATTTCAAATAATTTTTTTTTTATTTAAGAAAATATATTGTTATAATCAATTATAAGTATTTTATAAAATACAAAGTTATACAATCATCTATTTATTAAGTTCTTATAATTAAGAAATTTATTAAATTAATAAAAATGAAACTGAATTAATTCTTATAATAACTAAATTTAAGAAATATACTAAATATACAACAGATTTTCTTTTTATCAGAATTTATTCTTAGAAATAATGAGAAATTTAAAGCTACATGCACAGAACAGTAAACGGAAGTATGATACAGATGATTTATGAGTTTTCTTCTACATTATTTTTATCCGAATCTAATCATAATTTGTATTTATTAAATTGCATTAAAATACATTTATATGATAAATAAATAATTACAAATTCATTTTAAATATCAATAAGGCTGAATATAAATTTTTTATTCTAAAAATAAGAGTAATTTTTTTTATCTTATTTGATTAATGTATTATAAATATATTAATTATTTTTATTAAATACTTTTTTAAGTATTATTACTCAGTTAAATAATTTAAAACTAATATATAGAATATTAGAATATACAATATATAACAAAATAAATTAGAATAATTTTTAAAGAAAGAACGTATAAATGTAATTTAGAAACATTTTCATATAAAATTTATTTTATATCAGTTACTGTCATTATAGTTTCTACAATAATATTACATATCATATATTTTATATCTTTTGACATAAGATAATTGATATTGTGAAAAATTTAGTTTTTTGAATAAACAAAGATAAGATGAATATTTTCTTTTATTATCTAATACCTTATTCTTATACTAAAAGACTGTCCTTTTCGACAATATTTATATTAATTATAATGTTTCTATATCATTTTAAGTCATTTCTCTAAATAATCTCGATAAAATAATATAAAATAATAAAATATATGAAAATAACTTTACGCACTATCAAGTGTCAAAAGTTCTATCAAATTTGAAAATTTAATAATTCACATATGGAAGTTATGTAGCTATTCCAATTTTATATATGCAGAGATTGCGTATAATCTATTTTCAGTGCATTATTCAATAAATGTATTTATTAATAATAAACATTTTTTTATTTTTAGTTTACTAATATATTATTATTAATATACCACTATTCGCATTAAGCAATATTTTTAAATTATTAGCTTTGTATTTCAGTAAGTACAGATAATATAGAATTTAAATTATAGAAATAATTAATCCTGATTAATTTTTAATCTAGATTGTTTACGTTTACGCTAAAAATATTCGAATTAATTAATGAAAAGGTAGTTTTTAAATATATTCGATGAAGTATAAATTCAATTCACAGGAATATGATTTAATAAAATTTAAACTATGTAAATATAAGTAAGAGTGAAACACACGGTGAGAAATACAAACATTTGAATGCAAACAAAAATTGTGCTAAAATTTTAAAACGAGAAGATTATTAAAAAGGTCTATGCATTCTTTGCTTGATTATCTAAGTATGATAATAAGTATGATGTATAGAACATTGTGCATTTTCAATATAAAATCAAATTAGTGTTTGTAATTTATAATAAAATTTCAAATGTACGTTAAATGAATGCTCAAACTGAGTACGCTGCTGAGGAGTTACTTAAACTAAGGATGCTGGGATGTAAAATACAAATAGACCTTCTTATTCAAATGTAAATCTGTACATTAATATCCAACTTTATTTATTCTTTTTATTTGTAGATCATTGCGTTTTCGTTTCTTTTTCGTTTCCTTCTTCATCACAATGTCAGCAACTATAAATATGCCCCAGGATGCGTATACATTTGTATATTTACTTAAATATGAAAAATATTATTTTTTTATTTTAAACTATTTCTATGATTTTTTAAAGATATTTTTAAATTATAATTTCATTTCAGCCTTCATTCCTTCTATTATTTTAGTTTCTTAATATCAGTTTACGCAAATATATTATAATATTTTAATAACAACTTTTCTATGAAGAATTATTTATTATTTAAAATAACTATTAATTATTAAATAAAATCTTTGTAAGATATTAAATTTTTAAAATATTTTGTATACTTTAGGAATATCTTCAATATGCATACAAATTTCATTTAGTAATGATTAAATAAAATGTATTTTAAATAGATTATGGTGGAAACAAAAAGGTAATTTCACTCGATTAGACATAATGTATGAAATCTTCAAATGATTTGGAAAATATAACTTCGACTAAATATAAACAATTAAAAACAGTGTAGAAAATTTACAATATTTGTATTTATAAATTCGAATACATAGATTGTAGTGATGGATTATTTTCCCAATATTGTAGTTCTGTGACCCACTAAACTGTAAAAGCTAATTTACCCTCAGTAAAGTTCAATACTGTTTTCCCATCTTTGTAGTTTACGTCTATTTTTGCCATCTACGATGTATTTATTCACTGGTTCGGATTTGTGTTTGCCAATATAATGGCTTATTAACGATTATTGAAAATTGACCTTATCTCTTCGTTCTCACTTAATTAAATTTATTAATAATTGAATTGTTTATAGATATAATTTATAGTTTTACATAATTATTAATTTCTAATCAATAAAATGCTGATTGATATTAATGTAAATTTAATGTATATTTAGTTTTTCACTTTCAATGATTGTAAGAAAAATGTTTAATCAATTATATAATAAACTAAAGTTTCGGAAGAAATTTGAAATTAGTTGGCCTTTCTGATTATATTATATATATGTTTCTCTTTTTTAGCCTTATTAATTGCGTTCCTGTTCCGTTATTTCATTTAGCATTTATGGATTTTTATATAATTTACTTATTGGTTTAATATCTCTAAATAATTATTTCCGCCTATAAGTATAATTTTTAATGATTTAAATATTATTCTTTCTAATGAATATAAATGTGGATTAAAATCGTACTTAAATATTTTGAAAACTGTACAAAATTTTATATTTTTATTAATATTTCGAAGGTCGAAACCGAAATTATTTAAAGTATTTTTTATTTGATTTCGAATAATTTAAATTAAATATTTAATAACATTTTAATAAAGCGAAAATGACGTTATTTATTGGCTTTTTTAAAATTTTAAAATTTAAAAATTTTTAAAATTTAATCTGTTTTAAAAGATTTTTTAACTGGGATACATATTTACGTATTCAATAGAATTTCGGAAGTTAGACCTTACGATCGATTTATTGGCGTTAAAAATATGTCGTAGTTCCGCACAACAATTATATACAAATATAGTATTTGTTTGTTTGTTTTTATCAGCATAAATAATTTTATATTTTCATTGATTTTGTTTTTTTTTTATTTTCGAAATTAAAATTACAAAATTTTATTTATATAGTACGGTATTAATATTCAAGGCACCAAATTATTTTTTTTTTTTATCGTAAAGAATTTTATTCCAGGTGAAGTCATTTATTGCATTCTAAGATATTATTTACTTTTTATAATATATTAATGATTTAGTTTTAGTGATTTTGATTTCTTATATTGTGTTAATTTCTCTCTAATAATATACTAATGAAATTTAAATTTAATAAATTTAATAAAATTATTTCAATAGTTTTTTTGTATTTAAAAAATTATTATGGTAATATTTTATTTATGGTTGTATATACTTCAGGTTGCTAACAAAAATTCTTAGAGAAATATAAAATTTTGTTATAATTTATTATATTGTAAATTAAATTTAATTTAAATAAGTTGATAAACGAAAAATCTATATAAAATTTAATATTTGAAATAATTAATGTTTATGTAACTATGATATGCTTGAATTGTTTAATATGTAAAACATTATAAATAACTTAATTTAGTTTTGAATAACTAATAATCTTCTGATAAATAATAAATCATAAGAGCCAAAGGTCGATAAATTTCGAAAATACTAGAAATTTCTTTTTTAATTATATATTATGAACAGTACTTTTTCATTTTTATTTTTTTTAAAAATTCACCAATGAAATATTATGAGAAATATTCAAATTTATTGAACATAGTTGTTTATAGAAGGCACAAACTTTTGTTAAATGTATATTATAATGATAATTTTTTTGCGATTTCTATATCAATGTCTTATAATTGAATCAATATAAGTAACTACTTAGTAATGTCATTGACATAAATATTAGTATGAAGAATTTTACAAACTTTACATTTTAGTGATTTAGAGAATTTGTTATTGAATTTATTATGTTTATTGATATTATAAATATTTTAATAGTTTTATAATTATAATTGAAGTATTTTGGAAAATTGTTAAAAATATTAAATGACCTAGTTTCTGAGGTCGTAAAGGCATGCTCTTTCAGTTGAAGCAATGAAATGTTATGTAATAAATAAAATTTATTATGGATTAACTTTGGAATAGAATATTATAATAAAATGAAGCAAATGTATCGACCTCTATATTGTCTTTGGAGTAACCAGGCGCATATACATTTAGGATGCATATATACATCTAAAGTAGAACATATAGCGAATGTGAAAAGTTCATAGAGATCCTCGAGCGTGATCGCGCGTCTGTAAGAACGTTAAGCATACGCGGGGTGTGGCGGATGCAGCAGGGTTGATGGAGGGGGCGTATGAGAGGGCAAACAATAGTGGTAGTAGGGTGGCGTGCGAGACAGAAAGCGGGGGCGGGGTTGTCAAAGCTAAAGACTGAGAGAATATTAAAGGCGAGTCCGATAAGTTGAAGACTAGCGAATATAAAGAATACGACTGTATACTCGAATTTTATATTACCGAGATTAAGTTAAAGCGAGCGAGCTGTAGGGATTCGCGCGCACCAGTCGCGCTCTAGAGAGCGCCTCCTGGTGTTCAGGGAAGCGGAAAAGAGGAGAGAAGAGAGGAGAGAGAGAGAGAGAGCGTACCGTCAGTGGAGATGAGGAGATATCGTTATTGGATAGAGTAGAAGAGAAATAATAATAAGAGGTGAGGCGAGGACTGCCCACTCATTCGCAGGTACACACGATAATCTGCACGTTATCCGAAAATGAGAAGTAGTTTCTTCATGGTTCGCGATACATTTGTGTAAAAGAGCGGATCAAGAGCCAGTACGGTGTTGATTTCGCTTGGACTGCAATTTACCAAGAGGACTGCCCATTCACGGCCTTCTGCTTCATCCTACTTAACTTCTGTATGATCTGTGGCTGCGTGCGTGTGTTAGAGCCTGCGTCTGCACATTAGTAAGCTAGTAGTGCCAGTGCTCTCCTTCATTCTGCTGTTTTCATCCTTCCTGAAGCTCTAACGTTTTAAAGTTTTTTCAGTCGACACCAGTCAGGAATCAGGATGTCCGTCCCTGTGATCCAGTGCTTCCATTTTTGACAAGCGTGAGGGACAAGGAGGTAATGAGCGTTATTCTAGTAGAGTTTCTATAGAAAAGTGTAAATAAAAAGTGATAAGATTTTCGTTATACATATAAAACATTAGTTTTTCTTAGTTTTGACATTTTAAGATTTTCATCAAGTACAGTTAACTAAGCTTAATGCATTTCCAATTTTTCTTGTCTTTTTTTCAACCCATACTTTTTTAAAAATATCTTTTTCCTTCCTTAGAACACCCTTTCCATTTCTATGTCATGAAGACCTTAATATTTTATTTACTCAGATAGGTTCATTCGGATTTTAACTCTAATAATTCCATTGAATCCACATATAGAATGTTTAACAAATTTTTTTCTCACCTCTTGCATAAATTTGCTTAAAATTAAGATCGACCTAATAGATGAAATCTTTTAATATTTATAAGTTTTGAATCATGGTCAGATATACAACTGTCTTTAATACAAAAATTTGTAATATATCTACTTGTTTTTACTTGTAATGGAACATTTACTTAAATAGTAAAGTAATAAAAGCAAAAAAAAAACAAGAAAATCTCATTAATAATTATTTATTTTATATGTTTCTTACAATGTATTTCACGTGCATATCATTGTTTATTTTCTTTTAGATCTTTCTTAATGCTCCAATAAGAAGAATATAATACTCAATTCATAATATAAAGAATGGACACAACCATGTCAAGATTAAACGAAATTGTTTAATGTATAAGTTTTTTTCCATTGATTATTAATGAATTCATGCTTTTGAATTTACTACCTTGTGATAAAAGAATACTCAGAAGTAATGGCAAGCACAAAGTCAGCTGAAAATGCTGTTCAAACAAGGCCTGTGGAAATATCACAACAATTACAGGATGGGGAAAAATTTGTCAAGTGGGACGAAGTATATATTTTTTTATATTTTGAATTATAAAAAATCCAATATTTTTTATTTTGAAACTTAATTTATTATTAATATTATTAATAAATAATATAATTTATTATGTATTTTTTCATTAATGAAATCATAAGATTAAATTACAATAATATAATTATATAGATAATTATTAATATTGTAATTTTTTTAAATTACAATTTTATTATCCCGAGCGTACTATGAGCAAAAGTTCACAAAAATATTTTTAAATAGAATTATCTATCGATATCTTTCTTTTATTTTAATTTCATGTATATTATAATATTTTGTTAAAAACAAATTGCATTAAAAAGTTTTCAAACTATGGCTTATAATTAAAATAAGTTAATTACTTCAATATGATTTATTATTTTGTTTGTGTATAGGATTCTGGGGTAGCAACACCGGTTACTTTGAAAGTCGACAAACATGGCTTTTATCTTCATTGGATAGATCAACACAACGAAATGGATATGCTTGATATTGCTATGATTCGAGATACACGAACCGGGCAATTTGCAAAAATACCCAAAGTGTGTATTTAATTTTGAAGTTGGCATGCAAATATTCTTGAACAGTTGTAATTGATAGTGTAACCTTAGATACTTATTATTTCTACATTATACTATACTATAAGCTTGTCTAATTTTACCACCTTTTATACAAATATTAGTATAAATTGAATACTAGTCGTTTTATCTATTATTTTTACATTGTCAAAACATTTTAAGTATTAAGTACGAATCAAAAGAAAATTATTTTTAAAAAATTTTATTACACAAATCTTTTTACTTTTTTCATTTTCTTTGGCTATTTATAATAACTTTTACAAAAGAGAATAATACCAATGATATATTAATGTATTATATATATAAATATATATATATATATATATTATGTAATAATAAATATTAATTTTTAAAAGTTTAAAATTTTAAATTTTATTAAAAAAGAAATTTAAAAACAATATAATTTGGAATTTAATAATTAAACTTAATTAAGCATAGATTTTTAGAATGCATTTTTGTTATAAGAAAATATTATAATGTAAATAGTAAAATACTTTTCTAATTATTTACTGTTAATTTTATATATGATATTAGATAAAGTATTGAATGATATAATAAAAAATTGAAATTAACAGGATCCAAAATTAAGAAGCCTTGTAACAATGGGCTCTCAAGATTCTTTGGAAGATAAGACTGTAACAATCTGTCATGGTTCAGACTTCGTAAACATGACTTTTATTAATTTTTGCACAACGCGTGCAGAAATTGCGCGACATTGGACTGATCAGATTCTTCATTTGGCTTATAATCTTACTCAACTTAATATTAGCACAATCATGTTCTTACAAAAAGCTCACACGAAACTGACATTATCTGCAGATAAATTCGGAAATATACCGGTCAAAAAGTAAGCAAATATTTTAAATATATTTTTATATTTAAATACATGTATATGTAAATAATCAATAGATATTACGTTAATATTAAGAAATCATAGTAATAAAATCTTTTAATTATATTATAAAAAATACTAAATATAAATCTCAGAGAATAAATCTATTTCTAATTATTTGTTCTATTTTTTATTATTTTAGTATAATTAAAATGTTTACTCAAAACAAGGAAGATCGAAAACGTGTTGAGAAAGCCTTGGACATTTCAGGTTATGCTTCTGGAAAAAATGATTCAATTTCTTCACAGAAATTTCAATTTGAAGAATTCTTTAATTTTTATAAATCACTTACTCAACGCTCAGATGTAGAAAAAGTTTTTGAAGAGATAGTTGGTAATCCTAAACGAAAATTAATGTCTGTACCTCAGTTCGTTGAATTTTTAAATCAAATTCAACGTGACCCACGTCTTAATGAAATATTATATCCTTATGCTAATTCTATAAGAGCAATGGAAATTATTAATCAGTATGAACCAAATAAATATAACGCTCAAAAGGGTCAGCTAAGTTTTGATGGTTTTCTTCGTTATCTAATGAGTGAAGATAATCCTATTGTTGCTGTATCAAAGTTTGAATTATCTGATGATATGGATCAATCACTTGCTCATTATTTTATTAACTCTAGTCATAACACATACCTTACAGGTAATTTTTTAAAAACAGGTTTCGATAATCGTAGTATAAATTAATAAGTAATTTTTAAAGGTCTTAAGTATGTAAAAGAGTTTGAATATAATTTAGATAACTTTTATTATTTATTTTCTGCAGTGTACTATTTAATTGACTTTTTTATAAAATAAAATATTTATAGGCCATCAGCTGACTGGTAAAAGTTCTGTAGAAATATATCGTCAATGCTTACTGGCGGGTTGTCGATGTGTTGAGCTTGATTTTTGGAATGGTAAATTTGATGAACCTATTATTGTTCATGGGTAAATACATTTTTTTTTAACATAATAAACGTAAAAGTTATATAAATATTTTATGTCGTATGTATTTTAAAATAATATTCATTTAAAAAAATTTTTATTATTATTTAAATATTAAATTATAAATTATTTAAATAAATAAATATATGGCATATACACTTGTTCACTCTATTTTTTATAGGTATACATTTGTACCTGAAATTTCGGCTCGAGATGTTATTGAAGCGATAGCTGAGAGTGCCTTTAAAACATCGGAGTATCCTGTAATACTAAGTTTTGAAAATCATTGTAATCCAAGGCAACAAGCAAAAATCGCCCAATATTGTAGAGAGTACTTTGGAGAAATGCTTCTTGATGCACCTCTTGAATCACATAAAGTAAGCATTCTAAGTAGATGTATAAGTTTCTTTACATATTTCTTTAAAACAGATGTTAAAAGATTCTTTCATATTTTCAAATTATATTATATTTTTAGTTAGAACCTGGTCAACAATTACCACCACCTGCATTGTTAAAGAGAAAAATTATAATAAAAAATAAAAAAAAGCATCATCACCATCATCATAAAAAACATCACAAGAAACAGCAAGGACAGACCGAAGGCATAGAAGAAGGCATTGATATTTGTGAAGAAAATGGTAGTGAGAACCAATCAGCCAAAGGAGAAAACGGGCCTCCACCTGACATTATTCCATTAACTGAAGTATTAGATGGTGTAGTAGTTGGAAATGGTAATGTTGAACATCAAATAGGTAATGGAGAACTTCATCCACCTATGTTACAACAACGACAAGGTAGCAAAGATAGTACTCAAGATGATGATGGTACGTTTATTTTTAAATTTATGTATAATCGTTATGTAATTACATAAAATTTTTTTTCATATTTTTACATTCGTTAAGATTGATTAATTTTAACATATTTACTGTAATTTAGATGATGAAGATGAATCAAGTACTGAAGATGATGAATCCAATGCAGACGATATTAAACTGCGTCTTGATGATAAAGTAGCAGTTTCTGAGAAAGCAGCTGCTGCTAAGGAAACAGAGGCCGGGGCCGAAATTTCAGCTTTAGTTAATTATGTTCAACCAGTCCATTTTAGTAGTTTTGAATCTGCAGAAAGTAAGATATTTTAAATATGTGTTAAAAACCTTATTTTATTTTAATAATATTTTATTAAAATCAATTAAATATCAATTATTATTTTTTGATTAGAAAGTAAAAAATTGATAATATATAAAAACATTTTTAGAAAAAAATCGTATGTACGAAATGTCATCATTTGATGAAAAACAGGCTACAACATTATTAAAAGAACGACCGCTGGAATTCGTCAATTACAATAAGCATCAATTATCCCGCGTTTATCCATCTGGTACACGTTTCGATTCAAGCAATTTTATGCCTCAAGTGTTTTGGAATGCTGGTTGCCAACTTGTTGCATTGAATTATCAAACCTTAGGTAATTTTCTTGGTGAAAATAAATTAATTTTTTAAATAAAAAATGTATATTTTATAAATTTTTCTAATTATTTTTAAGATTCTTAAGTTCGGAAAATTTTTATGCAATTTCAGATCTTGCTATGCAATTAAATTTAGGTATATTTGAATATAATAAACGTTGTGGCTATTTATTAAAACCTGAATTCATGCGTAGAAAGGATCGTCGCTTAGATCCTTTTGCTGAGTCTACAGTTGACGGTATTATTGCCGGAATGGTTCATATTCATGTTATATCAGCTCAATTTTTAACTGATAGAAGAGTAGGTACCTACGTTGAAGTTGATATGTATGGTCTTCCAGCTGATACTGTCAGAAAGAAGTTTAAAACGAAAATAGTCCCTAATAATGGCATAAATCCAGTATATGATGAAGATCCTTTTGTTTTCAAAAAGGTTGGTTATTATTTAGTATTGTTTACGTTAAATTAAAAAGTTGTGTCAAAATTGTTGAAGTGATATTGCTATTGAGAATAGGATATAAAAAAATATTTTCAGTTTAAAATATATTTTTAAAGATTGAATTTGCCTTATATAATTAGAATTAATTATTATTTTAATATAGATAGTCCTACCCGAACTAGCTTCTATTCGAATAGCAGCATATGAAGAATCTGGTAAGATGATTGGCCACCGTGTTCTACCGGTAGTTGGTTTATGTCCAGGTTATAGGCATGTGGCTTTGAGAACTGAATGTGGACAACCATTGCCATTAGCTAGCTTATTTCTTCATGTTATAGTTAAAGATTATGTACCAGATAAACTAAGTGATTTAGCAGAGGCACTTGCTAATCCAATAAAGTATCAGAGTGAACAAGAAAAAAGAGAGGTACAGTTATCAGTGCTTACAGATGATATGGAAGAATCGCCTAAGGGTTACGTTGAGGTAAATAAATTTTGTGTGAAATTTAAGTAAAATATGAATTCTAATAAGTTTATGTTCCATTCTTTAATGTATGTTAATTTTAATTTTATAATTTAACAAATCATCTTAGTTATATTTACATACCATAATGTCATAATTTTTTAATACTTTCCTGTCCTGTAATTCTTTTAAAAAAGTGTGTAAATGGTGTTTTGAATTAAATATTTATTTATTGTTATTTATTTTATTATTCATATATTTCTGTTCATTTGATAACACATTGATTTTCTTATTATTTTAGATTAAAGAAAAAATTAAGGAAAAGGTTGGGAGTCGACCAAGTTCCTCTAAGCCAGTAGTGAGTTTTTAAATAATTCATAATTTTTGATTGGAACATTTTATTGTAAACTAATATTTACAATTAGTTATAATACATGATTAAAAATTAATATATTTTATATTGCAATGAAATAATACTGCCACTTACGATTTTGAAATTCTTCAGACTTTATAATATGATTTTTATTTTCCCAAAGCTTATAGAAAAATTTAATTAAAATATTTACTACATATTTTATTATTTCAAATATATAATTGAAATTAAATTTTGTATGGAAATGTATTGTTAAACTAAGTTTTTAACTGTATTTTAAATAAAATGTTTAAGATGTATTATATAATTTTAACGTACTTATAAATTAATCTTAAAAGATGAATTAAAAAACAAATTTTGAAAAAGTGAATTTTAAAAATTTGTAAAGAAAATTTTCACATAAAATATCATTTTATTTAAATTTTTTATAATTTACTATGATCGATTCATTACTGTTTTAAATTTGCTTATTAAGTAATACTAAATCTATTAGAAGTAATAGAGCTTTAAAAATGTTTTCAATGAAATATTCTACTAAGATTTATGAATAAAAAATTATATTGTATGTCGAATTTTAACATGATTGTATTAGGACGAGAGTGGTAAATCGAAAAGAGTGCAGTCCTTAGGTGAATTACCTGTTCTAATGCCGAGCTCAGGTAGTCCCCATGGAAGACCATCAATCGGACCTATGACTACATTGGATTCTCAAAAGCTTGAAGATGGAATTTCATCACTTATGGCGAATGCAGCTGATGTCTCCGCAAATAAGAGTCCACTTAATGCTAGTATGAGTAAGTATTCTGTTTTTAGAAATTAATTATTATGAACAGCGTCTAATAATTTTAAAAAAAGGTTCATTTTCTATAGTATCTGAGGATATAGTCGCTGAAACATTAGATAAATTAATGGAGAACAAATTAGTCAAAGAGAAAAAAGTAGAGCTGGAAAAAAAATTGGATTCTTTGAGAAAAAAACAAGATAAGGTGAATTTTTGAAAAATTTTATTTCAATAGACATATATCATGATAAATAAAATTTAAATAAAAATTTTTTTACAATTTTGCATTTAATTTACTTATAAATATTTATTTTTTTTTTTATAATTCATTTTTCGTATAAATTGAATATAAATATATAATTATCTGCAAAATGTTATTTATATTGATATTATTTTTTTTTTCGATTGTTTAAATTGCTTAATTATGTGATTGTAAGACTTAATTACATAAATCTATAAAAATTATTTTACAGTTAATAAATCTAGTTAGATTTTCATTAATAAAATAAACAAACGACTAAATATTTATTATTTATATATTTGAGTTTCATTGATATTATATTGATTTTATTATTATCTATTATATACTTTAAAAACTGTTAGAGAATTCTCAATGTTTATATGAAGAAAATTGTCATTATTTTATAGGAGAAGGCACGTATGCAAACTGGGAAGGGTTCTGTCGATGGTGAAAAACCAAAATCAAAGTTCTATATGAGTCAGAAATTGATGCAGTGTCTATCAAGTAAAAATATGTATGTATAAAACAATAACAATCTTACCTATATTAATTACAGAATTTTAAGTTATAAAAAATTTATAATAATTGAAATAATTGAAAATTTGAAAAGAATAGTTCTTATATTCAATACTTTATATTGTAAGAATTTGTGGATGATTTATTTTTAATGAATTTAAAATTTGGTAACAAAAACTATTTTAATTGTATTTTTTTACAATTATAAATTTATACATTTTATTATATTATAAATTTTATATTAATTTTATTATATAATATTATAAGTTATAAATTTAATAAATTTAAATATATATTATAAATTTAAATAAACAAATACAAAAGTCTGAGTCTTAGTTTCTCTAGCGAAGTAGGTCTCAGCACTCTGGCCCTTCCCGAATCTACGGAATCAATCGAAGCAGATAATCATGATGGTATTGAAGTGCCGTCAAAAGGAATTCCTAGAAGTCACAGCGAACGAATGCTTACCGTGAGCAAGGAACACGTGTTGCAAGAACGTGAACTCCAAGAGAAATACCATGAGAGTATGTTTGCAACTGTGGAAAAAGTGATGAGATCGTCTCAGTCTAGTCAGATGAAGACGCTTCAGGCGCTCTACGAACGCGAGACTGCAGATGTTAAGAGAAGGTTACAAGCTAGCAGACACGAAGAGGTAGATTGTTATTATTACCTATAATATTAATAATAAACGATTCGTACTTATTTTAGTTTCGACTTTTGCTTTGTCAGTACACGATAATTATTCGGGTTTATAATATTTATTTTATACTTGTAAGAAACATCTAGACAATACAATTTTTATTTTATTTAATATACTTTTTAAACATGATAATGCCTGTATATAGTTTTATTAATTTTCATATTATAATAATAGTATTAGATCATAAATGAATTAATGTTAATAAAATTATATTAAGTTTGTATGCTTTAATATTTTAATAATAGGTCAAACATTTGGCTAAAGCTCATAAGGACAAAGCTGAGTTTGATCGTTTGAAGCGAGAAGTAGCAAAATCAACGGTTGAAAAGGGCGTAAATGAGTGTACAAGATTGACAAAAATATATGAAAAAAAGAGATTGGAATTAGAAAAGCAACATGAAGAAGTTCGTCAGCGGTTTGAAGAAGAAAAAGCAAAGGTAAATTTTTGCATTAATTATGTTATAAAAGTAATTTAATTAAGTTTATGTGTAAAATATGATTTAATATGATTTGATAAGAATTTGAAATGATAATGATTTATTCTAATTCAGAAATTATTTAGAAAATGAAGTCATGTTTCTTAATACTTGAGGAATTTAGCATTTTTTAATTAGTTTATATTTTTAGGTAAAATATTTAAATTTATATTATTTGTTTAGAACACTTTGAATCTATTAAATTTACTTTAATTACTTTGTACTATTTTTTGTATTTTTTTAAAACAAATATTTTAATATATTAAACACTTAAATTTTTTAGGTTATATAACAAATTTGTAACGAAATAATTGTTCATAATTTTTTATTAAACAGGTTCGAGTGGCTCTTCAAATAGAATATACTAGCCGTTTTACTAAACTCGAAAAAGATGAAGTGGATTTGCCTATAGTGAGTGTTAGTCAGGCTGTAACTGAAGTTGTTAGTGAAAAGAGTTATTAGCAGAACGCTGGGCGCTGTGGTTGGTTAAGATGTTTCCAGCGCAATACACATCCATAAGACAAAAAATTTTATGGTAAAAAAAACACTTATTATGTAAAAGGTTTCTCTAAGAGAAAAAGATTTACAAGGGAGATTTTTGAAAGGATATTAAAAAAAGTAAAAGCAAGAAAATAAAAACAAGAAAAAAATACGATATATCAAAGAAAAGGCAAAGGTAAATGTAGCTGCATTTTCAGTACATATAACATTCCGATTCCCTGTTAAAACAATTTTTGATTGGGAACTTCCCATAAATATTTTACAGTCCTTTAATGAAATACAAAAATGTTTGCACTTACATTTTGTTTTATAAAATATGAATTGTAGGATTTAGAATCAAAAATAATGTGATTTGTACATGTGTACAACACCAGCATATAAAATTATCAATTGTACTCGCAGTATTAAGAATTGTGAAAATATTATAACGTGTATTGAAACTAGTGCTTTGAAATTATTCTTCACGCATGAAAGCAAATACAAGAAAATGAGAATTATACTTAAATAAAACATAAAGATAAAGAGGAAAGAGGAAAAAATAGAGAAACCTAAAAAACATTCTGACTATTCATACTTGGTATATGATTCTAAATAAGTGTAATCTTTTTAAACTATACTCATAACATTATTGTTATATACATAAGACTTTATATTTTCTATTAAATTAATACTATTAAATATTGCGAATCATTTTATTGATAATGAAAGAAAATACTATTCAGACGGAATACTAGAAAGTAGATCCGATTTGAATTTTACTGGCCTAGCAGAAAATTAAGTTTTTTAAAAAGTTGGATAAATAAATATTACAACTTTGTAAATTTACATTCTTTACTAAGAATAAGAATCGCTTCAAAGAAAGTTCATTGTACAATTTTAAATAAAAAACAAAAATAATTGGCATATGTAAATTTTGTAAATTATTTTCTCCTTCAAAAATTTGAAGAGAAAAAAAAGAAAATTCGGCTCAACTGTCTGTAATGTAATTCTAAATTTTTTTGTTTATTTAAATAATAATAAATAAGTGAAAAGTTTTTTGATATTCATTAATAAGAAGTTACAGTAAAAAATTAAATGAATTTATAAGAATGTGAGTGATCACGGTAAATAACTGAAGTCGAGGTAGATCACTTTTTTGAGAAGACAATCAAAAATGTTACCTACGCAATATTCTGCGGTTGTAACATTTTCCTTGTTATTATTAATTCATATAACATTCGTATGTATAAATTATATGCCGCATGAAAGATAATGCATATATTATAAACATAAGAATAATGGCAATGATAATATGAATAAAAATTAATATAATAATTAATATAAATGCTGGGTCATAGTTGTAAAGATTAATTATTACATCTGTAAGGCAATTTTAACTATCTTAACAATTATAAATATGTTAAGGAAAAAAATTTGCAAAATTATCTGTTACATAATTGGAGTTGTACTCCAATATTTTCATCGTAATGATGAATAAATCCTTAAACATGCCAGTTAATGTTTGATAATTTGCGTAAAAAAGCGAAAATTAATATTGTGCGAACACAGTAGGCACGGCGTGTTGTGATATTAATGGATCTCAAAGCAATCAATTAGATCGCTATATAAAAATTTAAATGTAGGCGGTCGAAAGCAAGTGAAATTATGCGATGAGGAAGGTTGAACGCAAGAAATGAACGTTCATTATTGTATTTAAACGATCAGAAAAAATTTGAGATGAAATTTATATATAAAATTTAATTATTTATATAATTACAGAATTTATTTAATACTATGTTATAAAAGAACATTTTTATATAAAGTAGTAATATTTGAAAGTTTTTGTATATTTTATATATTATTTATTTTATATTGAAAAGTAAAGTTTTTTTTTGAAACGTTATTTTATTTCTTAAAAATTCATTAAGTACAATATATTATTTTATTATTAAAGTTTAATAATAAATTTTAATATAAAATATTAAAGTTTATAGACTACTTTAAATTTTATAAATCAATAATAATTTATAAATTAATCTGTCATACTCAGTAATAGTGCAAGGTGAAAGCAGTTATTGTACATAAAAGCAATATGTTGTGATAAATGCACGTTAGTATATTATTTATGTCTATACTATACGTCAATTATATTTTTAAGCATTATTCATATACAATTGTTTTATTTTAATGTAAATTTTATACATTTTATTCATGTGTATATTTTATATAATTTTTTTTTATAAATGTGATAAAATCATTTGTTACTGGGTATGTCAGGAAATCGATAATATTTGTATTCATAATGGTTCCTGCATTCTTATTTCAAATAGTTAATTTAAATTACATATAAACTTTTACGCTTAATAATGCGACAAATTCAAATGAAATTTATAATAAGTCTTTTATTATAATTTATGAGTCAATAAGCGTTTTTGAAATTAAATAGTTTATAACGTTCTCAGATATGAAGTATAGAGCTGAATTATGGAATTTGCGAATTTCCTTTGTTAAAAGTTAATTTTATTAATAAACAGCTCTAGTTTATGTTGTTAATTATAAAAGCGAGATGATTGTAAAATTAAGTTAATATTTTATATATAGTACATTAATATATATATATATATATATATATATATATGTAATTGTTACGATTAGCGCATATATGTATAATCTAATTTATTTTGAGTGCGACGAGTAGTAAGGTAGAAATTAAATACAAATTTATAACAACTTATTCTGGAATCACTTGTTAATACTTCATGAAAGTAATCAAATAAGCGATATTTTCTTTTATTTTATAATTTATCAATTTTTAATAGTCTTTCAAGATAAACGATATGTTTTCATCTTATACGTTATAAGTAATTTGAGAGCGTGAGATAAACTGCGAAAATGAAAAATTGTATTTAAAATAAGGAAAAGATAGGTGTTATTTCAGTTCTTCCAATTATCACGTATTGTTATATAAGTTATTATGTGTTGTTGCTGTTAATGTTATTAAATATATAGGTAGACGAGAATTATAACTACGCGATGTCATTTTTAATATAAGAAATTAATATAATATAGCTTATTATGTAGATTAAATCTTCGTTATATAAATGAGCATTCGAATACTTACAAGTGGATTGTTTAAAAATTTATAAAACAACAGTTATAAGTAGCTTATCTCGAATTAGAAATGTAGTGACATATATTTTAACATTTTTATTATATTTATTTACACTATTTATAGATTGTATATTATTTCCAAATTGAAATTAATTATTTATTACTTTGCCTATAATTATATAGTTCAATATGAAAAATAAAAGTGAAAAAACTAGTCTTTTCAATTTTAATGTAAAGTGGTCACGATAATCAATAAATTTTAGTGTTAGAGTTTATTATAAAATAATAACGGTTGTAAACGCATTTTGTTTCCTTCAATTTTCTTTTCTTTCTTTTCTTTTTTTTAGAAAGAAATGCAAATTTCTTTGAAATCAGTAGAATGAAAATATTTATAAATGCTAAAAATGATGTATATTTTAATTATTGCATTTTTACTTTTTCAATTTTTGTTACTGAATCTTTTGTATGTTTGATGTTATTAGAAGTCTAAGGTTTTTTAATGCTTGTTAATTGTTAGTCTAAAGGATTCTTATTCAAGTAACAGAAATAATTATATTTAATTTTTGTTTTATTTTTCGTTTATTTCTCGATAAATTCGGTATTAAATTAATAGTTTTATGGAATTATCAATATTTTATTCTTAAAAAAAAAATAAAAAAATTTTAATGTTCTTATAAATGTGTCAACAAATTTATGAATCTTATACTTTTTAATAAATATTTTACTATTCTGTTAATTGAAAACATGAATATTAACAAAAATTATTAATTTTTGTTACGTAAATCAATATGTGATTTAGTATTTTATAATGTTGTGGTTTTAATACTTTCAGAAAGATTCTATAATTTTATAATATATTAGACAATTAACATATGCAGCTATAAATAAAATTAATTCAAAGTTGTTTAAGATTTTATCTAGTAGCTTTCATAAGTTTATGCTATAGTGAATTAAAAATTAAATTTAATGTGTTATAGTAGTATTTTACATAATGGAATTGAAATACAAAAAAATGTATGCTTTGTGTCTTTTTTTATATTTATATTTATTTATATATAATAGTTACAATAATATTGCAAGATTTATGGATTTAATTTTTTCAAATGCCTTTTTGATTTAGTAAGTTCAGATAAATATTTCATATAGTTATATAAACTTATATATGTAAGTTATATAAAACTTGAAAAATACTAAAATACTAATTTTGAATTTCATAAATTATTAGTAATATAAGGATAAAGTAATATAATTATTTATTGCCTAAAATTATTAGTTAATATATACCTAATAAAATATACAAATGTTTATATACACATTTATATTGCAAAAATAATAAAAAGTAAAATTGTATAACGTAAATATTTATGTTTACGCCATAAAAGAAATTCAAAGATTGAAAACATCTTATTTTTATTTAAAACTATTTTAAGCTTTAAAAATATATAATATAAATACAAAAACATTTACTATTTCATTTGTATTTTGATGTTCTCTTTTTTGTTCAGTGGCTTAGTTTGTAAATCTTACAATTGAATATTTTATTTTAAAATTTCTATTCATAATGAATTTATATAGATTTCAGTTTATTTTTCTTATATAATTTTTCTTATAAATAGATTTTTTAATGTATTTCGCAGAAGCACTAATTCTTGTTTTCCTTATTTTTTTTAGTTACATACTATCAAATAGTAATTCTGATCAATTTTTTCTTTCTTTAATAATCTTAGAATATTTTATATAATATATTATTTTTTATCTTTTATTTATTATTTATTACTTTAATAAATTATTCTATATTGATTGTTAAATTTTATGTAAATTATTTTGTTTACCTTGAATTTCATAATAATAATTTACTTTGGATAACATTAAATATTTGTTTATTAAATGTGATTAAGCTTAATGTACGATTTTTAATCTGATACTTCATTCTAAAACGTATAGTTATAATATTATATTAAGTAACTCTTTGTTAAATAATGATTATTTTCAGATATAATAATGATATATTTTATATTGATAAGGTATTCAAAATATTGATGTTTGAAATTATACTTCATTGAATTCTATTAAAATGTATTTTTTTCGGATAGATATATTTTATTTTTAAATATGAATATATAAAAACAAATAAATTTTATAATCAAAGGGTTTTCTTAGCTTTGTCACATTATATCTTTGTCATCCATGCTTACAAATAATAAGCATGCTTTTGAAGAATAAATATGCTTTTGGTTTATATTATAGAATATCATATTAACTAATACATACATATGATAAGTTTTATTAAATACCAAATATACTATAAATTATACTATAATTACTGTTATGTTATACGTATTATAATATAGACAGATTTATAAATCTTGCTATGGGCAGATATGTGTGTTGATCGCTACATGTAATGCACTAACATACAATAAAACGATTTTTTGTTTTATTTTCATATTTAGTTGAAAAAATTTTTTTATAAATGTATTTTTTATTGAATTTAAGAGAAGTTGTTATATATTATTTTATAAAATCTTCAATGATTTAGCAGATGCTGTTATTTAAGTAAAGAGTTTTGTGTTTAAAACTGCAATAAAATAGAATTTTGAACAAATACAGTAAAATTATTTTATATAAATTATGTATCAATAAATATTATTTCACTAAAAAATTTAATTCAAT
Source organism: Ceratosolen fusciceps (assembly GCA_018883505.1). NCBI lineage: Eukaryota > Metazoa > Arthropoda > Insecta > Hymenoptera > Agaonidae > Ceratosolen > Ceratosolen fusciceps. Next base: position 5,688,089 of record RCIC01000012.1, on the reverse strand, counting down.
TTGATTTATATAAATATTTTATAATATTAAAAAGGATATTAATAATAAAGATTGATTTTAATATTCATGTAATGAAATTTCTGCAGATAAGCTTGAAGTTCAAAATTGCGATTATGTAAATTTAACAGTAAAAGTGTTTAATTATTATGTAAAAGAAATCAATAAAATTAATAAAATTAGCGTTATTGTTTATAAGTGATATTTTAAATAAATTATAGATATTCTGCTCTATAATTTTTCAATTTGTAAAAATTCTCATCTTTGTTTATTCAAGTAATTTAAAAATTTATTTAGATTATTTTTGTTTTAAATGTCATATTACGTGTATATCGATTAAGCTTTTAACTGTATAAGCTCTTGTTAAATTTTATATACAAATAAACAAGTATGATAATTTATATTTAATTCAAATTTTATACTAATATATAGGATTTTGTATAAACTGATAAATCATATTATCTTTTATATTTACGATTAAAATGTTTTAATATAACTTATATAAATATTTTAGTATAATATTTATTGTAATGAAATAAGTGCAATTTTGTAGAAACAATAATTATGTATGATTATGTTTAATAAGGAAGAATGCAATAAATAGATTCATTACCTTTAATTACTTAAATAAAGATTAAAATTTACATTTCACATAATGTATTTTAAAATATTAACACGTTATAAATTTACCTAAAATTATGATATTTTTCTATTTTTGGACATATAGAATTTTTATTTACAAAGTTAATAGCATTCAATATAATTCAGAAGATTTTAAATAAGATGCCCTAATTAAAAAATGGCATTCTTGCTTGTTACAACTGAATGTAATATTAAAAAAATTAATTTTTTATTTATATAAAGTTTTGTTACATTGAATATTCAATTATATATACATAAATGCGTTTATGTATAACGCATGTTTAAATATTACGAAGTACAGTATGTTTACCAATAATTAAATAATATTATAAGTAAATAGACAATTATAAAGAGAATATATAACTGTTTAAAGTAAATAATTTAACGCTATTATAAGAATATTTAGTTTATCTCAGAAAAATGTATGAATATTTAATATACTTTTAAGAAAAATATTCATTGTATGTTTAATTAGAAGAATAGAAATTATCTATATACATAGCGCATTAACAATTGTAATAATTGCATGGTGTGTTAGTAATAATATTACGGGTTCATAATTATTAAGTTTCGAAATTCTCTACTCTTAAATTATAAATTACTTTAAAAGTATTTGGGTGGTAATAACTTGATGTGCTAATGTCTTCAGTAATCAATGAAAATGGAGTCGATACTAGTTGTACCGAATGAAATAAACGAATAAATATATCAATACAAAAAAATTAAAAAAAAAAAATTATATGTAGTATTTTCTCGAAATTATAAATATCATATCATAGTTAATACATAAGATGAAAAATTACCAGTAAAAATGATCCATTTATCTAACTATTCCTTTTATTATTCACTTGTACTTTTCTCTTCATAATTATTTACTAATTTTATTCTATTTTCCAAACTAAAATCCTGCTTTATTAATAAGTTTTCTCATTCTTCACCTTAAATTTTATAGTAAACTCAATGTTATACGAAAGTTTAAAGTATAGCTTTGTAATTTATTCATTTAAAAATATCTTTTATTATTAACTGTAGAAAATAATTGTAGTTAGAAAGAGATTTTTTTACAAACTTGAACAAAAAAATAATTTTATAAATTATTAAAAACTTTATTGAATGAATATTTATGTTTGAGAAACTCATAATAAGAAACTAAATTTTGTATTAAAATGTAGTGAATTTTTCTTACATTTAAAAATGTTTTTTAACTAATTATAATATTATTGAAATGTATTTTAAAATTATTTAAATTATTTATAAAATGCTACTTTTCAAAAACTTTTGAATTATTATAATGTTAATTAATAAATTATTATATTGCTAATGTATATTTTTGAATGCAAGAATTGTTATCAATTTAGAGAATTAATGAATTATCTTATAAATAAAAACATCTTAATTATATATGTTCTATTAGTTTCATTATATAATTTTATTATATGTACAGATATAAGATATTTCAACACTTGAATTTGTAATAAATTTGTAAATGAACTAATTTCACTAGAAAAGGAAGACATTCCATAACGAAACTTTAATCGATGTCAGTGAAAATGCGAATCTCGGAAATATAAATTTATTAAATATCTTTTATTAAAATGCTATGTAATAATTTTTATGTATTTTAGTTGTGCATTTTTCTGAACCAATTTTTGGTAGAAATAGTATAATATATACATTAAATTAATTTCGTATTAATTTAATCTTATATATTTATTATTAATTTATGTAAGTATACTTTAATAAAGTATCAATATATTTTTAATTATTATTTGAAAATCTACATGTTGTATTAATTAAATAATGAAATTATAATAATTCTCATTATAATTTATGGATATTATAAATATTAATTAAATTATTTAATTAATTAATTTATACTATACTATTAAATTAAATAATTACAAAAGTTTTTTTTATTGATTAGAAGAATCGATTTAATTTAATTATTTTCTTCCATTCAAATTCAAATATTTGGTTTTTTAAAGTAAGCCGTTAATACGTAATATCTATCGAGAATCTTGTGTTCTTCTTTTAAAGAATTATCTGCATTGACAAACGAAATTTTTCTACTAATTATCTCGTGTAATAAATCATTTTCATATTGTTCCCTTATATTATTGGGCATTCGCACAATAAAAGGATTGACAGCCTGTACATGTTCTAGAAAAATGTCATTACTTCAGAAATATAAAAAAGAAAATATTAAGGTTAATGAACCTCTTCTTACTTTTTAAAACTTGTATATTTTTAAACACGAACGTTTTTTCACGATAACTGCAATGTAGAACTTCAAAACCAGATTCTTCTAAAATTTTTTTTAAAGTTGCTCTTGGATTATCGCAATGTTGAAAGTACGGTATATATTTTGAGACATCCTATTTAAAAACAAATTTATTTATTATTAATTAATACTCCTTTCTGTAATTAAATATAATCGTACAAATAATATTTCAATAGTTTGAGTATTTACACGCAACTTTTTAAAAGCTTAAATATATATATTTATATTTTAATACAAATTTTAGATATTAAATTTTTCAGTAAATGAATATAAATTTGAAAAGAATCAATATATGCGTATGTAATCTTTTTCATTAAATATATAATTTTATTTTATTTATATAGTCATAATACAATTATTCTTATTTTATTTTATTATATTTATTTTATTATATTGGTCTTTCCTATGTAATTAAATAATTATAAAAAATTGATAAAAGTGAATATTTTTTATAACATAAAATTTTATAAACAAAATTTTTCGTAGAGTTCAGTTATTATAGTTATTTATATTATTATAGTTTTTATAGTTGTTAAGGTATTTTCGCAGATATTATATAATTTTTGCCGTACTGTTCTTTTATGGTTATACATTCTATATGATGAAAATTCAACTATAAATAAATTATATTTTATTAAAATATCAGTATTAAACTGTGAATTTATAAATAAAATAATTGAAACCCTTGATTGTTAACTTGCGGTAGTTGATTATGAATTGATTTTCTGTTAATTATTACGTAAATATCGTTTAATTTTATATTTAAAATGATCCGATTTATCGATGACGTTTACTAAAGTCAGATAATTATGTTAATATTATATACCTATATGAAATTTATATTATTTATTTAATTTACAGAAGTAGTCTTTGGTAATGTAATATAAAAAAAATTAATATAATTATGTTGTACTATAAATAAGTAAAAGAAATTTATATGTGTTATTCTATCATTTACAATTCTAGATGATTATTTAGAAAGCAAATGTAAATACATTTTAAATATAGGTAGTAAAGAACAAGTTATAAAATATACATAAAGAATCAATTAAATGAAATTTTAGAGATAAATTTGAAATAAAATCATTGAATACATAATAATATTATCCAGAATATAAAATATAAAAATTGAATACATAATAATATTATTAAGAATATAAAATATAAAAATTGAATACATAATAATATTATCAAGAATATAAAATATAAAAAATTTTCGTTATATCAAGAAGTATTCAAAGAAAAATACTTAATTTTCCTCTTTTAAAAAATACATTCAAAATAAATTGTGATTAATAAACATATTAAAAAATTTATTCAAATATATTAAGGAAGAATAATTACTTTTTATTATTATTAATAAAATTTTTTCTGTTGATTCTTTAAAAATTAAAATTTTATTAAAGTAAATTTGCTTTTTCTTATTTTAAATAATTATTTACTTAAAATTACTACCAAATAATTATTATTATTTTATTAATTGGTTCAAAAGTAACATTAAACAATAATACATTTGAACTTAAACATCAATTGAAAAAATAATTTTAAACATTAGAAATAAAACCAAATTTAGGAAAAATTATAGACCAGAAATATAGTACACTAAAAATTAAAGTATAAAGAACTGTATTTACTATATAAAGTATTTGAATAATAAATTTCTTATTATCAAATAGTAGTTTAATTATTATATTTTATTGAATTAAAAAGTTTTTATTTAATTCGTGATTTAATACTTGATTGTATTATTACATTTACATATATAACAAAATTGATTGTATTTACATATATAACAAAATTTAAGAAGCTAAGTGAAAAATTGCAACTCTTATTAATAATTAAATTTTAATAATTAACTTAAAAATGATATTACGTTAGTAAATAATAGATTAATGATGTTTATTAAAATAAATATTTAATTAATTTTTTTTTTGAGCTTTATTAAATTTATAATATCTAATTTTTAAGTTTTAGTATTTGATGTTACTATACTTTCATTTATTTTTTTTAATACTATTATAATTTACTCTTTATTGTACATTTTACACAATAATTTTTTTTACTAAATATTCATGTTGTTAAACGTTAGATGTATTTTCTAAGATTCTTACTTTAATAATTAATTTAAATACTAAGTTATTGATATTTAATAATTATAATCATTAATCTGAAAGGAGCGTTACTTTATATTTAGTAACAGATATAATATACATTATAATAACAACAATAATTGATAACTGTAATTTTTTCTCATAATTATATTTACATAAAAAATATAAAAAAATATATTGCATGATTGAATTTTTTTATCAAGAATATATATATATATATATACTTGAGTTTGAAATAATAAAAAATTTTAATTATTTTAATATTTAATTTTTTTATAATTTTACAATAATTATATTTCTATTTATAAGTACATAGTTGAATTTAAAATTTTAATATGTATGCATTTTTTTTTATAAAAATTTTTCTTATATATTACCTTCATATAAGGTTTGTATTTTAAATCATCATACAGTTTCAAGTAAGCATCGAACGCACTATTTTGAGCTAAAAATAATATCAATGTTTTTCCTCCGGGGCGTAAGAGTTGATAAATATTTTCCAGCGCTTTCCTAAAATGAAAAATAATCGATTACATTTCTTGAATTGAAATATTTATAACTATTTAATATTATTATTTATTATTGTTGTTATGTGTTATTTTTTATATTTTACCTTATATTTTGACACCAATGTAAGCAAAAGAATGAAACGGCATTATCATATGCATTTATTAGATTTGAGGGAAGTTCATCTATTTCAACGTCGAGTTCGATGAATGAAATTCGTTTTTCATCAGCATGTGTAACTCTTGCAAAATCTATCATTTTTTTGGATATATCGCTGCCTAAAATGCAAGAGATGAATATAATATTATTAATTGAACCTGTTTAAATTTATATAAATTATAAAAAATTGAAGGAGAATGGTAATATTAATTAGTTCTTTTTATATTATATATTTATTAATTTTTCTTACTTCTGAGAGTAATTTTAATATTTTATATCAATTTTTTAACTACATATATTTCATTTTTATATAAATATACATATGTATATATATAAATGAAAAAATTATAAGTGTTAATAGATTCAATCTAAATGTTTATAGATTTAAATGAAAGTTAATAAGTTCTAAATTATAAAAAAACATAAATAAGTAGAAAATTTGTATTAATAATACTAGAAAATTATTCAGGCAACAAATTGTATTCTTTAATACTTTTTTGTAAAATTCTAACTTATTCAAGAAATATTAATATGACACGGAATAATTAATATTACACTAACAAAATTCAAACGTTATATTAATAATGATCGCATTAAAAACTTGTGTATATGTATTATATATTCTGTAGTATACTCCCATACTAGAATTGTTTGATATATAACTAATTATAAACGTAAGAAATAATATTTTTAAAGGTAGTTTATAAAATAAAATTCATATAATATTTTAAAATTTTATTATTATGCATTAGTTACATTGGAAGTACATAGCAATAGATTATTTATAAGCCTTAATTAACTAATAATATAAAAATTTTAGAATAAATTTTTCTATTTTATAAAATATTAGTTCGAATAAATCTAAATTCTAAAATCATATAGATTCTGTTAATTTAATTTTTTTAATTTGTCTGTTTCAAGTATATTTGAAATCTTGAATAAAAAATTATAAGAAGAAATTCTTCTAAATAGCATGATTGATTACAAGTAGTATAAATGTTAATACTTATGACATTTAGTTCTTTTTCACGGATTTGGTCATTCCAATTTGTAACGGTTAACTTATGATAGGTTAAGATAAGTTTTTTAAAGCCCATCGCAATAAATCGAAAGATACAGGCGAAGAGAACGGAAGCCGATTTTGAAGTAACTTAATTTGATTATTATTATTTGTACTATTTATTTGACAAGCTGTTCTTTTTAAGGGAAATTAAAATTTTATAAGAATAATTTATATTTATATCATTTGCTATCCATAGATTTAAATGTCCAATAAATTTTACCGAACATAATTGACAAGAATATAAATATTTAGTCTTACTATTATTGTTGCCGTTATATTTCTACCAGTACTTTTAACGTGACATTACTTAATCATCGGCAAAAAATATTTTGAAATTAAGAAGATTATGTTATTAGGTATGTTTTATTTGTCATTAATTTTTTAATTTAGGTAATACATTTTGAAAGTTATTTAAATATTATTTTCAGTTTTTATTTTATATACTTTACAATTGTATTTTTATTTAATATATTAAATGGCTATTTTAAATCTACAATAAAAATTTATTTAATCGCATTAAAATTTTATTATAATATTTAAATGACCAATCTTTAAAAATTTTTTCAAATCAAAAATTAATATTTTTTCAAATAGATTTTTTTGAAATACAATCATTTAATAAAGTATATTAAATAAGATGTACTTGAAATATAAAAGATATGTTATAATAAAATATTTTAATATGGTTTATTTAGTATGAAGTTAGACATTTATATTAATAATATATTTCATAATAAAATAAAAAAGTGTGTTTTATAACAAAATATAAAGGAATGCTTGACATAATTAGATTTATTTTAATATTTTATTTAATGACTTAATAATTAATAATTTTAATTATATTAATCAATTTAATAGTATTAATTATAAAACGATTGAACTATAATTATTTTACATTAAGTTATAATGTAAATTAATTGATACTCAACAAATACATAATTGGTGAAATATATATAATATTTTATGTTTGACGTTAGGTGATGATAATAAGTATTTATAGAGTTATATACATAACTATTTGAAAAATATAAAGAAAATATACTTATTCATGGAATAAAATTAAATAGTGTTTATATGTATATATTGAACATTCAGATAATTTATATTTGTATATTAAGAGAGCATTAAATTAGATGTTCGATATGTCGAATTTCGATTTTGAGTATAAATTTATTATTAATATTTAAATTATTACTATACTATTACATTTTAATATATAACTTAAATATAATACATTACTTTCTTAGTAAGTCTAGAGCTTTTTAAGTTTAATATTGTAAATCATTTAAATATTCCTATAGCTTTTTTAGTATCTTTTTATTTTTTAAGATTTTATTTAATATATAATTAGATGCTTTATATTGATACACAATGGTAAAATATATATTAATTATATAATAAAATTAAAAATATATTTAATTAAAATCAAGAGATTTCATTTTTACCTTCATCATGTAATACAATGGATTAATTTTCTAAATATTTTTAATGTAATCTGATTGGAAGAGTTTATAATTTGATAAAACGATATTTAAAATATATAATGTTCATTTACGTTAATAATTGATATTTAATTTGGTGCGGAATATTTATTTTCAAGTTTTCAAATAGAGAATGTAACAGAAATGGTTATACAATATTTATTAAAATGTTTCCATAATCAATAAGCTACAATTGTATACAAAATTACTAATAAAGTTTGGATTTTTGCAAAAAAAGGTTTTTTTTTATAATACAGAGAGTATTCCTTGTGAATTAAGCAGCTAGAATTTTCAAGAATACATCAGTTTTAGGCTTTTAATAAAAAATGAGTAAAAACAGTGGATGTTAATACATAAATCTGTTTGACTAAAAGCAGAATAACTGGTTGAAGTTCAAGTAAAGGAGCAGTTTATCTGTAAATGTATCTATATAACTTACCGATGATAGTGGCATCAGCAGGAAGCTTTCGCATGAAAAGTTTCCGCGTGACAATGGCCGGACCACAGCCGATGTCGATACACTTTCCATGCATCCCGATTATCTCATCCCCAAATTCATCGATAACGTCCTCTGCATCTCGCTTTTGTAGATCATGGGATTCAATATATTCTTGCACTGCATTCATTTTTTTTATAGCTGCAGGGACGTGATCGTCTTACTCGTGAACCTTTATTTCTTCAGGCCTCAAACTTATTTGTAAACGGACAGTCGAATCAGTCGTCGATACATGAACTATTGAATACAAGTCTCTTTCCTAACTATTCGTTTCACTTGGAATACTTCTTTTTATATACGAACGTTCAAGCGTTAAATCTGACTTCCACCTCCTCTTTCTCCCCATTCCTCCCACTTGCCTTACGATCCTCACGCTCTCTCTTTGTCGCTCTGTGTTCCAAAATATAGAAATTAACGACACTTCCATTTTTCGATTTAAAAACAATCTTCGTAGAATTGTAAGATATCAGAGCAGAACCTATAGGAAAATTATTTTCAGTCTATAATCATTCAAGATATATTATGCTTACGCTTCTTCTGCGATGTTATTCATATAAATTTAAACTTTACATTAAAATGCTTTTAAAACATAATGAACACAGAATTCAGCATTCTCTTAATATTGTAATATTTATACTATTAATAATAATTTAAATATTAAAAATATAATAATTATTAAATAATTATAATTGAAAATAAAATAATTGTAATTAATTTATTCATTTAATTTGTATTGTGAAGAATGTCAGATATATTGTTGAACAAAGTTAAGTGATCCTTCTAAATTAGTAAAAAGCAATTATTTAGCGAGACATAACTCATATAAAAAGCAAAATACAATATGATATTAATGTTGGAGCCACTCATTATGATAACTTCTGAAATTACATATATATGCTTATTTAATATATTTTATTTTTTTTGCACGTGTATTTTTAAGTTTCGAAATAATCGTATTTGAGTTTGATGTATTGGTTTGTGCTATATTCGTATTCTTATTAAGTGCTGTATTTAAACGAATTTTTCAGTATTGTTATTATGTATTTCTATTGAAAAATGTTATACTTATTTATAAATATTTTACACTTCAAAATAAATAATGTAATATAATATTTTGAAAATAACGAAAATTTTATTTAAAATACTTCTATTTTATGGAAATGAATGAAACGATTTTCACTGATAATATCGGGGTCACTGTATAATTGAAACTTGAATTGGATAATGAATTTAATATATTAAAGAAACGAAGATTATGTCATAATGAATTATACTTTATACTCTATTCTTGTATTGTAGAAAATATTGTAGAATATAGTTTCTTATATTATATTTAAATACAATGCGTAATCTTTAGATGTAAATTAAAGACTGAAAGACTAATCTTTATAACAGTAAGTCTTCATGAAAATGTGTTTTTTATTGGTAAAGGAAAATTTATTTTTATAATTTTAAATTTACAAAAGATTTAATTTTAATATTTCTTGTAGTATACATATACTTGATTGAAAAATGATTAACCTCTCTTAAAAAAATCAAGTTTAAATGTTCAATTCTATAACTATATATTTATTTTCATGAATTCAAATGTAAAGTAACAACAGCCAAAGCCTAATATGAATTTCATATATTAAGCATATCCTAATGGAATAATTTCGTTTTAATTTACAAAAGTCGTACATAAGTTTTGATGGCTTAAGATTTTTCAAGCAACGAAATTCCTATTTTTAACACGAGGATAAAATATGTAAATTACTATTTTAATAATGAAATAAGAAAGACGTTTACTCATATATCATCGTATTCTACATCAATAATATCCACATTCCATATTGTCTAGAAATTTTGATTCAGAAACTTAGGCAGTAATTAAAAAAAAAACAAAATAATATTTAGAATAGAAATTTGTTTATAAAGTATTCCTGCAAGAGAAGAGTGACAAAAGTAATCTCTCATGGATAATCATTACCAATATTGAGTGAAGTTCAAGGAAAATTCGGTAAAGCGTTAAAGTACGAGTTTTGCAAAAAACTAAGTTAGAATAGGAAACAATGGAATAGAGGCAATATTTAGTATTTATTGGTACCTGAGCGTTACGAAATATATCAAAGGACCGAGAACTCGTCGAATTGACGGCATTGTTGGTATTTAGAATCACGGGACAATAATGGGGAAGCTGTTCACGTAAGACTGGCATAAGAATTGCCTGAGATCCAAATTTAGAAAAAAAATCTGTTGTTACTTTCGACTACGGATCAATATCTCTACTACGTAACCTAACAGTTCAAGGTCAAGTAGATGGACTGTTGTAAATAGAATTTAAAAAGCCGAAAGTCAGAATATATACATTGGATACCTTTTTTTATTACAATCTTTCGTACACATTTTTTTAAAACTATCTTTATCGTATAACCTATTTATTTATCATTTTATGTATTGATAAATTTTTATTACCTTTTTCTAATTTTATTTATTAATAAATTAGATAGTTTTTTATTATTTTTTATTTTTTGGATAAATTTTACGTTTTTACAAGACTGTTCAACTATTATTTAAAAGCAAAATTTTCCTTGTGTTATCGATTAGCATTAGTTCCATTTTTACTTTATACGATATGAATCATTATGAATTTCAGTGATTAAAAAAGTGAAAAATTCTACTATCAATTGTATTTTATCCTTGGAAGCCAATTAAGCAGAGAAAAGTAGTAAAAACTACTTTTTTTTACAGTCTCATTGGAATTTCTTTTAATTACTTACAAAAAAATGTATACATGTTTTTTCAAAAAGTGACTATTATAAATCATCAAGATAAACAAATATTTAATAATACTATATTTATAGTAATATATATAACGTATAATTTTTTTTTTATATTAATTAACAGTTTAGGTATACTTACGTATCTAAGATTACTCTTTTATGGTTGTTTAACTTTGTACATATATACACGTAAACACCATAAAAATTTAAATAATTTTTCTTATTTTAAAATAGCTTTTAAAATTACAATAGTAATATAAATAAAATACAGTTTAAGTTGCCTTCATGTTACAAATATTCATAATATAAAAATTAATTTATATTAATATTGTTACTAGATTATATGTTACATATTTAAAATTTTACACTTGATAACATTACAATTAGAGATTGTAAGAAAGCATTAATTAGTCTTTTTTATTATTCATTGAAACCTGGTCATTTATTCATCCCTTAAACTGTTTATAAGGCCAGTTATATCTGTTAGTAATACATATTTATTTCTTAGACATTATTTTATTTATCTATGCATTTATACACTCTATACGTAGATTGATAAAAAGTTCCATATTCTTTTCTAAATAAATACAAATAATTTATTAGCTTCAAATTTTTTATGTTCTTATTTGATTATATTTTTTACTATTATACTTCATATTCCATTCTAATATTTAATTCGTATAAATCATATTCTATATATAGATTCTTAATAATCTTTATATAATAATTATTTTCTTTAAGAATTTTAAGCGTTATAACAATCATTAATATAATATCCTGGAATATTCAGAATTGTCTGGAAATAAATTTCTTCAAAAAGCAGTTTTAAATAAATATTTTTTTTTCGATTAGCATTATTTAAAATTAATAAATCAGTATTGTTCAAAGATTATATTCTGGTAATAAAATAAAAAGTTATTTATATTTTAACGAAGTAAATTAAATTTTAAAATAATAATAACCAATTTTTTAATAATAATAATGTGATTAAAAATTGATTTAAAATAAAAAATTGAAAACATTAATTCTAATGGTGTTTTATAAAATTTTTTTGAAATATTATCTCCAAAACACTTATTTTATTTGATTAAATTGAATAAAATGTATTCAAACATTTATTGAAGAATGTTCAAAAGAATTTGAAAACAAATACTATTTTCTACATAAAAAAAAACTGCAATAAAAAATAATGTGCTCTCAAAATCACATAATTTTCTACTAGAAGCAATAAAATTACAGGGCTTTTATATCTTATAGACCAGAAACAGACGAAAAACTAAAGGATGACTCGCAAAGCAGATGCAAAGCAGGTCGACGGTCGCGGCCTCGACTTCCATTAATCTCTGTAAAAGCTCAATTAGCATAATTGACAGGACGTGGGACAGTTCGATTTTTTATTACGAAAAGTTTGACTACGTACTAACGTTTATACTATGTTTTCCTTTACCTTTTCCATTTGGCTCGGGCTAAATATGAATTATTATTCTGTTGTATTTTTTATTTACGTTTTTTTATTCAAAAAAAAAAAAGATAAAAGCTAAATTTATAAAATTATCACTAAGTGTGTATAATGTTATAGTACTTTGACAAAAAAATATTAAATAATATTTATTTAGAAAATAAATTGTTATTAATAAAAGTATTCTTATAATTAATATAGAATTAAAAATTTTAATTTGTTAAGGTACAAATTATAAAAGATAATTCAGAGTATCATTTAGGTACGTACATAAATAAGTTGTTAATTAATTAGCATTATATTCATTCTTCATGCTAAAGTACTTTTTCTTTGATATGATAATAAATCCTTAATTATACAGTCTCATAAAAAAAGACGTGTAATAACTATCAGTTCAAATTCTTAGGCATTATAATTATTTCAGGTTTTCGAGTATAAAAAAATTAAAAAAAAATTATATATAATAGAATATAATAAAAATATAAGATTATTAAATTGTCATTTTAATTACTCTTTATCAATGAGATATAAGTTTCTTTATATTACATTTTCTTTATTTTAAATGAATGCAATTTAGTGTAGCAAAAAAGTTTCGAAGGGAACCCAAAAAAAGATTCTAATTTTATTAGAATACGAATTTAATAAAACATTAAACCATTTACCATTATAATATCAAAATATTCAAACTGTAATTATGATTATAATATATACATTTATAATGATAAATATGTATATTAAACAGGTTTCTATTATAATTGAAGACTTTTCTTTAAAAATTATTTTTCTGAATTCTATGATAAAAAAAGTTTATATGAAGTATTCGACAATAAGCCATTCGACGGTGAGAAAGTAGCTTCCTTTATTATTTTATTCTTATCAGAAGAAAGAAATCGAATTCGGCAAATTTTGAATTCTTTTTCCTAACCATATAACAACAACAACAACAACAACAACAACAACAACAACAACAACAACAACATACCATAGGAATATAACTACGTTCGAGGAAGACGTATTGACGCGGATTTTTTTATCAACAGTCATTTATCAAAGCCTTCTTTTCCTACTTCTTCTTCTTTCTTTGCCTGTGGTAGCCGTCGCCTTAACTGCGAACCTTTTATGTGGATCGATCCAAAAAAGAACCGTTAAATAATTTACTTTTTTTTTTACATTCTTTTACTATAAATGCGTAATTTCTTAATAAATTTAAACTCAACTTTGTTTTCAATTATCAGATAAAATTTATTAGTATAGGTTTTTTTAAGAAAAAAGCTTTAACGATATTTATTATTAAAGCTTGAATGAGTTCAATAGGAGTTAAATTGTTTATTTGAAATGAAGTAAAAATTATTGTATTTTTAATTATTGCATTACTTAGCCTTAATATCAAATATTGTTATAGATCTATTCTATGTTATAAATCTGTATGTTTAATTTTTGTCAATAGTTTTAAATGCTATCCATGTTTTAGATTTATATTATGATATTTCAAAAGAGATAAGTATTTACAAAAATTTTACAAATAAAAATTATTTGTAAAGTATTTTATTTATCTTTTAAATTAATTAGTAAACTACGATATTTTGAATCCCAAAAATTTCAAGTTTTAAGAAGTTATATTGATTGTTAAATAATGTAAATTATAGATTATTGAAGTATTTTCACGTAATGAAAAAAAGAATTGAACGATTATCAGGTAGAAAAAGTTATCAATAAAAAACACTTATCGATAAAAAAATTTCTTTAAAAATAACGTAGATGAAATATAAACGTTCGTTTAATACAGTAGCGAATTCTGTAAAAAATGTATTGGGAACCATGAGAAAGATAGAAGGAAGGATTTAGCATCAATGCATAAAAATAAAGACCAATGTTCGATGACAAGAACTATCAGAAATCTTTAAATAAATTTAATTAATTTATAATACGTTTTATAATGTTTAAAAAAGGTTTTTCATAATCGCATAAAAAAAGAATATTTACATATATATTGTATAAATTATTTATTATATTATATAAATAATTATATAATTATTTATTAATTTAATTACGTTGATTTTTGTATTTTGAATGATAAAAAAATAATAATATTAACAAAGTGAGAATATTATTTAGCTCATCATAATATTTAAAGTTAAAATTAATTCAAACTTATGTATAACAATTTTATTAAAAGTTTTGAAGTAAGAAATTAATGCAAAGATATTTGCATTTTAATTACAATTACTTTTTTAATGAATCAATATAAAGTTTTTATTGCATAAGAATAATCTAAAAATGGAATCTTAGTTTAAATAAATACAGAAATTTTTCATTATCAACGCATCATTATTTTCAATTCTTTTAGACTAGATTCGATTTTAAATCTAATTAATTCAGTACTATTTTAAAAACCATTTAAATTCTATACGGAATTCTAACTAGATAAATAGGAATTAAATATTAATAGAAATGTAAAGATGATAAAATTAATATTCTTCATATAAATAATACAAAAATATTTAGTTGAATATTTAAAATATTTATATATATATTTATAGTAAATTAATAAATTTCTATAAAGTCTAAAAATATATGTTCAGAAATTTAGGTTACATAAATACATTATTTTCATTTATTCACTACTACTAAATGTATTTTATAAAATATTAAAAACTTATCTGATTAAAACGATTAGATTAATATAACATGTAACTTAGAATAGTTCGCATTCGATAAGTCAAGTTATTTGCTAACGTAACAAGTTAAAACTATGTACTTCCAAGTTGTTATTCTCCGGTAAACCTAAAAGTAATAACCGGCTAACTGATCGTATCAGTTAAGTCTGTATCATTCTGGTGAGATTTGATTGTTAACCTTACAGCCATTTTAATATTTGGAATATAAGTAAATAAAAGTAGTATTTTTATATAGAAAGAACAAAAACGAATTCTTAACACATACGATAATTTTTTTTTTTTATTAAATAAGAAATGATAAAAAACTAAAAATAAAATAAAAAAAATTATATTCCATAGTATTTATGTATACATAGATGTATATATATATATATATATATATATATATGTATGTGTGCGTGTACGTATATTTGTCTTTCTTTTTGTACGAGCGGTTTTGGGATGAACGGTAATTCTGAGAGACGACGACGTCAGTGGATTCGATAATCTCTCGTCTATAATTTTTTCGCCTTTCCTCTCACGACCGATTGCTCGTTCATCACTTCTGTTGGCACGAGACAGCAGCTCCATTGTAGATTATCATTCTCTCTCTCTCTCTCTCTCTCTCTCTCTCTCTCCCTCTCTTTCACTTGCGCTTTTCCCTTTCTTCTTTTTCTTCTTTTCCGCTTTTTATTTCATATATTTTTTTTGTATATTAAATAGAAAAATTTTCATTAAATAATATAAAAAAATTTGTTCGAATAAGACTTTTTTTACAAAAGCAATACGAAATATTTATTATTTTTCATTTATGATTTTAATTTCTTTTTTTTTATATTTATCCTATAAAACTATAAAATCATACATTTTTAGAGAGAGAGAGAGAGAGAGAGAGAGAGAGAGAGAGAGAGAGAGAGAGAGAGAGAGAGAGAGTGAAGTGACAGAAATAGAGAAAATCAATTGTTTAATACACAATAAGCTATAACAAATAATTATATTGTACTGATGTAATTCATGCCTTCTTTTTTTTGACATTAGTAAACTTGATTTACATGATTTTTTGTTATTTTTTTTTAGTTATATATATATATACATGTATAATAATGATACAATTTAAATATTAGTTCTTAATTAAAAGGGTAATCGATACAATAAGGACATATTATTTTTATAAGAATTTATAATTTTAGATTGCTTATGACATTTTAAGTAAATTTATGTAGGTGCTGTTTCAATTTTTAATAACCCTTTTTGTATTGACATAATTACCGCTAATAATGATTTTATCAAACGTATATAATTCACAAAAATATATCTTAAATAATTTTTAAATTTTAATAATATGTCCAGAGATTGATGGAATCAAGTATACACTTATTTGTAATAATAAAATTTATAATATTGGTAATATTTAAACAAACACTTATTACACAATAAAAATTATTTAGAATGAAAATTTAAATATTAACTATTATGAAGCCTAAAATAAAGTTTATGACTTGATAAGGTCATTATCAATAATATTGAATATTGTTAGCTTCAAATTTTTATTCGTAAAAATGTAATTTGGTAATTAAGTTTGGTAATTTAATAAATTTGCTAATTAATTTAAAAATTTTGATTATACAAAATTACTTATATTTTAAATTTAATATATTTTTATAATAAAAATTAATCAATAGGATTATTTTATATGATTACTATTAATGTAAGTTTCAAAGCTCCATATAAAGGAAATATATTGTATAATTAAAAAACATGAAATAATGTTAGTCTATGAATATATTTATTTGGTATGTATTATTTATAATAAGATATTTATTTAATATATTTTTATATTGTTTATTTACTATATATTTTATTTAATGCAAATTTTTGTATTTAATTAAATTTTTCCATTTCAATTCAATGGTATTTTCTGTATTCAGAAGTAAGATGTTTATTTTTTAAGTAATTATAAATATTTCACATTTAAATAATGATAGAGAAATATAATGATTTTATTTTTTGCTTCAAAAAACAAAACGTATTTGTAACTGTATATTGTTAAAAGATTAATTAATACACATTTATTATCACTAGAGTGTATACATAAAATTATAAATTAGAATTAATATTTTACTTTACCCGCACTAAAATAAAATATGTAATTTATGGAATTCTGAATTATGAAAGAAATGTTTTTTAATAACATGGTTAAGTCGGAAGGTAATTTTATGTTTTAAAAATTTTAATTTTATGAAAATATAAATTATTGTATGTGTGTATATATATATATATATATATATATATATATTTATATATTAAGTTAGATATGTTTTAAAGGTATTTAAAATATATTATAAATGTTAGTATATTCTATATATGAGAAACAGTTAAATCAGGATTATTTATTTTAATAAATATCAAAATTTTTAATTCTCACATGTTACAGTTCTATTAAAAATTAGTATGTGTAATATATTTATAAACTGAAGATTCGTTTGAACATATTTTTAGCTGTATTTTTTTATCATTGTTTTTATTTTTTATTCATTGTCAGTTTTTTTTATGTACTTGGTTAAAATAATATCCATAAAGCATGAGCAACAATATCCTGAATTTGCGAAAAAAAATGTCTATCATTTAAAATGGATGGATTTAGGTGAATATGAAGTGAGGGCGAGTCAAGAAAGAAACGGAGTTACAACAGCATGGAAATGTGTTTGCGCGAGGGCAAGAAATTTTCTTGGAGTAAGAGTGGTAAATATCAACGGAGGGCAAATGGGGAGAGCTGTTGGGCGAAAAAATAGAACTTGTAAGGGCTATACGAAAAAGAAGAGGAAATAATTCAGATCTATCGAAGAGTGTGGGAGAGGAAAAGGTTTCCAGGGTAAAAACAAACGAAGAGTTAAATAATAAGAGGCATAGAGGCACGTACATTTAGAGGTAACGACGGAGCTTGAAACGAACTATAGTAATAAATTAAGATACATGGACAGATAGATAGATAGATAGATAGATAGATAAATAGAGAGAGAGAGAGAGAGAGAGAGAGAGAGAGAGAGAGAGAAGCGAAGGAATGGAACTTTAAATGAAATTGATGCTGTAAATTCTCTTTTTTATTATCAATTATCTTTAACTGTTTTGTTCGGCTTCTTTACGTCTTTCATTGCACAAATGTTTGTGCAAAATAGATACAGAGAGATGATGACAAAAAGCAATTTATGCGTAGACGTTCGAAATTAGCCATGAGTTATGAGAATATTTACAACCAATGCAGTTTAGAAATATTTCTATTACCGTATATATATATTTCCTTGTATCTTTTTGATTTTAATATAAAATTATGATTCTGTAAAAAGTGAGAATCATTATTATTATTTTAGAGTATTAGTTTATATATAGTTGATTACTTAAGATGAATTTTTATATCCCATAATTGCTTGAATTAAACTATAACGGATAACTTTTAGTATCTACCACTGAATTTATTATGCCAATTAAAGTAATCTTAATATATAAAGTTTAGTATATTTGTTTAAGTATTCTTGGTCTATATTGTAAATATTTATATAATTTTATTAGTTCCATTAGAGTTCCAAAATTTGCTTAGAAATTTTAATTTAGTTAATTCTTAATATACTCGTAATTGAATTTATAGTATTTATAAAAACTTTTCTAATTTTTAGGCATAAGGATTTACATTTATCTGTATATGAAATGGCTTTATTAAAAATACGTAAAACTAAAGAGATACCGTTCTATCTCCTTAAATAGGGCATCGTCACTGATAATCGATAAGTGGGTATTTTCATAGTAGATATAATTGCTATCTAATTTATAAGAAATTATTTTATATTGTTGAAAATAGAATATATTACTTTAGTATACTTTATTCAAGTTATCTATAATAATAAATTATACTGATTATATAAATCATAAACAAAATAGTAAATAATACCACATACAGATTTCAGATGTTTTGTAAGCACGTTATAGTACTTTTTTATTGCAAGATTCTTTTTTCTTAAATTTAGGTATTTTGACAATATTTTAAAGTAGTATTTATACTGATTAAAGAATCCATTAGTAATTAATATTTATTTATTTTATAAAATTTTATTGTAACAACAATGAAATTTCATAATACAGACAATAAATAACAAAAAGTTTTAATATTCTTTTTAGTGAAATTTATTACAAATTGTTTGATAATACAACGTAGAAAAAAATTTTTTTTAGTATAATAATATCTATTGTTATAAATTTTAGTAACAACAGATCAATTGAATTAGCTTTATTTGTCTACGAAAAATATCGAATGAGAAAAATCGTAATATTTAACAATTTTTATATATATTTATATTTTATATGATATTACAAAATAAAAATTTAAATAAAAGATATATTATCTTATATATAAACATTACTTTTTGTTTCCACTACTAGTTATTTCAATTTTTTAATAATTCGAATTGCATTGAATATCCATTTTTCGTACGGAGATTGTGACATTTTAGTCGTAGACCTTCATTAATGATCTATTTGATTCTACATAAATGTTAAAGGCTTATTCATACTATAATTATCGATTAATAGGTATAGCTTTTTATACTTTTGTACCTTTACGAGGTGATGTTATTTAAGTTTTACATATATTGAGAAATTCTACTATTGCAAAGAAAATTAATGTTTGCTATCTATTTGTTATTCTATTATTTTTCATTATTTGTTGTAGAATAACATTAATTCAAATTTATTGTTTGGCAGATTAATATTATGTAATTCGCAAAATCAAATTAAGCAGTTTTAAATACAATTTTTAACGATTGTTTTAAAATTCAATATTTTTCCAATTGATTCGTAGTTAAATAATCTGGTAAGAGCATTCAGCAATTACTAAAATTTGTAATAATTAATATTATAATTTAAGTAGAATACGTTATTATTTATTATCATTTATAAAAGTTAATAAAAGCTAATTTGTATGAAAATATTTTTGTAATTAAACTATCACTTGTTAGTTTTATAATACGGATGATTATTTGAAAAAAAGAAAGTACAAATGCATTTATTGTATAAGTTTAATATTGTAAACTGTACATAATTTTATGTTCGTTTAATTTAATTAAAAATCTATATTTAAATATGTACTTTTTATAAATTTTATCCCGAGTGCAGTGTTTTATAAAAAGAGAATTAAATTGTAAAGGTACAATAAAATATAATATTGCAATAATAAAAATGAATAATAAAATATAAAATTATCTTTTATATATATATATATATATATATATATATATAAGAAAACGTAAGATAATGATAATTATTAATTATTATTAAGACAGGTATAGTATAGAAGGTTATTTTCCTTCAACGAAGGATGAAAAGTATTAAAATAGGCAGAAATATTGCCAGGCTATATCGGAGGCAATTGAAGGTCTGATTTTGAAAGTAACCGTCACTAGAATGTATACATCTTTCGTAATGAAAACTGAGTGGTTATTTGTACTGCAAATTAGAGAAAAGAGAAATAGCATCAAAAGCGAGAAACTTAACCAATGACTGAGCATTACGACTGTCGACCAATCCATTTCTCGCCTTACAATCCAATCGTCCTGCAGTTTCCCTCTGCTGATCGCCGGAGAGAGACCGAGAGTTTCCCGTATTCATTTGCAACGAGGAGCGACGACGGCCGGAAGCGTATGCCGTCTATTTGCTCTCACCATTGGTCTGTGAGTGTCGCTGGGACCAATGGCACGCGCGATGCCGACTGTGCCCGAGTCAGCGGGGGGAGGAGGGTTGAAGAGAAAGCGCGAGAGGGGTTGGTTACGCCCTCTCCGACCTCAATGTTCCCTTCTCACAGCTCTACTTCGAAGAGACGCCGCCGACTTTTCTACTTGTTCCTTCTATTACTCCCCTTTCGACTTCCTCTCGCGCAGTCGCTATCTCAAAGTTTCCTCGTCAAATGCATCTACCAAGTGCACGTCCCCTGTCTTGAGCTTAAAACTTCACGACCTTTCGTCCCCTCGATTTTTATGAGCTTTATTATATATTCCTGCATGTGAATCCATAATTTTTATACAAGTTTTCATTTACATAAAAATATATAAATCCAAAGCTTCCACTTATTTAAATAAAAAAATTAACTTCTTCCGCCCATTACTTAGCTTTACAGTAAGATTAATAATTCATTTTCATCTCATCTTATTGAGATTGTTATTCGCCTGTTCATTTGTTAAGATTATAATAAATACTAAGATATTTTTATTTCTATGTTCTAAGTATTAACCATTTTAAAATTAAACTTTATATTTTAAAAATACAATCTAGTCTTATAAATTTTTAAATACTTTTGATCGATCTTCTGAATTTTTTAGAAGTCAAATATTTTAGTACTTTCCTTTCTTTTTCCGATTAAATTATTAAAAGAGATTTTCGAAATGATAAAAAAGTTATTGGCTTTGTTGATTTCATCGTAGTAACCTGTTTTTTTTTTGTTATAAGTAATACAAGGTTTTTTGTAATACTTTCATTAGCTACGAAAATAAGTAAAAAATTTCGTTTTTCATGAAAGTATTATTTAGTTTATGGTTTTATCATATGGTTTTAGAAAAAACATAATTAAAATAACGAAAGTCAATATCTTTATGTCGAATATTTAGAAATATATGTGAAAGTATTAATGAAAAATTAGAAGTATTAATATTAGAATTTTGTTATTAATAATAGAAATACTAATACCTTTTTTTGTCTAATAATATATCTATCTAATAAAATATTAAATATAGAGATATAAGCTGATAGGTAGACACATTAGAAGCAGATTTTTTTTGTTAAAAATTCAAATATTAAAATGTTTAATGTAATTTATAATATTTTAATTTTTAATCTGTCATGTAATTTATTATTTTTATTTACCTTAGTTTTGCGTCATCGGTATATTTATTATTCATGTATACTATAAAAAGAAGATTATTTAAACTTAATGAAGTCTTAGAAGAAAAAAAATGATATGTAATGCTCTAACATTAAAAAAATAAAGCTTTGTAATATTTTTCGCACATACATTAAATAGATTTTGTTAAAAAAGTAATTATATCAAAGGCAGAGGAAGAAGGCTTAAAAAAGTAATTAAAAAATTTGAAGTGAAAGTTGACTGTTGGTTAAAGTAAATTATAAAGTATAATGTTAAAATAATTTAATATTGTTAGGAGAATATATCATTAAATGAAGTAATATCCATGGAAAGATGAAAAATTTAAGTATTTATGTTTTTATATTTTATTCAAATAAAACTAACCTACTACTGCCTTACTATAACTATTTTCTTTGTTGAAGTATCAATTCCATGTTTTATATTCATCTACTTTTAACTGTCTTTCAGAAAAGATATTTTATCCGTTTTCGTACTGATACACAGAAATGCTCGTATTATGCGCACTTTTTACTGCAAGGCTAAGGTCTACACATAGACGTACTTTAATGCGTAGCACGGTAACACTACGATGGGAGGAGAAACCGACGAAGCAGTGGTAACGAGGCTGGCTTCCAGCTAGGGAGGGAATGAAAGAGAGTGAGGCACTATATTTGTGGATACATGTATGTAACATGATAGACAGCGAAAGAGAAAGAGAGAGAGAGAGAGAGAGAGAGAGAGAGTGAGAGGGAGAGAGAGAGGGGGGAGATAAAGAGAGAGAGAGAAGATAGATAAGTATTATGGTGAGCTAGAAAAGGGTGGCAGTGGTAATGGATGAAGGAAAAGAAAACGGTGGTGGAGAAGAATAAGATGGAGGTGAATAGCGTAATAGGGATGGAGGGAAAAAGAAAGACAGAAAGTCAGTTGGTAGGTGAAAGAGGATCGAGGAGAGGGTAAGAGAAGAGCTATACACAGCTTCGAACCGAGAAAGAGATTCTAGACAAAGAGATTCGCTCGACTCCATAAACAAGTACAGACATTCGGCAATAGCGGCAGGATCGGCCTTTTAAAATTTTTTCTCTCTTTTTTACTTTATCATTTATCTTTATTTTTTATCCCCTTTCTCACTCTTTTCTATTGTCTTTATTTTCTTACTATGAATCTCTCACTTTCATAGCTCTGAGGATGGAGTAGTCAATGTGAAAAATGTATTACATTATCTTTATTCCTTTTTTCTCTCACTGTTCATCACTGCTATTGCAACTTTCTTTTTCATTACTTTTTTTCTTCATTCTGGATATTCTTTTAAATTAATTTATCTTTTCTCTCTGTCTTTTAAAGAAAAGAAAGCTAACCTCATGCTTCGCTTCATCAAGTCAGATACGAATAATTAAGAATAATTCTTGAAAGCAAAGTAATTTTTACTAGTTAACATATTACATTAAAATATACTATTTATTCTTTTTTCATATTAAGTAATTATTTTTGTACAGATGTTCTTTCTTCCTTTTCCTCTTTATATTTAATATATTCTAATTTTTAGTCAAATATAAAATAAATATAAAATATTAATTAGAATTATACCTTTTACAGATGTATATTCATATATACAATATTTATTACATATAGTTTCAGATATATAATGCTAAACTGATAGATTTAAAATAATATATTTCAAAATACAGTTTTTTCTAACTCATTATGGCGATGATAAAGGGCTAAATTAACTGATTTTATAATTACTTATTCATATTTACTATTAAAAACTGGAAATTATAATGATATATTTATTATCTGAAAATGACAATTTTTATTTAAAAAACAAAAATAAAATAATAAAATGTTTATTAAAATTATATGAATATATTTACTAGATTTATAAAAGAAAAAATAATATTCCATACCATTATCAACTATTGCATTAAAGCTTAAAAATATTATTTGTTCTTAAAATAAAAAATAATTAAAAAATTAAAAAAAAATTTTAATTAAAATAAATAAAAATAATTAATAAAAAAGAAATAACAAATAATTTAACAAATGTTCTATTTCAAAATTTATGTTTTAAATTCCAGAAAAAAATTAATTATTATACAATTATTCTCAATAATATAATGAGTAGAAAGAAAATGAAAAAATAGTTAAAAGATACTTTATTAAGAAGGTATTAAAGATATCTTGTACATGTATTTTAGTTATTTAAGATGAAATTTCAAATAATGAAATGTAGAGAACAACAGATACACTACTAACAAGTAGAATATATCCCGATACTACCAGACGCAGAGGACTATTAGAAAAGTCAATGTAGTTGTTTATCTGAATTTAATGTTATTACTTAAATATATGTAATGTTTACTTATAAATATAATGTAAAAATGCTATAAAGTTACCGAATCAAATAAATAATGGCAAAATTTGTTCCAAAAAGAATAAGTATACGTTAACAATTCTGTATAAAGTAAATTACATTTTTATTATGATTTCATTAATTTGAATATGCGTTCCGATAAAACAACTAAGAATCTATAAAAAATTCATTTAATTTATATTAATTAAATTTATTTTTTTTTATTTATTAAGTGTATATATATATAAGAAAATAGAATTACGCAGTATTATGTAAGTCTACTTTAAAATATTTACATATGAAGCCACTGTACTCCCAACAAACTTGATAGTGAAAATCGATGAGCTCTGAAATCGTGTTACAAGTCACTTTGACGAGAACGACACCACCATTACTCTTAATTTCCGTTAAAAATGAAAAGACAAGCATCGCCTTAAGTAAATAATGAGATATTGCCGAAAATACCGAAACCTATTTCTATAAAAATAAAAATTCTAATAAGCATGAAGTTTATTTTGGTGTATTCATCTTATTCGCTCTTATTTCAAATATATCGAATATATATAATACAGAGTAATTTTTAATAAATGTTAAAGAAATACATATTAAATGAAATATCCTATGTGTGTACATATTTTTTGCAAATATTGAAAAATATTAGATTAGAACACGAAAATAATCTTTCAAAATAAGCATGGAATTATAATTGAAACTAGACTGATATTTTTATATAAAAAAATTATTAAATTTATAAATTACGTACTAATTTGTCACTCTGAAAATAAAATATTTAACAAAATTTTTTTAAAAATAATTACTTTCTAAATAATGTATAAAGTATATTCCTTGAAAAAGTTGGTTAGTTAAATATTATTAATTTTTTTAAGAAAAAAATATTTTCATAAATTTTAATAAAAATTGAATATAAATAGATATTAACAATTATTATGAGAACAATCTAAGACTAACAAAATAAGAAGTAAATTCAATTTATTTATATAAAACATGGAAGCTTTTATACTTTTAATGCTCAATTTGCAATATTATTTCTTAAATTGGTAAAATTATTTCTTAGATTTAATCATGTCATTGTTTCCCGAAATATTTACTTTTTCCGAACTATTTATGATAAATATTTGCAAAAATTTCTATATTATTAAATTTTGTAGACAAGTAAAAAATTTAGTAAGAAAAGTCAAGTGTATTATTTTTATTAAGAACATTTTATTTTCGTCAAAAGTAACAAAATTACGTGTTTAAAAGTTAATAAAATTGTACGAAAAAAATTCTGTTTTCTTTATTGCAGATAAAATGTAAAGATGAAATTATATTAAAATTTTTTTATAATAATATTTGCAGTTGTTTGTAAAAGGTTTTTAAAATTTAAATTATTAATAAATGATTCAGATATGTTGTGAATATTAAAAAAGAAAGATTGGTATAATTTTATAATAATTTAATTGCTTTAAAAAATCTTTTATTGATAGTATAAAGCTGTAGTATTATTTAAATAAAGTAAATAATAATGAAAATTGGAATAATTTATGAAATTAATGATAAAATGACAATAAATGTTAATATAGAAATTGAGAAAAAGGAATACCTGTATTAAATACTTTTTCCACTGTCCCATGTGTATTACTTTCAAATAAATGTGCATAAAATATATTTTTCAAAGACCTTTTCGTTGAAAAAAGGAAAGCATAAAGGTGATAAAAGATAAATGGATAGCTAAGGACAAAATAGAAGAACTCAAGAAGGAAGTCTAAATGAGGTAAGAAAAGAAATGGGAGTAGTTAAGCTGAAAATAAAATTAAAAGAAGGAAAAAGAGCCTGGTTACATGGTTAAAAAAAGGAAAATGATGAATGAGAATGTATAATGGGGATGAAAGGAAAACCAGCAGGTGAAAAGTGAGAAAGATGTAAATAGAGAAGAAGAAAGTTCCGGAAAAGGAAAAAAATTGTTACGGTTTATACAAAAGAGGATTGAATATGAAGTTAAAGTACAATATTCTTTCTCTTCACAAAATTAATGTTATTATAAAATCAATTTTACAATTAATTACTATTTACTATTACGTATTATATAATATTTTTATTTTATTTTTAATTTATTATATAATTTAATATTATATAATATAATAAATTATATTTATTAATATAATTTTTTTTTATTTGTATGACATGAAAAATTTTATTATTAAAATATATAATTTTGATGCATAAGAAAATATTTCTTCTTGTTAAGAATGTGTCAGATTGAATGCTTAATAAACTTATTAACCCAATCTATATATTGAAAATCTAATATATTATTATTTTACAGTGCTTAGTAGTTGTTTAATTATATTTTTTTTATTAAATATATAATATAATATTTTATAGTATTTAAAATTTCGATCTAAACCTCTTAATTATGAGCATATCATTAAAAAACAAACATAATAATGAAAATAAAAACATCATTCCATTAATTTTTTTTTACATACGAAAGCAGGAAATTATAATAATTAATTAAGCTCTAGTTTAGAAATATAAATTGTAATATAATTAAATTATTGTTATTTTTTCATAAATGAGTTATTTTTATACATCTTGTTTATCGAAATCACTAATTTTATACATTTCAGCAACTTTAAGACTTCATTGTTTAGGATTTTTAAGCAACGGTAAAAATTATATCTTGTAAACAATATTTGATTTATATTTACAGTAAATTCTTCCGAGATAATTTTATATGAATGTGTGCAAAAGAAGGACAGATATAAAGAGAAAGAATAGGGGGGGGGGCGAATTCTGTTATATTGGAAACATTTAGAATACAATAGCAGATATAAAAGAGATATAAAAGCAAAAAAATACAAAAAAATATAAAAGCAAAAATAGTAAGAAAAGAGCTAATATAGTATATTGTATGTTAACCGTGTTTGAATGAAAAGAAGAGAGAGTGATTGTCGGGCAGTTGGATTATGGAAAGGGGGAGGTAGCGTGAATGTAGAGGGGTGTGAGATAAAGACAGCGCAGCGACGTCGGATGAAAGGGGATGAAAAAAAAATGTTCCACACCCTGCATCGCTATCTCACTTTAAGCTTCTTCGGCCCAACTCTAACCTCTCGTTTCCCTCTTAGTGAGATGGTTATGTATGCCTGTGTGAGCATTGACAGATACAAATAAACGATCTCGCGGCTTCTCTCGCGCAAGCGCCTCTCCTCCCTCTCCCCTCCGTTGCAGTTTTCTTCGACAATTCCCCAGTCGAATAGCCCCACACAAATTTTTTCGCTCCTCATCTTCCTTTGAGAGATTTTCTATTTTAACTTTTTCGCTTAACATTTGAGAAGCTGAAAGGCATTATCCATGCCCTTGGCACTTCATGATCCTTTCGTAAGTTCGGCTCATCAAACAGACCAAAATTTTTTTGCAAGAGTAACATTCGTTTGTTATTAACAGCTTTAAAAAAATCGAATGGATGAACTGACTTGCATAGTTAAGCTTGCAAGACTCTGTACTTGTGCAAGGAAAATTTATAATATAGCTGAATTTATGGTGTTAGTTATGTTATCAGCGGATAGATGACAAAGTTAAAGTCGTGAATTTTAGTCATTTTAAATTAAATTCTAATGAAATTCGTATAAATGGAGAGGATAACTTAATGATCCAGCTCCATCTGAGAAGCTGGAGGTAAGGGATAACGAAGAGGTGGCGGCTTCAACAACAAAAGGCTCTCGAGTCGTTCGAGGAACATTAGCGAAGTGACGCTTGGCGCAGCTGTACTTACCACAAAAATCCATACAAGTAAAAGCTATATTCTTATTCGCGACCCCTCCATCTTGGTCTCTTATTCTTTTGGATAATGCATAGAGGGTGGAGCCTTGGCAGCGCGTCATCAGATGTACATACAAACGTAGAAACCGATGGCGGGGCTGCGCCGACTCAGGTATTCCTCCTCCCGATCAAGTAACCCCTCTACCACTGGTTATACGTTTGGTTCCATTACTCGAGTGCTTCCACCAGTTTTCCGGTCTTGGCTAGAGTTACGCCCCTCGCCAGAGCGCACCCGTTTTCCGCTTCGATCCACCGTCAACCCTCTCGAGCATTTTGCCTTCATTCCCTCTCCACGGTATTTCCATTCCGTTTATTTCTAATTCTTACTGCGTCGACAAAAGTGCACCGATGCATCCATACTCTATACTATCTTCATTCGACAATTGCTTCCATTACACGTTCGAGCTTTCACTTATTACGTTAAGCATTACTCTTTCCCGGTCGTCTGCTCACCGACCTATACACAAACATTAATTTAGCTTCTTTCTGCCCCGCGCGTCATAAGTACACTAGTTTACAACCCGTTCAATAATTCCTGCTACATAAATAATAACTGCGCAACGACCTCGACAAGCTTAGCCTTTCAATTATTCAGTACTCGACCATTGTTTCAATAACTTGTATACACATATATAACTGATAAAAATAATAACAATAATAATTTTTTCTTTAACGAATTTCTTTCAACGTGTACGAGATTTATAGCCTACATGAGACGGAATGAACCTAATGTAATAAATTCGTAGCATTATTTTCTTATCGTTAAACGATATGCAGAAGAAAATAAAATATAAAAAAATATTTCGCAAATTCAGATGCAAGGTTACTCTTTGAAATTATAATCGAACATTTTTTTATATTAATTGCGTAGAACGTAGTAATAATTTTAAGTAATAAGACCTATTATCCTTAGCCTTACGTTAAAATATCAATTTTATTGAAGTTTACACGTATTATAATTTTATTACTATGTGATTAAAAGCATATTGGGTAAGTACATTTGTCCTTACAAATTTTTAGTCATTTAATTTTTCTAATTCTGATTCGAACGTCTTAGCCTCTATCAATACTTATCCCTTCGAGTTTACCACCGAACTGATATCGCTCAACTCCGAAGCTTCTGAAAACAGAAGGAAATCTTTGATACTTTCGACATTACGTAAAAGTTTAATTAAAAATATAACTGGTAAATTTATTATGGAAACTTATATAACTTATATAATTTATTAATTATGGAAACTAAAACAATAAAAGTACACACTTTTTTATACGAAATTTTTTAACGATATCTGTAGAATGGATTAAACACTAAAACAATAAAATTAAATTAAACAATAAAATAAATCTAAGAATATGAATATTGCAGGGTTTTTTCCATTAGAACGTAAAATTACTATAATTAAATTACTGTTTCGTAAAGAATACTTTTTTTCAATTTAAAATTACAAATTTAAATAACTACAATATTTGTGCAATGCAACTGATCTTGTTATATATATATATATATACATATGTATATATATTAATGTACGAATGTGACTTTCATCGTTACCTCCTACCTTTTTATGAAGATAGCAAACATGAATTTTTTATGATTAAGGTACATAGGTTGGTAAGTGGTTCAAGGAGTTCATTGAATTATGAATCATAATATTCGTTATAAAATTATTATTATATTTTATTTTATAAAAACATTTATTTATAAGCTAAGAAAATTTGAATTGGTTTTATTCTATTTAGAAATTTTTATTTTTGACTGAAAGAATAAATGTGTATGAGGTATCACAGACATAATGATTTATCAGTTACAAAACTAGAAGAAAATGTTAGCGAAATTTTGCATGAATGTTCACTAAAGTTATGATTGTACATCGAGTCAAGTGTTTAAGCAATGAAAATGGTATCACAAAGGTTAAACAATTTATGCTACTTTTATTTCATGAAATAGTTCTTTTTACTTTTGTCATGCATAGAATTTGTAGTAATAATAATAATCACGATGATGATAACTTATAAATATTTAGTTACGTAATTGTTAAACAGTTAATTAAAAATATTATCACTGGCTCCATAATTGGCGACGATTAAAATTCTAAAGACATACTTTCTCATTTGAGAAAATATTTTATTACAAATAAACAGTCTTCTTTAGGTTATCAGATAAGGAAGAATAAGTAAATAAGAGGAAGCGAAAGTAGAATAAGAAGAAGAAGAAACAAAAATGATAAGCCGACGGCGGGAGTAAAATCATTATTAAAGGTATTATTTGGGAAAGTAATTTAGCATAGTAAAGATAAGGAGTCGGCTCTTGCAATTGATTCAGACCAATTTCATATCCCTACTTTATAGCTCGTAGTATGGAAGTTGGAAAATTTGGAAGAAAGGTAAATTATTAAAGACAAGATCGTGCGGGAATAGAAAATAGCATAACGAAAATGCGTATTGAAAATCGGGTAATAATTAATACCAGCGCAGCACTCCTCGCCCTCTGGTTATTTCTTTTTCCCGTCTACTCACTCACGAATCAAGTTTGCGAGTGAAGTAAGGCTCGGGAGTGATTGTAGTGGCGATGGTAGCGCGCAGTTGGCAGAGTTCGAGGAGGTGGTAGAGGTGTTGTAGACAGATAAAGACAGATAGAAGGTAAAGGTAGAGACGTGACAGTTGAGAGAGACGCCCGGGGCTGAATCGACCGGGCCGCCCGACCTCACCTCCTCCTTTATCTTCTCCGCTAGCAACTCCGCCACCTCCACTAAGCTTCCTTTCTCTCTGCCCGTGTCCCTATCGCTCCCGCTACAACTAGCGCCACCGCGACCTCCGTCGCTCCAGCCACCCCGGTCAGACCCGCTACCTATCGGGGGGCTCCCGTCGGGCTCCCGTCGTCGTCTACGGGTCTGTTTGCACGCTGCGGGCGGAAGTCGCTTTCAAATTCTTCTGAGTCGACTCCCCTAACTTCCCGTAGACGCACTGCTCCCGACCCATCTCGTGGTTCAGTTTCGGAATTCATTTGCGATGCATTTCCCTGTGCGAGTGCTCTCGTTGAATTATTCCTCGATACATCCATAGCCGAGCCAGCTCCCTACTTTTCATACGACGCTATTTTCTTTCAAACCCACTTTTAATTCTACGATCGTATTTCTCCTCTCCGTCCTCAGTGCCTTGAATCACCGCTAAACACACACTCATAATCCATTCTCATATTCTTATTCTAACTTTTTTTATATTTTTCGTTGTTTTTATTTTTTTTTTTAATTATTCCTTTCTTTGCGATAAACTCGAGTATTCTTTGAAATCATAATAATTTTATTTGAGCTCCTTCGCAAAAGCAATTGTACTATCGGATATAAACCGTAATAAACAGAAAATCGATTCATACTTATTTAATTATATGTATTTTAATTGGCCTTAAATATTTTTAGCACTGTTATTTAAATTATTATGCAACAAACGTTATAAATATTTTATAATGAAAATATGACGGACCCAACTGAAATAAATAAAAAACAACAATATGTAATATATATGAATTATTAGTGAAAACTTATAAAAAAAGTTAAGTGTACTATTTTTAAATTCAGTTGCATTATTACAATGTTAATCGATATTTTAATTTATTATATTGTATAATCTTTAAATATAGATATCATTATTGTCAGACTGAAAGTATAAATTTACAATTTAATTATAAATTCGATTGAAATTTTAATGATTTCATTGATTTAATAAGGATTATTTTATGTTGAAATAGTAATACATGAAAAGGATGAATAATTGATCGATTTATTTATTTTATTATTTTATTTATTGGTGATTAACGCAAATAACTTTAATTGTCAAATATCCACAATCACTTTATGTAAAAGGGTAAGAACGACAGAAAAAAATCCGAATCAATGCAAATTTTGAATAAGCATGCGGACAATTATTTTAAAAGACTACGCATCCAAAGCGCTAATTAAACCAAACCTCCTGGAGGCAAAGCCTAACAAGTGCTTACATAAAAGAGCATAATCTCCTATTATTTCTACGTATAATGTTATGATGTCTTAGTTTATAATAAGAAGTAGACTGTACAGAAAGAGGTTATTTAAAATAATTGTTTTATAATACATCATTATTTTGGTTTCATTTTGGTTAGTACGTATCATGCTAATAATTTTTTAATTGATATTATGTCATTCATGAGTTGGATTGTTCTATTGTTCTTTAATATTATTAAAATTAAAAATGTACAATTTATGGTAAATTTTATTTTGAAAAAATTCTTATATAAAGAAAATGAAACAAATCATAAAACACAAGAAATGTAAATGCATAAAAGGAAGATAAATCTTAGAAAAAAAAATTTATTGTTAAAATCTTTATAGTTTCACTCAACAGAAGTTAAAAATATATCTAATAATCAACTTTTCGTATAGAAAAAATATAATTATGTAAAAGGAAAATTTAAATAAATATTATAACGGAATAATAATAGATACTAAATACGTTTTAAAAATACATTATAAATTGTAATTATACAGCGCATACATTAAATTATAAATTTATAAAGCTTAAGGGTAATGTTTGAATTGACGTTGCCAGATTGGTTGAAGGTATTAGGATGAAGAGGTGAAGAATTATAACAAATATGTTATTAATACTGGTATATTTTAAATTGGATATAATGTAAAGAGTGGTTTTAAAAAGATTCAAATAATTGGGATACTTAAAAAAAAACGTGTTTTATTCACTTATAAAAGAGAGATGAGAGTAGTTGGACAGGGTAAATAGCACGGCATCAACTCTTCAAACATGTGCGTTTGTTGAAGTAGAAAGTTCATAGAGAAGAGCGAACTTCGTGGTAGGAGCCGTGATGATTGTTCCCAAAGCCCGACTCATTAAATGCTCGGAAAACCGCGCAAAATTCACACCAGTGACGAGGGTCAGCCACAGAAGACAAAAAGAAAGATACACACTAATGCACGAAGAACGAGGGAAAGGAGAACGAGAGAGAGAGAGAGAGAGAGAGAGAGAGAGCGGTAATGACATAGTGTCTTCGACCCTTTTCGTATCAAAAACATCATAAACAAAAAGACGGCGGTGACACTCGAAAGTAAAATGTAAAATCAGTGGGCAAAGAAAGAAGCGAATTCCGGAGTGATAAAAGGCCGTGAGCTTATGCATCTGGGGAATGGAGGAAGAAAGTGAGAAAGAAGTAAAAGACAAGATGATAGAGTCAGACGTCCATCTCATCTCTTTGGGTGAGAGAGGGTTGACAGAAGTGCGCGTGTGCTCATGGATCATGGGTCACGACGGGGCTTTAAAGGGTTGCGAGCACGGGGGTGAAAGGGAGTCTTGACACTGTCGGTGCAAAGACGGACGCCTCAGTTCAAGAACTGACGGCCTTTCATCAAGGCCTTAAATTCATGAGCCGGACGTGCGAATATAGATTGAAGTGAGAATGAGACAGTTTTGTCGAGCTCTCGGCAGCGCGGGGAGCAAAAGCGCACACGATTTCCAAGCTTTTATCAGTCGATCTAAGCCAATTGTAGGAATCTTGAGCTTTGGATGTCGAGGAAGGAAGGGAGAGATGCAAGAGAGTTGAGAAAGATGGGTATCTCGTGATGGTACGGATCAAGCTTCGGAGTGGGACCCGTTGTAAGGAGCGCGGATAGATCAAAGCCCGAGCCTCATGTTTACTTCCTGTAATACGCACTTGTTATGATTTATATTTCTTTTGATGATACTTGCATGTGCCTCTTTATTTGATTCGTATCTCGTGTAAGGTTGGTAGCCGTATTCCGCTGTGTCGTAGTAGCAAGAGTTTGCCACTCAGTGTGCGATTTTTATATCTGATTTATCGCTTTAGAAACAAAAGCTAAGTGAATACTATTCGCGATGAAATATTAATTGTTAGAATTATGCTTGCAGTTTTTTTTTGTATCATTTATTTTATATCTTCACGCACTTAGCCATTAAATACCTAATTCACTTTCCATATTATCTATGAAATTTTTAAGACTTCAAATTCTGCAGATCTTTATTTATGTACTATATTAACTTAAATTTACAATAAGTGATAAACATACATTTATATTCGCCTTTATTTTTTCGGGATTTCAAGCGAATTTCACCACGGTTGTACGTACAAGTAACTTTAACATCAGTTGCTTAGAGCATCCATACTTCAGTTAATTACAGTTTTTTTTAGATATAACTATTCTTAATATTTAATTAGATTTTTTAGATAAAATACCAAGTACTATGTAAGACTACTGCATTTAGACTATTTTTAAAGCCATTTTAAAATATTTTCTCTATCGATAACTATGATGCTTGCTGAACCGAGTCATAGATGGCACGACAATAGCCCTATATCACTCATTTTCTTGATATTCTAATGCAAATACATTATATACAAATAATAAATGAAATACATTCATCTAATATTGTATTTTTTTTAACAATATTTAAAATTATTTAATTATTATATTATTAATTGTCATATTTTATTGCATGATATTACTACAATATATAGTTATTAGAAGCAAATTTATTATAATATCAAATTTTAGAACCTAATGAAAAGAAATTTATTTCTTAAGAAATTGAAATGCATAATACTCAATGATTAAATTTCTAATATAATCTATACAGTTTTTAAAATATTTATTAACTAATGTTATATTTTTAAATATATTCATTAAATATCGAGAATAGAAATAATTATTCATGTTCCTAGATTCCATAAAAAATTCATTTTTTTGCTTTAATTTTATAATTAATTTTATTAGCGTTAATTATAAATATGATTTTTCATTTTCCATATATGTTATTATGGATAAAATTTTATAGAAACCATATTTTTATTATATTCTTGTCTGATTTATAGAATTCTA
This sequence comes from Ceratosolen fusciceps, assembly GCA_018883505.1. Taxonomy (NCBI): domain Eukaryota; kingdom Metazoa; phylum Arthropoda; class Insecta; order Hymenoptera; family Agaonidae; genus Ceratosolen; species Ceratosolen fusciceps. The sequence goes on along the minus strand of RCIC01000012.1, from coordinate 5,652,523 downwards.
GCTCTTTTTTGCAAAGTACATGATGAACGAGACTGTGTAATATTTGTTACTTAAGTAATATGTAAATATGTAATTTTTAAACTAATTGTACTCTGCACTAATATTTAAGATTGAAAAGTTATAGGGAATATAACTTATAAAAACTTTTTATAGAAACATATTTTTTGTAAATAATAAATACCTTAAGATTCTTTATTCTTGATAAAAATAAGTAAAAAGCATATAAAGTCTTTGCAAAACTTAGTATTAGTAAATTTTTTTTATTATTGTGTACAGAATATTTTGATGAAGGATATATAAAATAATTGAAATACATGAAAGTATAAGGATGAACTAATTTTAATGTGTGTGTGTGTGTGTGTGTGTGTGTGTGTAAGTAAATATGCTACTGTAAATATTGGGGTATAAATAAGAAAATTAATTTATTGGATGTCAGTAGTAACTTTTCTACATAATTTAAATCAATACTTATTTTTGACTCAACAGTATATTTGCTGTAAGTTCGATGAAGATTTGAGTAATACGAAGATGGTAATAGTTAAATCGAGTAGTCGTTAAGATCTTTTAGAGTAGATTGTCTTATTGTGCATTTATCAGATCAGGTATTTGTAGCTAAAACGATAAATATTATAAAAAGAAGAAAGAGAAATTGGTATACAATGAAATACTTCCTTAATCGACGAGAGATGGTTTTCAAAGAGTATGTATGTGCTTCGTTTGGCATATGGATAAATAAGAACCATTAGTGATTGCGCATTTCTCGAGCGACATGTAGAATAAAATTGCCTCAACAAGGGTGGTTCGTTGTTTGATAGGTTCACTGATAAGTAGTGGGGCGTTTGAGGGTTAGGATACTCTTTTGATGGGGGAGGAGAATTGCTAAGCTCGCAGAAAAGACAAGAGCCCTGACTTGGAACAAGGAGAATACAGGTAGTTTAGCAATACGCGCTTCTACTTGTCCACTGAATCGTATTAGCAGCAAAGAGCGCAGCTTCTTGAGTGGAAGGTTGAGCTAAGCCCGTAAATGTTTTTATTCTTGCGGTAAGAGGAGTAATAGAGAAGGGAAAGCGCATTACGTAGAGGCATGTGAGCGGTGCGGTTTTGAACGAGCGCGAGAAATATGCTCCAGTGGATAAAAAATCGAGAAAAAGAGAATTCGCGGGAGCTTTTCGACATCGGTGGACTTAACGACATTGGCCTTTTCAATATGCAATAAAATACTCTTTCGTATGTATATACACGCGCGCACACACTTAATGAAGCTAAAGCTTTTCTATACATTGGCTCACTCAAGAGGTGCGTCTCTCTACGAGAATGCTCATTTTTACGGACGCTATCCTTCTGTCTCTTTTTAATGTAAATTTTTTCCTTTAGATTTTTTCTACCCCCGCTCCCTGCTTTTATTTATAGCAATGAACAACTGAATTTGTTTATTTTTTTGTTATAACAGTGAAAAAGTTATCTTATTAAAGAATGCTACTTTAATAGGCCTGGATATTACCTTCGCACCTGATACGCTTACAATCTTCCCTGATCTGCTCGTTCAATATTTTAGTTTATTGTAAAGCTTTGGATGTTTTTTTAGGCATTAAAGATAGATGAACGCTGAAGGTCCAATCATCTTGATGACTCATCGTATTCCGATTGCCTCTGTAGATTTTCTTCTATTTAAGCAAATATAGAAATTATATTTTAATATTGAACCGTATGGATATTAAGATAATTAATATTAATATTTGATTAGTTCATTCCAAATAATGTCATGTATAAGTTCAACTCATGCACGACGAATGGCAAAACATAATTCCAATCTACTAATAAATATAAATGTATGTTCTTGAGAGCATCGATTCACGTATCGACTGATTTTTGTGGTAGTGGAATATCTGAAAAAAAAGTACGAGTTGATATAGAACATTTATACGCTACATAGACTCTTTGTCGAGTAGAACGGCCGAGAGCCAATACTCTCAAACAATATTGAAGTAGAAACCAGTAAGTCGAAGTGACGGCAGTTGAAGCGCCATAAGAGCGAAAAGAGCGAGAGATGAATCGAGCCCTTGAGACATTCGGTTGAGTGGCTTATTTGCATAGCTGATATAAAATCCAGCTTTCCACCCTTGATCTACGTATGCGGCCCGCACACGCGTATATGCATATAAACGGTGATTTCGTGTCGCCACCGTTTTCTCCGATCTCCTGGTCATTTAGCTCTTTGACGTAATTTTTTCCACCTCAAACTGAGCTACTCCCAAATTCTCATACACACATTGCAACAACACACGTTTCTTCCCTTTTACTTCACAGTATTTCCATATGAGCCACATTACTCTAGTTTTATTTCTTTTTTCTTTTCTATCTTTATCTTCGAACCAAGTATTGGATTTATACCTATTACCTCCTTAGGTCCCTCTCAGTTTGCCTTCATTACACTCTTATTACGACAAATTCCCTTTTTCTATCATTACTTTTCTTACTTTTATTCATTTTAACATCATCATTTCTTTTATTTATTTCTCTTATTTTATTAAATATTTTCTAAATATTTAAAAACAATCCCAAATATTATATACACTCACATTATATATAGATTTTTTTCTTTATTTAAATTATTATGTCTAAAGACTTATTAAAATTATTAAGTTTTTTTTACTATCTGAAAATAAAATAAATATAAAATAATGATGTCTATATTTAAAGATTGTACAATATAATAAATTAAAATATCGATTAACATTGTAATAATGCAACTGAATTTAAAAATAGTACACTTAACTTTTTTTATAAGTTTTCACTAATAATTCATATATATTACATATTGTTGTTTTTTATTTATTTCAGTTGGGTCCGTCATATTTTCATTATAAAATATTTATAACGTTTGTTGCATAATAATTTAAATAACAGTGCTAAAAATATTTAAGGCCAATTAAAATACATATAATTAAATAAGTATGAATCGATTTTCTGTTTATTACGGTTTATATCCGACAGTACAATTGCTTTTGCGAAGGAGCTCAAATAAAATTATTATGATTTCAAAGAATACTCGAGTTTATCGCAAAGAAAGGAATAATTAAAAAAAAAAGATTTAATTTTTTGTACTTAGGATTAATGAAATAATAAAATATTAAGCAAATAACGAATAAATAATTTGTATTAATCATTTACTAAAGTCTTATTAAGTCAATTTATCAAGATTTTAATATTATTTTTTATATGTGTTATTATGCTAGTTATATTCACTATATACGAAGAAATATACTAATTATTATATTACTTTTTATTCAAATGTTATGCATTATTTATTTAAATTTAAGTTTGTATAATGAAAAACAAGTCATTCATTTTGCATGTATTTCTTTTTACTTATTTTTCTTTAAATACCAATCTTATTGAGTTTAGCAACTTTTAGCAATTCGAGACAATAATCGACGAGTTATTATTAATAAAGTTCTTATTAACGAGTTCTTAATAATAAATTATTATTATATTCAGTTTGCAATAGAAAAAGACCGTTTCTTGGAACGTAAATACATTATATTTACTTTAATGAAACAGCTACCATAAACTATATATATTTTTATTAAAAATTAAAAACCTAAAAATTATTATAAGCTAGCTTTATTTTTGGTTATGTTTTTACATTTTATAAAAAGAATTTGCTTCTATAATGAATGATATCAAACATTATTAAGAAAAACACATTTTACAAAATAAAACATAGATTTTACTCAGTCACGATACTTTTTTCAATCTTAAATAAATATTTATTATTAGAAAAAGGATTCTTTAAGATGATAAGAGAAATAGAGGAGAATTGAAAGAAATGTAGTTTGAACCGTAAGCTCGACTGACTTGATAATGAATAAGGATTATAATTGTGATCCTCCTACGTCTTCGTCTTCATTGCAGGAAGAAAATGAAGCTAATCATCAAGCTAATCAATCATCAAAGATCTTTTACTCGTTTTTCGCCTTACTGTTTTTACGATATTTTTTCATTCCAATTTTAATTTTCACATTATGTAATAGTAGTAACGAATAATTTTAAATTAAAAACTAATTGAAACATTCTTAAGATCAGAATTGGTCATATTCAATTACTTACACTTTCGGTAGTAAGTATAGTTCGGTAGTTAATTTTATAAGTACTAGAAAATTTTGACATACTAGAAAAATGACCAGATACTAAAAAATGATATGTCATTTGAGAATGATAAAGAAAATTAAATATTATATTTTAAATAATACATTTTGTAATGTATTTTATTATCCTTATGAATATGCATAGGATTATTTATTATTTTAATGAGATAAGAAATTACCTTAGTGTTGGTAATCTCTATTCCGTTCGCTAATATTAAAAAAATGTATAAGTAACTATAAGTATTCTTACACAAATTCAATACTCGACAGAGACTCGTGATTTTAAATGCTCTGAATAATGCCACGCGAGATTCATCATAATATTCCTGTCTCTTCTCAAGTTTCCGGTGTTCACCTTATCATCTTTTGGGCTAGCGTTAATACCTTGAACTCTTTACTCGTGGTCAGCTTATCACTTTAATTTCCAATCTAGTGCTAACTCAATAAGTGATGAGACTTCTTAGCCTCCTCGGCATTCGGATTTCATTGATCCGGTAACCTAACATTACAAAGGTATTACTTTATCTTGGTAAAGAGAAGGAAAATTTTGCACTTGTAAAGAAATTATATTAAATACGAATTTGTTTAAAAAACTACTGCATAAGGTTTTTTTTTTACTAACATGGAATTTATCACCGAGTAAGAAATTGACTTAGTGCAGTCAAATTCTTTACAATATATAAAATTTATGTAACTATTAATATAATATAAGAGATATATTATATATACGAACTGAAGTTTGAAATAAAAAGATTCACACTTCTTCTGTCTATCACTTATCTGAGAGAAGATATATTAAATATAATGGGAAATGGGAAATGGAAAATGTTGGATAAAGTTTCTCGCTATAATATTTAAAAGATTAAAAGATTATTTAATAATTATCTATTATTTTACTATTCTATAAATTTTATTTATTTTTTGTTTTTGTTATATAAAGTATTTACTGTAAATATTATTGTAATATATATAGATTTATATAATAAAACAATATATTACTATATTCTTATAATATTATCTTAACTAAATAAAAATTATAAAATTCTCATAAGTAAAATTGTAAAAATTAATATTTGTAATATTTAGATTAAAATAAAGATATAACAGGTATAACAGATATATTTTCATGCATACATTAATTTGTAATTATTATTTATCCGAACTCATTAATTTTTGATTTTATGTAAATCAATAAACTATAGGTGCAAATAATAAAGACATTGTTGTATTTGAAGATATTTTATTTTAAAAAATTATAATAAATATAATAATATCCTATAAAAAAATATAATCATGTCTTTTCAATTTATTCTTTGTTTCAATAATTATGTTATAATAAAAAAAATCAAAATTTTGTAAAAATTCAAAAATGAGTTTTACTAAAATAAATAAATTATTGTATGTAATTAAACTATTAAATTAGAAAATACTTAATAAATAACATATTTTATAAACATAAGATTGAAAATATAATTTTCAATTAAGTTTTACAAAACTGTTTAAAATGTAAAATAATTGTTGGAAACCGTTAACTAACGCAGGAACATTAGTGGCGCGTGAAAAATGATATGACTGAACGCCGTTGTAGTTGGCGCGTGAAAAATGATATAGAAAAACAATTGGAGAAAAGGCGCCAAGGCCCGGCTGCGGACTTCGGGGCTGAGGCAGGGGATTCGACTTAGAGACGCGAGGTCGTACAGATCGAGTGAGAATACAGAGCTTTTTGGGCTTCTTCTCACTTGTTCCGCCGAGATCGAGTGAGAATACAGAGCTTTTTGGGCTTCTTCTCACTTGTTCCGCCAAGGTCGAGTTTTTCGTATAAAATCGACAAGAGTTGGAAAGGCGGTAGGAGTGCGACTTGCGGATTCGAGTTACTGAATAGCGCTTCGCGAAGCATTAAGTGTTAGTATTCGCGTGGTGTCGTGGCACAGGCTGGTGACAGGGGGATTGAGTGACAAGAAGCTCCTAATCCACCCCAGGGGGAACCTTCCCTGGGAGCCGAGAAACGACTCCCGGTGGCCGATCCAGAGGACAGAGACAAATAGAGAGAAAGTGAGTTCCTCTGCGGCCGGGTCTGGTCTCCAAGACGTTGGAGACAACCCGGTGTCCGCACCCCACACACCGATCGGCCATCCAGACGTCCGAACTGTGTGGAGTTCGCGACGCATCGGTGTCACGGCGTAGGGCGGAAGTCCAGCTGGCAACAAGGTACCGTACGTACATTCCTTCACGAGAGCTCTCCCGCGCGCGTATCGCGAAACCGTCTCAATTAATATAATTATTGAATTTTGCTATTGTATATTTGCGTGCGTGCGTCAAAAGGCTTTTTTCCTCCTTCCCGACGAAGGAGGTTTTTTTACGCCTCGCGGCGATTAGGGCAATTTAAATTAAATAAAGAAAATTCTTTTTATCTTTGACACTCAACCAACGACTTTTATTTTTTCCCTCTTCCTATCCTTTATTAATATCTTGCAGGACTCACGGAGATGGTAAGTAGCGTATAAGTTGCTACATTTTTTGGTGCCCCGGGTGAGGAGGGAATATAAAGGTCGTGGTTGAGTTTGTTTGAGAATTCGCGTCGAAAATAATTTCATAGTAATTTAATAAAATTATCGCATTAGTATTTAAGATTTCGTCGATTCTTTGTCAATAGCTTTCGATATATGACTTTTTGCTTGTGTTTGTAAAGTTACCGTCGTCATTCTACATACTATCAGATTACTAGTTGCGTTGTCTACAATTTTTATTTGAAAACACGAGTTTGTTATTTTAGTAGCAGTATATTATTCTTGCTAGTATAATAATATAAAATTCTCTCTATTTAATCAGTAGTTGTGAAAAGTTAAATTAATAAAAAGAAAATTAATACTGATTTTAATTTGAAAAATTAAAAGGAAAATTTATTACATATATATAATTATAACACAAGCAGGGTTCATATCTCGTTTGAATTTGAGAATAAATATAATAACAATTTTAGCGCGGAATAAAGTGCAAGTGAATATAGTTTGCAGGAAGTGATTAGTTATAAAAGTAAATAAACTTTAATATATATTAGAATTAATATTTAACCTTATTTAATTTTAATTTAATTTTAACATTATTTAATTATAATTAACACTGTATGAGCGCAGCTATATATATTATATTGGGAAAAGAAAGGAAAGAATAATAAGAAACTTTTTTTGATATTCGTGTATGTGTCTGCGCTCTGTGACGTAGACGTAGTTATTCGAGTAAGCTAGTGTGACGCAGGAGAGGGGGAACGGACGGACCCGAGCTGCGTAGGCAAGGGGGTGTGGCCTTCCACATCTGGCGCCAATACTAAGTATCGTGATCGGGTGACGATTCCGATCCTTTGTTTTGAAAAAATAAAAAGTAATCTTTCCTGCTCGCTTGCTCTCATTGCACTATTCCAAATATCTTGTGTTATAATAATACGTGCGCATAGAAATTATTACGTTAGTGTACAATCGTAGCCATCATATTATTTCTTTCACAGGGCTTCGTGTTGATAGTAAACAGAATCAGCTGCGATCCCGATCGCGTGTATAGGTTTCGTTAATTGATAGTTTAGCTTATCGTGTCCCTATATAGCGGATATTTAATTAATAAAGCCTAAATATAAATTCGATTGCGATGGGTCCGAGAATAAATAAAGAAAAAATAGCGATAAAGCGCCTCGTGAATGCGCAAGTAGCTAGATTAGAAGAGTTAAAGAATTGGGGGAAGGATCTGATGGAGACAACCCAGGAAGAATTGACCAAGCCTCACCTGCAGGCTACCCTCGATTCGATAAATGAGATGTGGAAGGAAATCCGAGAGGATCATGTCGAGATCGCGAGACTCGACCCGAGCCCTGACGAGCCGTATATTGCTAATGAATTCTTTGAAGGCATTCGTAAAAGATATACTGAAATTCGGAGTAACCTAATTAGTTTGATTAATGAAAGAGAGATCCATGGGACTCCTGCCCCTTTAGCTAATTCATCCCCATTGACACAACCGCCAAAAAGGGGCACTCTCTCTAAGCTTCCGGACCTCGACTTGCCAAAATTTGCAGGCGAATATGAGAATTGGGAGATTTTCCGAGATCTCTTTACAGATCTTGTGCATATAAATCCCGATCTGTCGGACGTGACAAAATTTCAGTACTTGAAATCTTGTCTCGCCGGAAAGGCTGCAAACCTAGTCGAAAACGTGGCCACGACCAGCGCAAACTATGCCACCATGTGGCAAGAAATAAAATTACGTTTTCACAATCCGCCGGCCATCGCTTCTAAATTAATGGAAGACTTTTTTAATATGAAACCACTGGAAGAAGATACGGAGAACGAGATACGGCGGCTAATATATGAGCTGAGTCGGATTTACAGAGCATTGACGAAGCTACCGATCCCGTCAGCCGGGTGGGATATATGGTTAGTTTCTAGACCAAGCCAACTGTTACCGGCTAACTCATACCGTGCGTGGCAGATTATTCAAAATGCCAAATTTAAAGAATTAAGGCAGCAACCTGAATTCGGTGAATCACCGTCGCTGGATGCGAAGGGATTCCCCACCTACGCCGAATTTATGGAATTCTTAGAGGAAAGAGCACGCGTTCTGAGTACGGAACGTGCAAAAACCAGGCATGGGGAAAAAGACCTAGACCCTCCCTGCCATTGAAACGGGCTAAAAGAACCTGCCACGCAGCCAACTTGGAAAGGTGCGGTTTGTGCAGCCAGCCGCATTTGCTACAAGCGTGCGCAATCTTTAAGGCCAAGCATCCGCACGAGCGATTTAATATAGCAAGACAGCAGCAGGCTTGCTTCCGATGCCTGGGACCACATAGGAAACATCAGTGTCCTTCAAAACAATGCTGCCAAAAGTGTCAACGAGAACATCACACGTTGCTTCATCTGGGGGAAGAGAAACAAGATGAGAAGGCCCTTCCCAATAAGGCAGGACCCTCTAACGCGGCTGAGACCAAGGCCGCACTGAGAAAAAGAATAGGCGCTCATGCAGTTTCCTTGCATGTGCCAAAGGGAGCTACCTTGTTGGCCACAGCACGTGTACAAATCGAAGGACCGAGAGGAGTTAGTGGTCGGCTTCGAGTCTTATTGGACCAAGGCTCCGAGGCATCCTTCATTCGGGAGTCGACTGTTCAGGCCCTGGGACTACCAAGGAAACGAGCCGAAGTCCATTTAACGGGAATTGGAGCCATGAAGGGCGGGCGGACTCGTGGAGTCACCTGCTTTATACTTCACTCTCTGGTCAATCAAGAGAAATCATTCTCCGTTGAAGCCTATATCTTGCCCCGTTTAACTTCCAAGCTGACAAGGACCGAGATTCTGGAGACTCCTTGGCAATGGTTGCCAGTGAACGAACTTGCCGATCCTGAGTATTACCAATCGGGATCTATTGATTTAATACTCGGGGCGGATGTCTACGGTCGTTTGTTGCAAGACGGGGTTATAAACCTCCCAGGCACAGCGATCGTAGCCCAGAACACTGCCCTGGGATGGATCTTGTCTGGTCCTGCTAACGAGCCTGGAGTGCAACAAAGCGAACGGTCCCCGAGCATACAGTTACGTGCATTGATTTGCACGGTGGAGGAATCTTTGTACGAGAGCCTTGAAAGGTTCTGGCAATTAGAGGAAGTGGGCTCCCCGACGATGAAATGGTCCATTGAGGAGCAATATTGTGAGAACATCTTCGACTCCACCCACCGTCGGGATGTTATGGGTCGCTACGAGGTGCAATTGCCAGTCAAGGGCGCACCTCCAGCAGTGGGTCATGAAACCCGACGCATGGCGCTTGGAGCTCTGGCGAGTACCCACCGCAAATTTAAGAAGGATCGGACCTTAGAATTGGAATATACCGAATTCATGAAGACCTATGAAGAACTGGGACACATGGAACGTGTACCCGAAGAAGACTTGAACAATCCTGCAGCATGGTATTTACCGCATCATGCAGTTGTGACAGAAAACGAGGGTAAAAGGAAAATTCGCGTTGTATTCGACGCGTCTAGGAAGACACGTGATGGTCACTGTCTTAATGGTTTTTTGTATCCAGGCCCGGCTTTACAGAATGATTTAGCACTCATTCTGGCCAAGTGGAGACGACATAGATACGTCTTTACGGCCGACATTGTAAAAATGTTTCGGCAAATACGGGTTAGGCAGACAGACTGTGACCTACAGAGGATTGTCTGGTCGCCTACGAGCCAGGGTCCACCAACTGAATACCGTTTGAAAACGGTAACTTATGGAACGTCCTGCGCTCCTTATTTAGCGATTCGTACGCTGCATCAATTGGCGAGTGATGGCCAAAGTGCATATCCTCTTGCTGCGTCGTGTCTCTCCTCGGAAACCTACGTGGACGACATCTTCACAGGTGATGAGGATTTAACGGTAGCAATCCAAAAAAGAGATGAGCTGATTGCACTGCTAAGCACCGCAGGCATAGAATTAGATAAGTGGGCTGCCAACGATATACGTCTTAATGCGAATAAAGCAGGAGGAGGTCAAGAAGGAAAGGGCTCTATTAAATCGATAGATAAGGACCCAGTAATCAAAACTCTGGGCATCTCGTGGCGATCTGACGACGATGTCTTTAATTTTAATGTACATAGGATCACAGCCCTGAAGCAAGCAACGACAAAACGAGCAATTTTGAGCAACATTGCTCGACTGTTTGACCCCCTCGGATGGCTATGTCCGGTCACGGTTGTTGCTAAAATTATCATGCAGGATGCATGCATAACTAAGAGTGAATGGGACATGCCTCTCCCCCCAGAGTTGACTCAAAGATGGACCGGATATTGTGACTCCTTGGAGTCCCTCCAAAATATTAAAATAGATAGGTGGTTAGGGATTACAAAAAACCATAACCTGCAAATACACGGATTTTGCGATGCGTCTAAGCGAGCGTATGCTGCAGTCGTTTACATACGAATAACCTCGCCGGGAAAACCCAGTCGCGCTCGGGTGCTAGCCGCGAAAACAAAGGTAGCCCCAATTAAAACAGTTTCGATACCTAATTTAGAACTGTGTGCTGCAGTTCTATTGGTCAAATTGGTATCGTATCTGCAACGCCTGGAAGAGTACAAAGATCTTTCAGTCTTTTTGTGGAGTGATAGCCAGATCGTGCTCGCATGGCTAAATAAGCATCCGTCACATTGGAAGACCTTTGTAGCTAATAGGATCTCGGTCATCCAGACGGAGCTACCCCGGGCTATATGGGGTCATGTTTCAACTAAAGAAAATCCAGCGGACATGGCTACCCGTGGTGTTAAGCCGGTAGAACTGCGAGCCAAGGAGCTATGGTGGCAAGGGCCAGAATGGTTGCAAAACGATCGGAGCAAATGGCCAAGGCTTGTTGAAACAGTCCGTACTCTACAGGTAAATGTGGATAGAAGCGAGCCCGAGATACTTAGTCGATACTCCTCGTATAATAAGTTAATACGTGTAGTCGCGTGGTGTATGCGCCCCTTATATCGTTTACGGAAAAAACAGAACGGGATTATAAAGCATACTTTCCTAACTACTCAGGAATTAACGGCGGCAAAGAAGGTAGTGATGCGTTTAGCACAACAGGTTGCTTTTCCGAATGAGTTAAGCCTGTTGAAAAATTCAAAGGATCTACCCAAGGGAAACCGATTGGGTCCACTTAATCCATTCATAGATGCGATAGATGGGATCTTGCGAGTTGGAGGCAGAATCTCGCGCTCTCAGTTATCCGAGGAGCAGAAGCATCCGCCCATCTTACCTCGGAATTCGTGTTTGAGCAAATTATTGGTTCAATCCATGCACCTCGCCTCGCTGCATGGGGGGCCAACTTTAACGACACATTTTGTGCTTAGACACGCGTGGATACTAGGCGCTCGATTATTAGTTAAAAGCGTCGTGCATCATTGCGTTATTTGTCAACGCGTCAAACCGCGGTTAGCACAGCAGCTGATGGGCGATCTCCCTTCTGCGCGAGTAACTCCTGCCCGACCTTTTTTTACGGCTGGCCTCGATTATGCTGGCCCATTTCAGGTCCGAATTAGCAAGGGCCGAGGGAATCGTAGTTATAAGGGATATATCGCCCTTTTCGTTTGTTTCGTCACGAGAGCCGTACATTTAGAATTAGTAAGCGATCTCACGACAGGAGCGTTTATTGCGGCATTTAGGCGATTTTCCAGCCGACGGGGACAATGCCACATGTTGTATAGCGACAACGCGACAACATTCCAAGGCGCTAATCGTGAATTAAAATCCATGTTCCAAGCTGCTTCAAAATTCTATCATCAAGTCGGACAGACACTCGCCAATGACGGTACGACGTGGACGTTTATCCCACCCAATACGCCACATTATGGAGGATTATGGGAGGCTGGTGTTAAATCTGTGAAACACCACTTGCAGAGGGCTTTTCGGAATGAGACCCTGACCTTCGAAGAATTTAGCACCGCGCTGGCAGAAATAGAAGCGTGTTTAAATTCGCGACCCTTGTGCCCCCTCAGCGCCGATGTCGATGACTTAAATGTTTTAACTCCGGCCCACTTTCTGATAGGAGATCCCTCGTTCATAATTCCGGATGCGGAGAAGGCTGACATATCGGTATCGGCTAGTAGGCGATACAAATTGATGCAGTCGATACGCGATCAGTTTTGGCGACGGTGGTCGGTCGAGTATATGCAACATTTACAGGAGCGGGGCAAATGGCGCGTAGCAAAAAATAATATTTGTGTAGGTCAGCTAGTGCTCCTTCGTGACGATCGTTACCCCCCCGCCAAATGGCCCTTGGGAATAATTACAGAGATTCACGCAGGTAACGATGGTCTTATTCGTGTAGTGTCAGTAAAGATACACGGCAAGGTGTTAAAAAGACACGTCGCCCGTGTATGTATCTTGGCTTACGAGGGAGCCGAGAACGAAAAGGTTTCAGGGGAGTGCGCGAAGGAGACACAGGAGTAAAGATGACCGCGAGCGAGCCCATATTACGACCGTAAGGGACGCGAGAACCGTGATAAGCAGCCTACAGTTGAGATGTAAATATTCGTCTATTGACGAAGGCGGGCGGGATGTTGGAAACCGTTAACTAACGCAGGAACATTAGTGGCGCGTGAAAAATGATATGACTGAACGCCGTTGTAGTTGGCGCGTGAAAAATGATATAGAAAAACAATTGGAGAAAAGGCACCAAGGCCCGGCTGCGGACTTCGGGGCTGAGGCAGGGGATTCGACTTAGAGACGCGAGGTCGTACAGATCGAGTGAGAATACAGAGCTTTTTGGGCTTCTTCTCACTTGTTCCGCCGAGATCGAGTGAGAATACAGAGCTTTTTGGGCTTCTTCTCACTTGTTCCGCCAAGGTCGAGTTTTTCGTATAAAATCGACAAGAGTTGGAAAGGCGGTAGGAGTGCGACTTGCGGATTCGAGTTACTGAATAGCGCTTCGCGAAGCATTAAGTGTTAGTATTCGCGTGGTGTCGTGGCACAGGCTGGTGACAGGGGGATTGAGTGACAAGAAGCTCCTAATCCACCCCAGGGGGAACCTTCCCTGGGAGCCGAGAAACGACTCCCGGTGGCCGATCCAGAGGACAGAGACAAATAGAGAGAAAGTGAGTTCCTCTGCGGCCGGGTCTGGTCTCCAAGACGTTGGAGACAACCCGGTGTCCGCACCCCACACACCGATCGGCCATCCAGACGTCCGAACTGTGTGGAGTTCGCGACGCATCGGTGTCACGGCGTAGGGCGGAAGTCCAGCTGGCAACAAGGTACCGTACGTACATTCCTTCACGAGAGCTCTCCCGCGCGCGTATCGCGAAACCGTCTCAATTAATATAATTATTGAATTTTGCTATTGAATATTTGCGTGCGTGCGTCAAAAGGCTTTTTTCCTCCTTCCCGACGAAGGAGGTTTTTTTACGCCTCGCGGCGATTAGGGCAATTTAAATTAAATAAAGAAAATTCTTTTTATCTTTGACACTCAACCAACGACTTTTATTTTTTCCCTCTTCCTATCCTTTATTAATATCTTGCAGGACTCACGGAGATGGTAAGTAGCGTATAAGTTGCTACAATAATATTTAAAAAATAAGTTTTATACGATGATTTACACTTATTTATAATATTTTAGAATATTGCATATCTTGACAATATTATAACTTATTGATACTTGAAATTAGTGTGAAATTACTATTATATATCAAATTATCTAAAAATTATTTTCTTGTGATTTGTTCAACAACTATACGCTAATCCTATTTGGTAAAAGAGAGCTAAAGGCCATAAGTGAGCCATAACAATGGAGTCTATGCATATAAATGATATGCTAACAAGAAATACATTTATCTATTGCAACTAAATTTATCTCCGACTATATTTCTTTTATTTTTATTTCTCTTACCTGGTGTATTTAGAAACTCACATACATACTTATGATATATCTACTAATATTTTAAATTTTAGTAATGGAATGATGATTATTTAATTTAGTTTATTGAAATTTGAAATCTTATCCTTATATTTAAATTAATAATGATTATTATATAATTTAAATTAATTTAAAATAAATATGCGTAATATTATTAATATTAAATTTGATCATTTAAAGCTAAGTGTTTATTTTTTATCGATAAAATGTATGAATTTATATAGAAATCTTCACAGTAAGAGTCCTATGAACAAAATCTTGACCTGCTGTGAATTATTGCTATACATGTGAATAGTTTTTTAAAAAAATCACTATTCGAAAACATCGAGAAATTTTCTGAGAAGAAAAGATATTTCTAAGAATTATTATTTATACGTAGATATTCACTTTGTACATGGACCTTTCAAGTAAATTGCGATGCAAAGGAAAAAGTGTTCCTTCGCGATATGTGTTTTACTCTCTCCCTCTTCCTCCCCCCCCTCTCTCTCTCTTTCTCGCTATCTCTTTTTTCTTTTACATATATGTATATATATATATCACGTGTATATATCACGTGTATATATCTTCCACCTTTTCCTGCTCGAACCTCCCCTGACAAACCAACTAAATCTCAGCTCTTGTCTCTTCCCTGTGGTCTCATACCTTCTCTTTCACACCCGCTCTTTTCGTTCGATATCCTCTAGCCACCTGCGCCAAGCAGATTTATAGATCGATTATAGACTTGGCTTATGATTGGAAGTATTTGCATGAAATAAGTCGAGGCACGCGCGGGAGTTACGGCGATGTCGACGTTCTTTCGTTCGTACGATTCCGCCCGTGAATCATCCGAACCAACTGTTCTGTTATGACCCGCCACGGTAAACGTTCCCTATTCATTGAGCGATGTCTACGTATTAACACAAATATCTCCCTGTTTCCTTTTATTTATTTATTTATTCGTTCTCTCGCTCTCTCACCTGAGATGATTACCGAACACCGAGTGTTCTTATTGATTATTGCCGATGTTGTAATTCGACTTATAAATATAATATGAATACTACTCGAATATAAAAGTATACAGGAGTTAAAGTCTTAGTTGGAAATCCGCCTGCTATCTCTTATAAAAACAGAAAATCTCCATTTTAAATTAAATCCATTCGAATTATTATCATTTTCTAACGTGTATTTGAATATATTTCCCATTAAAAATTATTTACACGAAGATTCATTATGCATTAGTATATATATCACTTTCAACGCATAATCTGTATATTTACATTAATATTTATTAAAAATTCCGATAATAATTTCTTAAAAAATAAAAACAAATATTCCAATAATCTAAGTAAGATGATCTCAAAAATAACTATTATTTTTGGATATCTATTTATAAATAGAATTCCAAGTACGTCACTTTACAATACATTTATTTCAATATTTTTATTTAATATTTTTAAAAGTTATATAGTATTTATATAATATTTTGGTCGTCTTATTGAGAAATATATAAATGAGAGAATATCCATAAGCGATATTACTTTATAAGTTAAAATTATTTTTCATTCTCTAGTTTCAAGCATGAGGAAGCAATAAAATAAATGTATTTTATGATATTGTTCGAAAGTAACATTCTTTTCGTTATAATGACATTGAGTTTACATTAAAATTTTGAAAGTTGTTGAATTCGTAGTAAAAAAGGCAAAGCGACGCATGTATTACTTACATTATATACAAATTTAAACGCATTCTCCTCTAAACATTCTTTAACTTTTCTTATCTTCAGAATCTTTGAACACAAGTTTAAATTAACTTACAAACTTTAAAATATATGTAAAATAGTGTATTTTTGTAATTTCTTATTAATATTCCTATAATATTATTATTCAAAACTATTATTAATTTTCAAAATATATACCCATTTATCAACAATAATATTATAAAGATTTTTTAGATATATTATAAAGATCATTTAGATATTAATTATCAATTTTTTACAAACTTTAAAATTTGAATCTCAGTTTTTTTTATGTTATACGATGAACGATATAACATACCTACATACATACATACCTTTCCAATTTTTATCAAGAGTTACATTTTTTCTTTCTATAAATCTTTTACTACTGGATCGTAAGATCATATGATCTGATTGAAAAAATTTATAATCCATGAAATGTCTTGATTTTTTATTAGTTGATTAGATATATAAACAAACATAGAAAATTTCAAATTGCACTTAAAATATTAGAATTATTAATTGTTCAGGCATTGAATTCACTTAATTGAAATAAAGTATTTTATGTAATGAATAAGTTTGATATAGCCATATTTTATGATCATAATATATGTGATATTAATATATGTGAGTATATATCATAGTATATGTGAGAAATTATTTTTTTCATAAATAGTTTTCTATTTATCCTAATACATATATATCTATGTTTAAACAATTATACATTTACTATATTTTTCTTTTGTACAACTGGCATATCAATACAGTGTATTAATGATCAGATTATACATTATTAACAGTTTAATTGACACAACTTATTTATTTATATAACTATTTTTAATTTAAATTTAATTAAAATTTCTATTATGTGAACATGAACTATTTTACTATGACATATTTAGTTCTTTTTAATTACGGTAATCTAAAGAATTCTTTCATATAAGATTAATATTACAGATACACATATAATTATTTATTTTAATTATTCTTTAAAAAAAAATTTTTATTATTTATAAAGATGAATTATTACAAATATACATAATATGCTGAAGTAGAATCTGAATAAAGCGAAGCAAACTATTCTAAAGCTGCTCAAATCAAAGGAATAAGTTAGTTTAGTTTAAGTAGAAAATGGTCTGTATATTTGAAATTAATAAGATTGAGAAATATATGTATTTAATTATTAACTGAATCTATGTATACGTAATAATACAATTCATGAGTCATAAAATGTTATTCATACAAATTTTTTCAGTATAACGAAAATTTTAGTAATATTTTTGTTAATAAGATGAGAGGAAGAATATTTATATATTTAAAAGGTAAAATACCACGATGATATTTGATTGAGAAGGAAATCGCGTAATGGACTTGAATAATTGTAAAAACTAAAATAGATTAGGACTGTTTCCAAGAAAATCTATTGCCAGAGCTTATTACACAATAAAAGAAGGATAAGTAGTCGAAAACATGTAAAAAAGAAATATTAATCTATGTTTATGAAAACCATTATTTAAAATTTAATTTAACCATGGAAAAATATTTTAAAATATGCTCAAGACATTTTGTTGAACTACTTCTGTATCAATAACAAATGTTATTGAACAAATATTATATATCTTCTGTAGCAAATGTTTTAGTTTCATTCTAGTATTGGTTACAAACCGCATGGAAGAATATTATTTTTTAAATTTCTCTAAGAATACATTTGTACATTTTATAATATTAATTTTAGCCTAAAATTTTAATTATAAGCTTGATGAAATACGAATTGAAAACACAAAAATAATTTAATCATCTTTACGACGAAGGTTATAACATTTAAATCAGGTTTATTGAACGTTATTGTTTTTATGAAAAACTTTTCTCTATTATAATGAAGATTATTTTATTTATGATTATAAGTCGAATGAGAAATAAAAAATAAATTAAACTAATAGAGATTAGTGTTTGAAAAAGTATTGGTTGTGATATCCCATATTTTTTATTAAAAAACTAAAATATTGATGACTTCGAAAGTTTTATCCTAAAAAGTGGTTTTGTATGAGTATTTTTATTAAAATTGAAATATTATTTTTTAATTAGTAAAAATATTTATAGAACAGAACGACATATTTTGTCGAAAATATTTTTGTTTGCATAAACGTATAAATATTAATAATTATATTTACTTACTAAAAAGATACAATAAGATTATTAAGTACATATAAAAACTTTTGAAATATAACACTAACTATCAAGTGACTATTACACTATATTTTTAATAGTTCATTAATCTTTTTAATGGATGATTTATGCGCATCAATTTGTTCACGAGTCCTCTTAATCAATCAGTACACTATAATAAATTTCCATAAAATGATATACATTCTTATAATTTTTAATATTTCCGATGTTTTATTCACATCTTTTTTTCTGTCTCTGTATTTAAAATGTATGTTTACTTTAAATATATGAGTTGTTATGAATTTTACATAATCAATTATATTGAGTTATTTACATACACACAAACATATGTATGCACAAACATAAATACATACATACATATATACATACATACATACATATGTACATATAAATAAATAATATAAGTATTATATTATGTAGATAAATATTTTTAATGACTTATTTAAGAACATCTAATACTATTAAATAAATTAGATTTAATGTATTGAAATTTTTTCTCTAATTGGAAATGTAGCGCAATATTTAATATTGCTAATTCTTCGATCTGTAGAAGGGAAGCTGAAGTAAAATTCTAAAATTTTCTCTCTTTTTCATAACTTGTACATTGTTTGAAGTATTTTTTCTTATTCTGAATTACTCTTTTTTTCATTTAAAACTATTTTTATGCAAACTCAAGATTTTAATCATTTTGTCCAAGTTCATCTACATCAATATAAATCTATTGAATTTACAGTAAGCTGTAATGCAATATTATTATAATACAACATAAATGTGAATATTAAATTTTATTTAGTAACTATTTAATATTTTTTACAGTTTTAATTTCGATAAATTTCATTTATATTTCATTGGATTCAAATTAATTATGAATTTTTTTTTCGTTTCAATTTCAAATTTTTATTATTTATAATTATTTTTTTTTTATATTAAATCAGTTCTATTAGAAGGGATAAGAAAATATATAAGGGATAGAAAGTTGTTATTAGATCTATTTGATAAATAATATATTTTTATAAGTGAAATCTTAGTAGAAATAGGAATGAAATAATAAGAATTGCTGTTGTTAAGTACTTAAATGGTTTATTATACTAACCCTATTGGGTTTGTCGGTATTTTTTAATTATGGTATATATAACATACAATATTACTGTATTTCTATAAATAGTATATAATATAGGGTATAATATAATATATTATAGTATATATAATTATAGTACGTTTCAAATTCTTTTTATATAATATCAAGAGATTAAGAAAGGTGCAGGTTTCTATACTAACGGTCTGTTATTTTTAAGCTACTTGTGAAAGATAATTTATATAATAAAAAAACGGCAATATAGGCGTATAGATGGCCAGTCTCGATTAAATCTACTGTTTTTCTAACACTCCGACGCGTAACTAAAATCATATTAAATGCTTTTAGACAAAAGCTATGATATAATCTTAATTGAAACGAGAACAAGTTTTTCCTATAAAATCATAAAATATGGTCATCCTTGATATGGGATTCTTTTCAATATGAGGCTTTAATGAATAAAGAGTGAAGAAAATGAGCCTGGCTGATTCATCTTCTAGCCGTGTATTCGCAGGACATAAGACTTGGGAGTAAAATTAATTTCAACTTTAAATTAAGACTGGCCTGATAACTGCAACTCTCCGAGTTCTTTGTTGCAGCTCGTGCGAAAGCTTATCAGAACGAATGAAGAAGACGAGGAAGAAGACGAGGAAGAAGACGAGGAAAAAGACGAGGAAGAAGAAGAAGAAGAAGAAGAAGAACGTCGGGGCCGGGGGATAAACTTTTCTTTGGAAAAAGCTTTTGTCTACTGTAAATGAGCACCTCGATATCTCGCAAAAGGTAGGCGCGCGGTTTCTATTTGTCGTGCTTTGCTTGCTTATTGCTTCCTCGAAGAAGACCCGACCTTTTATAATTTGACCAAACTCGATTCTTCAGCGCAATTGCTTTAATCAACGAAAATGATTAATTAATGAGACGCCGAGAAGAAAGTTTTTTTTTTCAACTTAAACTTGGTTCTCTTTAAGACTACTGGAACTGAACTTTCTCATTTATTTTCACTTATTTTTATGATTAATGAGTTATTCTTCTGATGTTTTTATTCCTAATATTTCTCTGGATAATATTACCTTTATTTATATTTCAATAGTTTAATATTTTTCATGTATCCTTATTAGATTGAATTTAGTCATTATTTTATATTAATGGAGTGTAAAGTACAGATGCATCACAATTTTCCCCATTGTGGTTTTTACAAATTTGAGACCTTTAGTTTACATACTTATTAATTATTTTATTATAATACTAATTATATACATTAAATTTTGAATGTACATGTGTAAATCATTGGGCACATATCCAGATTTAAATTTATTTCTAATTTCCAATGATAATAAGCGACTCATTTATATTTACATTAATAACTCGTAATATAATATTATTTTATTCAATCCATATACCTTGTTGATTTTGCAATTTTTGATCGTGTTGCTAAATTAGGGAATAATTATAACAATTTAAATTCTTAATTTGCGTAAAACTGTAAATATTCGTAAGTTCTATACATGTGATCTTTAGTTAAGAATTTAAATTTTTGCAATGCCATATGACAATTTTGAATTTTGGTTATTGTTTATTAAATAAATGGCTTTTATCTGATAAACTAACAATAATATATGTATATAGAAAAGTTGTAGATAATAATATTTATGCAATGATCTCGTTTAAGTCCATATATACAGATACTCATTTCATTAAATTCAACAATTGATAGTTTCATTAAGTATATTTATTAGTCGATATAATTTATAATATTTGTTCGAGTACTTAATTAAGAATTTATTAAAAAAGATTAAAAAAAATAAAATAACAACAATTTTTGGATCATCAGTTTTATTTTATAAAATAATGAATATTTATACGTGTAATAGTAATAATCTAATTAAATTTAATTTAAATTGTCAATTATTTATAACAGTTTTTCAATAGTTATAATTCAAGTCATATATAATTAAAAATAGCTATTACATATAGTTAATTTTCTTTTTATAGAAACAGAACAATGAATTTTCAATATATATATTTATTTAAAATTGATTGTTTAATTTTAATTTTAATATTATTATTCTATTTTTTTAAAGAAATTATATCTATATATATTCTTTATACTGTGTAATTTTAATGAAAATAAGAATAATTTTATGTAATTTGCAACTGTCTATTGAAAGTGTATAAAAATTATATATATATAATATATATATATATAATATATATAATATATATTATAGTATAAAAATTAATATATGGATAATTTTTTTTTTTGAGAAATTCAAATATCCAATTGTGTGATCTTAGATTTCCAAATCAGCCGTCAGGAATTCAGTTCAATGTAAATCTAAAATTCTATAATTTTTTTATTAATACAATTTTAATGCTTCATTGTAAATATTTAGATATTTTATCGAATAATTTTCTATATATATTTTAAATGAATTTTTTAAAAAGTTTTTATAACTATTACTATCTACCGTAAAAACAATTTTGAAATTGAAGCAGTATGTATATTTAATTTTTTACATTTTCATTTAAAATTATAACTGATTTATATATTGAGCTTGTTATGTGTATTAAGACCAAGAGCAAAGTTCTAATCTAAATGGGCATTTCTATATCCTCGTATTATCTTTATTAATGTATATTCTAAATTAATTATTATTATGCAAAAATATTTCGTTTTAAGACATTGCGATTATTCAAAGGGATGAGAATAATTAAAAATTGTTCAACTACACATAGTATATACGATAGCAAAATATTTGCTACAGATTTGCATTTGTTAATGAAAACTATATTGATATTCTTAATATGTCATATTTTTAATTTTAAAAAGAAACGAGAGCTACAGGATCAATCATGCAACATCTAACCGCATAATTCAAAATCGCTACAAACCGATCCACGCAACTCTGAATTTCTCTTACTCTTTATGACCCTGCTGAAAGAGATACTAAATGTCTACACATCCGAGAGAGAGAGAGAGAAGTAAAGATTTTTCGCAATATTTTCTACAGTTTTATAGAAATGTTGACGAGAACTCGGAAATTCGCTGAAATTTTACACTTCTATCCGAATATTCAGGTATGTGCTTAAAGATGTGTTGTGATTTGAACCTTAGCTTATACACTAAATGGCTAGTTCATCTATTTTTGCATCGTTGTTTATTAATATTGTGTACTTTATAAGTAATTAAATGCTAGAAATTAAATTAATGAACCGTTTTAGAATTTATTTGAAAAACTACATGTGGCAGTGAAAGAGTGTCATCACTACAATAATAACGTGTTTTTGTATAAATCGAAGTGTATTTTGTATGATTGATGTAGAATTAAAAAAATGACAATTTAAAAATTTTTTCATAATTTAAATCAAATTAAATCATGAGCAGATCAATTGTAAATGATTGTATAATAATTGACTAGAATAATGAAAGTGGCTGTATCGTGTAGTGTAAATACGCCTGATAGTATTATATCTATGAGTGTAGAATATTTTCGATTCAAATATCGACAATATCATAAATTGTGTAATTTATAAGTATATTAAAGTACAAATAAACAAAATATAAATAAATTTTGATGAAAATTAATTTTAAAATAAATCAAAGATTAGAAAGAGCAGAAAAGAATGAAATTATTTTGCAAGTGAAAAATTATATTTAACGCATTAATAATAGATTTTACTATTATGTAGATACCACTGTTCTTTTTTTTTGTATCAATTACCATAAAATAGATTGAATTTATATGTAATTTATATTCAGGCATAAAACAATTTTTAATTAGAAGTGAATTTCCTAAAAGTATTTATTTAATGAATTGCTTTCGATAATATTAAATTTAACTAAGCTTTCTAAATATCTTGATATATTTGACTGATCAGTTTAAAATTTTACCGATTAAATAAATTTGATTATTTGTTGTAATAAATAAATATTTTTTTGTAAACAGCATTAATGTGATAAATTATATAATAAAATTTTGATTATTGCATTAATTTACCGATTAATTTAACATTGAATAAATATACATCTTATGAAAGTAAGTAATTTAATTTCGTATATTAAAAATGCTGTTTGCGTATTTATCCTATTCTCTGATCCCTGTTGTATGTCCAATAAAACCCTTTATTGGCTTAATTAATTGATAAATATGCAATTATTATGAACACGAATATCTGTCCTAAGTTTGATGAAAATTCATAGAAGACGGCATGAAAGACAGGAACAGACACACATAAATAGAGAAATGTATAAGCTGAACGGGAGAGAAAAGGAGTCGGCTATCGGTCAATTAATCAAAATAACGAGAGCCAAGTTGCCCAAACTTTAAGATATAAATAGCAAAAAAGAGAGGAAAATGAGGGATAAAGGGTTCCAGGGTTAAGCTGCTGGTGAATAGGAAGTGAGAAGTTACGTGTTTACGAGGAGTGAGAACCTCCTATACGAGATATTCGACACTTTGGTCGAACACAGCGTAGCTTCAGAGATAAAGAGATAGCATGGTTGTGTGTGAGCGTGCCTGATTACCTGTGCTCGTATGTGGGGCGTGGATGAAGGGTATCGAAAGGAGCAGCGAAAGAAAGTGAGAGAGGTAGACAATATAGTGGGAGCGAAGATATGCGACTGGGCGTCAAACTTGGGCTAGTTGCTTCCGGGATAAGCATCCTAACTTAAACAGCCGCTGGCATGATTAATTACTTAAACTTGGCTAGTACGAGCTGCAGGATCAATCATGCAACATCTAACCGCATAATTCAAAATCGCTACAAACCGATCCACGCAACTCTGAATTTCTCTTACTCTTTATGACCCTGCTGAAAGAGATACTAAATGTCTACACATCCGAGAGAGAGAGAGAGAAGTAAAGATTTTTCGCAATATTTTCTACAGTTTTATAGAAATGTTGACGAGAACTCGGAAATTCGCTGAAATTTTACACTTCTATCCGAATATTCAGGTATGTGCTTAAAGATGTGTTGTGATTTGAACCTTAGCTTATACACTAAATGGCTAGTTCATCTATTTTTGCATCGTTGTTTATTAATCTTGTGTACTTTATAAGTAATTAAATGCTAGAAATTAAATTAATGAACCGTTTTAGAATTTATTTGAAAAACTACATGTGGCAGTGAAAGAGTGTCATCACTACAATAATAACGTGTTTTTGTATAAATCGAAGTGTATTTTGTATGATTGATGTAGAATTAAAAAAATGACAATTTAAAAATTTTTTCATAATTTAAATCAAATTAAATTATGAGCAGATCAATTGTAAATGATTGTATAATAATTGACTAGAATAATGAAAGTGGCTGTATCGTGTAGTGTAAATACGCCTGATAGTATTATATCTATGAGTGTAGAATATTTTCGATTCAAATATCGACAATGTCATAAATGGTCTTATGGTGGAAAGCGTTTAAAAAATGAAGGAAATTTCAATATTCACATTATCATCTTGTCCATCCACTTTTCAAAGCACATTCAATGGATTCTACGTTCTTCTTTAAAAACTGATATTCAATGTAATTAAACGTTTTATTTATTGTCATAGATGTAGATATATAAAGATATATAGTTGTTCAAGCGAATAGGTATAAGTACATTGTCAGTGAACATTGAGTGCTCTCTATATAATGGATAAGGAAGTCCTATCAGAAATGTATGTACCATAGATTGTTTATCGTCCTGCATACATGAAATCTCAGGATCTGAAATGCTGAGATGCATCTGAGTAGCCTTGAGAGCTACTGAAAATTATAAGCGATGTGATTCAGGAAGTAGTCGGAAGTCGAGTGCGCGTATGTCCAGTCGCTCCTTGATGAATTATAAAATCTGGGCAAACAGTCCGGCTCGCTCGAGTTGATTCTTATCAGCTCTTGGTGCGCGCGTATCAGTTGCGGCCCAACGTCAATTCGCCCCAACAATCATATCTCCAGATTCTATCGGTCGAGTAAATATAGGGTAAATATAGGCGCACTAAATGTAACCGCTTTCCGACGGACACTTACATTTTTATCCTTCTACAGGTAATAATTTCCTTTCTTTCTCAGCCTCCTATGCAAATACTTCATTTTATTCAAGGAAATAAGCGAAAGCTATTGAAAGGAAGATTTCAACGTATAAATGGCTATGATTATGTGCACAGATCTGTATCATCAGAGTTGGGAATAGCGATAGAAATAAAATTCCTTTTCTCGATTAAGAACATACTTTTAATAAAAAGAAATATGCACCACTCAGAAATTTGAGAGAGCAAATACCATTAAGAATTATCACTGTCAATCTTTTTTCAAGTTCTATGTCAACATGTTCAATATACGACATACGTTGTTAAGTCAATACGTGTATATGTCTACTCTTATTTCTATGACTAAATTACTATTAAAATGCCTTCAACTAATAAATAGAGTATATACTTCAACAATGCTTTATATAAGAATGTTATTATTTATTATAATAACTTTGCTTTATATTATTGAATTTAACAAGCGATTTCAAAAATAATTTTAATTTTCACATCTTCGTTCGATTATAATAATTATAAAACATATATTATATAAACAAAATATTATTTAACATTTAAATTTTTAACAAAATTTACAATAAAATACTAAATAATTGTATTTATTAAAATTTCATAAAAATAGTTAAAATTTGATATTAATTTTTAAATAATTGCTTTGTTTTATATTTGGTGAATACTAACAGAATGGGAAATAATTTAGTATTTAAAATTGTTCCACAAAGTATACGCAGAATAAGTTTAATTATATAATAAAATGAACCACATTTCCTTAAGTATGTGTAGCATCAGCAATTAAGTGGTTGCATAAACTTTTTGAACTTATTTTAATTAGGAAAATACCATTATAAAATAGAAATTCTATTTATTTACGTATTGAAAAAATATTTATATATTACAAATATATTTTAAAATAATTAAATATTATATTTTCATTTTTATTTATAATTATAGTTTTTTATGTGATAAGACTTACTGTTATTATTGTGTAAGAATACCGATAGATATTTAAAAAAAATTATATTATATTAATAAGTAAAATAAAAAATTTAAGAAGTGTAAAATCTCTAATGACTAATGTCATTTAATTCAATAATATTGAATAGGCCGTCAACTATAAGTCAATACAAGGTTCATAAAAATTTTATTTCCCAAAAATTTTAATTTTTCAACTGAGGTTCTGTTTTTCGCTCTCTCCTTTATCTCTCTTGCCTATTTTTTCTTCATTTTTCAATTTAGTTTTGAACCCCTTTTTTCTTCTAATAATTTTCATCCCTACCGAGGAACACTAACTATAATGCAGTAAGTTTATGTTACGCCACGTTACACCAGGTACATGTCGCCCTGCGCACATCGATGCATGTTTTTCACTAACACAATACTAATTATCTTGCGGGCTCATTAGCGTCGGGAATCTGTCGGAGAAGCTCGTCCTCGTAGTTTCACGCGATGTTCCCTTGGTTTTATGTCCCAACTGAGATAAAACGATGAACCAGTACGATTACGACTTGATGCAAGACTTAGTTCACTGATGTACGTATGTGTGGGCATGAATGTCTTATATTGGGGCATGGGCACTGACCAGGCCTGTCGGTTAACGATGTTCAAGAATGACGAATTCGATATTAATTGAACTCATTCCTATTCGAAAATAAAATATGTATTTTCTAGGTGTTAATTTTCGGTTATGCCCGTGAGGTCAGACGAGACTCACGGACAGGAACGCAGCTCTACATCGATGATGAAAGAAAATCAAACATCATCTTAGATATACTGACATATGACTGAAACATAATCGGGCAATAGAATACAACGTACAATGATTTTGTTTCTATAATTTATTTTCGTAAATTACAATCTACTTTAACAATCGGCGTTAACAATCGTTAAAATAGTAATTTAAATAATCCGAAATAAAAATTTCAATATTAATTTTACTTCTTTTCGTTTTGTCTCTGAGTATTAAAAAATATTCATTACGATTATTATTCACGATTAGCTTTACACATATTAATTAAGAGTGTACGTTTCCTTGAAAAAAAGTATACTACAGTCTACCTATGTACTCGAAAACTTTAATTTGTTGCAATGAAATGCAGTGTTTTATTTAAAAGTAATTTAAACATATTTCAATCTAATAATTTTATAACATTTATTGCTGAAGTAGATAAAAGTGAATAAATTTTATGATAATTTACAATTGATATAATAAATATAATTATTATTGCAAAGTACATAATTCACAAGCATACATATGTAATATATATATTACAAAATAAAATTAGTATAAATTCATTTTGTGTAAAATTTTTACATCCGTTTTAGAATAATAATCGTAAATATTTTCAATTATTAAAAAGTATAAT
This sequence comes from Ceratosolen fusciceps, assembly GCA_018883505.1. Classification (NCBI taxonomy): domain Eukaryota; kingdom Metazoa; phylum Arthropoda; class Insecta; order Hymenoptera; family Agaonidae; genus Ceratosolen; species Ceratosolen fusciceps. The sequence continues at coordinate 5,624,606 of RCIC01000012.1, read as the reverse complement.
AATTTTTCGAATCTTTAATTTCCAATTTAGCTATAATTATTTCTAATATTTTTTAAAATGATTGTTTATGTTATTTTTGCTTCTTGTATACGATTCCTTTGGACTCAAAAAAATTAATTGCATTATAAAATAAAAAAAATGTTTGTAAATAACTATTTTTCAGGATTTATTAAATCATATAATCCCTAGTATATATCGCAAATAAATATTTCTGTAAAAAAAAAAAAAAAAAAAAAAAAAAAAAAAAAAAAAAAAAAAAAAAATTAGACGTTTGATTAAGGTACAGCACTCAGGTATTGAAAAAAATCATGAATTCATGTGCTTTAAAAAAACAGAATAATCAGTTTGCGAACAATGATTTTTTATGAATAAGTAATATTCTAGGGTAAAGAAGGATAGAAAGAAAAAAGAAGGGCGGTGAGCAAGCGGGAAAGAAGAATACATTATTTCACCGCATGTTATTACGAGAAAAGAGAAGATTTCTTTTTATAGAGAGACTTGGGAGCACGCGTATGCAAAATGTCTACAGGAAGTTCAACGTTCAGCTCCCTCGCAACGTAATAACCGTAAAGTAGTCGATCTGCCATATACACGTTCGCACGCACGCGCGCGCACACACACGCATTATATCTCGCCCTCGCTCTCTCTCTCTCTCTCTATTTCTCTCTTTCTTTCATTCATTTTTTCTCCTCTTCATTCTTTCAAATCTCTAACTCTTGCTATCTTTCCCTCGTGCACATAAGTCTCTGCCTGTATAACCCACGAACGAGCGAGAAGGGACGAAGAAGTCGAAGGATGGCGTAAGACTGGGTAGTCCCCTGGAAAAATCATAGCTTAACGCGTCGAATCGCGTATGCATATAAAACGGAATGACTTCACTTAATACTGGGCATTTCTTTTCTCATGCAAATTTTACCGCGCTTTTCCTTGACAGCCTGTAATTGACACGGGTATTAAAGTTACTTTCATTTTTTTTACTAACTCGATTCTTATGCTACTCACACATTTTATTTGAGCTATCTAAATTAGTTTTAGATTTTGTGAACTTTTTTATTGCATTGCATGACCAATGAATTCTTATATCATAGATTTTAGTCATCATTGAAGTTTCGCATAAACTTATCAATTCCAGTGGCTATAGAATGCTAGAATCAATATTTTGTTACTGATGATTTTTAACGATTACTTTTATATGAACCTATAAATGATACATTCTCTTTAATTCATTATCTCATTATAACATTTTCTTTATTCTATGATTTATAATATTAATAATAATACAATATTGCAAAGTTTAAAATTATTAGTAAAAAAAAAAAGTTATCTTTCTATTTCGGATAAATTTTTAAATATTTATAAACCAATTCTAAATATCGTAAGAAAATTTTTATAGGGAAAAGTTTTTGACTACAGTTCAATATTTTTGTTACATCTTCAAAAAGATCATTTTTCAGTTTATTATTTATACGAATATATTAATATCTGTATTAATATATAAATATTTTATTATAAATAAGTTATAAATAAGATGAGAAGAGGATGATATCTATCACCGTTAAATGATTTATAAATATTTAAATTGATTTTAACACGCTTAAAAATATTGTACTATTTACATTTAAAATTTCAATTTGATTATACGAAAATTGTCAATTTCTAAGTTGTAATTTATTTTTATGAGTTATTTATAATAAGGAAATCGCAGAATTGAACAATTTTATAACTTGTTTAAGGTGAGGCCGATGTAAACGATAGTACTTTCCTAATTATAAATGGACACCTATATTTCTCGACTAAAATGCTGCAGATCTTACCGAGCTTCAACCGGATACGGACAGACAGATACTGGGATACATGAAATAAAATGAAAGCCGTCGATTGCGCAGAAGAAGGTCAAGATGCTCGAAGAACCAGTCTGGAGTTAGAAGTGCAAAAAGATTTTTTTAAAGGTCGCAGAGGCCATTGATCGAGAGCATGGACTAAACGGGACCGCGAATCTCGAGGCATCAACCGGCGATATCAAAGGGACTCGGGCTTCCGTATAATTTGTATTACCCGCATTTGCATATTGATAGAAGGAGGGGAGCTAGTAAGCGAGCCTAGGCGAAGTGGGACGAGGAAATTTTTTGGTAAGTTTTAGTCGCCCTTGTCGTTGTCATTTTCGCTGTCGACGCTCTTTTGGTCAATCTGTTTTCTTTAATATCTCCCGGATTCTTCAAGGAAACGCTAATTTCTCAACGCGCCCCTTTTCTAACCTTCCACATGTTTCAGTTGTCCTCAAACTGCGTTCGTGTGCTCTACCGTTTTTTAACAGTTGCTTTAACTATTTTTCGTATTTTATTCCGACACTTCGTACTTTACTTCTATATCAATTGAATTTATTACCATACGTTATTGTCATGCATTAATATTAAATTTAATATCAATAATATAATTTTTTCAATTCAAAGTTACTTAAAAGTTGATAATAAATGAAAAATATTTTAATTATTTTGAAGAAATTTTAAATAATTTATTTATTATACAACTTAATGAAGAAGTACCTTTCTTTTCGAAAACCGATTTCCTGTTTCTATAGACATTTATTTTTTTATCACGCTATTCATCATAATTCTAATGATATTCGAATTTTGTTAAAAGATAACTATGATCAATAAACTGTGTATAACTTGTAGATATAAATGCATGCTTTTGAAACTTTAACATTATCATTATATCATAAAAATAATTTTGAAATTAATAAAAACTTAATTATATATAATCATTAACGTTATAAGCGATTCCTTAAAAATATTTTCGTCGTTTTATCTGTTCTCATGCATGCATCTAAAAAATTAATATTATTCCAGTAAATCTTTGCGTACAGTAAAATTTCATGATTTTGTCGTTTATGGCCGTCCGTCTATTATAGGGTAATAAACTAAAATTATAAAATCGTAAAACGTTAAAGGTATTTGAGCACTCATATGCTTATCAATGATTCAAATTTTTCCTGTAGTTCAATCAAAGTCCTGCTGGAAGTTTATATTATCTGTAGATCCATACTTCCTATTTCTTTCGAATAAATCATCGTGAATTTTTTCCTGCTCTCTGCACATTTGCCATACTTACGCGATTGAAATTTAGCATCTTTTCATATTCAATTCGTACTCATCAACTCAAGCTCTAAAAATTGCATTAATTGCCCTTCTGGCAATGATTTTCTTAAATTTTTTCTTCGTTATTTATAGGGCTACACAAGTCGTGATTTTATAGGCAACAGTATTGATAAACAAAATTTTCATATCATTTTTTGTTGTAATAAGTAATGAAATAAATAAGCAAGAGATATAGGGTACAATTTATTTTAATAAGGAAGTTTGTTCCCGTATCTATCTTTGATACACATAAATTATTGAATATATTATTATATTAACAAGAATAAATAATCTAAGCAGTAAAAGGAAAGAAATAAGAAGAAATAAATATACAATAATGTAGAATAAATAGACCAAAATTATATTTTATAAGAAAATAACATATTAGCCAAAAATATTGTATATATTATTGTAGAATAATAATTTAACTAATAGAATGAGTGAAGTGTCGCGCTTATCGATTTCAATTGGTCTAAATAAAATTATAATTGGAGAGAATTATTTGGCTTCAGACTTGAATCGCGGAGAAGCTCGAATTGATGCGAATTCTAGGGTTGTAGCGAGAATTTTTTTCTTTCCTCCTGCCTGATCACTGTGTGGTGGAGAATCGGCCAAGAAGACGCGGTGGCTAACATATGAATGGCTGCTGACTCTACACTTTTGCCTCCTCTCATCTACATTTGTGCGGCTGTGCGAGAGAATGAGGCCTTGTGAGGTCTAATTCAAAAAAGCGACTCGCGGAGCCCGTATATTTAAAAAAATGAACGTTGCGCGGCGAAAGAAGAACGGGAAAAATAGAACGCGAGGTGGAAAATATGAGGAGAAAGTGGTGGAAAGGGATGAGCAACAATGGAGTGCAAGTCATTGGGTAAACGACCGGGTGGATTGCGCTAGATTCTAAAACGATATAATGCTGTCCTGAGCGTTTTGATTTTCATCCGCAAGCGCACGTACCCAAGGGCTCTACGAGGATGGATGGATGAATAGATGGATGAATGGATGGAAATGGAATGCCGTTTTCGTTTTAAGTTCAGTAGGGGACTGCCCTTCGAAGGAGAGAAAATTTTAACTCTCTCAGAGCCTCAGAAAGATAGAGAGAAAAACATTGTGGTAATAACTTTTGCAGGCTCTGCGATCTCTCTCTCTCTCTCTCTCTCTCTCTCTCTCTCTCTCTCTCTCTCTCTCTATGTATATATATATATATACTATGCTACAATAATACACTCACATGTGCTTGCTCATCCGCATAAACGCGCACAACAATGAACCGAATTCTTTGATGTTATAATTCTGTGACTTGCAATAATCCTTTCCTTCATCTATATTCGTTGTTTAAGTTTATCTTTTTCATTCAGCACTTTCCGATTGGCCGACCTTATTTTTTAGCTTTTTTGGCACTGCATTGTAAGAGAATATTGACATGGTTTATGAATTTCAAGGGCTAACTAAGGAATCTTCTTTTCTGAAATTAGAAATTTCGTCTATTAATTTAATTTTAAATGTTAATCGTATCATAGAAAAAGTTTGAACAGGTACATTATTACTTTATATAATTTTACCTATTATTTTATCGCTCTATACTTCTTAAATGCTTTCATCAATTATCATGCCTTTATTATTTTTAAAAGTTTAAATGGCCTATCATAATTTCTTTAATAGCTAATGTATTAAATTTTTATTAGAATGGTAGGAGAAATGAATTTTAGAATAGCTAGAAATTACGAAAAAATACCTCGAAATGTGCATGTAAGTATAAATACGAATGTATCCTTAATTTATATGAATATATATTCTGTATAAGAATCAATATTTTACATAGAAGGTGTACGTATACACTTGCGTTTGGTAACTCAGTAATTAATTATAAATCTGATGTCCAATTTAAAAATGATCAGGACGCGTAGTTAATGTTATGTTTGGAAATTGCGAATATGCGAAATGAAAATTATTGATTTTCTTTTTGAAAAAAACTATTCTGTGATCATTAATTCCGACCCCTTTAATCGATCCATCGTATAGATCAGAGGGTTTGTTTTATTCTTAAGAGAATGACTGCAACTCACAAACATTTTTGTTAGCAGCCATTTATGAAAGCTCGTAAACGAAGGGGAATATGGAATAAGAGAGAGGGAGCGAAAATCGACGTCAAAGAGAGAAAGAGAGAGAGAGAGAGAGAGCGACCTGAAAGCCGATATTGCAAAATTCGCAGTAGAGATCGTCAAACTCGGAGCTTGGAGTGACGAGGGTGCAACGATAGACACGCGAGTACGAGGGAGAGGTCCGCGCGGCGTTTTCCGGCAGATAAGGGGCGGCCGAGGGAGGGACAACGCCCGCCTCTGCCCCTCTACCTCAACTGCCTACCACGAAATTACACTGCAGTTCAAACACATGCAAATCCGGAGAATAAGCTTTATTTGTTGTGCAAATTAGCCGCATATTGGCGTGGCAGGCGCAAGCTGCTTTTCGGGAAGGTGCGCCCACCCCCGAGCCAGTGCTTATTTTCGCATTTTTTCAGGATCTACCCGCGTGACGCCCTGGCATAAAGTACGTGCCGACCGATCGGGTTAACGCATTCAATTCCCGATTGATCCTTTCATCGAGTGCTTGTGTATTGATGATCCGCTTGTCCACGCGGCCTCTCTTCCTCTGATTATTAATGTATTATTTCGCGCTCGATGCTCCGGTGCTTATCGACGTCATGGAATTTCCAGATATATTGGCTGTGATGTTCTTTCAACCCCGAACCATCCCCAGCGACTATCATTATTTCGTAGATTTATCAATGATAACATTGACATTGTACGGGATCGCGAAAACGTATTTACAACGGTTGGAGAGCATGATCGGGCTTTGATTTTATTACGATTTGTGCTTTCATCGGTATTTATCTCATTAACATCCTAAATATGGTTTGTTAGTCTATTATGACTTACCAAAATAAGATAAACCTCTACATAACGCCAATATTTTCTTATCCAGGATATGAATTTATGAACTGAAATAAAATAATATTAAAATGATTAACAATTATTGGACAATAATTAATATTTTACATAAATAATCATCGCAACCAAAGAAGATGTAAATGTAAACATTTTCAGTGTAAAACATAATACGTGTAATGTAGGAGTATTAAATTTTGTTTTTAACAATTTGTTTTATTTATTAAAAAAAATTCTTTACTCATTTACTATTCCTATCTCTAATTTTTAAAAATATCCGGACATAATATAATTGACTAATTAAGTTTATAATTTAAATTAGGCCTTCCTATAGTAAATTGTAGTAGAATGATTATTTGAAAATGTTAATTAATTTTTTTAAAAGTTAAAAACATAAAAGTTAATTAATTATGTTATTTGAACTAAGACAGTGTAAAAACAATTAAATACAGTGTAGTCATTTTTTATTTTATGGAACTACCAGTAATTTGTTTTACAATCTAGATAAAAGAATAAGTAAGTACTATAAACATTATTGCTTATCACTGTAGAAGTAATATCATTACAACATAAGATATTTTTTAAAAGCGTGATTATTAATATTATTAAATATTTTCTACAGGAAAGTTTGACAATAAAAATACATATTGTTAAGACTAAATTTTGTAAAAGAAAAAGTAATTGGGTCCTAAATGTAATGTAATAAAAAATCAATAAAAATCCGTTTTTTATTTAAAGGCGATAAATGTACAAGAAAATATCTATTTTTAGAGCGGCGTGGATAAATAGTGTTCATGATAGTTGGCCGTACACATGTATCCGTAATGGAAATTAATAAAAGTATTGGAAGTTCTATCGCCATAACGAACGACCACGTTCGACGTGTTGGTCTCGAGGGTTCGATCTATTTTTAAGGGATCGTGAAAAAATGAGATCCATTGAGAGAGAGAGAGAGAGAGGGGGAAAGTCAGCAATGAAAAACAGAAGCCGATAACCATGGGCTCTCGGCCCTTTGACCTGCGGCTATCCTTCACGCGTAGCTTTAGAGCATCAACTTCCAATCTCCTGGGAGGTCTTACAAGTCCATCAAAATAAATATATAAATGTGGATATATACAGCCGATACCTCAGAGAATGATTATCTTAAGATCATCTGAGAGTGTTACTAGGGAAATGTATATTTATCTTTAAGATTAGAAAAAGTATAAATATGATGTTTCAAAGTGGATAGTTTTTTTATCGCCGAGCCCATACTTTATCGTATGACATAGCCTATATTATTTTATGTAAAATGAATATGACCTTGATTATTGTTTTTAACGTTCTGCGATGTATTAATGTCCTACAGTCACCTTTATAATTATATTTGACATGAAATAATGTATCGGAATGCGAGCAGCAAGAATCTCATATTTTATGCAAAATTATAATGCTCTTTAGAAACCGTATGTAGTTAAGGAATCAAATAGATGTTGTAAATTATTTAAATATTCCTTTCGCATTAATCTTCAAATTTTATATTTTATGTAATATTATGAATGTGATAGAAAACTGAAAATTATTATGAATAGCAGATGTAATGGAACTAAAAATTTATGTATTTAAGAAATTTCTTTTATCTATTAACCAAAAATTTAAACTTTTAATAAGTATATAATTACCTACGAATAGCTAAATAATTTATAACGGATATATAAATGTGTATCTGGTGGAAATGGTTACGTCGAATTATACCAAGGCATTCCTAACGTATATTCTTAGTTTTAAATATTAAATGAATATACATAAATATTGATTAATACAAAAAAATTTGGTTTAAAATTACGCAAAAATTACGGGTATGGAAATATATAAATACTAAAAAAAATTTAAAACAAAAATAAAATTTGATCGGCATTTTTATCCCATTAAAACTTTGACATATATTTTATGTACTTTTCTAGGGGTGATGTTAATTAGATAATCTCATGTATTCCAAACTTGGGAAGTTGAGATATCAAATACGCGGTTAGAAAATTGATTGTTGCTACTGCGTTTGTTAAATAATTATTGGTATTAGAGTCGCGAGTTCGAGGAGTGGAAGGACAGTTCAATTGTACATCCTCGTTTAGTTCTGCATGGGGCAGCATTAGTATAAGGGGGTACAATAAGGTTAGGTGACGACCTTGGTGGGACCGCAAATGCTGTAAAAGCACAACGAAGATTGTCCTGCACAGAGACAGGACTTCGCCAGCAGAGTATTCAAGGTTCGCCAAGTCAATGTAGTCTCTTGATTATACTCAAGCGTAAAGCCAATGCACAACATCTAAAAACATTTTCTGTTCGAAGCTGATGTTCTGATCCACGTAGATGACATTCAACCGTTGTTTAACCAGCTTTCTCTTATCCCTTGCAAATAATTGTAATTAAGGTTTTTTAATCCATCAAAGTGAAAGAAGGCTTTTTTTATTATAATAAAGAATTCTATAATATAATTCAAACATAAAGTGTTATTATTTATTGCTAATTCGTATTCATCAATTACTAAGCATTAATTCTCCTACATAAGTAGTTAACAAACTGGAAGGCTGCAATAATTATTATAAATTGTTTAAATAATAATGAAAAAGATTAAATATTTAATGTTCGAAATATATTTAAATTTAACAATAAGGTTAATGAATAAGGTTAATCTCTCAATTGTTTACTATCACTTGATGGCAGATGAAGTATGCCAAAATTCATTGTAATGCTATTTAAATAAAAAACTTTATTCGTTAATTATGAGACTACCTTTGTAATACTGTATCGTTAATATAAATCTACTATAGTTAATAGACTTCTAAAATAAATATACGTTAATAGACTTCTAATATAAATCGAATTGCATAATCGATAAGGAAGAATTGATAGTCTATTGTCAATTTCAAAATCAAACTGTTTTTAGGAATTTAAATTGTTGCAAATATTAATTAAATTTCTTTGAAAAATCTATAGAAAATCAATTGGTCGCTTAATGCTAATGAGTACTTTTAATACAATTGACAAAGCAGTTACAGATATAGAAGAGACACTTATTGTCATAACTTCTTTGTTGTTCTACAATATTTAGATAAGATAACTTTGAAGTTCAAGAGCATACTTTCGCTCACCATTAAAAGCAGTAAATTGATCGCAGGCTACCGCCGAGCTGTAACGCAAGTTTTGATAACCTCAAAAACAAAGAAGTGCCCTCTCTTTCTCTCTTGACTTGCCTATTACAACGTGCCAAGGAGCTTAAGATATCCAAAGCGATTCAGGAGGCCGCTCTTCTGGGGTAGGGAAGAAGAAAACCTTTCCACTGTAACAGTAGACACGAATGAGCGCAGTTCGTATGGAACAATTACATTTTAATTAATATTTCCTAAGAGGCCGAAAAGCCTTGGCATCGAATTTATGATCGTTTGATTCATTATTGTAGGAAAGATGCAAAGAAGGCACAAAGAGAGAAATGGGCGTATAGAAGTCAAGAGTGAGAAACAAAGAAACAGAGAGAACAGAGAGACGGGATGAGAATGAGATTGCACAACGAATGATTGTAAATCTTTGCAAAATGCTTTACGTTCCTTTACGGCTTAATCTAATTCTTTCTGACATTACTACTCTCACTACGTTCTATCACTTTTCCCCTCAAAATTAATTCAACAATTCGCCAATTATGTTTATTTAATTTTATAGATTTGGATTTGAGTTGCCTATTTTTATTAAATTACATTTAAAATTTTTAAATTTATTGATACCGATAATTATAATTGAAATTTTTATTTTTTTCACATTCTTTATTTAAATATGTGAGAAGTTACTTGCTCAAAATAAATATAAAAATAAAATATTAATATCACTTATAAATAAGAATTTATATGCTAAATATTACAAAGGATAATATTTTTTATCTTGTAAATATTTTTTGTGTACAAAAAAGGGCCTAATTTATGAGGAACCATTGATGCAAAAGTTCTTTGAATTCTTGATACTTTTAGGATCATAAGTTTTTTTTAAAATTAGAAAATTAAATTTTATAACTTATAAAAATATATTCAAATTAGCTCGCATTTTTCAAGATACAATATATATTCCCTGAATAAGATCAGTTATAGAAAGCAGCATTACCTACTTTTTAATGTTTATATTACAAAAATCTAAAAACGTAAGGTTTCAACGACATAACGGAAATAATAATGATTTTTCCTTGATTATATTCAAAGTTTCTTTTGTCGTTGAATACTAAATATCATTCTTTCTTTTTAGAATGTCCAATAAAAATAGACCGAATGAATTATTGGATAAATTATAAGGTAAATTGGTAAGTGGGCGGAACACGTATTTCTTAATAGGTGGTATGCTAGAGGGTATATAATTTATAGAAGTATGTTTCATTTTATAAATAAAATGAGATGCTCGGCAATATCGTGTACATAGAAGAGAAGGAGGGGTATGTATTTTTAAGGTTGTACGAACCCGATAACCACGAACAAGACAAGAAACTAATCAAGCTAAACTCGGCGTCTTAGAGAAAGTTGGATTCGCATTCTCGAGATGCACGCAGCCCGTGAAATTCGCGCTCGGAATACTGTAAGTAAGTAAAATCAGCCCCTAGCTTGCAAGCAAGGGATGTCGTCATGGCTTAAACGTCTTTGACACCGCGTAGTCCTGATTCCCTGAAGACGAGAGCCCGGAACCCAGAGAGCATCGTGTGGTCAGAGGATTCGCTATTTCTTCAGCCGTATGTGTTGGCTCGCGTTCCTCGACCAAGTTCTTCCAACATGCCGGAGAATGTCTTTGAATCTCCCCTACCTGTCTCTGAATCGTTCTTCTTTCTCTCTTGGATCCTTGTTTCTCCCGTTCCCTCGCTCCATCACGCTTCGAGGAGGTACTGCTTCTGTCTTCAGAGCTTCCCTTACTTGAACGACGCATTCTGAACGTCTAGGGATACTTCTGGCCTTTAAGCCAAAGACGTACCTACCCTCTCGGCTTTCCTGTTCCTTCGAATGCCGTTGCGATGCTTCTTAACTTTACAGTAATAAACTATCCAACCTCATTGCTTATTTTTCTATGTCCGACAATTAACTTATAATTCTCAATCATTATTTATAAAACTCAAAATTCTTCATACTTTTCTGTCATATTTTATTTTAATTTATTTCCATTAATAATAGAACCATCAATTATAGAATCATTTAATGAACGATACAGATATAAATAAACTTTTACTTATCAAATACTGAATTATTCAAATTATATGAATATATATGTAGATATATATGTATATATGGAATATTAAAGGGCTGAGATTTTTGATTCCGTGGTGACGTTCATAGTCATTGACAAAGGGTGGGAAACGATATTGTTGACAGGCGTTTCACGGAGTCATTGGAGTTTTGGCGCGTGCTCTCACCCCGAAGATGACGGGCACTTTTTCCCTCAGCATAGCTGATAAATGATACGCACCTTCCTCTTAGTCCAACATATAACGCGTCCAAAGTTTTCTTCGTAGGAGGGGACCAAAGAGGCGGACTTTAGATTATTCGTACCAGCATGTCGAAGACACCGCTTTCTGATTGATATGTGTTGCCGTTCCACAAGTCGGAAACAGACACTCTGACTTGCCTCCTACCTTCTTTCTTGGTTCTCTCCTGCTTCTTCTTCATCCGGTCCTCTTGCTCTCTTCGGCTCTCTTTTCGCCTCGAAACGCATATAATCCTTCAACTCTATTGCTATAATGACTGCAATCTTCAAAAACGGATTTAATCTTCAAAGTATAGATTTTAAAATTCAATAAATGACGCAGAAATAATATTTATTCATACACAAGTTCTATTGATCTCATCCAAAGATTGTATTTTAGGCCTCTAAGGTTCATTAAAAATTATGATTGTTTATAAACTTAAATAACGAAAAAAAGAACAATAATTATAAAATTATAAAATTATTAAAATAATTCATCATTGTCATATTGGTGATTATTTTGACAATTAGATAAAGAAATATTTTAAGAAAATAAATTTTTAAAAAGTGCCTTTTTTTTAAAGTTATTGAGGATAATTTCTAATTTAGTCGTTGAAGGGTACTCCAAATAAATAGAATTATTTGATGTTTTTGAATGAGAGAAGAAAGCTCTATGTTGAAAGAGAAATGTTGTGGCAAAACGAACTCAAAACCGAGACGAATTTATTCATGAAGTGAGCCGAGAGTGTAAATGCAAGATTGGCAATACATACGAAATATCCCTGGTTCCCGTAAAAAGGGGTGAATATATTACTAGCCCTTTCCTTTTATAATTAACTGCTTTGAACTCGACCTAGAATCGCATAATGTAAAAATGTACTGTTGTTATGTGTTTAAATGTCGATTTTTCTGGATATCATTTGAATTAAATGAAAGGATGGAATGGCAAGTAAAGGCTTTAAGGACATTAATTAAAAATTTTATTAGGCCTCTGCTAAATTTTTCTATAATTGGCTCTATAATAAAATGTTTAACAATTTCATTTGTAATTAAAATAACAATATTTAGTTGAACCATCGAGAAAAGCATCCATAAATTTAATATGAAAATCATCTCAATAACATTGTAGATATTAAAACGGCTTGAAATATTTTTATTATTCTTGAACTTTCGATATTTAGTGTAAACTAATCCAAGTTTTTCGATACTTATTTACTTACAATTTCATAATTTATGTAATCAAGGGTGCGATTTTATAAAATGTATTTTAATATTAATCTATTATAAGATAATTTTTATGAACACAATTCTTAATCAAAATATAGATATGTAAATTTATATAAAGCTAATTGAAATTACTTTGTTTAAACATATTTATAAGTAAAAGATAAAAGACCCTTACATACTGATATATCAGCAGAAAAATAATTAATGTAATATATTAAACAAAAAAAATTTTGTAGAAGGCCGTAGTATTTATTATCAGTTAGTATTGTTAAATTTATCACGAATTAGAAGATGAATATTATATATGTGTGTTATCGGCTTGGTTTTGTTTAATCTATAATCTAAATTTTTCTTTACATATTTTTCGTATACTTACAGCTTTACATCAATAAAAAAGGATTAAATTTTTAACTTAGATTGTTAGAATTCCACTTACTAAACATTATTCAAAGAATTTTTCCCATTTATGAATTATGAAGAAGTAATCTAAGCATACAATGCTATTTATTATTTCAAGCAGCAAAGTGCTTGTAAATAAGCATTAATTTTACTTCTTCGTAATGTAAGTGAAGTAATGAAGAAGGAACGTCACTGTAAATAAAAGAGCCTTGTTTAGGGGTATGTATTTTCCTTTGTTCAAAATCATACCTTCCGATAATTACAGCCTCACTCCTGACTCGAGTACTTTGCAACATCGTCGGGAATACGGGCTTGATTCATTTCGATTGGAAGAGGTGAAGTGGTATTATTTCCCGACATTAAAAGCCGCGTCGTTTACCATATCGCCGCAAAGAAATCTGCATATCATAGCCGGGGCGTTTCCCAATCGACTAATTAACAAAAAACGAAGGAACCAGTCATTAATCATCCGCGAGCAGCGAAGAGCACTAACAACTGAGTGACAGGGAGAGAGAGAGAGAGAGAGAGAGAGAGAGAGAGAGAGAGAGAGAGAGAATGAGAGAGATTCATAGAGTACAAGCTATTCGGATTGCAGGCTACCAAGCTCATGCAAATATGGTAAGAATAGAATGCGAGGCTGGTAGAGCAAGATAGTCAAATACGTTGAAATATATATATATAGATTGATAGATAGATTGATAGATAGATAGATAGATAGATAGATAGATAGATAAATAGATAGATAGATAGATAGATAGATAGAAAGAGAGAGAGAGAGAGAGAGAGAGAGAGAGAACGTTATATCTAGCACCGGAGGTATTAGTGGATGAATCCTTTCGGACGCGTGCACATCCAGAGGGTTGCTGGGAGAACTCACGCTGTGGTCCTACCTTTTCCGGATTCCTATTATCCTATTTCCGGATGACTCTTTGAACCTCTGCTTGATCAACTGATTATCACTAGTAGACGGATATCTCTGGACTTTATTTTATTCCATTCCTTCTCAATTTCTTCATACCTGCAACTCACTCCATATAATTTTATTGCTGTCTTTTTTTCTTTGGCAAAACTATATTTTTAAAGAGTGAACATTTTAAAATTTATTTTAAATTTTTTGTTTCCATGATGTAATACAAAGGTTTTATCGTATTTTACGGTGCCATAGTAAATAAAACCGGATGGTGCAACTGATTAAAAAACAATTTTGATTGATTGTCTTATATTTTTAAAAAATCGTTATATTTTTAATTCTAAGAATTTTTATTATCGCATCTATTTTTAAACTGACATAGAAAACTGTACAGTATTTGTAATTCACAATTTAATAATTAAAAAATATAAATTATTTACGAACATTGCAAATTATAGCTTAATATTTTGTACATATTATAATTAAAAATAATTAATTTATTATTATGAATTATTTATGAATTACTTAATATTTATAATACTATGTCTTTTAGTACCAATAAGTTACTTGTCTAATGAAAATGTTACAACTTTTTTTTTTTAATGAAATATGATGTAATGTATAAATATGGAGAATGATAGATTTTTTCTCGTTAAATAAATTTATTATAAATTAGAAATTTATATGTAACTGAAAATATAAATCCAAATGATCCAAATAAATCTAAAAATGATTTTAGTTATACAATTTAATTTGGTTATTTAAAAAATTCATTGTTTCATGTTTCCAATGAAATTGGAAAAAAAAGGAAAGAGCCTTCGCGAATGTCGCTCGAGCAAATTGATGTATTGCCTAATAATTGCCTAAAGCCGTGAGAAATAATCTCATAAAATTCTGGAACATCCATTACATTACTTAAGTTAAAAAATAGTTAAAAACTAATTTGACCATTTTCTCTTGAATCGAATATAATAAAAAGTTTAAGTCGAAAGAGTTTTTTTTTCTTTTTTGCTTCCTTCACGTATAATTCTATATTTTATTATTTAAAAATTATTCCAACATATTCTTAATAATAATATGGAATACATCAAAAAATGTATTAGTAACTAGTAATTATTTAAGAGGGCAGTAGAAAATAAGAGCCTTACTAATATTATTATATAATGCCACATATTTAATTTACTCATAAAGTATCATTTTATGAGATTTACGACAGAATGGTTGTAATAATTTTACTTTATAACCACATTTTTATATATGATATTAATTTTTTTTAAATAATTATTTTATTATGGTTTATCTGGAATATAAGTTTTATAAAATTTATAGAGCTTATAATTATCAAATTTTAGAAGCAAAGACTCTTCATATGTATATATAGTTGTCGATATGTATTTAATTAAATTTTCTTAATAATTATAAAAAAGATATTAATATTTTTATTTAATTCCCATCATATGAAAAAAGCATCAAAATATGTGATTTAATTTAACTAAATACATTTTAGAGTAAGGCTTTCTACAGAAATATGGTTACACGTTTATTTATTGTATTTGAAAGCTTATCTAGGAATAGAGAATGTTAAATATGACAAACATGTAACTCATTTGACACATCTCGGTCCGATAATATCATGCTTTTGAAATGCTCAATCACAAATGTATGAAGTGCAAGCATTTTGATGGATGATCGCATCTATTGGAAGACTTTTTTCGGTATAAGCAAGGAAAGGAGAAGCTGATTTTGAGAGTTAAGTGTGAGGCGCTAGGTCTCATTAAGCATCAATTTCTCAAAAAGAAGTAGGAAAGAAAACTCATAATAAAGGAGAAGCACGTGCATGTGGCAGTGTGTGGATTTGTCATATATCTCGAAGTATTCGTCAGTCTACTCGTGATTGATTTTTTTATTTTTACATTGCACGTGTTCCTATGTATTCTGATACTTCTGCTTTGCCGTTTCCAATTCAGCACTTGAATAATTTTCATACATACTATATATATATATATATATATATATATATAATAAATAATAAATAAAAAAATTATGATTTATTACCTTAATGTTTATAAGTTTTAATAAGAATATTTATATTTTCATGTATCCTATTTGTATTTTATTGTTTAATTTTTAGAAAATCTTCTTGTTTCTATTTTTAATAATTTCTTTAGGTTCTTGTATCTTACTTTTTAATAATATAAATATTTTTTAAATCTACGTTGTAAAATTGAACTATATGATTTTAAAATATGCCATAATTAAATTATATTATTAATTTTGATCAAAGATTCACATTATATCGTTTTTAATCAAAAATTATTATGGTTTGCCATAATTACGGCAATAATTACATGTTATTTTTTAAGTAGCAATTTTTAAGCTAATTGTACTACTCTGGAAATGTATTCATTTATTATATTGTTATTTCTACTTCAATTTAAAATATCAATGAGTAATTGTCTTTTGAAGAGTGATTAGTTCTAAATTAATGGCAATTAATTAGTATCTTTCATGAATAAAGTAATTATTCTCCATTGGCATTTGAATGAAAGTATAAAAAAAAAGTATTTCGCCTTCCTATGCTCGCTATTATAGTCATTTTCGCTTTAAAAGTATCGTCGCTTTATCTATGTATAAGCATGCGTACGCATACATCCACAAACAGCTGCTCAGAATCATTCTTATGACATGTTTCTTGGAATTCGTATAATTACGACGTATAAATTCTTGTATAATGTATAAACTCGTATTTCAATCCAAAGGGAAAAGATAAATGTAATTACTAGAAAACGTCTATTATTTAAATGGGCGAATCGTATCGCCCATGTATAGGTAGGTACCAGGTTTCTCTGTCGCCATCTATCTCAAAGTACTATTCGGTATATTACCTCTCTCTCTCTCTCTCTCTCTCTCTCTCTCTCTCTCCTCTCTCTCTTCCGTCTTTCTGCTCTACCACACTCGGTATTTCTCAAAAGGTAGAAAAATTACAGTTGCGGTGGCGGCACGTCGGCGGGTCGCAGTTCGGTGATTTATAGTTCTTAGTTTCTTCTCTGTTGCGTATTATCTTCGCGAAACAAATTCGCAAACCGTTCGAAGACCGTTTACCAAGACTGAGTGAGTGACTGAGTTAGTTATAAAAGGAAAAAGAGAGAGAGAGAGAGAGTGAGAGAGAGAGAGTGAGGGAGGCGGAGGGAGGGACAGAATGAGAGAGACGATATTGAAGTAAAAAAGAACGGCAATATAAAATGAAAAAGGAAAACAAGAGGAGAGAGCGCTCTGGTCGCTCGGATACCGCAATTTTCGACGATTACCGAAAAACATCTAATACACCTCGCGGCTAATGATTTCTCATTACAAGCTATAAATCTTTGATTGTATGAGTTCGAGGACGAAAGTGAGGTTTTTTTCTTCCTTGAGATGAGTACAGCAATGAACCCTCAACGAAACTATCACCCCAGGATACGTGTTTCAAAGATCGCAAAAGATGAATAAAGTATTTTTTAAGTGTAAATACCTCGACGATATGCACATGTAGCATTGAGAATAAGAATTATCTGGAACGTTATTAGAAAATAGAAAAATAATTAGCTAATTTTTTTTATGTACCAACTATGGTAGGAAATATTATTATAAATGTTATATATGTTCCTCTTTGCTTTTTACTGCTTTATAGACAACTGTATTATAACAAAGCAAATTATTGATATGATCATTATTTCTCCAAAAGCAAATTATATACATAATTTTTTAATAGTGTTCCTAAATCTAAAAGCGGTAATTATATTAATAGTTCTAAAATAAGCTTAGGAATATAGGTATTTATTGAAGAAGTTGCAAATACCATAGAGTTAAGTAATTTTCTTTTTTTTTTTACTTAAAAGGTAAAATTGTGCGTTTAATTATTATAATTTATGTAGTTAGTTTTAAGTGTTTTATTGTAATAATGATATTATATTATATATCATAAGATTTTGAAGATACCATTTAAGATTTACTAATTATTGCCAGTTTTTATTTGGGTATAAACGAAGTTTATACCCAAAGTGGGTGCAAAGTTATATATATGCATATAAAATATTTTGATTATTATTTAGAGTAATATTTTCTAAAATACTGATGTTGAGTCATATATCGGCAGCCACGTTGGCTATACTATATGCGATCGATTCTATAATAAGCCAGTGAATAGGTTCATGGTGGATGAAAAAAAAGTGTGTCAGCATAGAGAGGGTGATAATTGAATATGGGTCAATTGTGGTAAATAAATATGGCCAATAGAAAATAGTGGTAGTTCTATTGGTAACTGATGACCGCAAGTTGAAAATAGAGCACAGTTGTCGGCGTATCAGGTGGGAAAAGCGCAATTGAATTGAAAATGAGAGCGGGAAGAAAGGGGAGGAAGGACTTTATTAGTTGACGTCATATAGAAGAAGAAAAAAAATGTAGGAAGTTATAATACAAATGTTTGAGTCTAATAATATTTATGAAAGAAGGGAAAATAACAAGCGCCGCGATTATCGCGGTTTCCCCGAGAGTCGTGAAAGTCAAAAAGGCAAAAGGTACACGCGGGGCCTTTGCTTTCCTTTTGTCTAGAGAAGTGAAAAAGTGCCGGGCTCCGTGGGAGGGAGCAAGCGATTTTATAATTAAATTCGAAAATTTTTATGGTCAACTTAGGACAGAGAGAGAGGAGAGATCAGGCGCGAATGGTCTTGGGGCAGGAACTGGGCGGCAAAACTTGTATGCAGCGTCTAAACTACCTATAATTACAAAGTCCCATAGAAAATTGCGCACGCGCTCATTCGAATCCTTAAACGGCCGCACATATATGAGGGCACAGCTAAGCGCGCAGCTGTGTCAGTGTGTCTACGCACGTGTCATGTACGGGCATTGTTTAGTGGGTGCGCGCGGACGCATTTAAAGCCATTCTCCAAAACTATATCCGTGCGTGTGTGCGTGCGTGTGTATATATTGTTAGAGGAAAGGGCGAGTGTGAGGGGTGGGGGAGGGGAGGGGTCGTTCGGCGGTCGGCGGCGACAGTGACGGCGGGCGGCTCCGGTGGGATGGCGGCTGGGGGGTGGGATGGCGGCGATGCACAGCGGTGCTCGCCGTTGTCGAGAGGGGATAGCGGCACGAGGGATAAGGGGAACGACGGAAGGAGAGAAAGGTGCCCGCGGGAGTTTGATTTATGAGTTTTCGGTTTCGGAGTAAAAAGTACGAATTAGTTTTCGCTGGGGATGATGATCGCGCTGAGAGATAATGGCCCGATTAAGAATCCGCATATAAACGTGCGCATATGCGCGAGCCCGAGTGCCGGAACGAAAAGATGGAGGAAGTGAAAAGGCGGTATAGCTCGGCTCTCGAGTTGTGAGACCAAAAGTGTGGAGCCGAGTCAAACGTAGCGCCCGCGGCAAAGAGATCCTGCCAGAAGGGTGATTCTCTCCACCGATCGTATTAATTTCTTTTTTGCTTCTTCTTTACTACTCCCCAGCACTCGTCTTTTCTCGCTGTTCAAATCTAATTTTGTATACTGCCTCGTTTCTCCCTTGAATAATAGCGGCGAGGGACAGGGAGCTGGTGGTTCGGCCTCAGAGAAGCAAAGGGTCGAGAGAGAGAGAGAGAGAGAGAGAGAGAGAGAGAGAGAGAGAGAGAGAGAGAGAGAATGATGACCAGAAGGATTCTTATATTGAGATGCTTATTTGGGAAATTCTGTGGTTTTTATTCAAGTTTGGACCATCTGAGTTCCGTTTGTATATTGCCTTCCTCCATTCAATAAATATCTTCTCTAGAATATTATGATTAGTCCGTTAAATCGTTTGAGAACTTTCTTACAAGATTAATGACATTACTGTTATTTGTAGATAAATCTAATTTTCTTATTATAATAATTAAGAAGAAAACCGAATATTTTAATAATTCAATGTTATAATCTTTTTTTATTAACATAAAATTAAAATACAATTCAATACATTCTAAACTGTTCTATATCAAAATACTTCTGAATAAAATCTTCAAATAATTATAAATAAATATGTAAATTAAGTTACAAATGGTTATAGAAATAAAATTTTTTTATTTAACATCGAATATCTTAAAACGCTTACATTATCTATATTATTATTCATATTGATTCCTTTTATTACATTAAAAAATTAAAACAAAAATTTTAGTATTGCCATAAATTTTTAAATTTATAAATTTAAATTTTATTTAATCGGAACTAAATATATTTCATATATTAAAAGGATCTAAATGAGTTTTAGATAAATGTTACTTCTATAATGTAAAATTCATTTATAAAGTTTTCCGCATTACTCATATTCTACAATGTATTTAATCAATAAGCAAAAGACTTATTTTAACGAAAGTTAATTTGACATCTTAGAAAGTAGGTTTTTTTAAATGTTTATTAAAAATAATATTATTAAATTATTTATTGCTTTTAAAATTTTACTAGAATAATCAATTTGTATATTTTATACAATACATGATTATTCATAAAATTGATCATAACCTCTAATTGCATAATCTCATAATCTAAAACCTGCAAGTTCATTGTTTATTATTAGTGAATAATGATTCAGATGAGGATTTGATTTGGATGAGAATACGTGAATATGTATGTAGGCATGAGGGCCTCCTTTACTTAAAGGACAGAAAAGCATTTTGCGTAAAAAGCCAATGATTTTACATATAATAAATATAAAATAGATGAATGTCGACCATGAATCGAGACCAGTAATATTATCAGAGCTCTCTCTCTCTCTCTCTCTCTCGCTCGCTCGCTCCTTCTACCCTACGTATACGTATCTTATAAGTGGTGAGGATAATCTCGTAGTAGGCCTCTCGCACATGCTCTCACTTGGTTGACAAGAGTCTGGATTGAGCCTGCACGCCATGCCGCAGCAGCGTCAATCGTCGTTCCCTCGCATGCATCGTACATCGTATTCCTTTCGGCATACGTAGGAGACGGAATCACGGCCGCGTAATATTTTTCGGAATCGTTATGAATCCGACTAGTTAAGATTCTGCAATCATTATATTAATCTCTCTCTCTCTCTCCACACACACACATACACACACACACACACACACACATATATATATTTATTAATATGTATTAATAAATTTGTTTCATTTTTTCAAATATGGGATTTATATTTTCATTGCAATCATCAATTCGCATAAAATATAATAATTTATTTTTAAAATCACCATAATGTAATTTATTTTTACTTTTTCGAGGCAATTTTATCTGAATAACAAGATGAAAATTGTATAGAATATGTTCCCGTAGATTACTGATATAACAATAAGTTTTTAAGTAAGTAATTAATATTAATTTAACAAAACTAATTTTATTAAATAATATCAAATTTAATTTGTTTGATATATTCCGTTTTATGTATTAAACATTGTGATTGTGAAAATCGAATATATTTTCCAAAGCCAAATATTTTTACTTTCTGATAGAAAAATACAAAAGTTTATAAACATATTTTACAATTAAAACATACATATATTAATCATTTCATTTTAAATTTAATTAAAATGAACATTATAACATACGTTATACTAAGAAATTATTTAAATCATTGTCAATTATTTTAATAAATCTGATAATCTTCCAATCGAGATTATTGTGTAATAAAATTTTTAATTGAAAATTTTAAGTAATTATTAGTTATTTTATAACTACTTATATTTTATTTTTAATAATAATTTTTTTGTTTCGATTCCTTTTTATAATAATTTTTTAAGATTTTATTTCCAATACAATGATTAGAACTTATGGCTTTTATTTTTAAATTTATCTTTAATAATTAAACCAATAAAATATACTAAAGACTAATTAGTACTTGTTTTCAAAATTTTCCTGGGACTATTTTTAATAATAATGTAATTATTTACGTATGAACGCGGTGAAACAAACATAAATTATATAAATAAAATCTTTTTTGTACGTATTAGTAGATAAATTTTTCTTTTTTTTATGTAGTCTTAATCGTTGAGAAAATCTCATGGAATAAGGGAGCTTGTGGAAAATATGATTCATATCACTAAGTAATATGATATCCGAAAGAATGTGATTACATAAATTCAAAAAAGTTAAATGATCTTCAAATTTGATAAAGATCTTAAAATCAAAATTCAGATCTTCAGATCGCAGAAGTTAATAAATATTGAAGGATAATGTCAAAGTAAAAATAGGCAGAGTTTTCAAATAAATGAGTAACATAGTAACGTCAAGGAGAATTAGGAAATATTGTAATTTGAAATCAAGGGAATGAAGTGGAAATGGTCAGAAAAGCGGTTACTAACGTGCATTTGTGAAAAACTCATTCCTCGGGTGTTGATTTAATTCGCGAATCTGAATAGATACTAAAGTAGCTTGCGATCGGAGGCAAACAATATCATAATTTTTTTCCTTGTCCATTGATTGAGCTTTTGAAGTGTAGCAACGGTAAAGGAATACAAACGTCAAAATTAGCGTAATAATGGGCCATTAAGGGCAGGTCGCCATTTTCCGCTTCTGCGGCGCAACGTCGAACCGGCCATTTTGAATTTATTTCGACCAATCGACTGTTGCATTTTTTGTTCCTTCCTTCCTGTTTACCAACACATGGGCACAGGAGCATGCATAAGGAGAAATATATAAATTGACGGGAATGAATTACGCATACAGAGTTTAGAGCGCGCGTATGCATATCAATGCAGTCTTGACTCATTATTTATTTATTCCTTTGAGTCATTCCTTCTCTTTCCTTCCCTGACATTGGCTCTCACGTATATAAACAAGTTTGCTTGGGTCTTTTCTCTCCCTCTCTCTCTCTCTTTCTCTCTCTTTCTCTTTCTCTTTTTCTTCCATTGCCCGTAGAAATGGTCGGGGCAAGAAGCGCGGCGGGAAAGAGTAAGAAAGCGTAAAAGTTGGGAGCAAGAGAACACGCAAGTTTTAATGGCGGTGCGCGCGTGCTACCGCGCAACACGGCATGCGTTTTAGCGCGTACAGAGGTAGCGAGGCGGTGCGCAGCGAATATACTTTCCAGCTAAACCTCCCAAACTAAAAGAGAGAGAGAGAGAGAGAGAGAGAGAGAGAGTCACCAGTCCCACGGAGGAAAGAGAGAATATATTGCGTGTACACGTATAAGAGGAAGAGCTGCGCCCGGCCCATTCCTCGTTGTTCCTCCTTCTGCGCCAGAGCTCCATGCAGCGCCTTTCTCTTGCTTTTAACTTTGCATCTCCCCTCTCCGCTGATTATATCCTACCTGCTCTTTTTTTTTTAAATACGACATTTCGGTGGATTCTCGATTGTAGTCGCACCATTTTAACGGACCCAACGTATTCTAATTTCTTCTTATTACTTAAAATGCTTTCTTCTAATAACCATTCTACCTTTTACCGCCAATTGTCATTTTATTTTTTGTCATTACTTTCTTTCGTATATAAATATATACATATGTGTTCATTTAAAGCAGCTTCATTGCGCTTGGTCACTTATTGAAGAATGAAATTATCAATAAGAATAATATTTTGTAATGAAACTATTAGTCAATAATAATAAAATCTTTCATGTAGTCGTAATTTTTAAGTTTCTTTATATTTAAATTAAAAATATTTTTTAATTTGTATACTAAACAAAGACAATACTCTATTATAATGAATTTTTAATACATGGACGCTTTGCTTAATAATATAGTCAGAAATAGTTGTCTAATAATAATAATTCGTCAATAATATCATGAATCAATTATTTGAAAATTGTTTGAAGAATCAAAAAATCTTATATTTTATTAAATAGTATCTGTAAACAAAATATTCTTTGGTAATAACAGAAAATTAAATTTAAGAATGCATTTATACATTTTAAAAAAAATTATTGTTTGAATTTTGTAACTTTATTAATTGTAATATTAATATTAATATTAATATTAATAATTAATAAGTAATTATGCATAATAAAATACAATGATTACTTTAATATTTAATTTAAATTTAAAAAAAAAGTATTTTACAAATAGAAATTCGAACTGTATATTTATTTATCATATAAATAAAGAATTTAAAATAACATAAAATTTTTTTTTAAATATATATTACGAAGATTTTTATTATACTATCAATAAATTTGAATTACAAGATTTTTTTATTTAAGATTAGTTATATTTTGCTGTTCAATTTAAAAAGTTTATAAGTTTTGACACGAATTAATACTATCACTGTGTATTCTAATAATATTTTATATGTAAAGAAAATATTAAATTTACAATTCACTTAAATTACAAAATTAAAAGTTCTATTATTTAATAATTTATATAAATTATTTCATTATGTAGAATTACCAAAAACTCTTAATTTATTGAGTAATTTTTCATATTTAATATTAAATTCCCAATTTGTATTAGCAATTGTTGTTGAATATTGTTAAATATTGTTGTTAAATATTGTTTGAAAAAATATATAAAGCTAAAACTATTTGTAACTGTGATAGTATATGAAATGTGGTAAATATAATACAAATCTAATTAAAAAATAGTATAATTTAAATGAAAATAATAAATTTAAAAAAAAATGATAATTATAAATAACTAAGAGAATTTAAACTGTAGATTATATTCTGTTTTAATTAGTTATCTAGACTTCTATATTTATTATATATGTATAAATATTTTTATTTAGTAACTATATTAAAGTGAAACCTTTTATATATAAAAAAAAATTTTAATATAACTAATGTTTTTAAATTTTATGGAAAATATCTCATTTTAAAAATTATATTAAATTTTCTTTAAAAATTATGAAACTACTAAAATAGTAATTCAAATAGTTCTCAAATAGCGAATAATTTATTCATAAAATTTATTTCAATATTTCTTTCAAGAAATATTCATGAAAGTATTATTAATATTTTTCCTATTTAAAGTAATAGAGAATTCAACTGTATAGTCGGTAGAACTCTGGTATGCATTTTTTATTAGTATTGAAACAAACTTTTACCCACTCTATGTGAAAAATTATACTTTCAGTTGTTAGTTAAAATAAAGAAATTATTTTCTATTTTTGTTTTTTTCCTTTAAATTGTTCGCTAAAGTCTTTATTCTACTGGAGAAAAACGTTATCTACTTTAATAACAAATTATACTACTACTACTACTACTACTACTACTACTACTACTACTACTACTACTACTACTACTACTACTACTACTACTACTACTACTACTACTACTACTACAGGAAATACAGGATTAGATTAATTGAATTAGAGATTGAATTGAAAATACATAGTGAAACGTTGAAATTAGGTGTTGAAAAGTTATTTTGCTGCTTTAGTGAAGAAAAGAACATCGAGTTTTTTTGTTCTTACTTACATGAGAAGCAGATGTTGAAGATAGCGAGGATGGTTTTAGGTTTTTTGCTTGATCATTTATATCCCTATCTGAAGAAGGTAAGAAGGCTAGTAGATTTTAGCTAATAATATTCATGATCTGCTAAATGCTTATAAGTTACACAAGCTTTCACCTTCATGAAAATTTTAGGTGGGTTTTTGTTTGTTTTGGCGCCGGGAGGTTGCTTAAACCAGTATTTCTGAGATGGTCCGAAGACGACTTGGAATCGTAATTTGCGGATCATTGATCATTAGAGTTGCGTGGAGTAATGCGCTCCGCCTCGTATCACGTGTAATACTGCTAAGAAATGTTAGGAAGCATTACGGAAGAGATGCATTGCAGTTAACCGAGTCTTTTAGCCTATAAGATGGGACAGAGGCTTAAGATTGTTATAAGCACCATCGTTATCTTTCAACTAAGCGTAAGCGTTAGAAGCTAGTGCTATGCTTTTCCTTTCTCGATAATATTAAGCTCCATGAACGATATGCACGTGATATATAGCATATTTATCTATGCTCGTTATATTTTTGTAAAACTATCTTATAATGAACTGCCTTCTTTCTAATTTTTTCATCTACATTGTATCTCTTTGTAAGTTTCATATCAAGCATATAAATACTAAGGCACTACTTGACAATTAGATATATATTTACATTCAATGTTGTAGCAATTTAAAAAAACTCAGTGATCCGATGTTTAAATTAAAGATTAATTATAGAAGAAAATTATTTATAATCATAATAAAAAATTAATAGTTATTTCACAAATATGTAGAAATTTATAATAAATATTTGTTTAAAATATAAAATTTATAATATTTTTGAAAATTGCAAAATGGAGAATGGCGATGAAAAATTGGAGTATTTGAGTCTTTGTCGTTAGGCCCTTCTCTTCATATCTCTTATAATTGGCTTTGACATAATAACGAGGTAGAGGAAGGAGCAAGCAATGCATAGATACAGTGGAGTCGTCGTCACAGTATAGGAAAAGGAAGAGGACCGAAGGGTTAAGTTCGCGAGTATAGTGAGAACGCAAAATGAAATGTCGTTCTGAAGGATATGGATAGATGGATAGAGATATCGAAAAACCGAGGGAGAACTGGATAGAGAGAGTTAAGTGTATGGAGGAGGCAATAATTTGGTTATAACTTGAGAGATTAGGTCCGGATTCGATTACTGAGCGAGGTATTAAACCGTTAAACAGTCTCCTTGCTAATCAAAACCGAACCTCATTACCAGTCGACCCGGACTTTAAACCATCTCCATCTCTGTCTCTGTCTCTGCCATTACTCTCTTTCTCTCTCTCTCTCTTTCTCCCAGCCCTCATCTATTTCGTACTCTTGTATACGCACCTCAACACAAAGCTGAAAGCTTTTTCTCGACCTTGTACCATCTACTTCTACAAATTCTCTCATACATGCGTATTTAATATTTGATATTAAGCACTGAATAAATTTCTGTGGCTGTAATATAAGTGTCAATATATACTTTAGCTTCCACTAACGTTCTTAGCTGCATAATTGTTATTTTTCGCTATCTCAAGTTATTTTGTGCATGAAATTACAAGTACTGTGAAAGCGCAGAGTTAAAGTGTAATTAGCTATAGTTGCATTTAGTTATTGAGCTTTTGTGTTGCAGCGTTTATTTTCGATTATAAATATTTTAGAAGGGATGAGGCGGCAAATAAGGCTGAATAAAAGAAGATCTTTATTGTAATAGTCCCTATAGGCATAAAAAACCTCTTTCTGTGTGGAAGGAGGAAAAAACCGTCTTAGGCGTAAAAAACCTTCTGTTGGAAAGAAGGAAAAAGCCGGGTACATTGATTGCGCAACTTAATGTCTAGTTCTTATAATTAATATTGGTCAATATTCCTACGCGCGTATTATTACAAATTTATTAGCAATTGTTATCTTACTTTAACTAATTCGTACACATCCAAAGGAACCGCTGCCCTCACATGGGAACCAACGATTGGCACATACACCCAAGGTGCCGCTGCCCTCACACGGGAACCAGCGATTGGCACATACACACAGGTGCCACTGCCCTCATACGGGAACCAGCTATTGGCACACACACAAGGGGGTACAGCTGCCCACCCAGGGGCAAGCAATCGACACACGTGAACTCGCACTAATATTCACACTCTGCCTCTTAGGGCAATGACAGATACACGTTTTAATTCCGATACTCAAACTATGAATACGTATAACTAAACTATAATCACTGCTATTCTAACTAATTAAAATACTTATTATTTGGATACATTGCAACGAGAAAATTTACGATGTTCTCTCCTAACAGTCTAAAGAAGTATTGACTCTCTCTGGAAAATTCTCATTGACTTTTCCTCACATGGGTCTTGTCCGTACCGAGCATAAAGTATCGGGTTTCCGATACATGTTGACTCGAAGACACACTGACCTTTAACCTTTTTTTATTGCCTTTCTTTTGTCTAAGGGGCTTTTGAAGGAATGGTCTCGAACATTCTGAAATGCCTGGTTTATATAATGTAATAAAATATTTGTTATAAATACTATTTTTATATTTTTTTATGAAAATGAAAATTTATATCAAAGTTTATAAAATTATAGGAATTAATATTTTAGTTACTTAAAAATATAATAGTTACGATACCATATAATATACATTTAAAAAGAAGTAAAAAACAAAAATAATAATTAATTTTTTCAATTTTATATTATAATTTTCATGTCATTTTTAAAATTATACACTTTATTATTATTTGTTAAATATTCTTTTTAAACATTCTGATAATTTTATATCTAAAAAATATTGAAACTTTATTTGAATATGACTTAAAATTACTCATTAAGTTTATGCTTAAGAAGATATTTAATAATAAATAAATTTGAATTATTACAAATTTACAGATTTTTAGAAAAATTAATAAAATGTATTCATGGAATTATTAACATTCATACAAAATATTAGAACTATATATATATATATATATATATATATATATATAGTAAAGTTTTTGTAATTCAGTATAAATAATGTACGAATATATCGGAACAATAATCAATTATAATACAGCAAAATATTGTTTGATATAATTTCTTCTCTATTAATTCAATTAATTAAATTAATTAAATTTTCTGAAATATTCCAAAATCATAAGGATTCAGCTACAGAGATTACTTCACAGTTTAATATAACATAGTGTATGTAATAATTCACATACAATCACTGTACACGCATATAGGTACATTGTATCGATGATCGATCGACTCTATAAAATTTCGTTAATTACAGCATCGATCAAAGCCGATCGAAGCAAATGTTACGATCGCCCAGCCATAGTTAAGCAATGACGTGTACTGTCGAAAACGAACAGCATCCCTACTGAATTCTCCAATAACATGAACACTTACGCATACATGCCAAAACCTCACTCATCTTTTGCTTTCATATGAGTATGCCTACCAACTAGCAATCAATTTTATGTATACCGTTTAACTTCGGTCAAGTGTATAAGCATTCGAGTTTAATAGTTATACCTAAAACAATTTATCCTCCCAGTGGCAAATATTAACGAAGCTCTTGACGAATCTACTCCTCAATTCTCAAATTAAATAACAATTTGTTATCTTAATAATAATTCATAAATTAAAGCGAACTGAATGTATTGATTGTTCAGTGGTAGATAAAAAAGATAATTAGCTTGTGGCCAATCCCTAATGAAAGCGACTGTCAGATTCTTTAAGTCCCTCCCTTCCTCCAATCTCTATTTCTCTCCCACACAGGCACATGCAGTCGCACACATTGCCGGGGGTCGCATACATCTTTAGCAGAGTGAGCCATAGCGATCTACAGAGCCTAGTGAAATCAGTCAAGTACGTAAATTTTGATTGCAATCGACGTGTCGACCCAGTGCATCATCCCAAGTTCGGTATTCTCTGATTCTTCCGACTCCCCACATATCCCGAGCCGCTCTCATTCTCGATGTCTGCCGAAGCGCAGAGGATTCGTCCTGATCGCAGCCCACCCGCATTATTCTCGAGCCGCAATCTCTGCCCTCCGCTTGTGCACCACCCTTTCGCCACAACACCATTGCCGTACTGCGAAACGAGCTAGCTTATATTCGCATAACCTCTAACCTCCTCACCTTCCATAGCCTCGTCGCTCTATTCACCTGGCGCAAGCACACCGTTCAAGCAAAGAGATCCAAGAACTCATTCTGGCCTTGATTATAGAACTAATAGAATTTTATCTGCTACCCTCATCGACCTCATGCATCATCTTTATAACTACTTGAGGTCCACATTAATTTTCACAGACCCTTCACACTTTATAAAGCGCCATAGCCTACTTTCCCTTCGATTATTTTCATTCTACTGTATCCTTACCTTATCTTTTTTCATATTTATTCTCACCTATATCGAATCTACTTGCTTCGTTAATTTATGTACTTTAATACATTTAATGTCAAGTTAACAATTAGTACCATTACCGCAATCTGTATATAAAAAATCTATATAACCTCTGAGACATTTTCACGTTGATCTTGCCTAGTTATTCTTACCGTGGATCTGGGCTCAAAAAATGTTCCTTAATTTTTCCATATTTCGTGAATTTTATACCCGCTAGTCTGTGTAAGTCTATATAGAAATGTATATTGACGGAATCTGCGGTCAATTATTATCGGGCAACCAATAAATTTTAATATACTGCAAAGACAAGTGCAAAGAGACGAGTGACAAAGTCGAATCAAAGGAAAGGTATACACGAGCACAGTGCGTCGTTCAATAGATTGAAATGTTGTCTCTATCCTGGTGATCATTTCAAGTACAATGAATATCGATTAAGGCATTTGATTCTCACACTTACATAAAGCTATTATAAAATCTATATACTTACGTTTCAGCCACCATTTCAATTTAATAGCCTCGTAATTAGATTTTACTCGTAATTTAGGTTTTTGAGCTCTGATTTTTAAATTTTTACTGTGTTACGTAATAATATATTATTTTTATTTTTATATTTATATATAATAAAAATGCTTCCAAAACTTTTGGAATATAATTTAATCGATTCTTAACGTAATAAAAATATATAATAAAAAATATCATTTTTATAAAGTATTTTGTAATATCTAATTACGAACAAAAGATACTTTATATATAAAAGTCGTCAAATAATCATATGAATTTTAATTAATTACCTATTAGCTCATATTTATACAATACATAAACTAAGTGAGTGAATGAGATCTTTAATATTTATTCTATATAATGATCTATTTACCCTATATTCATAAACTTATTTATCTTAAAATATTTTATTTAAAAATTGATATTATTTTCTATTAATTAAACTCGAAAACTTGCATTATACATTGAGCAATTAATAAATATTTTAAATATTTTTCAATAAACATGAATGATAAATGATTAATGTTTGAACGTAAAATTTTAAGATTATAAAGAATCTTTCTCTGAAAGAATCAATTTTTCTGGGTTTACATTACTTTAGCAAAACTATCTAACAATTTGTAAATTTGTCGATTCAATTTGATTAATTGATAAGTAATAAAACATAATACATGCTATAAAGTTCTAGAAAATATTTATTGATTTATTATAAAAATGAAAAATTTTGTCTTTTAATAAATCGTGAGTATATTTGACTGGGGAAAGTAACAGCTATTTCTCAAGCTTTCGACGCCCTCGAATCAGATTCGAAAGGCGAACCAGTTATTTAGCGCCTTACATCTGCTGCCATTTCTGGCCGGAAGTGCCTAAACGCGGGAGAAAATTTATGTACTTTGAGATAAGACAAGAGACCGAACGATTAAAAGCTCTTACATGTCTATCAGATCTATAATAGAATTCTTCATTGTTTGTGCGCGTATTGACAGCTTAATTTCTGGAAATTAAAGTAATATAATATTATAAAATACATTATCTTCTATAGTTCACTAGATTAAGATTATAATACATCTTCTTTTATAAGATTTATTATGAGAAATGTAAAATAAATAATCATTCTAAAAGTTTATGAAAATTTATTTTACAACAAATTATGATCGATATTAACGCTATTATTTTTAAAATTATAAATTTTGAATACTAAAGAATGGAAAACATTTTTAATTATTATAAAAAGAACGAAATATTGAGTGTTAAAATGATTTTTAGTTATAATAAAATTATAAAATGTATCTGAATTATGAAGATTTTTAGTAGATACTAAATTTAAAAACAGTTTTCATATGAAGAAATTACATATTTATTTCAACGGGTAGAAGATTTACATATTTCTAAGATTTACTTTAATAATAGGATTTTGATATAGCGCTACATTATAGCTATTAACGTTCAAGGAACGATAAGTTTATCTGTTATAATATATGTGTGTGCGTATGGGTATATATGGACGAGATACATTAATTTATTAAATACCACTCTTAATTGAATACTGATTAATTATAGTACTTACATAAATTTCATAATTTTATCAGGATATCTAATTATCAAAGTACATTATTTATTTATTATTTCTTAAAATGTAAATTATTTTCTTAATAGCCGTTGTGCGGTAACAATTTTCTTGTAACAAATTATGATAATTATTATAATGATAGTAACAGTAAGAGAAGAAACTTAAGGATCTACTCCCGAAAATCTAAAACATAATTTTTTATTTATCACGATGAAATATGCCAATGTGCTTATCACAGGGAAATAATTCGAAAGGAGAATGCGGGCTAAAGGGTTGTGCAATAACAAATTTATATGCATACGCGCGCACACTTATGCGCGCATACATATATGAATAAAATCACTTTTTCTAAAGCGCGAAACTTGCTTCATACGCGTACAGAATGTATAAGAAAAATAAGAGTTCCGGGAAGAAATCGACTTCGCGTGTCCACCCTTCATCAGTCGGTGCGTGTCTTGCTCTTATATCTGCTTCAGTCTTGTCTTGACGTGGACTCGCGATCGCCATTTTAGGCCATTAACGGCGACTTGACGGCGAGCTCGATCTTGCACCTTGACATCACTTGCACTCTCTCTCTCTCTCTCTCTCTCTCTCTATCTCTCTTGTTCTCTTTATCTTTATTTCTAAAACCTTTTCATTTTTACCCCCGCTATATTCTCCATTTTTTAAGTTTTATGAAATACCGCGTTTATGTGTAGAAAAATAACGAATAACATTTTCGGAAACTCGTTTGACATGCACCCGTAGTTAAATTAATTTGGTAGTGAATGTATTTTCACGATTTATCGATTCATACTGTAGTACTCTTATGAATTATTCATAACTCATTTTGTATTAATTTAATCAATTATATTACTATTTGAATTTATAAAACTTTGAAAAGCAATAATATAATTCAAGCAGATATGATGTTGGCAAATTAAATATAATTACTTGGGCTGTAGATTTCTTTTGGATTGAATAAATTTATAATCGGACGTGGATTTTATAATTTATTATATATTGTTATTATGTATTATTTCTTCGTGTTTTAATATCTGGAAACATATTAAAACTCTGCAGGTAAGTATTTACATGGTAGAGTTAAGATGTGTTCATGAATATTTTGTAATAAATTATTCTAGTGTAAGTATAACAATTATGCGGCATTGGTGTAGTAAATTATGTGAAGGTACTATACTTTTACATGCTTAAAATATATTTCTATATATTATAAAATCAATTATAAAATCGTGCGTCTGCTTGGCACTTTGTACTCTTAAGAACAGAGAAACCATGTTCTTAACTTGATACTTCAAAAATGATAACATTAATTTAATGAAAATGATATAAATAAGCGATTGGTAGTACAGAGTTAGGGCAGAATAATTCAATATTTTAATTTTGTTAATCTATATTTTCGCCAAAATAGTAGACCTGTGATACGTATGTTTAGCCAAATAATGGCTTAATGGGTCGTCCAAGTATTAGCGAACGTTATTGGCACAATGTATCCAAATGTATAGATATATAATCGCGTGTAAAAGTTAAATTTTATTTTCTTGCCTCAAGAGACAAGTCAGAAGAGGGAAGAGTGCAGCGTTCAAACTGTCGTAAATCGTTAAGATGAAGTTTAAAATATAATTATGCGATTTTCAGATGAGTTTCGCGATTAAGGCTTGCATGTGCTAATTCCTAAGCGATCAATTTGAATTCAACAACAAATCGGGTAAGAGCCCGACGTACATATTAAGCGTTTTATGAATTTTTAAAGGCACTCATTCTAATAGCATGTAAATAATCAGGAGGCTGGGCGGTAAAATGATGGCGAAGTGATGGCGAAGTGATGGTGAAGTGGTGGTGAAGTGGTGGTGAAGTGGCGATGAAGTGGTGGTGAATGAGTGGATGGGGAGGGGAGGATAGGGAGGTAGAAAAGCCTGTGCCTTGAATCCTGAGCGTCCAACGTTAGGAAAATCAAGACAGTGCAGTTAAACGCCCGACTAATCGCATAGCCGCGAGCGCGACGTTGGGAGGGAAGGACGGGGATAGTTCGAGGTAAGCAAGTCCCGCGCACCTAATCTAAGCTTCGTCCCTATCCCTCCGACGTTTCGGTTTTTCTATTCCCGTAACCACTTATCTGCCCCCATCTCCGCGTGGCCGTCCCTCTCGGAAACCCCTTCTCCCGGTGTCTCTCCAGGGCTGCTACCAAGTCGCTACCGACGGTCACGCACGCGTCCCAAAGACTCGCGAAACTCTTTCTCTATTCGTCCACGGCTATTGGTCGGGGCGCCTACTCCACCTCTCGGATACGTAGCTACGAAGAAACGACCTTCCTTATACGCAGACACCTTCCGGCCGGCTATCGTTTCCGTTTTCGTGGTGGCCATGCGGGCACCGCGTGCCTCCGGCCAATTACGCGCTCGCGATCGCTCTCCATGTCAAAGAGGCACCTTACTCTTAGTAGGCAAGGGCTCGGAAGGGAGGATACGTACACCAGGGAAGAGAGACAAGATCAGTCCCGTTGGCCCTGCTCCTCGTCCCGCTTTCCCCTACTTAGGCTGCATTATTCAGTGGCGATCGTAGGGACCCGCATGTTAAGGAAACCTCGAGCAAGCCACCCCGAATGCCAGAAGAGTATCGAAAATGGTATCGATTTATGGAGCCTTGATGAATTCCCTCGAGTTGCCGGTCTTACGGTCAAACGGTTTACTCCACTTATCGGCAACTCCCCGTATCGGTACTTCTTTTACCGATTGGCTATATCACCCTAATGGTTGGGAATATCTAGCAGAGAGGATCGGCAACGACTTTCTGCCCCTCTTTTCATGGCGCTTTTCCCAGCGACGAATCGCGCAACAGCTCACCTTTATACTCTCCGAAACACGTACTTCGACGCTCAAAACTATACGAGGCCTCTCACCTGCCTGTTGCTTTATTCGATAACGGAGATTTTTTTCTCCCTACAACTAAACAAGGTCTCTCTTTCTCTCACTCACTTGCTCACTCTCTACAATTGCTGTACTTTTTAGCTAACCTGTTCCGGATGTCTGCGAAAATAAGAGCATTTATTCTACCTTAAAAGGATCAACATTCAATGTAAAATATTCCAACGATCTCGCTAGCTCTATGTGCTGCCTTCCATTTTTCATGACTTTACTCCTTACTCTTCTTCTTATTCTTATTCTTATTCTTCTTATTCTTCTTCTTCTTCTTCTTCTACTTCTACTTATTCTTCTTATGCTTCTTATTCTTCTTATTCTTCTTATTCTTCTTATTCTTCTTCTTCTTCTTTTACGTAGATACTCTGTACTTTATACATCTATAATTTTCTTTCAAACATTAGAATATCTGACTACTACTCTTATTTCATATAGCTCGAAACATACCATAAAATCTTACAATACGATCAACGCTTATTATTAACTAATTTCTTTATTTTTTAATATTATTTATTTTAAATCGAGCGTTATATTTATTGAACGAATTTAATCTTGAAAATTAAATTACCTCGCCGTGTTCTGTCCCCTCATGTATTTATTTTTTTTTGTTTGATTCAAAGCAAGGAATTATATTATCAAATTGATCAAACTGGTACAAGATATATTATGTTACCCCAGTTACGGTATCGTAATTTCCTTACTTTAGTAATAATTTTAATTTTTTTACTATGATTATGTTCATAAATTCACTGGCTTCTGCTCTTCCGCTATAATTTATAAATGAAAATAAGTGGTATTTATTTAAAAAATTGGTAGATGTTTGACTGAGCTTAATTTTTTTAATCGTTCTACCGCGAAAGACTATTCAGTATAAATTAAATAGCTATAAAGCTAAATTATATATGCTATTTTTCATTCAGAGTATCCAATTTTCCGCCAACTTTTTATCCTATAAAATGTATCATGCAACTCTACCTATTTTGGTGTAGCGTAATAATCCTCGAATTACGTAAGCCCCGTTAAAAGCGATTAACATTCCGAAAAAAAATCTAAGCACAAATAAATCAAAGTTGTATTTACCAGAGCAATAAATACGGGGATATACGTAACGCCGTATTAATAACTTAAACAATATAAGTATTCCTAGCTTTTTCATCCCTCCTTACGTACATGAATGAAAAAAGTCTCTTCGACTTAACAGGTAATTCTGGCAAGAAATAAAATATGGATAAAGATGCTGTCAATATGCTCGAAGAGGCGATGAGAACGAGTAGCGAAAACTTTCCACGTTACTCTCTAGCAGGAGTTCTGCTGCTGTTATTCTGTCCATATCCTTCCGCGCTAAAACGTTTAAAATACTCCGTACTAACGATTTTTACCTCTGCTTTCTCCCATCAATATTGCTATCTTTCTCACTTCCTTGTTACTTTTTCCTTTTCTTCTTTTAAGCACCATTTTTGGAGACGAAACTATCTAATACAGTTTCTTGCATTTTAAATACAATTATCTAATAATAAGGTGACATAAAAAGGTTAAACCAGTTATGCTAGCTTGACTAATTGTTAATTTAAATTAGAAAATATTCGAAAAAGATAATGATAATAGTTTAAGATTTGGAACTTTAAATCTATTAGATGTACATATGCTACTTAAATAAAAGAAAAGTAAATTTCTTGATGATCTCTTGACAATCGGCTAATAGATCTGCATCTAATGCTTAGATAATAGGGAAAAACATACGTTATATATTTTATTACATAGAAAATATAAAACTATTTCCGGGTATTCCAAGAACTTTTAGAAATATAAACAGAATAAAATATGATATTTTCTTTATAGAACTTAATTATTCTTATCTTACATATTCAATTATAAATTAAACATGATATTAATATTACATGATACTAAAAATTTAATATATTTCATCGCTAACATTAATTTTCGATTTATTAATCTACCATTTTATTCGAAGTCGGTGGCTTTATTTAATATCATATATGAAAGAATAAAATAAAAATCAGAAATAATGTGAAATATTATAATATTTTACACAATATAAATATAAACCTACTTTAAATATCAATTGAGTAATTTCAAATTAGGTTCCTTTTATCGCATAATTAATATACATATAAACACGCGTATACATAAGCGTGTGTGTGTTTAATAATACTTATGTGAATTATTATTATTAATGATAATAAAAAACTGTAATTAATGACTGTTGATTGAATTACATTATATTTGAATTTGACGTTGATGAACGTTTAATAGTTAATTAAGGTACTACACCTACTCACTAAGTAGACTATTGGTATTAGATACTAAATTACTGTATCTATCTCATGTTACGGTCCCTACAATAAAGTTTTTTTTTAGTTGACTTCATATTCATGTGAGTTTCTAATGTATATTGATTATAATTGTTCTTCGTGAAAAATTCTTTTTTATTTTCTGATATTTTAATTTTCTACAAAAGCATTTATGAAAATTTCATTCAGATATTGTATTATTCTTCGTTTAATTCATTCTAATTTTACTTTTAACAAGAACATGAAGTATAAAATTATATTCAATTTATAATTTCTGAAAGACACAAAAATCGTCTTAAAGCTTCCGAAATATAACATTAATATTTTAAATACAAAATATATATTAAACGTAAAAATAAGTTTACATAGTTTTTCGCAAGATATGAAAATAATTAGGGCACAATAATTCTTATAATATAAAATTAATTATATAAGATTTTGTCAATTAATACTTACCATAGAAAAACTATAAAAAATGTATTTGATTTTATTGAAAAGAGCATTGTAAAAAATATAGTTACTTTTTGATTTTATAAAATAATTGTTTTTTATATTATTGACTGTTCAAGCTTTCTAAAAAGGAATAATTTTTTTTTAAAATAGACTATAGCAATTGAAGGAATTCCTATAATTCTCTTATTTAATTATAGAAAATTAAGTTAAAATTTATATATTACGAATTAACTCTAGAAATAAAAGAGGTTATTTTTATTTACTGTTATATACAGTTGGGTGTTAATGTTACCACGTAGTCCAATGCAGGATGAGTTTATTTATACAACGATACAAAACTGTGGCCTGTAGAGGAAAGAGATAGAGAGATAGGAAGAGAGTGAGAGAGATATAGTAAGAGACAGAGAGAATTTCAATCGATAGCATCGTTCCTGCGGAATATACGATTAATGGTTCCTTTCATACTCTCGCGACCGCTTATGGCTTATCCATTTTAATGCTATCTCTCTCTCTCTCTCTTTCGCGTTCTCTCTTTCTGGCGGGTTCTATCCTTCTCTATCTTCCTCTACATCTCCTTCGCTTCGGGTGACCCGTAAGCCGTTAAAACGGTCAAGAGCATAACACTACTTTGGCAGGGCAAACACACATCCCTCGACATTGTTTCAAGTGAAACAGCGCCGATATGTAGACTCAATGATGAAGGTCTGCCAAGTTTTTCTTTAGCTCACCTGTCGCATGCAGAGGAACATAGAGAATCGAGACACCATACACCTCTCTCCAATATACATACGCGTCCCTGCTTTCCCGATCGTTCTTTGTCTCTCCCTATATCTCTCTTTCTCGGGTTTTAACAAGTTAAAACGTGAATATTCGTTCTTTCTGACAATGTAGGTTAGAGATTGTCTTAACTATTTTAGTTATAATTACTTAATATAATTAATAAATGAACTGTTGAATTTTAGAAGATATTTGAAGCTTCTTATATTTTTTCATTAGTAAATTAATGCTTATATTTATTTTGTCTCTTATTTTTTGATGTATATATATGTATATATATTATTCATAAATTTTTAGGAATACGTGGCTTTCTTATGGGCAGAGCTTGGAGTAAATAATTTTGTTGTTGTTTATCTTTTGATATCTTTTGGTATTCCGTAAATAGATAACATGTTTTAGCATAAACAAGCTAAAAATAGACAACTATTAATTATAAAAATAAAAATAAAAATAAAATCGCACGTTTTTCAATTATAACAATCGAAACCCAAGAATTCATTATTTATATGAAAATTAAGTGCGATTTAGTTATTCAAGTGTAATGTAGGAAGCTTATAGCTTTACGTAAAACCCATAAATTCCATTTCAAGTATGCATAAACCCTTCAATGAAAATTTTAATTGCAAATAATAGATTTTTTAAAGGAAATATATTGAAGAAATAATGAAATGTACATATATTAATGAGGACAAAAAAAAACAAGTATTTTTATTTAAAATTCAAGAGAACATCAGACAATTATAAAGGTTATTAGGAAAGGAAATATTGATTTATGGTAATGATTCAAATACAATTAATTAATTGATTATAATTGATAAGGTTCAGAATAATTGGGATTTTCCATAATTATCGTTGAAAATTGTGTATAAGGTTACTGCGTTACGTGTAATGCTGAATATAAAATAGACAAGCATATTTAAGAAATTAATGAAACAGGTCTCCCATTCGAGCTTATTCTATATTAAATAGCCTCTGAAAATTTTCAATAGCATTTTTGTATACTTAAAATATGTGCCTCGGCAGCCAGTGTTTTTCTCATTTACAATTGATCTGCGAGTATATAATTAAGCATCAAAACCAAAGATTGAGTGAGCCTCGGTGAGACGATCTCTTTTACACTGGCATCATCTCGCCTCGTCTTTCTCCATTTCCTACACTATGCCACACGTTCGAATGTACGAGATTTACATCCAACGAGAGCTATAAAGCCTCGCTGCTCGCGGCTCACAGCTAACTCTGGGGTGCGCTCTGCTAGTCTGCAGAGGCGGGAGGGGCCGAGCCCTGGTATAACCTATTGTAATCAATATTAATTACACGAGACAATAGAATCTCATTGAACTCGATCGCCGAGGTCGCGTACTCCCTTCCCCTTGAGGTGTTACGTTGTGGACGACCACTGGCTGACAGAGCTCTGCATCGCGGACAAAGTTGCAGCCGGAGAGGGCACGGTGTAACGCCGCTAGCTTCATCCCTTCCGCTCTCTCACTGCTTCGCTTACTCTTTCTCCCCCTCCCCCACCCCACTTTCTCTATTCCCATCCTCTCACCCTCTCTCACCATCATTATTAACCGCGAGCTGCATTCATCGTCGTCTAACACTCTAGGGTTCTCTATCTACAGAAGCTGCGCGACCTCCTGTGTTGCCAATATAATCTATTGTTGTTGATATTATGCGTCTTGCACACCGCTTTTCAAATAGATCTACTGTAAGAGGCTTAAGCTGAAAGAGTAAGCCGTATATATATATATATATATATATAGAGAGAGAGAGAGAGAGAGAGAGAGAGACAGACAGACAGACAGAGCGTGACGTAATGAGAAGAGAAAAAAGGAGGCGAACTTTAATGAGAGAGGATGTCGGGATGGGGGGGGGGGTAACACTGGAAAGATTGATATTACTCTGCTCATTGATGTATAATAGATGTTTGTTTTTTTTATCCTTTTTGACATCCTGGCTCGAGATCTTATTGCAGCTTTTTGTCTATTAATCTCTGATCGATATCTGAGATTAATACTTACGATCGTGCATTATATTTGTACATTAGCTATAAGCTCTTAAACCGATATATGATCAGTTATCAAATGATGACGTACTCGAGCAGAATAAATATTTACCTGTAATAAGCATTTCAATAATCATCTCGTTTATTTGGTTTCACAAGTACGCCTACATTAATAGAGTGACAATTCAAGTCGAAGGTATAAAAATATTATCTCTACAGAAAGATGAAAAAGATATTAACCTTATACAGAATACCGCAGTGAGGGATTATTACCCGAAGAAGAATAATTGGTAGACGAAAATCTTATACTAACAACCGATAGTCGACAAAATTGCTTTTAATGCTTTTTGATGCTTTTTTCTTTGAATGTGAGTGGTCGCATTAATTGATTTCATTGGACATACAGAACGTAAGACGATAAATATAAGTCCAATGTTTAATGGACAAAATTAATCTCCAGCCTATAACCATATCGTTCGTAATGTTTATAGATAATTCTTCAACCGCGTGCTGCCTATATTTTACAATTTTATATACAGAAAACGGATGCAAGCACAAGAATCTCAAACAGAAAACCAAATATAAAGAACAAATAAAACAGGTAATATGAAATACAAGCTGTATTAAATGGATGAAAGAACGAAGTTTGGTACTTGGCTTTCTCTTCACTTTTCTAACATATTTTAATTTTTATACTAGATTTTATGTTTTCTGCTCAAGTAATATATATATTTTATATTACATCATCAGAATATATGGAATAAAAATTTCAGGTTTTTAAAATAAAATTAGAAGTGTAAGTTAAGTAGAATAAAGATAGATTTCAGATTATTGAAATATTTTTATTGAATGTAAATTTAAAGTACATTTGAGTGTAAAAGCTAATTTGAAAGATCTGTTAAACGTATTTTCCTAAACCGTAAATCCTGAAATACGTTACACAATTTTACATTATTTTATTATAATAAATAATAAAGTTCGTATACTAACTGGATTAGATCTGTTGATTATAATTTTATAGAGATAATTCGTGAAATACATATTAAACTAAGCAGCTTTAAATAAAATTTATTTCAAAATAATTTGGTGGAAAAAATTACAAAAAACCGAAAATTATTAGTTGTTACGTTAGTTATAGTTATGATAATAAAAGGTATAATTTATTCTATCGTTAGGAAAACATCATAACTAATACTTTCATAAAGATGTGTTGATATATTTATATGAATTATACAATCTATAGCAATGCATATTTATTTTTCTTTTCTCATGATTTCGATGCTTGTATATTTCGATGCTCGTTTAATTAAAATAATATATACCTGTTTCAATTATATTGATGTTTAAAGAATCGCAAAAATTATTTAAGAGAGTAAATAATACTTTTAAGTTGAATAAAGGCATGAAATAACTAATTAAATTATTTTTAAAAACGAGCTCTAATTCTAAATCTACATTTTCTTTTAAATATTTAAAGCCTTTAATCCGTATACTTTCATGGGAAACCATAAACTATCGTATTCTCTTTACATTGCTACAGAATAGACATTTGACTCTTCTGATCCCAAAGATTGGTCAATGCGTCGTAGATCGCGGTGATATGACGGTTTTCGCATAATATTTAAGGTAAACCGATACGAACGTTGCAGTTAATTCGAGCGAACAGAGAAGCCGCCTTGAGTTACTTATTCCATCGCTTGTTCTTTGCCTTCGTTTTTTTTTCAATTATTAAA
Organism: Ceratosolen fusciceps; assembly: GCA_018883505.1. Classification (NCBI taxonomy): domain Eukaryota; kingdom Metazoa; phylum Arthropoda; class Insecta; order Hymenoptera; family Agaonidae; genus Ceratosolen; species Ceratosolen fusciceps. The sequence continues at coordinate 5,582,486 of RCIC01000012.1, read as the reverse complement.
AAAAATGTATCATAATTCGAAACGCAGGAATAAAGGGTCCTTCAACAAAACTGATAAGAGGAATTTTTATGGTTGCTATTATTAAAGCAGATTCATAATTCATATTTAGAATTCGTCGTCACTTATTTTCTACACACTGAAAGTGAATCAACGACCACTAAGGTATAAATAAAATAATTTAATTTTCAATTGATTTAATTCAAATATACGAATAATTATGGACAAATCGTTTTATATATTTTATTGTAATTAGTTGTAAAAATAATTATCAGCGTAATACGGCTTTTTTTTTATATTTTTAACATTTAAATATGAGTTGTTCCATTTATTGAAAATAAAAATAATATAATGCATTCTGTAAATAATTTTTTATAATACATCCATAAAAATGAACAGTTATGTCCTCATCTGATAGAACATGTCTTAAGAATATAACTTAAATAAGCGAGCATTTGAAGTTTCATTCTATTGTCTAATGCAGCATTCTATTTTTAGCAAAAATTTTAATTAAATGATAAGAATATACAGAGGCTCGAAATTTTTTCTATATCATTATCGTGAAAACCAATGAAAATAATGAAGGAATTAAAAAAAAAGCGAGAAGTTCATATGAGGCACTCGTTAGACAGATGGTCAATGGTTTTTTTATCGCTCTGCTCTGTTTCTCTTTTATTCCATTCTCTTGCATTTTATAAGCCTATATTCCTTCGGCATACACACCGATTAAGATCGAAGCCTCAAAAAGGTTTATTGTCGAGCTTACGTCTTCCGAAAACGGCGCTTATAAGCTTATATATATATATATATATATATATATATATGTACGTGCGTGCGCGTGCGCGCATGTGTGAATCAAAAGTATAAGGCAGCGACGGTAAAAGGGACGAAACCGCGATTAAGAAGAAGAGTTGGGAAGAAATACGACGCGGGATTCAGAGACTCGAGTGTTTCATCATTTTAAAAGAAAAAGAAAACAATCGATGGGCGACAAGGATGATTATTATACCTAAATTAACAAGGCTAAATTGTTTAATTATAGGGTATTGTAGATCTTTTATATGGGCAATTTCAGCATAAAGCATTTTAAATAGAAAATTGATGGAAACTTGAAAAACATTCGTATCATTTCAAGAATTTTAAATTTACGTATGACATATAATTTACGGCTATTTAAAAATAGACAATTATTTCGAAGGTCACAACTATACTATGATAAAGTATATTATTCTTCACGCCTTAAATTAATTTTATTAATAGCTAGGTTTTCATTTACTTACAATTTTATGTTGTAGCATACATGTCAAATTGAGTTATTTTTTCCTTTCAATTTCATGTTACCTTTTACTTACATTATTTTTAGATTATAAATGAAAATAATTTTTTTCTGAACAAATATAATTTTGCAAAAAAAATTTATGGTATTATAGATTTTACAAAATTGTAATGCAGTAATAATGATAATAATATTAGATTAATTTTTAAGATAATATAATATATTTTCTCGTATATCTTATTATATTTATTATTAATTATCATTTAATTTTCAAATGATATATCAATAAAAACGTAACATCCAATTAATGTCTATTACACTTACATTAAGATTTAAGATAATATAGTTTTTAAGTTTTATAGTATTATTAAATAAATTAATAAACAATAAAAATTTCTAAAATCTTCGTATTAACGTGTGATGAATCAAATTATTTATGCTATTGCTTCTAATATTCTGATATCATAATAATATTTTTATAAATGGATAATGTTATTATTTGAGAGTTATGAATTAAAAACATATTTTATCCTCATGACTAATTGATTTTTTATGTAAATATCTAATTCTAATAGCTGATGTAAAAAATTTTGTGTACGCGTACACGTAGGCATATGTAAATTATTATTTTTAATGAAAACTATTTCGAATAGATTTATGAAAACTTTGGAAAATTATAGTTAAAAATATTGTACTAAGTTTGGTGAAAATTATCCTAACGTTCAGTCAAAATCTAATTAATAATGTAATCACGGCTACGTAATTATAATTACCAAGCGATGTGTTGATATTTAATAATTATAATTTCATACATCTTTAATTGTGAATTAAAATTTTAAAAGTTGAATGTAAATTTTACATTCTAAGTTCACAATTTTTGCTCGACTAGAATTTCGTAGTTTCTTGAAAAAAAAATAAATAAATAAAAATGATAATGATAATATGAAAATGCTTTGCAGTAGTAGTAACGGAGCACTCGTAAACGAGAACAATTCACGACATTCGATCTACCCTTATGGAATAAAATCGTCAGGGACACTCGCTCGCTCGCCCACCTGCATATTCTTACCCGTATATAAGTATATAGAAGCTCATACAGAACGACTAAGTGGAAACAAAGGGATACAAGTACTGCTCCGTTGAATATTGTATGACATCCAATAGATTAGATTAGATTATCTAGTTTAGCAATACTGCAATTCTTCTTTCGATGTGCTCACTCCCAATCGTCTGCCCCCGCCTCATCTTTACAACTGCATCAATCACTTTTTTTTTTTTCAAATGGTCAATCAGACACGAAGGCCTAATTAAGTTATTAACTCTTTGAATTTATACTTGCGTTTTTATTTCGGCCGGTATTTACTTTGTCTGTGATGCAAATCTGATTAATAATGTATAGAAGTTTTAACAACTCATCATTTTACAACTTATTGAATTGACATTCTTTGATATTTAATATTATTTTATCATTGAAATTAAAAATAAAAATAATATCTACAATCTTTAAATGTTCAAATTTTTTATGGAAACTGCTTAATAAATTAGTATTAGTTTTCTTTCTAATAATAAAATGCCATTGGATCTTTAATCTGGATATTTGTTAGATTATAATTTATTTGCTTTTGTAAAAAATAATTTGAAATATGAAATTTTATTGGAATTTTATACTCTTACTTGATGTCTAGTTTAAAAGATATTCAATTGTCGTTTTTTAAACGCTAAACTAGCCTTAACTTTTGCAGAAATTCGCTATAAAATCATACAAAAATACGATACTTTAGATATATTCTGAAAATTATGTATTACCATAATTATAGACTATTAAACTGTATCAAGTTGGGGGTAATTTATTAATAAATTTTTTTAATTAAAAAAAACTTTAAATCTATTAATAAAATATTATTGAGTTATAATAAAAGAAATTTTTCTTATTCTTCATAGTATTTTATAATGATTGTAATTTGAAATATTATCTTATATTATCCTATCAATGAAGGCTTTACAATCATGAATTTTTAGGCTTTCGTTAATCAACAGTACAAAAGTCATGTGAAAATAAATCGAGTTATTTTATTATTAACAAAAATAATATATATGAATGGCATAAAATGCTTTCTTTTTAGATATGTAATTTAGATAACATTAGAGTATAATGAAAGTCAATGTTCGAGCAGAGAAAAAAGGCCATTGCTCGATAATTTGATGAAGGAGAAGGGCATTGGATACTGAATTCAGCGAGCATTTAAATTATTGGTTTATTCAGAAATGGAAGAAATAACTGAAGATTGTATTGCTAGTCTCGCAGTTATTACGCGTTCAATGAAATTTATAATTAGTTCGGCGGACGAGCTTATCGTAAGGACAAAGCTGCGTCGTAACTAATGGAGTAGCATTTGTTCTCCTAAAATATTGAATAGATGTTTGGTGCATTTTGTAAATAGAGTGCATAATGATTAATTCGAGCTTTTTTTCCTTTGGCTTTAGCCGGCACGCACATATTATCTCTGTCCCATCATATGCGTATCTGTAAATGTATCCATCTCCCCCATTCTTTACTGTCTCCAACAACTTTTGTTCACATGACTTGAGGCCCATTTCATGAATATTCATTCCAATCTAATTAATAAAGAGATTCTACTGTGAGCTTTTAAATTTAGTTTTGATCCATAAAGAATCATATTGATAGTTATATTCTGCTATCTTTATAAACAAACGCTTTAGAAAAAATAGAAAGCATTATTATATCGTACACTAGACCAAGTCCAACCTGAATGATTTGATCTTTTATAATTTTATAATTTTCATAATTTTATTATTGTTATTAAATATATATAATTTTATTGCTTACTTTTATCTATATATTGTTTATGAAAATATAATTATAGCTAAATTTCAATACTTAACATATTTATGAGCTTTAAATTAATCTTGTATACTTTCTTTAAAAACGTTCTCCATTCGTTATATATTCCATGTAATAGAATAAAAATCTTTCAAGTATATTCGTCACGTGTTAATTAAATAAATAAATGAACACTTTTTTAATTCGCACATTTTTAATAATAAAACTGTAACTCTTCTCTTATCTTTATTCATAAAGAAATCATGAACAAACTAAATATACGTTTACACTGGCATATAATACTTAAAATTTAAATTTCATTTAGTTTCGTATTACTAAATATAATATATATATACACATATAACATGACTAATTAAAATTATAATAAAATTTGGCTGATAATAGCTTTTCAATTACTACAATTTTGTAAAAAATATTTATTTATTGAAAAATAGATGGCTATAAGAAAATTATGAATTACATTAAAAGGAATGAAATTTCTATATATTGCTTTTTTTCTCACCGTTTTATTGGTTTGGGTGATTCTTTGATCGCTTAATTAATTTTTTTATTCTTAGCACGTATGGGGTTACCGTGAAGGTAATTGAGACTCATTTTTCTTTCTAAACCCATTTAAATTTCAATAGAAAGTGATAATTCTGGTATGACATTAAAAATAATTGAGTTCTTTAAAAAATATTTTTATATTTACTTTGATCGATGCGGACATAAAATGCTTAAAATCGACTTAGAAATTAGTTGCTCCTTAAAATAAAAAAGAGAAAGAAAAATACGATATATATATATATCCAAGTATTATTTCTTAAGCAAAATAAAATAATTTGTTCTGTCTTAATGTTAAAAATATTTTATAAATCTTCAGATATTTAAATTGAATGATGGCAAAAGTGATTGATATTTTCATTTTATGTACCTTTAATTCTTAAAGGTATGTGTATTACTCTTTTCATAGAGTTTTAAATAGACTTATATAGAAATAATATTCTTTATCACTTAGAGCCTCTTGTACTTTAGTAGAGATAATCTTCAATTTTGAAAACCATTTTGTGGAAGGGAGGCTGAATTTTATAATGTTTTGAAGCAAGATTTTAATCGTGAAAATTTATTTATAAAGCATGATTATTTCAAATTTATTGTATTTAAATTTATCAGATTAGTTTCAAAATTAAATACATTATTTTCTAAAAAATAAAAATATATTATCAGATTTATCGAAATATTGTGAGTATTGTAAAAAGTTCAATCACTATAAACGTGTTTTTATAGTACTTTAGAAGGTAAGCGAAAAAGTAAGTACCATGAAAATAAACATTTTTGACAGGAAAATATAAGTAACAGTGTAAGATATTATCGATAGGTAGTTGGACGAGGCTCTTTGTAATTCTTCTGTAATGCGTAATTCTACTTAAAGATTTATAGTGTAAGAAAGAAATGCAATTATGAATAAATGAAAGGCTAAGCTAGAGAAGTTATATGAATCGTTGTAAATGTAGTTAAAAAGCATCGTTATTACGACGTTTGTTTGTGTTAAGTAGCATTACAGGTAAGAAGGCGTGGATTCTATAGGCTCAAAAAATCCTTAAACTAAGCAATGACAAGGAGAGCAGATGAACCTAGAAAGCGATGTCTCTAACTGATGAAAGGATGATCGGTGATCCATGATTAGTCAACTGGCTATCGGAGCTATAAATAATTTACCTAGCAGAAAGCTAAGGGCAATTTCCGCAGAGTCGTGCGCGATTGGTTTTGGCCTTATCGTAAATTATCCCCCTACCTTCCAGCCCATCGAATATCACGTATTTACTTGTACAAGCCTAATCACCGCGAGTGCTTATATTCTCTGCCTCGCTCACACTGTCCGTCCTTCTTCTGCTTTTCTCTTTACCTGTTTCTTCGCCTATCTTTTCATTTATCTATTCGTTTACTTCTTCGCCTTCATAGTCGCCCTTATAGTCATCTCTCCGAGTTCTCGTGCTTCTCAGCACCGCTGATTTGCATTGTTGCTTCTCTCGCTCGTATAGTTTTAGTTAGACTCGTTGAACCCAATTTTTATCCTATATAATACTTATCCTCTACCTATTCTTAGCGATTAGGCAATTGAATGACTTAGACTTCGGATTGTTTAATAATTTGATCAATATAGATAATATTTGACTTTTGCATTATAACGTTAATTTTAACACCAATAATAATAATATCACAATTTATCGATTTTATTTTGCTTACCTGATATCACAAGGTAATAAAATAAAACTTTTTTTCTTTATTTGACGAATGATGCTTTTAGTAATTTACCTTAAAATCTAGTCAGATTCTCAGAAACTATATTTATAGAAAATGGCCTAGGATGTAGATTTAATAATCTTCCTTTATTATATTGTAAAAATGATAATTTAGACTCCATGCAGAACAGATCTGTTTTCGTACACATTAAAAGTAAAAGTGGCTCGACCTCGCCGAAGGGAAACTCAATTAAATTGGGACGATCTATGGCGCTTACCTGCCTTTAAATTGGAATCCCTTTTCCATTATCGTTTTCAACTTTTAAAATATTCTCTACAATAAAAAAATATTCATAATAGAGAGACTCAATTATATCTTTAGTTATCTGTTATAGAAACTGTTTAATTTCCATAATTCTTTAATTAAATAATATGAGCCTTAATTTAGTCTAATTTTTAACGTCTGTAAAATCACGAAAGTTCATAGAAATTATTATGAAGTATTTTAAATAAAAAGCATATCTTAAACATTATATCCTCATAAGAAATGCAATAAATTATTTTAAGAAGCATTTCCAATACTTATGACTCTTATTCGTAAAAAACCAATTTCGAAAGATTTAGCAATATGTTTTTTGTTTTAAAAAAATATATTTAACGTTTAAAATAGTGTTTTGTATATATAAAGCATAAAAGTTTTTTAAATCATAATGCAACATAATAGAACATTGCTTTGAGCAAGTATTTTAAAGGAAGTTTTGTACTTTTGGTCAATTTCAATAACTGTAGAATCAGTTTATAAATTTTGCATAGATTATAATATTAGGTACCCTGAAACAACGCTTTAAATTAGCATAAGCAAGATAAGTGGCAGAAACATTTCACGAATCACAATAATTCACGGATTGAGGAGAAAAGAGGAAAGCTCGAAAGGCTATGCTTTTCTTGAGCGCGAACCTCCTAATGGGCGAGTGTTATACTGAGGGGGTGGGCGATTTAAAAGGCTCTTAATGACATTCCCCTAGACAGGCCGTACGCAAGAGAGAGAGAGAGAGAGAGAGTGAGAGAGTGAGATGGGGGAGGGAGCGGGAGGTGATGGTGGTATGAGGCAAGGAGAAAGTTGAAATTCTTATGCCACATCAGCATTCTCCCTCATCTTTGCGCTTTCTTTCCCTTCCGGGGCTGTCGAGCCGCGGGGTCTCTAATTTCATCCGAGTGAAAACCGAAGAAACAAGTGAATTAGAGCTCCGACGGACTAATGATAGATCGAGTTCGTCGCGCCCAATGCTTCTTGTTCTTATTCCTCCTCTCGCCTTTTTGCACACCCTCTCTTTCTACTCTACTCTTCCTGCTTTTACGCGGTATTACATTTCATTCTTGCTAGTTTTTTTAATGAATAATTATTGCGCTTGGAACGTCCTGGACGTACATGATGCATGATCCTTCTTAATTAAATCTTGCGAATATAGTGTAAATAAGTGTTGATGGAATCTTGTGTCACCTGTCTGCGACATCGGTACACCAGATCGGCAAAGACATTTATTTATACAGATCCTGCTCATTAACTCGATGATAAAACGTATTAAAAATTAAATAATCATAAAATCCTTTGACTTTTCCAATGTAATTTACATTTCTTTATAATTCCCGCATATTTATTATTTATATATACCATGCTGATTATTATTACTCTTAATAGTCATACATTTCTGATCTATATATTCCTAAATAACTATATTTATTTAAGTCGATTTATTTATTTATTTATTTATTTACTTATTAAAGAATTCTTATTACCGGCATAAATCTCAAAAACAATATCTACTTTTAAAATTATTTTTTAAATACATTCTCAGAATCTTGATAAATTTATTATTCTGGACGTTATTATTTCGAATAATATTATAAATTAATTTCAGAAAGAGACAGAGGATAAAACAATTACTAAAAACATGCGAGATCTAATTTATGTCAGTGAATATTTAAGCATATAGTATAGAAATTAAAGATTATTTAAATTATACTTATTATAGTGCAAAAAATATTTAATCTATAAATTTAAATATAAATAGTGCTTGACAAATAATATTTATAATTAACTTTATGTAAAATATGTATAAAATTATTTATGCGAAAAAATGTAGTAAATTTTATTACAAGTGCAATGTATTATATTATTAATAATATCAATTAACATTAGAAATTTTGGTTTAAAAATGTATAATATATTAAAATATAGAAGCACATTAATTTTCTTGAAAAATTGATAAATTAGCATTAATTATTATTAATAAATATATTAAATATTTCTGGCTAAAGTAGGAAACTTTATATATATACATAGTGCATACATTGTATACAAGTGCATACTTTATACATAGTGCACAATACCTTTGAAGCGATAATGTTTTACTGTTTGAATTATTTACTTTTATAAATAATAATGATAATTTTGAGTATAGATATATGTTGACATCTATATAACTAAATGTCAATAATAAGATAAGTGAACTTAAAAATCTGCGATAATAAAATTGAAATTTGGCCTGTTTGGTCTAACAATAAATAAAACATCATTTTACAAAAAACACATGCGTATAAGAAATAGATAAAAATATCAATTTTACAGAATATAAAGATCAATAAAAATGACGGATAAATAAAAAAAGAAGCTATTAATAAAAAAAAATAATAAATAAATAAATAAAAAAAAACATGGAAACATTTTACCGATCGGGGCAGCTAGGAGGGGAATATCGGGAGAAACAGCGGTCGAAGGGAAAAGTAATCTACATAGTACGAGTCACTGGCCGCAGGGACAGACCGACAAAGGGCCTCGTAAGCGTGCTACCCTTATTTTTGTCTCATTTGAATATCTTCATTAATATCCTTTCTTCTTTCTGTCCCCCACCGTCATCGTCTTCCTTCTCGCCCACACTTTTTCTTCCTTCTCGACTCACCGACTCTCACTTCATCTTTACCACTCAGTCCATCTCCCACTTTACATCCATCCCTTATTTCTTTTTATCTACCATTCCTTCCTTCCCCCCCTCCCCCATCACTCCTTCACTCCCTTTGTCATACATCCACACGAATAGGTATACGCACACCTTATTTACAGACCTACCGTCTTCAAGAGCACTTGCATTACTTTTCTCTTCCTGGGTCAGGTACAGCCGGAACTCAGTCATATATCCATGAATAAGCTACGCTTGGTAGGAAGTAATAGTTTACATTGTTATCGAATTCTGATCCTCTTGTCGCCATTGGAGTGGTGACTCTTTTGTAAATTATTCTTATTTCGTATAAACTACTAGCTCTAGGAGTCATTGATAAATCGAAGATCTCTTTAGTAACATTAATTACAATTTATATATTTTCACTTTAAGCTTATTCTTTACACATTTTTAAGATATAGGAGTTTTAAGAATGGAAAAAATTATTTTTCTATAATTTCCGTAGATATAATTGTGCGTTTATCTATGCGTAGGTATGGAAAAGTACTTAGATTTCTTGAAACAAATTTTTAATCGTGAAGTATAATATTTCTTTCCGCTATCTTTTTTATTATTTATAGTAAATTAATATTTTATTCAATTCAAGGAATAAAATATTATAAAATTAAATCAATTAATTTTTAAAGCACGAGCAGCTAGCCAAAAAATATTTTTCAATTTCATTTAATAAAGTAAAATATTGGATATAAAGCGTTAAAAATATTGTTTATGGTTTTTTATAAAATAATAATTGCATTTGTAAAATTCTATAGCAGAATATTAATTATACAAATTAAATTGTCCACATTTCGTTTGAGTAATTAATGTTTTCTTTAAATATTATGAATACAATTGTTATTAAAATTAACATAATCTTTTAATAAAAACAATTACTATTTGTGTCTATGTAAAAATAATGTTAAAGAATTTTGAATAAAAATTGTATAAGTACGTACTCAAATTATTATACCGAATCAACATAAATAGACATTTGTTCATTGTATCTTATAAATTTATAAAACATACCTGAAGGAACTTAATTCAGTCATTCCTAATTTTAATTATACTTATTTAATATTGTATATAAAAACCAATAATTTTAATGATTTAGTATTTTAAATATTTTAAAGATTAAATAATAATTTTTAAAATGACAAGTGAATATACTATATTGTTAAAGAAACAGATAATGTTTAATTTTTTCTTTTTCGCTATTTACCTCCTTTCATAGTACTATTCATAGACTGTTCATACCTTTACAAAATTAAACGTAATTAAGTACTTTTATTAATACAGTAATTTATCTCTGTAGCAAGTCTAATTTTCAAAGTGCATTTGAAAAAATTAGTAGGAATTTTATTATATTGTGTGTACATTTAAAAGGATTAGAAGAATTTTCCATACTGTAATATAAAAATAATTTTCTACCAATCTAAAAATAGTTTATTTTACTGCAAGAAGATAATGATAAATGTTCAGAGTTCGACATTGAAAACTTTATATGTTTATATCAATTATTAACGGCTATTTTGCCAGTTATAATAATCAAAGTGCATCTACACATCAATATGCGAATATTTCTAATAATCTAAAGACTATAAAGAATGAAGAACTCGAGATATATTATATTCGAAGACATGTTGATCAATAAGTGTATAAACAGAAGGACGCAAAAAGACGAATGGGGGTATAGGCAAGAGCAGGTGGATTGCAAGTGTGGTAATTTGGACCACCCAATCACTTAACCGACTGATGTAATAGCATTTTGTTTTGGAGATTTTTACTTCATATTTTTCTTTACATCGTTCGGCTGTAGGCCTCGTGTTTTATATATATATATACGAAATCGGTGCGCAAACTCACACTCCATGTCGATTTTTCGCGGAATGACGAATAAAAAAAAAATAAAGAAATAAGAGAAAGAACAGAAGAGTATTAGAGAGAGAGAGAGAGAGAGAGAGAGAGAGAGAGATTACATTTGAGTTAATTTTTATGATTAAAAATATTAATATTACATTCAGAAAAATATTTATTGTTAATTTTATATGTCAATTAATAACATTTTGAAAACTTTTTAAATTTTCAATCTAATTAGATATAATTTTAGATAAAATATGCGCAACATTTTTAATATAGAAATGGATTTTTAAGTAAATAATATTAAACCAATTATGATTGACTATATATTTTTCGGTTACTTTAATTAGTACTAAAGATAACTATAATTCAAACGATTTGGAAATCTTTTTTATTGAAAGACATCAAAATGTATAAAGTAGATTTTCTTATTTAATATATATCAGTGTTTATTCTTAAATATGAATTTGATGTAAATTCATCATAGTATAAAGATTATAAATATGATTTAAATAAAATTAATATGTATCAAAATATAAATTCAATATTATACTTTACAAATAAAAATTCTAGTACTATTTTATTATTATTTAATTCGCTTTTACTATTAATATTATTTAAATATTTAATTTATAATTTATTTACAATTTACATTAAGTTCACTTAATTTAATAGAAAACTCATATAATTGTAACATTATGAAATAGAACATAATATATATATATATCTATAGAACATAGAACAAAATATATATATATATCTATAATAGTAATATAGTAATGAATCTACGCTTGAGGGTTTCTTTTGAATTTCTTCTTGTATAGTATGTAGAGACGGGAAAAAGGCCAAAAACGATGTAAAACGGGTAAGAGAAAAGGGAATGAGGGAAAGAAAACGCACAAATAACCAATCTTATTCTCCTTCCCTCTTCGAATTCTCATTCTTCATTGGACTCGTTTCTCTTCTTCTCGCATTCTATATACCCTTCGCCCATGTAATAATCGCCCGCGACCATTAAACTAAACTGGGAATAATATTATATTAAGCTATATAGGGCGAGCAAGCGGGAGAAAGGTTCGATCGAAAAGAGAGGCTCTTACCAAAAGAGAGAAAGAAGGGTGAAAAAGCGATTCTGTGCGCGGGCGCCCGCACATGTGTGCCTGAGAGAGAGAGAGAGAGAGAGAGAGAGAGCAGCGTCGATATAACCCACGGCTTCTCAGAACTAAGTAGATTCGAATTTTGATACGGATGATCGGGCTGAATACAAATTACTCATATATGCCCCTCTCTTGCCCGTCCCGGGGTAATCACACGGTGGCTGCTCTTCGGCACCACGTTCTAAAGAAAAATGTGCCTTTTTGTCTCCCTCTTGTTCTTCCTCACTCCTTCTCTTTCGATTTATCTCTCTTTCTTTCCTCTTTTCTATAATATGTATATACAACGCCGTCGCTCTTCAGTGTGATTCCTCCTCCTCTTCTTCCTTTTCTTCCTTCTATCCTTACATTCGCTTTACGCGCGCCGTACATTGCCTGGATCTCGCTGCCCCTTTCCTTTCCCAGTTGTTCCCTCAATTTTGTGGGTGATTGTATGCGCGCACATTTCTCAGCTTGGTTTATTAACTTTTGGAATGCCTTGGTAAAGGTTGCTTTCTTTTTCGGTAGGTCCAACAGTCTCCTGCTCTTAGGTACTTTTCTCTTCGCGTTCGCTTTCGCGAAGAAGATTTAGTACGCCTTGCTTTTTTTGACTACATGACTTTTGCATTGACTTTTTATTCGGCACAAGCGTCCCTTTTTTATCAGCTTGAACCTTTTTTTCAATGTTAATTAATAATTTATTTCACCTAATAGATAATTTCGTATTTGACTTAAAAGGTATTGTAAAAATAACGCAAGTGCATCCTCATACTTAAAAATAATGTGACTGAGTCAGGTACGATATTATGTAAGATAAGAATGTTTAATAGTTCATTAATATATTGAACAAAATAAAATAATTCGTCATTTCGCAGTAATACACTACATGTAAGAAAAAAAATTAATCGAATTCTGAATGAAACTAGCGAGCTATCTAAAAGCGACAATCGAATCTTTATAATAATATAACTTCTTCTTTTCTTTTTTTTTTCTTTTTTTCTGCACATTTTTTGCTCATAGTATATCAAATAATGTAGGTAATGTGCTTTCCTATACAGCACCTAAAACTGAAATCTATGCTCAGCGCTCTGTTAAAGATTAAAGGAATTGTTTTATATTAATTTATGTATGGGTGATGAATAGAGAAAGTAAAAGTGAGTAAAAACTGTTATTTCCATTAGTATAATCTAGGAATATAAGTTAGTATGTATAAAAGGACAAATAGATGAAAGGTCAGATGAACTCTCGTGTTTGTGGAACTTTTTATGAAAAATTAAAAAGAAGTACTGCTGAAATATAAGAGGCGGAAATAGAAGAAGAAGCTCCAAAATTCAATCTTTTTTCTTGCCAAATCTCGTGACGACAATCCAAAATCCTAGTTCAACGGGTACAATAAATAAAAGTTCACTGGGCTAAATCTGATAAATCTTAACAAGTAAGAAAAATGTTTAAATGAAAAAAAAAAAAAAAAAAATTGGATTAAGAAACGTCGTATCAGGAGCTGGAGTGATACTGGACTGGGAGTTACAATTCCGCCATTCGTGAAAACGCTCGGGTGGACGGTGCATCCACTTGTCCTGTAGTCGGTCTCAAATAAAAGCTTTAAAAAAGAGAAGCGAGCTTGGACCCCGAGAGTTTTGAGAATCCAATCATAATTATTCCGGCACGGGATTCGATCGGCAGCCGCGATACGATTCGATTGGCTAAGGCGCTCTCTTACGTACACAAGTATACGGCCTCTCAAGAAAGAACCGCGCTCGCGTCTTGAGCAATGCTCGTAGCATAAATAATTAATAGCGGCCCTCGATAAAGAGACAAAGACTTAAGAGAGAAGATTGAGAAAGAGTGCGTGCTCGTTGGAATCTGTGCTTGTATACAGCTGAGCATGTGCATAAAACAAGGAAAATGAAAGCCTGAGCGGGGGTAAGATAGAGATAGAGATAGAGGGGGAGAGAGTAAAAGAGAGAGAGAGAGAGAGAGAGAGAGAGAGAGAGAGTGAGCGAGCAAGGGAGGGAAGAAGCAAGAGGGAAAAGAAAGCCTCCGCAGTCGAATACTCGTGCGCTGCTGCAGTTTTGCCGTTGCTCTTAAGCTCCGCCCAACGAAACGTCGGGGCCCCACCCTGGTCCCCAGGTTCCAGCCAGCTGTATACAACACGTGCATTTATAGTCTAAGTATGTGTTTGTAATTCTTGTTTAATTTGTAAGAAACGGTGAGAGAGAGAGAGAGAGAGAGAGATGAAGAGAAGGACTAAAAGGGATAATGGTCCACTGTACTTATACTATATCATACATCATATATTTACCTTCAATATTGCTCTGTTGTATATTTCATTATAGTTCATTTAAGTTTTACCTAAGTCAATAATTATATTTAAGATCTAATACTTGAATTTAGCTTTAACTCTACATACATAAATGTAACCGTCTTAGATTTAATTTTATACTCATTAGCTTAAACTAATTGTTATATCTGTTATCCTAATGAACAATATTGATCCTTCATCTTCATTTACAGTTTATTTGATTTGTTTTTTATTATCTTGTTCAAAGAAATAGAGTTTTAATTCAGTGTCTTATTGTGAGAATTACTATTATGATTTAAAAAGAAATTGAAATTCATAAAGGAATGTAATAGTTAAATGAATATAATGGTTCGAAATTTTATGACCTCTACTATATTTTCTCTATATAATTATAGCGTACTTTATATATCATATTTTTTAACTTATGTAAATAATGTAATAGTGATGAATAATTAAAACAACTAATTAGTATTCTTAAATTAGTATTACTAAATGCTATAAGGTAAATATATTTTGAAACCTTTTATCATTTATTGAGAATGGAAATGTTAAATAAAATTGTGAAATTACATTTACTAAATAAAAATAATTTCTCGTCATAAACTGTATTGTATTTTTAAGGTAAGAAATATGAATTATATCACTTATAAGTCATTTAAATTCATATTTGTTAAATTAATTCTGTTGCATTGGATCTTTAATGCATGTAATCAGCGCTTGAAATTATTAGTCTCAACATTTTCAACATTTTCAAAAAAATTACATTTACATTATTCTGAATAAAATAATAAAGCACATGTGCAATTGTAGTGTTATACGTTTATAATCGTATGAAATCAAAACTATGGAATAATTACACCTTCGATTCGCAATACTCATAATAATGACATATTAATTCATGATTAGGCCTAATGTCATAAGAAAAGTTTTTATTATATCAAAATTATTTTTATTGAATCTTGCAGATTTCTTGTATATGTAATTGCAGTGGAAATTTCATTTTATCATTATATCTCACATACAAGTTGCTTTAGATAGCTAAGTTAGTATTTGTTAAATTACAACTGATATAATCAGTAGTTAAATACAAATGAGATATCTTTATGGAAAACAATTAGGAGTTTTTGTTATATTATTCGATGAATACGTCAGAGCCAATTTTTAACTTTATTCAGCTTTCGTATTTGTATTTAATACTAGCATATATTTTTTTTTCTATAGATTTGAATATACGCTTATATTACAAACCACAGTTATTGCAGATCAAACATTTTATATAAAATTATTTTGATAATATTTGATATATATATACAGTTTCTTATATATGATTATTTTAAAGTTTTCCATTGCTCGATCATCGGACACTTCTAAATTATATGTTCTAGTCTTATATATTCATGTTCATATTACAGGATTATTATACAGTTGATGTGATATTATTTATAATTTTTATTAAAAATTATATCTGCGTTTTATATATTTATAATATCTATATGTTAGTTATAATTAGTAATATACATTTTCTTCAAAGATATAATGATAAAATATTTTTATGCTAATGTATTGAATATTAATATTTTCTAAATAAAGGAAAAATGAAAATTTTAATTTTATTAAAACAGAAAATATTTTCACACCAGTATAATTATAATAATATAAATAATTATCCAAGTAAAAAAATTTGAATATATTTCATTTTAAAAAATATTTTGATTTTTAAAAACATGTTTTTTAGTTGAGTAAGTAGGTACGTTGAAGAGTAATAAAAAAATTATTTGAGGAAACAATATTATGCAACCACTTGACATAAATCATCTCAAACGTCAAAGTCTTACCTTTCTTCATTTTACTATTCTACTTCCGAGTTTCTATTCTTTATTATCTCTTGAAGTAAAGGAGAATCGGTGCTAATCGCTTGGATAAAAATATTCTGACTGCTGAAACGAGTGGTAATCGATAGTAATAGTTGGAAAGTGGGTCACTCAAACGTAATTATCAGAGCACGTAAATTGCATAGATATTCACGCAGTTAATGTATATATACAGAAAATCTATCCGATGTATGTAAGTGCAAGTTGGTGATTTTCTTGTTTTATGGCGCGGCAAAAGCCACCAGTTTTTACTTAAGGTCAATTTTTTATTGTGTCTTCCACCTATCGTACGCATAATATACTTTTTATCATTTATTGTAATTGCGCGCTCCTTGCATTTATTTAACGTTCACCTGACTCTTTATATTTTTCTTGAGCACGTGATTATAAAATATTTTCTCAATTCAGATCAGTTTTTACAACTAGCTAAGAAATTTGTAGAATTTCGATTGTTGAGAAATAAGCTTATATTGCTAGATAACTGACTGTAGTATGCGGATTTCGAGTTTTTGGTAAAAGAACTCGATGCTTAAAATATAAAGATAAATATAATACCTTTAGAATAATACAGAATATATATCGAGTAACATTATTTATAAAGTATATTTCTATTCTGCATAAACGTTACTTCCGGTCATGTAAAGGCAATAGTAGTGAATTTTAAGTGCACCCATACATTGCACTTTTTCGTAGCGAAAATCTTATTATATTCACTTAAATTTATTATAAAAGTACGTAATACATTATAAGAAGATGGAGAAAAATATATATTATAGGCGGTAAAAAAGGGATGGAAAAACTAGTAAGATAAAGGGGAAAAGTAGAAGTGAACCGAAGAAGCATGCAAATCCGACGATAAGAAGTCGTAAAAAATAATGACCGGAAAATTAATCGAACTCGACATTATTTGCCCGTCACCTCAAATTTTCCCAGATCATCAACTAGGCTTCGAACTTTCAATGCAAGGAAATCAAAATGGAAAAATAGACTGGCCCTGCAATCGATTTATATTCATTCAACTTTTTACACATTAAGATCTTTAATTTTTTTTTTTTTTAATTTTATAATTCATCTTTAATAGGTAATTGAGTCAAGAATTAATTAATTAATTTAATTACATATTTTGTCAGTCTATAAATAGTAAATTAAAATGAAAAAAAAAACAATAAAAGAATAAAATTATTTATAGAATGTCAAGCGCTAATAAGATTTAACACTGTCTTTAGACTGATTTCATAACAGGCGAATGATTTGAGCCGACATAACTGTTTCGATATTCTTTGCCTTAATTATTTTCAAATGAAATGCAAACTTACAAATAATAAAGCAGTTAGTAACTCTATAATACAATCAAATATTTATAAAACAAAACATATTTTCATGTTTTCATTCGTCTTTATATGGGACTCTTAAGAATGCTCTTTGACTATTGCATAAGCACATACAAAGTATTATCTACGTTAATTTTTAACTTCGTAATCAATAATTTTTATTATCGTTATTATAAATATATAGTTCATTTAATTGTTATAAAATAATCTCGTACACCCATCTTGATGACCTTTTGATAAGATAATATTTCAAGATTATGGTTTTTTAAAAATTATTATTAATCATTTATTATTTAATTTCAATGGAGAAAAAAAGAAAAAATTTTTAAAAATAATAAAAAATATTTTTAAAGCCAATATCATCTAAAATTTATTTGTAAATCCGAGAAATTACGTTCTCTATAATGCAAATAGCAAAATTATTGGCGAAAATCTTCATCCTGTGTGAGATTAGATTAATGGCGACAATGATTATTGGAGGAAGTTACTGAAAAAGATTAATCTAATGGTAATAAATTGTACACATATGTTTGGATTATCAAAAATCTAATTCAAAATCTTGACTTTTGTAGCCTGGTTATGTATAAGAAGATGATTCATCGAGGAGCGGGGATCAGATATTCTCTTAATCATCGGAACATTAAGTACAACTGGGCTCCTTTGTCCATAGAATTCACCCTCGAAGAGATACAAAGGAAAAGAGCGAGCAAATCGGATTCACGTAAAGCCGAAGAGTTGGCTATTTTGGCGCAGTCTTCTGGAATTCATTGGAAAAGGGAGTCCCGAACTTGACTTTCCTCTTTCTCGCGTAACTCTCGCCCTTTCGCCGCTGAGGCCGCCTCCGTACTCTCGGCATCTTGGCTGGAAGAAGAGTAGGAAGGAAAGAAAGGGGTTCTTCTGGAGATTCGAATAAGAGTCGGCGGACGCAGCTTACCAACTCACTTAAATGATTAAGGAAAAGGGTTGTTTGGACAGCGTACCGTTCTTTAGGCTCAGGGGCTCATTGGACCAAAGACGGGGCACGTCTTTCACCTAATCCATTTTGTCAACGGCCGGCGACGTTCTGCGACTCATTACCTCGCACTACCTCTCCTTTAACCCTCTGCTCTGAGCTTATCTTACGAACTCGTTTAGATTTTATTGTACTTGTTTCGTCGTTTTCTCGCGGTCGGCGCGCTTGGATTCATTAACCACTCGCTTCCCAATCCCATGCCTTCTCCCCTTCATTTGAGCTTGATTATTTTCTCATTATTATTTCAATATTAATTAAAATTCAACGACTTGGACCAATCTCTTATGTATTCCAAGCGATTATCCGGGAAATCTTGCACACAAACTTTATTGACTTAAGCCAACCATTCTATAATCAATAATAGCATTTATCAGCATTATTTGAGTCTTATTTACCCTCTTCCCAACGCTCTCATAGAAAAAGTCTTTTTTTAAGTAAATTCGCTTTTTAACGATATTTTTATATGTATATTATATATAAATTGTTAATCTTATACCATCTTATATTTCTCGGCTTTTTTGTTAGTATAATTTTAATGTTATCAATTAAAACATAAATATCAAGAGTTGTACCTTGTAATTATAATATATATATATATATATATATATATATATATATATATTAGGTTATTATTAATACGTATATTTTTATTGTCGTTTATTTCTATTTTAAATAACGGATTATTTTTATCTTATTTCTGGCGGTACGTTAGCGGTAGGTATAAATATATCTTTTAAATTAGGAGAGAATTTAATATAATAAGTCCTAAATAATCTATGGCAGATCGAGTTGAATTAAGAAACAAATTTAATGATTAATATTGATGATAAAAGAACAATATTATTAAGAGAAAAGTGAAAGAAACTACATAGAATTTGAGTTAAGAAGTATGAACTAACCGAAAATTCAAATGGAAATAAAACATTTAATCATCCGTTACTTTTTAAAAAACACTATTTTTGATATTCGCCGGGTTTTAGTCCCTCGGAAATCTATCTATCGGAAATTTGTGCATATGTAGATCGGGAGTAACGTGTACCGTCAACCTGTATCGAGCACTGCATCTTAAACTGAAAATAGTTGTTCAGTCGGAAGGTCGTACAGGATTAATCGAAGAACTTTGCTTATTGGCATCCACGTTACTCGGTAGAGCGAGAAGCCGTCGGGAGAGAGAGAGCGATTTTTGAGTGTTTTAACTAAAATGAGGATCGAGGCAAGTGCCGATCTTCCATACCGGAAAGATTCATCCTTATAAATCGCACGTGTTATCACCGTCGCATTGTTCGGATTATCTGGGGTGGCTATTGCTTATACGGTGAGGTCGAAAATTAATTTCCAATATTTTTAACTCACTAATCGACTCGCCGCATCACTTCTTGCCCCGTTAAATTTAATGCGAAATAAGTTTCTTTAATTGTTCTATCTGTTAATTATTTTAAGAGCTTCTCGTATATGTTTGACTAAGTGGAATCGAGAAGAAAATTTTAATTTAAATTTTATTTTATTGAAGATAGATTGCTTTGGCACATAATTTTAATTTAACATTATAATAAAACAACTCTATGATAATATGCTCAATCCATACAGTAATTTATATTCGTAAAAACTTTATTTTTGGTAAAAACCTCATATTCTATATTCAATTCCTCAAAATCTAACATATTATTGGATAATTTAATATTGACGATTTATAATCATGTAATAATTATTTATGAAAAAAAATTAGGATATTTATTTCACAATTTCCGAGCTTCTTTATACAGAATCTTTCTTCAAACAAATATCTTTCTTTAAACAAAAAGAATAAATTTGTTGAACAAATTTTAAATGATAGCATTTAAAAATTAAATTTACAAGTCAAATTTTGTATTTACAAAAAGTATTAATATATTAATTTGCAAAAAGTAAGAGTGTATTTATTATTATAAACGAGAGTAATGTAGTGAGTAAATGAAATTAATTTGCGAGATATATAAAAATTACGATAGCGCATTGATTATGTAAAAAATCTTTTAATGGCCAAATATCGAAACGGTTATTATAAAATTTTCATTTTAAAATGAACAGAAAGACATATCAGAAAAAAATTTATGGTATAAAAATGATTCTAGTCATACCGCTCACGTATGACGCAATAAAGTGAAAATCGTAATAAACTGTCATAAACCTAATAAATTATTGGTCGAACTTGAAAGAGAAGTCAAGAGTCTATCATTGTAAGACATTATCGAACACGAGCTCTCGAAGAGTACGAGGGTGTGGATGGGTGGGGGAAAGGGGAGAGTGGCACGAACGGTCGGTCGGTGGATTGGTCGGTGGATCGGTCGGTGGATCAGTCGGTGGACAGGTCGGTGGACAGGTCGGTGGATAGGTCGGTGGATAGGTCGGTGGATAGGTCGGTCTTTGAGGCGGGGATCAGGGTCGATGGAGAAGTGGGGCCGACCGGAGGCCAAGGAGATGGAAAAAGTCGCACTTGTTTGCGCATGAAAATATTTAATGAAGAGCTGGACATATCTGCCCTTTCTTTCTCTCCCGACAAGCAGCCGACCCCGATTCCTTGTATACAAAAGGCAAAAGATGGCCGCGGAGCAACTGCAAGTGCACGACGAGATAAAACACGGTACGACGCCTTTCCGAGCAACGTAACCGCTTATTAGACGGCCGTCCGTTCCTCACGTGCAACCAGATTGCCTTACAAATAAGAAAGATAGATAGATAGATAGATAGATAGATAGATAGAGAGAGAGAGAGAGAAATAAAGAGTGAGAGAGAGAAGGATTTAAAGTAATTGCGTTAGGGGTACGAAGAGAGTGTACCTAACCGCGCGCTCACGATTCTCTTTCATGATGGAGAATGTGCGCACGTAATAATTGCAACGGCATACCATTAGAAAAACTTCCTGTCTTTACGAACGATCGTTACAGCGTCCATACTAATAAATGGTACGGCTTTAGCCTATTTGACAAGTTGCTGAATCGCAACATTCCTGCTCACGGCAAGACTCATTACTCATTTCACTTATTCGTCTTACTCTCTCAGGATCATTGGAAACTGAATTTCTTCAGCTGTCAGGCTTTTCCTCAGCCACACGCAAATTTGATGGTAAATAATAATTGCAAATAGGTATTACATTAACTAGGCTGGATGATTGGGGATCAAAAAACCCATGAAAACGTCCCTTGTACGCAAAAAAGTAGTACGTTGAGGCGGTCGAGAACGCGAGGTGGAGGGTGGATGGTAGTCTTAGGAGGGAGGAGCGCACCGGCTGTCGTGGAGAGGGAACAGAGGATGTGAAGGATGAGGACGATGAGGAGGAGGGGGGGTAGTTGGCGCCGCGCGAGTCAGCGAATCGGCAAAAGCCGTCTCGGGGATTCGACAAAAAAATTCCCCGAGTTTCCAACAACATTATATTATAACTCGCGTTTGGAAGATTGTAGCTCGGGTCCGCGCGGGTCCAGGTCTTGGTGAGTTCGAGGAAAAGACGTTACCGGCCTCGATCGGAGCGCAGTTTGGCGACCTCGGAAACGTGGGGAGGCCAACCGTGGGGTCGGGGGAACCATAGGACGGTAGAAGAAAGGTACGGTAAAAGAAAGAGTGAAGCAAAAGAGTTCGGGCCTCGTATCGTTACAGTTTATTATAATATAATTATGTATCCTGAGAGGGACTACGTCGATGCTCGTCTCGGATAGTACGGGCAAAGCTTGACTTTAAGCGCGCAAACCACTGAGCAAATACTAAGTCACGAACTCTCCCCGCTCCACCCCGGCCCATCGCCGCCCTTTTTCTCGCGCGTACCCACCCACCCATAATCTCTCTCGCTCTTTCTTACCGAGTTTCCATCTCTGCGACTTTTTTCGAGAGATCGGAAGAGAGTTACTAGCGCCTCTTTTCTGCGCTGCGCATCTCATTCTTTATTTTCCTACATGGCTTTGATTTTTTTACGGGCCGAAGCACTCACGCTTCTACACTACTGGAAGACTATAACGTCTTCCGGGCTCGTATTTCCCCTTAAGCGAACATTACGCGACCCTTTATGAGTCGCGATCTCAACGTCCTCTCTCCCTCTCTCTCTCTCTCTCCCTCTCCCTCTCTCCCTCTCTCCCTCTCACTCTCTCTCTCTCTCTCTCCCTCTCCCTCTCTCCCTCTCTCCCTCACTCTCTTTTCTTCTTATCCTTTTTCTTTTTTTCTTTTCTTTTTTTTGCAACTATGGCAATTTAATTAACACAAGCGCAAAGACGTCCTTTAAATAATCCATACATTTATATTGGGGCTGCAACTTTAGCCGCGAATTCGTTTTCTTCTCAAAAGAAATCTCGTAATCGAGATGAACTACGAGAAGTGATCGGTGCTGCGGTACCCGAAATACCGAACACCCAAACACTGCTATAAACCCATACTACGAACTTTCAAGTCCAGACACTTTAAACTTTGCTCAGCTATATAACGATTATTACTATATAATATTATTATTTTAAGCAACAATTCTGACCTTCTCATGCATTCTCAGATGTACAATAATTTTAAATGTATTAAAAAATAAATCCGCTACTAAATAACACAAGCTACTTGATTTTAAGTACAAACAAAGAATGTACAACATTTTAAAAGAATTAATAGTACTTTAAATAAGATTTCCTGAAAATTGTTCATATTTATGAAAGATATTACTGGGAAATAACAATCAAAATAAGTCCACATTTCTATGTAGTTGTTGATAACTTAGAAAACTAATTTATCAACGGCTATATTTCTACATCTATTTGATAAACATGATCGAGCGCATGTACAATTGAAGTTAAATTATTGCTTAATTTGAATATCTGCTAGAAATGATGATATTTAAATTATTATATTTATCTGGTTTACAGAGAAATAAATATTCTATTAATTTAATCGACAATTTTTATTTTCTTCTATGTGAAGTAAAAATATTAATTTTATATTATTCTAAATAAATATTCAATCTTTTTCAAAGTCAAAATAGATTCAAAATAAATGGCCAAAGAAATTGACAGAACTAATAAACATCTTCATTTTATTGCGTACAAATAGAAGCAAACTAAAAAATGTTTATTAATTTATTTTATTAGGTAATATGAACATTTTATAATAATATCCACAACTATACTTTTTAATTTATGTGTATATCCATATATATATATATATATATATATATGTACACATGATAATATTAGCTAGTACTTAAAATATAAAACGCCTGTAATAATTATATATAAATAACACAAAATAAAATAAAATATAAATTAATTAAATTTGGAGATGATAAATTATTTAAAAGAATATTTTATTTCGGAGTTGGAGTCAGAGTATTTTAAAACATATTTTATTTTGAATATTTTCTGTGATTTAAAAAATTTTAATTGTATTATGAATTAAATATAAACGGTTATTATGAATAATTGCTTAACTTGATTATATAAAATCATAAAATCAACAAAAATTTGTATTCTAAAAAATTTGTATTCTAAAAGTTACTGTGATAAAAGTTTTTTGTATAAATTTATAATATATATTTTATCACAACACTGGTAATATTATAATATTAAATTTTGAATTCATTGTTTAGTTTTCAAAATTCAAATTATTTTATTTTATGGTTGTGAAAGAAATCTTATCCGAATAGAAATAAATTTTATATTATTAAATTAATTGAAAAAGTAATTTTATTATTCTAGAAATATCTTTAGATTATTTTATATTTTCAAAAGAGCGTAAGGATAATACAGCGTATGAATATCATTAAAATAAGCACAAGTTTTCTTGTAAAATGGAAGTAAATATTATGAGTCACTGAAAGAAAATAATAGCCTCTCTGTATGATAAGCTATCAGGATGACGTTTCATTATACACTTAGATAGCTCATTTTGCAGGATATAGACACATTTTAAAGTTTGCGAGAAAATAGCAGAAGGCTCTGGTGTATAGATGAAAATAACATGCGGCATAATAATTTTCTATATCAGGTGCCTTTAATCACCTTAAATCCACAACTCTGGGACACGCCCCTACACTCGACATTGAGGTTATCTTAATCTTTCGACACCTGCCCAGCTCTTCTCTCTCTCTCTCTCTCTCTCTCATTTTGTTACGATCTTTTTTATTCTCTATTCTACAGCACATTTTTATATATATTAACACATGTATTTGCTATTAAAAAGTTTTTTTCGACATACCTATAAGCCTTCACCTTTTCAATGTTTAGAAAACGCAAATCTTTGTTTGTAGTATGAAGTGTTTTCAGCCATGATAAAAGCTATTCGTATATTATAAATTTGTAATTCTGTAAATAAAATCGAAGATCCCTTACCTATGCTTTTCAGTTACAAACTTATTTTTAATTTCTATTTATTATTATTTTTATGTATAATTGCCTCAATGTATTCTGTATTTATGTGACAATAGATTTGAAATACTATAATTTTATTTAAAACCAAATGATACAAAAATAGTTTGAAATATAAATAAAAGTTACAATATTTTTATACTCTTTATTTCTAACGTAATAATTTTTTTTCTTATTTATTATTTATATCTATAAATAATATTAAGTAGTATACTTTACAATCGTTATAATAATAAAAATTATACTTTCGCTTTATAAATAACACCACAATTAGACTAACTTTAAAATACGATATCTTAAAAATAAATTGATTTAATTTATGTTTGCATTAAATTTAATTTATTTTTGCTGAAAAATATAATTCAGTACTGTAGCCTAACTTCATTATTCAATGTATCCTTAACTTTATGGTTTACTGCACATGTAGTAACTTATTATACAAAGAAAAGCTTCATTTCTTTCGTCTCTAAGATAGATAACCTCTGCTAAAGTTCATCTAAAAATTTTTATACATTATAAGTTAATGTTTGTTTCAAATAAAACTATTTATTTTTGAAATTAAAGTAGCTATGGAAATTAAATAATATTGTAATTCGTTCATATTATCGTAAAAAATTTATTCACTGAAATGAATATTTCAAAATACAAAAATAGTTTTGTGAAAATTACTAAATAATTTATTGAATTAAATGATTATAAAATCAACAGAAAAACACTATTCTTATATGTTAGATATAGAATTTTTAATGTAATATCTTAAATATCTTACTCTATTATAAATGATATCATAAGAGTTTTATGAATACTTTAAAACAGAATTTTAAAAACGAAATAGATTATTCTCATATAAATCTCATATCAGTGGTTATAATTTATTAGAAAAACAATTATATACAAAAAAAAAGTTAAATATTCGAATATATGTAATTTAAAATAAAATTTCACTATCGTTAGTGAAGATCGAATAACTGATTATATAAAAAAGAATTTATAGTGAAAATTTTATATTATATTCCTATAGTATGAGCGAAGAATAAATTTTTTACCTAATCGAAACGTTTTTGTATCTTATTTTTATTTTATTAAAATCTGTCTTCACGAATTACACTTACTTTTAAATAAAATATATATATGCATAATAAAATATGCATGCTAATATACATGTGTAATTTTTTGGGAAATTCGATGTAAACAAATTTTTTTTCAGAAAGTAGTTTTTCAATTTATTTAATTGATACACAATAAAAATATCTCTTTATTTTTAAAAAGCATTATGATTATTAAAATTGAATTGTATAAAAATTAAAAAATCGTAAATTATATTGTCATCCGTCTTATTCAATATTATTCAGATATATATATGGTCTACAAATAAATAATTAAGAATTGACATTTACTCGTCTAATTCTTACATACAGAAAATTTTAATTACAATAAATGGACAAGAAATACATTACATAGATTTCTATATAAAGGGCTTCTTTCAATAAGTCAATGAGGAGCGTTAACGTGGATTCGATAATGTGCCGTGTATTAAAATAGTATCAAAATTTAGAATATAAGAAAAAATGTTTTAATTGGGTAACTTTAAAGAATTGTTTCTAAATTAATGCATAGAAGCGTTTTTCGGATTTATCTGTTCTCAGATAGTAAGTTTTAAATTTTTATGTCAACTGCAGATATAAAAGAATGTAATTCATTCAATTAAGTAAAATATTATTAAAAAATGAATAGCTCTGAACAAAAATATTTCTCCCTGCTGGCCTTCGTTATATATTTCCTTTATGTTCAGAATTAAATTTAATAACGGTACTCGAATTCTACATCAATTATACAATAATTTATAATTATATAAAATTATATAGTTTTACATTTTATGAAATTGTTTAAAACTGTATGATAATAATTTTAGAAGCCTGTATTATAGTGATAATTATACAAATTTTTCAGTTTAATAATGTTGGAAACGACTAACTTGGAATATAAAAAATTTTACTTATTTAATTTCGATATATTAAACATCTCATTCATTGGTTATAATATTTTATGTAACCTTTCTGTAATTCAACTAGTAACTGTACAATCTCTAGTCACATTTCTATGTCTTGTATGTATTTAAGATTTATTTTAAGAATTTATTTAAGAAAATATATGCATGAGGAAATACCGAGCGATTTATTTCATTTACTATTGGTAAGTTTTAAATTTCGTATTGATATAGATAAAAATAAAAATAAAAATAAAAATAAAAATAAAAATAAAAATAAAAATAAAAATAAAAATAAAAAAAAAAAAAAAAAAATAAAAATAAAAATAAAAATAAAAATAAAAATAAAAATAAAATAAAAATAAAAATAAAAATAAAAATAAAAATAAAAATAAAAATAAAAATAAAAATAAAAATAAAAATAAAAATAGAAATATACAGCACGAGACTCCCTGAAAATGATTAAGTAGCAAATGATTAAAAACTAAAGAAAATAAAGAATATACTAAATTGCAAACAGAAAAGTGACTCTTGCTCTAAAAAGTCGGAACATTGGAATGTGTACACGGACGTCCGTAAGCTAAGAGCCGAACATTCACGAAAGGCGTATGTATTCTAATATAAGCAAGCGTGGTCGCGACTTATTCTTTCCGACAATTATCTCACCCAAAAACGCATTTCCCATCAAGAACGACAAGGGTTTTGATATTACCCGATAATGACATAATGTATAAAGATATGCGACCGACAGTGAGACTATTCTATAGAGGAAAGCAATGAAAT
This sequence comes from Ceratosolen fusciceps, assembly GCA_018883505.1. NCBI lineage: Eukaryota > Metazoa > Arthropoda > Insecta > Hymenoptera > Agaonidae > Ceratosolen > Ceratosolen fusciceps. Next base: position 5,554,491 of record RCIC01000012.1, on the reverse strand, counting down.
ATAATATGCAAAGCCGAAGCCAATGAATCCTATGCTTAATTTAAGTTTAGATCTAAGTGAAATATAAATCAATGAAGTCCGGACGGATAGAATTTCAATTGTAAACAGTATTTGCGCGAAAAACTGCAAAGATCGTGCGGCGTCTCAAAACTATAAATGTTAAATTATAAATACGATAGCGGTGAGAACACCGTAAGACTTCAAACAATATACTAAGACTCTGCTTCAATCAAAAATATCATAACAAAACATATGCTATCATAATAAAGAAAATGAATGGGGACACCGAGCTCGTAAGAGAAAGACGCCGAAACAATAGCTGCTCTCTCTCTCTCTCTCTCTCTCCCTCCAACCATTAAGTTCTTTAAAAAAACTACTTCGACCCTCAACATTTTTATGAAATATATTTTTTAAATTCAACTGAATGTGTGAATTTTTATCCTCCTATGTACTCTCCAAGTATATCAAAATTAACTAGAAAATTATTAAAAAAAAAAAAAAAAAAAAAAAAAAACATAACTTTAGAAAATTAAAAATGAAATTACGAAACTGACTAGAAAAAAGAAAAAAAATTATAGTTAATTCTTTATTTTTCATTAACTATAAACTATATATACTTTACAAATGAAGTATTGTGTAAAGTCTTTTTATTGACATTAGGAAATTATTATGAAACAACAATACATTATTAATATAATTATAATTAATTAGTACAATGTTAATATTTACTTTTCAGTTTTATTCCGTAATAAATTATATGGATGCTTCGAGTTCTCTTTTAATAATATAAAAAATATATCCTTTAGAGAATATGTTGAATGAATTAAGATCTTAAGCTAATTAAATATTAAGTTTATTACACATGTATTGCTTATGCTTTTCTTAACAGTATCGTTAGGTACTCAAATATTTTTCTTTGCAAGCCTTAATAAAATATTTAATAACAAGTAAAATTATTCTTTACTGAAAAAAAAAAACAATCAGTTGGTTAAATTAAATAAATTATGTTGAAAATTTTAAAAATAATTTAGTAAATTACGGAATTTAGAACTGATAATAAAAAAAGAATAAAATAAAACAACCGTTTGAAATCGCTTTTAAATATAAAATTTAAATATGAAACATAAAATACATTTCTGGGATATAAAATACTTTTTTCCTTTTCTTTTGCACTTAGTCTTTTCACTTATCAATATGACTATTGAATTTTACTGACATTTCAAATATAAATTTACATTTCAATTGGGTTTATAATAATGGCACCTCTGATATTTTCGGCAATACTGCAGGTAATTAATTAGCGATAGATATACAATGTAGTTGTATTTACTATAGTTTATATATAAAATTATAGTATTGGTTGAATCTTTTAAAAATTTTCTTATACGTAAAGTATATATTGTAGTAAAATTATATAGCAGAAAATGAAAATAAATAAATAAATAAATAAATAAATAAATAAAACAAAAAAAGAAAAAAAAACGAGTCGTCATTATGAAGGGAATAAAAGACCTGTAAAGGCGTATTATGAAAATCATCTTGTTCCGGTTGATATGGAAGCTGATATTTAAACCAAGAACATACAATTCTGCATATTGGCCCATCACAAAATGGAAATCTAAAAGTGGATGTTTAGGGAGCGCGTACGCGCGGATCTCCATCTTCTCTATATCCGACTCGGATTATCTGTCAGTATGCTAGGACTAATTAAATCATATGTTCATTCATCTCTTGAAATTTCATTCGGCCAACTACCCCTACTGCTAACCCCCTACTGCTCTCGTTTGGTTTTATCCGGGTCTAGCAGCGGTCGTCAGTCGCCTCGATCTCCCAGGAGAGCTGGGCCAAACGAGCGGCAAATGCACTGTTCGCTGCTTCAGAGGCAGAGCCCGAGGTAAAAATAGGAGAAAGAGCGATTGTAGAAGAGGACATTGTAGGACGGTATTATAGGGGGTGGCAGGAGGTCGGAGGCCGCAAAGTCAGAGAATGTGGGAAGCCAACTATGTGCTACCGTAAGTGCATTATTTTCCAATATTCTAGGAGAAGACAAGCGGTGGAAGACGCGCGCGAACTCCAGCTCGTCTCTTCTTACGTTATTTTTCCTCTTCCCTGAGCGAGAGGGCGAATACTCGCGGAATCGAGGACCTTGAACCCTCGATTTTTTGAGGAAGTATAAATGATCCCACAGGACCTTTTATACCTTTTTCATTTTCAACTGCGATTCGATTATTACTAATCGATCACTAACCGAACCTCTCCCTTAAAGCCAATCCAGAAAATTCACGCCTTATAGCGAAATCGAATGGACTTAATACTCTTTATCTAATACGAATAAATTTATCAATCGACCAATGTCTTTCTTATCTGTCATCTTATCTGTCTTTATGACTCCCGCTCAATCCAGACGAATCAGTACATTGTAGATCTTAAAAATTAATTATTTTTTCTTATAATATTCTTTAACTACGTATGTTATATTTCATTTTTTTCTTTCAATAGCGAATTTCACAAATACATAAGAACTTTACGTGTAATTACAAATCTTTTTTATCTTTAATAAACAGTCATTCATGTTTTCTTAATTAATGGGATCGATGGCTTTGCATTTATAGTTCGGTATACCTACGATATCAAACATACACTTATATATTTATACATCCTGAAACAATATAATTATAGTATACGAGAAGCTATAAATGCTCTTATGTTCATTTGAAAGCATACTTTTTATATGCATGCGGCTATAGATACAGATAATAAAGAGCTAATAGAAAAGCAAATAAATAGATAAGTTCTTAATTAAAATTCTTATGATAGGTATGAGTAAGGTATAAAATACAAACTTACGTTGAAGGTATTAAAGGTATCGATTAAGAAAAATTCTTCAAGTTTAATAGTAATTGAGCTGGAAAATGATTTTACTCGTGATTATGAGATAGGCAACCAGTGGAAAAATGGATATGTAGAACGATTCTATCCGTGCTATCATCTGCTGCGATATAGAGAAAATAGATAAAAAGAAAGAGACAGAAATTCTCTTTGTGACTCAGGAATGACAATTTTACGGCATTTAGCCGTTATGCCTCGCATGCTTAACATGTAAAACAATGCTCGTGAAGTGCAACGGTTAAAAACGGCTTGACCTCAAAAGTCTTTTATTTTCCCTTCAAAACAAAAGGGTTATCGTGGAAATTAAATGATACGTCGCGGGAGCGAAGGGAATAATTGTCGGCGCGAGCCTCCATCTTTTATCTTTTTCGAGACCAGAGCTCACCCGCGTATCTTTTTTTTTCTTCTTTTTTTTTTTTTAATCGACCGCTCAGTAGGTAAAAGGTTAATCGGTATTAACGTATACTATAACAACGATAAAAAGGAAAGGCTTTCATGCTCTCTGTTCACTCTATTCTCCCTTAATTTATTTTCAGCATTTGAATTTTAAATTCGTCGTCATCCAAACACGTGTTATATTTGCGTTATTACAAGAGGATTTGCTTTTTTATTTTTGTTTAAATATTGTACTTCGACTACAAAGCTTAGACGAATCAAAATCTATGTATTATAAAATATCTTATTCAAAAGGTAATTAAAATTTAAAATAATGAAAATAAAACTATCACGTATACTCTATTTGCATTATAAAAAGCTTAGTATCGCAATAAATTGATAATTCGTATCATACATTTATTCCTTTTCTCTTAGATTAATAATATATAAAACTGTAAATAAATATTTATTTTTAGACAAACTCTTTTATTATTTTAGCTATTTTATTTCACATATTTCTGCATTATTTACTTATATGCATGGTTATAAAAAGCTAATTTATTAAAGGAGCAATATATCATAAAATGGATCGTTTGAACATCATCAATTGTTGGTAATTACAGAAAAATGATTCTTCAACCTCTACAATATTTTTATTGTTATAATTTAGATTTTACACTTCGAAGCATATAATTACAGGAACAGAAGTAGAAACGAAATGACACTAATTCGTGTGATTATATATTTACGATATAAACCTATACTTTGTAGTGAGGATAAAGCCAATCCTGTTCAAAATGATTACATACTCAAAAGAGAGCAATTGCGTTTCTAAAAGTATACATTTTTTAAGGGTTCTGATGATATCTATATTTACTAACGCCATTATTATTTACTTTTGTTTAAATAATTTTTATTGAAAAATAAACCATAATAGCCCAGTATACATAATATATTAAATAATACGGTAAAAATAATTATGAATTAAATAGGAGCTTTAAGAGGAAGGAATTTATTTATATTAATTATATATCCTTAAGAATAGTAAGAATATTTATTAAATGTGTTAGAATTTTCAATCAAGTTATACGCATAATGTGTAAATATGTAAACCCGATGACTGTACTCATGAACAATGAAGAAGATTAATGAAAATATACTGATTTTGGGAATTGATAAAGGCTCACGAGTGATATAAATTTAGATTTAGAAGCGTTGACGTAAAGGAAGTAAAGGCAATCATGTGTGGCGGGGCGGGATGAGGGAGTTGAAGAGTGTTGGCGGTGAGAAATAAGAGACAAGAGTGTCCAGAAATTTCCTGTAATTAAGGTGAAGGATAAGGTTTAGGAATGAGAGGCGGAATGAAGTGAAACGGCATTAGGACCGAGAGGCGAAATGACACGCTCCCAATTGACGATTGGGACATGTAGTTGCTGAAAATAACAGTAGTCGGGGAGTCGCGCGCGCCTCGTTGTCGAGATTGCGCCTCCTTCGAAAAATTAGCGGCATTCCCTGCTGGGAGAGTATCAATTGAGAGGTCGGGAGGCGTGCGAGAGGACGTACTCTGGCGCGTACGCGCACTCTTTCCGGGTAGCGGAGTCCGAAAATCATCGGCTACGGGATTTTATGCTAGGCCCGTAATAGAATAACCACAGGGAGGACACGTGTAATTGTAAGAATCAACTAATAACACATCGAGGGCCGCGGGCGCTCCACGCTTAAGAGTTAGGGTCGTGCGAAACCTCGGCCGTCCTTCCTCTACTTGTCTCTCTACCTCTCTACCTCTCCGCCACGCCACCACTCCGTCTCTCTGCCACTCCACTAGCCCACCTCTTCAGCTCTTCCATCACCATTGCCCCGACTCGCCATACATTCCACCGTCCCGGGACCGCGCTCCTACCACGACATTCTGCTTTTTGTCTCTCTCTCTCTCTCTCTCTCTCTCTCTCTCTCTCTCTCTCTCTCTGCCTCCTGCCACTGGACTCGGTTCTCGCGAATTTTCGCTTACTTTAATTGCACCCTACCTATTGTAAATTTGAAATTTTATGCAACAATTGCAATTCCCATAAATAACTTTTACTCCTGACTACAATTATTTGACACTAGTCATTTCCTTGCTTTTTCATTGTGCCGATCTCCACTTCACTCACGTCATTATCTAACATTCACCTCTACCTCTCATAATGACAAGGATCCTCAATCGGCAAATTATAGAAACAACTACCATCTTCGATTATTTACATAATTCATTTTCCTCATTAATTTTTTAATTCTTTAATGTTTAGCCCGTTCCCCTCACTCACCCCCCCTCTCTCTTTCTCTTTCTCTCTCTTTCGCACTCTTTCTCTCTGTTAGTCTCTCTCGTTCTCTTGCTCTCTCCCCCTTTAGCTCATTTATGAAAATAAATGTTTTAAAATCAGAAAATTGAAAATTTCTGATTGAAAATATTTTTCTATACCTTAATATTATTATTTAGTTATAAAATCATTTGATTTATATCACGTACAATAATTAAATAATTTTCTATATCTTTCAATTTGCCAGAATATTTCAGGAACTTTATTAATTGTACATTTAATTTATTGTCTAATCGCTTTGAATATCTACAAAAATTCAGTTTTTAAAAAAATTATTATTTTGAAAATTAATATGTTTTATATAATTAATATGATGATATGATTTATTTATCTTCTTATTTTGGATCTCTCTCTTTCTCCCTCTCCCTCCCCCCCCCTCTCTCTCTCACCCTCCTTCCGTTAATGGAAACTGCACTTCTCACAGTCAGTATATATAATAATAATTTGCATTTTTACAATCTATCTATCAATTAATTTTCACATGAATAAGTAGGAAAAGCATATGGATTAAAGGAGCGAAAAAATGAGTGCGGATTGTAATCAGACAATGGAAGAGTTGGTATACGTTTTCTTAGGTACCTGTATTACAAATTTACATGCGTAATTAATTCAATTAGTCGTATTACAGGCTCACCGAGCATTTGAGCATTATACCAATGTGTTGTTGGTCGCTGATCATGTACAACATGTACGACCACCCTTTCAGCTTGGACTGAAGTAAGGGAATCCGAGCCAAGGAAGTTATTTGAGATGATTAGATAGACGAAGAACAAATAAATGCAAGTAACCGAAAGGAGGACGCATTTATTATATAGCTAATGGATGTAAGTTTACCGGTACGTAATACCATTTTTTCAATTATCTGTTCTATTTTATTTTGCTATTGTATAAATGGAATTTATAATAGCAAAATTATTCTTTGCATTATAAAAAAGATATTGGTGTAGATAAAATTTTCCACTATTATTAAAAATCAAGCAAGAATATCATATCTTACTGATCCTACACAGTTATATTTCATATGCAATTATTACAAGCATAACCTGATTATTGCTTTATTTTTCTACTAATTATAGCTTCTTATTTACTTTCTGGAAAAAATATAGTTTTTGTACTTCTAATATTTATTTACCAAATATAATTCTACAACAAATTGATTTCCTTAAATATTAAAATGTTTTGAATTATCATCGAAAATCAATAAATATCTTTAACAAATAAATTTTTACAGGGCTATTTTATGTATAAAAAATTATTATTATAATATATGATTAATTAATGTTTTATTAAAGAATTAAGTATTGGTAAACTTTCAATAAAATATATAAATAATTTGTTTTGCCAATATTTTTGAAGTATATAAATTTCTAGAAATTTTAAAACTGACTAATTTATATTTTTAAATGTAAATTACATAAGAATTTCTCTTATAAAACTCATTAATACATTAAAAAAGAAGAGTTTTTATATCATTTAATGTTGAAATATAAATCAAAATCCATGACAATGTAAATTATTGGATATTGGAAACACATCTACTATTCCTATAGAAAGCGTGAACGATTTCTCTCGTAATGCCCAGGAATCTAGGCAAAGTACTTAAAAGTTAGTCAAGTAATTGCACGGAGGCAATAACATTAAACTCTAATATTTCTTATTTTTCACTAAGATTTCCTAGTTTCTTGTTTACGTTCTTATCACATGCAGTTTCTCTCGCCTTTCTCTTATTTCAAAATTTAATAATTGGTATTTTTCAACTCTAAGCAAGACAATATCCATATTAATTATATTCTACCATTAAAAATAATACACTACAATAAATAATTTAAATTTGTAAGACTGCATCAAATAAAAGCATTGAATTCCTATGCATCGTATAATGTGACCTGTATTTAAATACTATATAAGAACCATTCGGTACTAAAATTCGATACTATGAATTTATTTATATACTTATATTTCAAGTATTGAAATCCAGAAATTTAGAAACTTGTATTAACATACTATAAATATAATTAATTTATCATTAAACATTACGTACTTTAATATCCTTTGATATAATTAAATACGTACACAGCTATTGCATAATAAATGAAATGTAATGTTTTAGGGATTTTATTTACAATAGTTTCTCCAAAAATTACTATTAGTTCAAGATAAAATAAATAATACCCATTCTAGAAAATAAATAAAAAAATTCTCATGCTACTCTTTTTATCCTTTGGTGATCATCAGTCTTTTAGTCGTTTAATTATTTTATTTTCTTGATTTCTTTTTTTTATTAATGAAACAATTACATAAACGTTAAAAGAGCCATTGATCTCGATTATGAAAAATGGTGCCTCAAATATCTCGAAAGATCTCTCTCAATCGGTGTCTATATAAGTCTTTTTGTTCTTTCATTATGCTTAATTTCATTCTGCGTCTGTCCATCATTCGCCCTTTTTCTTTTTTTCATACTATAGTATTCTATACAAAAATTCATGTAATTTTAATTATTGACAGGATAATTAATTACTTAATTTTCAAAAGGTCATATTATTCTTATTAAGGGAATTTCTACTTATTATAAAAATGTTAGTAAATACTTTTTAAATTGTTATTATCTATATATGTAGGAACGATTTATTTCACATAAAATGCAATAAACATATTAGGATTCTATTAAAAACACGTAGAAACATTTCACTTTGAGTATATTCTCAATTATTACACATAATGGTAACTCAAATAATACATAAAATATAATTTTTTTAAGATTTAATTTACTTATTAAAATATGCATAATATATTATTCTCTGCATTCATATATATATATATATATATATGTGTGTGTGTGTGTGTGTGTGTGTGTAATGAAGGCATTGAATATTATTTTCAAAATGATTGTCAGAAGGGTAAGAAAAATAATAATAATGTTTATGATAATAATAGCATACAACCGCATTCAAAGGTTAATTATTTCATCCATAAAAAAGCAAACGGAGTATCGCTTGAATCGTCGGGGTACAAGGGGCTACACCATACACGTACATGTCGATATACTCCTCTTCTACAACTATAACGATCCACGGATGTGGTCGACGTTTAATCGGACTAGACGCAAACATATCTTCCGTGAGAAAGTCTGCCAGCGCTACATAATCAGATCGTACAGTTCTGGACTTACACGAACATATACACGTATTTGCGTCTTAGCACGTATGTATTTTTATGTATGCGGCCGTGTGCGCGTCTACGTACGTATATTTGTTACATCTCTGTCGATAAGATATTTTGTGTATCGCATGCATTTATTCGATAATTTACAGTATTATTTATTTCTTCTTTTTTATCTCTAATTTTTTGTATTCTTTTATTTCTTACTCTTTTGATACCGTCAATTTGTGTGCATGCACGTGCGCATATATGTAGTGTCATCAGGTAGACATATTGATATGTACTTATTTTCCTATCCGTTTTTCTGCATTCGAGCAAATATACCTTTAAATTGCCAATGGTCGTCGACGTTTTTGTGTAAAAGTTGAAGTATTCAGCCAAATGATGATACTTTTTCTCTCTAAAACGTATAACTTTCTCACTTAATAGCTTTTACAAATTTTTTATTAGAATTCTTGTATTAAATTTTGAATATTACGATGAAAATGTGATATACGCTATTTTACTTTCAGAAGACTATAAATATTTTTATTTTAGTACAATATAATCAAAGCGTAAATATTTAATACATAAGTTTATACTATTCTTGTTTATTTATTAGTATATATTGTAATACTATGTAATAAAAAGTAATTTTTATGCAATGTTGATCAAATGATCATATAAAATTAAAGCAAAATAAAGAGATAAAGTATATTATTTGAGAAATTAATAATTATTTCAATGTATAATCACAAAAAAATTTTAAATGAAAAAAAAAAAATATAATTTATTAATTATCTATTGAATATTTAACGGAGTCGGTATTGATAATTTTTTATCTGTTTTTAAGAAGATTTAAATTATAATGTAATTTTCAAAGAAATTATTTGTAATCAGTAATAAATTCTATTCCAAATATGTAAATTTTATTTTACATTAAAACGGCAAAAAATATCGATATGTTCTCGAGCTCTGAATGAGTATTAAATCGTATCAGTACAGTGTAATCATTAATGAATGTAATAATAATAAAAGAAAAAAAAAAAAAATAAGAATTTCATTTCGCATATGTTTATTTATTAATTTTATTTATTTTATTTTATATTATGTTAAATAAAAGTTAATTTTTTTAGGAAATTGTAGAGGAATTTGTTTAAATCGTTTTTAGTTTCTGCTACTTTTTTCCGAACAGAACAGTTTCTTCTTCCTCTTTCTTTGTACGTATAGTAAAATATATATGCAACATATTAGCTTATAGATTCGTGTTCGATTGCCAAACGACGATTGTTCGGAAACAGAATGAGCGCGATTATCGACTATTACGGATTCAAGCTCTGTAAAATGGATTGATGAGTCGAAGTCCGTGACGAGAATGAACTCTGTTTTGGCAATGGGGGTGAATATCTCGGTAATATCTCGGTAGACGGTGGAAGATTAATTCCGAAGAGCTACTCGGATTCGCATATAGCCGTAGTCGACCCCTCGGACCTCTACGCCATCTACATAACTAATCCGCTTAAATAAGGAAATATCCACCGTTAAGGGAGATGATGGTAGGAGGCTTGGTAGTTAGTTGGAAAGGAATCGGGACGACTCTAGAAGAGTTGAACGAAAATCAATGCGAATGCGTGGTTCGCGTGACATTTTCTATTTTTTAACTAATTCACCTTATATCGCACGAATTTTATTCCTTTATATAATCTCATCTCTTTATTTATCATCCTTTATTGATTACATCCTAATTACATTATCTATATTAATTTTTATTACATTAATTTACGATATTAAATTAATGAGATATAAAGTGTACTGTTTTCAAAATTATTTGACAATCGTATGCCTTGACGGTATAAATTGTTTTTTTAAATTTCATTAACATTTTTTTACCTAATTCTTTTCTATTGATTCCTTATACAAACTAATCGCAACAGTGACAGATAATCATAGTGCGGTAATCTTACTGTAAATATTTATTGCAATGGCTTATATTAAACTTTTTTTATTTATTTATTTATTTATGTATTTTTCTTTGTAAACGAAATGCTATTCTGAATAAGTTATAATACAATCAAGTATTTCAAATTTTGCAAGCTCAACTAAAATTATTAATAATATTAGATTAATTAATTAATTCATAATACTGTCGTTTTAACTATGCTTTAACTGCGTTTCAACTGTATGTATACTTTATATGTTAGTACTTATTGATTATGATAATTTTAAATGATTAATTTTTTTCAATTATACCTGTGCATCAGTATGAAATAGATTTAAAAAGTAGTATTATGTAATATTATTCAGGACATAATTTATTTGTTCTTTAATACAATAATGAATTTTCATTAAAGAGAAAAATAATGAGAGATAAATGAATAAAAAGGTTTTGCTTAATAAATGTAAAAAGAATTCGATTTAAATGCTCTATCTTTCAGGAAGTGCGTATAAAGAGATATAGGCAAATAATATGGTCACCGCCGGGCTAACGATAAGTGAATAATTATTGTTGGCATATGGCTGCCTCTTTAACACGTACGTTAAAAAGCTTCCCAATACTGTATCGATATTTTAATTTACTCAGAAAGTTTGAGGTAAAATCGTTATTTTACAAAGTAACAATGAAGTGAAATAATACATGGCTTATTATTTACGCAAAAGCAGTGTTTTTCGTAAAATTGTAGTTTGAAGTAGAAGTATGCAGTTGGAAGGTATAGAGACTACTGGTTCGGCCACTGTATATTCGCAAATGCATACAGTAGTGCCGATACAACTTGACTTTCCATAAAAGGAAGGCATTGAAGCTCTGAACTTTTTATGATACGCTCAAACACCAAGTTCCGCGGACCGGAAAAACAACGAAAAAATCCGATGTCTAAAAGAAAAAAGAACGAGCACAAGAAAAGATAAAAATGGAAGGACGAAATACGAGCATCCAAACAAGCGCCCCACGCATTATACGCTTTCGTTGCAAATTATCGCCAGCTCGTTTTTGTTCTCTACCCTCATACAGCCATATGTCCGATGCCTCAATATATTTGCACTTGCAACTATATACAAATATATATATATATATACACATGTATGTGTGTGTGTGTGTGTGTGAGCGCGCACGAGTTTGTGTACATATATATATATATGCTTTAATACGTACTTCTTCTCAGAATGCGTATCGTCACGTAATATCGAGCGAACTAGAAATTTAATTAAAAATTTATTAAAAAGATTTTAAACTATTTTTAAATATATATTGAATTATTTATGCAAGTACCTATGAATCTATATATCTGTGACTATGCACGTCAGGTCAAAAATAGATAAATTATTTGAAGTTAATATTCTTTAATACAATTGATATTATCAATAACTATTCATTATCTGTCTCCGAAAGGTATATACACGTATAATATTTAATTATTTTGGCTTCAGATTTAATAATAAGAATCCATTTGGTATTATAAAATTATAAATGATAAATTGACGACGTGGAAGTGTAATCATTTTGATATATTTGAACTTTGGATAAGCAAATTTAAAAATAATAATCCAGTGGGTCTAGTTATATAAGGAATAGGAAAATATATAAAAGAAATTATAAAAGAATGGAGTCATAGAGCGAGATTAAATAAAGTCGAAAGAAAGAAAAAGAACTAAACGAGTGGCGCGTGCAACACGATTTCTTCGCAAAATATGATGATCTGAATGACAAATAGGGATGACATGACACTAACACTTTTCATTAAAAAAATTCATGTAGACGATCCACGGGAAGGACCTTTTCTCATTCGGGATGTTTACTGTCATTTCTTGCAATAAAGATACAATATTAAAATTTTGTGGGCAAAACTGTAAGTCAAACATATGCGTGTATAGTGAGAGAGAGAGAGAGAAAGTTAGTGAGTGAGAGTGAGTAAAGGACGGAGTGTGTGGAGGGTGAGATAGCACATTGAAGCAAATAATTATACGGGTCATAACGGGGGTGTTTGGCGCTTGCAAAAACATTGCGACTCCCTTGCTCAAGTGAGAGATCATTTTTTCAGAAAAACCCAAAGCACAAGGAAGTTGCTAATGGTGACCCGTAAACTTTTTACGTCTTGGAACCTTTAGAGCCGATCTCCGGTTTGACTTACTTTTTGGAAAAAGTTAAAAAGACAGAGAAGAAAGAGAAAGACAGAGAGAGAGAGAGAGAGAGAGAGAGAGAGGACGGGAATATTCTTTCATAGCTGCATTTACGATTCAAGACTTAAATGCCAGTCGTGGATATTGCACCAAGGTGTAACAATAATGTATTGCATAATTAAAGGCGTCCGGTAGTTTTAAACATTTTCTGCACTAAGGAGAAAATAATTTACAAAGCGATAGGTACGCATAGTGAGAGCGAGAAAGGGAGAGAGAGAGAGAGTCATGTGGTGGTGATTTCGAAGCAGCTTTTAAAATTCCTTCTCAAAGTTATAAATTATGTATTCTGAGCTATTGTTTCTTAATAGTAATAGGTTTACTAGTAATGGATTATCGTGTAAATCTATTAATTTTCTTTATATTTACAAGAGAAAATTGAACCATGAAGTCCTACCAACAATTTTAATGATACGGAAACTTTTTCTTTGGCTGTTCGGCAATTTAAAGGTTTTGAATGAAGAAGTTAATGATTTTAGCAATTTTACAAAAAGATCTGAGACAAATACCCATTGCTGGACAATCTTAGGATGTGCAGTCAAAAAGAGAGAGAGAGAGAGAGAGAGAGAGAGAGAGAGAGAGAGAGAGAGAGAGACAGAGAGAGTAACTAGAAGAACATGTTCCCGCAAAGAAAGAAAAAAAAGGAAGAAAGAAAAATAAAAAAAAGAGAGAAAGAAAAAAGAAGAGCCGATCAAGAGTTGTCCATCTTGAATGGCTTATAATTGCTTAATTGAATAATTAGCCAAGTGGAGCTGAGGCAGTTGGCGGGCATAATTTATAGGAAGAGTGAGATGCTCAGAAGATTCACGCGACTCTTCTACCCGGCATTATTCATCCTGGAAAAGGAGAAATCACCGAGAGGGGTGCCTTTTTTCTTTTATTCTTTCTTTTTCTTTATTGCCACTCAGAAGTGAACGCGTGGGTTTAGCTCACCGTCGCCGTTGACTGCGATCTGCTCCATGGACGGGGGCGCCCCGATTAGTTTCGTCCCCAGAGGGCGTGTACACGCACTCATGCCTCCCGGTGGCGTCTTCACTTTCTAACCAGGCTGATTGCCATCGGATTCATTGGATTCGAACTTGTTCGCGAGAGCCCCGCGTAAGAACGCCACGAGGGCCGCCCAGGGAAATTTAACGATTCGAATGAGGACTTTTAAATGGCCTCCTCGCCTATCAGCATTCTGACATTCTATCCAGTCGACAATTACTAGTGCAATTTGTTGTTTTTTCACTTCCTTTTCATGTAGATAAGAACCAGGGACAGTAGCAGAGTTCAGACTTGCGAGATTATTTGAGCGTACAAGAGGTAATGCCCCCGTTATGCATGGGATCCATTGCATTTTCACGGGTACACTGGTTTGGCCATTATATCCGAGTAAAATAAAATACTTCATTTGCCTCGGCTTCCAGACCTTTACAATCACTCTTTATCAATTTTTCTAGTCAGCTTTCGTGTTTCATTGGCTATAGAGCGCGGGGCAGGAAAATAAAGAAAAGCGAAGCAGATCCTCAAGAATGAAAGCTTTAAGAGAGAAAAGACGAGAGAAAAGGATGTGAAAACAAGAGACATACACCGAGACAGCGAGAGAGAGAGAGAGAGAGAGAGAGAGAGAGAGAGAGAGAGAGGATGGTGACTGCAGGATGGTCGAGAGGGGGAAAGACGCGCGGGAGGGCGGGCGGGAGGAGATATGAAAAAGTGCGTCATGCATAAGGCGATTCATCTCGTCCGATCGGACACTTTGATTACCGGTTTCGCATTCATGAGGGATTCGCGACGTTCCATTCTTCTTTCTCCTTCTCGCCTCAATTTGTCGACTGATCTTTTCTTTTACTTCTTTATATCTCTCATACACACATCTACTTTTCTTGTATTTTATACCTATGCCCCTACGCGTACACTTGTACTCATTCGTTTCTCATTCCTTTATGAATGCTTTCGTGTTCCTTCCACTTCTTTAACCTTCTCTTCATCCTTCACTTGGAAATTATTACGTTAAGTAATTCATTTATAAGCACACCAGGGATATAATTTTTTTAAGGGATATAATACATTTTTAAGAAGATGATTTAATCCTTCGATAATCTTAATAGAATTTTTTGTATCAACTATCTTTACCAAAATATATCCTATATTTTAATTTATTTCTATTCTTATGTCTATTATTATATTAATTGTTTCAATATCAAGATTATTATCGAGGCGGCTATATTATCATAAAAGATTTTAATTTTTTTTCAATAAACGTATTTCTATTTTATCTTTATATATTATTGATTCTATATCGTTATTTCATATTTAGAAGTTGATAGGACTATGCATTCTGTAATAAATCAATTACCAAATAGTGTTATATTAAAAGTATCTTGAATTCAATAAAAAAGTTTATTTTGACTTATTTCATATATTCCTTTTTCTTAAAAATATTAAATTTATGGAACAATAATCTTTAGTATAAAAATAGAGTGTAAAAATAATGATTTAAAAAGATGAAAATAAGCTCCGCTAATATGGAAACCACGTACATGAATCTAAATTTGCCATCACTTAAAAAGAACTTTGTATTACCTAATAAATGTCCCTCTTTCAAATGCTTAACGTAATTACTAAAATAAATGTGAGCGAAGAACGTGCGACGAAACGCAAGTTTTTTCCTTTACTCTTTGCCGCTGTCTCTCTCTCTCTCTCTCTCTCTCTCTCTCTCTCTCTCTTCTTCGATTCTCTCTTATAGCTTGAGTGACTCGCTTAACTCCCCTCATTAGCCGTGGTGACATCTTGAAGGTGTACTTGCGACAAAAGAAAAAAAGAAAATAAAGTCGTGGAGAAAAATACAGCTGTGGTTATTGGGGGAGCAAACAAGTACTGCAAATCTTGAGAGACGACAAGGAAAAACGAAAAGAACACTTGCTAAACAAATAAATTCCCCGTATCTCTTCTGTTCATTCTCTCTCTCTCTCTCTCTCACTCTCTCTCTCTTACTTCTCCGTGTTTCTTATTTCTTTCTCGCGAAGCTTTAAAAAATGTCAGAAGACTTGGGCGCTTCCGCATTTTCCCATGAGGGACAATATTCTCTTTTCACCCCTATTTCTCTCTCTCTATCTCTCTCACTATCTCTGTCTGTCCTCTTCTCTGGTTGTACGTAATTAAAAGGAATAATGTTGAGTCGTTTCAGTGGATCGAAATTACGGACGAGCTGCGCGGTTACCATATCTAATTAGTACGATAGCGACGATTAAAGCGACTCTTTATACCTTCACTAAGATTGTATACGAAAAATTACTTATTTTGAGACTTCTTTTTTTCTCCTATCCCATTTCATTCTATAATTTCCACTGGAATTGAGATTGTTTTTTTACGAGTTGTCAGTTATTGAATAATCAATTTCTACTCATTATTCTTCTCAATAAACTAAATTTATTATAATTACCTACTCATTTATTTAATGAATCATTTTTCTATTCAGAGGAGAGAATGCTTTTAATTTCTTCCAGATAAATTTTTTTTGCAACATTTCATTATAAAAAAAATTGTTTTTCTTTTTATTATTATTTTAAAGGAATTTGTAAGTTTGTCTGCAATGAAATTCTTATAACACTAATGATATTTAATTTAAAGATTATGGAAAAATACAAGATATAATGTTATATAACTATTAGATATAATTTCATTATTAATCAATATTTCGTATATAATGTATTTAGTGTATATATTATATTTAATATATAGTATATTTCGTATATAATATATTTAGTGCTCGCACTAATATTAAAAGCTCAAAAAATGAAATACGAATATATTTGAATTTAGATTAACAGTAACTAAAGAAGCAGGACGTAAATAATAAAGCTATAGATATTTAGTTACATTTTTAATAATAATATTCAGCCAATTTTTATGTAATAAGTTTCGATGAATTTTGTACGAAGCATATTCAGAAAGTAACATCCGTTTTCAATCTTTAAAATAAAATGGTAATGAAACACAGCAATAAAATGGTAAAAAATCGATTAGCTTTCAAGTACTTTAAAAAAGGTCTTGGAGGCACTTAAGCGTTTCTTTTTCATGGTGAGGGCTCCTGGCTGGCAACGGGCATTTTATTCGATAATTATGCAAATATGGAAATGATGATTGTCGGGCAATGTGTCCTCCGAATATAAAAGGGAAGCTGCTCGCAATTCGGTTATCTTTATGATTCAAAGAGGAAAAAACGAGAAATAAGAAAGCACATCGTGCGCCTCAAGTTTTAACGGAATCGGAACAAAGTCGTGCTCGAGGATATAAAAATTTCATATATTTAAATTTAGATTAATTGCATAGGTTTAACTTATTGTTGTGTTTATGAAGGAATTTTTATTTATATATTGCTATCGACATATTATTTTTAAAATAATTAAATTTATATATATACATTATATGAATGTAACATTGTCTTGTTACTTTTATTACAATATTATAACTAATTTTCAAAAATGATTTCTAAGAAAATTATGAACTCTTATATTTTACTTGTACTTTTTAATAAATATTATGAAATGGTATGGACTATAAATATTATAATAAATTATCTTTATTATATGTATATTATATTATAATTGCATTAGATTCTTAAAAATAATATTAACATTTATTAGTACACATTCAACAAAATTTGTTATTTTTATCAACGTATGTATCTATAATAAAAAAAAATATTACTTTATATATATGGATGCTTCGTTTAATATTTATTAGAATCAATAATTCAATAATTATTATTTCAAGCAATTACAATATTGGATAATAAACGATCAATGCCGTTCCGCTAATTGTATGCAATAAATTTAATCAAATTTCCTGACTGACATGGAATAATATTAAATAATTGCCTATTATCTAAAATCTGATTTTAAAAGGCTTTTTTTGATAAAATAAATGCTTATTTAAGAAATATTAAACGATATAGCTTTAAAATAATCAATAAAATCAATTTCAATATAATACAAATGGGAAGATTTAAAATATAAATATATATTTTTATTTATAGTATTTGTGTTGTTTAACAGTTGTAATTATAATATTTGATCAAATTAATGACAGTCTAGTGCTTGCAGCGTATCCTTTTATAGGTAGAGATATGGTAGAAAATTCAATAGGACTAAATATAGAGGTGATAAGACTCATATAAATATATTGAATGAAGAATATATATTTCATTGGAGCCGTCGTCTGTCTACTTTTCGATTATCGGTTGTAGTTTTGATAAAACCGACGAAATTGTGTCAATTAAAGTTGAATACGGAACGAGTCAGGTACAGGCAGATCGAGTAACAGATGGAATAAGTCCGAGCCTTCTATCACCATACTAATAATGAAGCTATAATTGAAGCTAAGAAGTAATTTGTCATGGGTCTTTGTTTGTTATGTCTTACGAATTGAGTAGACACAAGTCCGGAATGTCAGTAGGACTTTTAATGACCTGTATGGTGATTCGGCACAGCGACAGGTATCATTCGGTAATCAGCACCTCCTCCCATTTAAGTCACATAGCCGGGAAAGTTCGAGTCGTCGTCGTCGTCGTCGTCGTTCAAGCCTTGGAGCTCGGAGGGACATTACCGCTCGCATTAAGTGGTAATGGTCGGGGAGGGAGGGGTAAAACTCGAGGACGGATGTAACGCTCGTAGGAGAGCGACGGAGGCCGGGAGTGGCTTCCGAGCTTGTCTCATTTGCATCGAAACGCTTTTTTTTTTTTTTTTCTTTTATACCCCTATAGGTACAAGCATGCTGACAGTGCGACGACCTGTTCCTGATCTATGTTTTTGTGCAGCGACGAAATCGTCGAATCCGCGAGCTCTACCAGTCAAGTCGCCCAATTTTCTTCATTTTTCATTTAAATCTGATCTTGAAGGTCTTGTTGTAAAAGAGATCGGTGATTCGGGTTTCGGCATAAAAGAGGAAAAGGACGATGTAAAACTGCTCTCGGACTCCTTCTAATCATCGTAATGCTCACATGTTATTTATGCATTCCATAAAGTGCGTTACGCGAACACCACGGAATTTATTATGAAAGTAAAGAGAAGCAATAAATTTTCATTTTTATTCGGCTCGCCCGCTCGCGCAATTTATTACTAATTCATTCGTTTTATATGGTAACAAGCTGAGAAACATAATTATTAAAAATTAATTGAAAGCGTCAAGTAAATTAACTTCCATTTGAATTTTCTTTCGTCTCTAGTTCGTACATATCCTCTTTTAATACGTACTACTTTAAAATAATATATGAAGAGGTTGAATCGTAAATCGATTAAAGTTTCCTACGAATTCCATTCCTTGCGCAAGCCATTCTTACGTATAATCATTTCTAAGTCAAAACTAATCCGCTAATAATTTTAATGTTTTCTTTTTATTATAAATGGAACATTTATAATAAATGGGCTTCTCTGGCATTTAATATATACATGTATACGTATTTATGTATATATTTAAACATATTTATTCAATCGAATGTATAATGACGTATTAATTTTGTTTACAAAATCTATTTGACATCTGAAAGAATTTTACAACTAATTGCTTTTTTTCACGGATTAAAGAAAATCGAAATAAAAGTATTTTGTTCTTAATAACCGTAAGTAGGCCAAACCATGTAAGCTTAAGTATAAATATAAGAATGCATTGAATGCATTGGAACATCGAGTTTTGCCAAAATGTAATTTAAATGTTTTTGTAAATTCGAAGGTCTCACGGCTCTTACTCGGCTAATACTTTATGAAAGTAACATGATAGAGCAAATGGGCGGATCCCGAGAGAAGCCAATGACGTCGCATTGCGTGTCGCGTGTCGTTACGTTGCTAGAAATTGATAAGGATTTCTGATTACGTCGCTTGCAGGCAAACTACCGCCGCCGCTTCCTCCGACACCCTACAGTCTTTCCTACTTATTCCCGCTTGCCCTTTCATTTATTCTTCTTTCTCTTTTTCTCTAATGAATATAAATGGCGCACTTCGTAGTACTTTCAATTATTTTTTAAATTGATCCTTACTGAATCGGATATGCAAAGTATTGCAAAAAATTATCAAAATAAAACACGTCATTCGTGGGTTCTAGTCTCTTTAAATTATTCATTATTACTTCTATATTCTTTGACGTTCTAATAACATAAATTATCTGTTAATTACGCAAAAGCTTTTTCATATGCACATATTGTCATTACATCAATAAGAAGAGAAATGATAAGAAAAATTTGTCATTAATATTTAATCACATGTTTAATAATGTTCATCTTATATTAAAATGTTAGCATAGATTTTATTCAATAAATTTTTATTAGAGAAAATATCTATTACTTATTATTCATTATACTGATTGCTTATAACCATTGAATAATATTATTTATTATCTCTGTATAAAATAAGGGCATGGCCCCGTTTAACTACCTAAAATAGTGTTAAGGGTTGAATATTTTACGTTTTGCTTCTTCATTTATTTTTTGTTTTAGTTTTTATTTCTCTTGAAAAAATTCCTTAATTTATTATAGTTGAAAGTATATATTTATATATTATTTAATTTTAAAGGTTTTAAACTAAACAGTAAATGTATGTTAAAATGTTTGATTCTTGCCTACGTCTATGAGATATGATGGATTATTAAATAGAATGGGATTATATAGGTTTATTTAAAAAAAAAAAAAAATCTAATAACAGATAAATTTTTTTACAATAACAACTATTATTTATTCATAGGTAGTAATATGCTGAATTATATGAGTAGTCTCGATGATCTTATTACGCTAATTGGCGCATAAATACAGAAATGAAAATGCTTTATTGCTCGCCGACAATCGTATTCATTTTTATTATACATTGAAGAGCAAAAGTCTCACATCATATTAATTACAAAAGAATTACATTTATATAGTTCTTTCGAGTGGCCGCGACGACTGATTCATAAGTATTTAACTCGGAATAAAAGATATGCAAGAAATATCGCAAGTACAGTGAAAATTTTGTCAATGCGTAAAATGACGGTGGACGACACCCTTTTCAAATCGTCGTGTAAAAGTGGGGTAAGGGCGTCGAACAGTTTACCGATTGCCGGCGATCGGCGACTTTGGACGCTTTATATTTCATGTTTTTTCTTTTCTTTCAATATGGATTGTACGTGTCTTTGTAGAAGGATAATGAGATGCGCGTTGATACGTTGTAATTGTGTAGTTATACTAACTACTGATTTTTTCCTCTATCCTTGATGTACATATATGCCCTTTTCACGCATATGCGTATCTCCGCTTATACAAGTGCACGTTTAGTTGATATTTGTATGCTCGCGTCTATGTGTATGCGTTCGAGACCGCGTACCTATACATGCATGTGGGTATGTGGCTATACGTTTTGATTGTGTACATAAATGTTTACCGGTATGATGAGTATACCGGTATGTACATAAATGTGGCCGGTAGGATGAGAATGTTGGTTTTGACGGGGGCGGGTGAGGGGTCGAAGGAGGAGGACGAGGAGAATGAGGAGGAGAGAGAATATAAGGAGTAGGTACGTGAGCACTTATTCGCGTATGTATTGCACAGGGGCGCATGTGAGTAAAATGGCGATGGCAAATATCGATCAGCTATCGGTGATTAAATTCTCGATTTCTACTTTATATTTTTTCTAGTCGGGCTTAGCCGATACCTAGACGTACGCTATGATTACGTGAACTTTACAATACAAGTATGCTTTATTCCTTAAAACTAAAAGACTTTGTACACGGATGATAAACAGTAAGCTTCCACGCCTAGCATCGACCGACGTGATTTTTTCTTCTTCGCGCAACATTAATACTTCTTCTATGATGATAAATATTCCTTTGGTAGCTAAGTTCGATTAAATTAAAATGTTGAGAGCTTCATTTGAATTCTCTTCAATTCGAGTTACGTAATATTGAAATCTCAGTCATAATGTATACTGTATATCATTCTTGATTTTATGTATTTTCTATAATAAATTAAAAGTAAAATAAAAGAGGCTATTAAAATAGCTTTTAGAAATAATAAAGAATAATAAAACTTATATATTTATCGAATAGATATATTTTTTTTAATTTTTTTTTGCATTTAGTTTTATGTGTAAATACGTTTTCCTAATTAAAAATAATAACAATGAACAATAAAGGGCGATAAGCTAGAAAAGGAATATTAATACGAAAAAAGCTAATAATTAATAATGAGCTAATAAAGTTCTGATTAAAAAAGATTCTAATTAACATTTTGATTTCAATATAAATTTTTTTTAATACCCTCTTCGGATGGTTACAAGGGTTCGCGGTGCTTCAATAGCCGAATTTTGAAAGTCACGGTCGATCTTTCAATCGCTTAGCGTGCGAAGAAGAAAAAAAACTTCCGCCGATCGAGACGAATGAAAGGCGGATTGGTGTCACACGCATATAGATTAGACATATTCCTCGTAAATAACTGTGTTATTTATTTGTTTAATTGCCTAAATTCATATATTGGCTTGAAAACTTCCCTGGAATTCCCAATCTTCGCTACATGCGACCCTCTTTCTTTCTCTAAAACGCTAATTCGCTTCCGCTTCCCTTTTTCTTTTTTATTTCATAATATGATACACAATTCTCTCGAACCTTGAATCGATCGAAGCGAATCGAATTCGCTTTTAGAAAGACTTACTTTAATTATTTTTTGTTTATTCCTTTTCATTCTTCGCTTTCTCCTAATTTGCGATTCATCTTTTATTCTATATATGCGTACATTCACATGGACTTATGCACCCGCAATTAAGCACACGCGCCCATACACACGCACACGAAGACACGCTGACAACACATGTTTATGCATATGCGCAAATCCAAGTTCATTTATGTATACGTACTCTCATCGAAAATCCAGTCATTTAAAAAAATCATAAGCTAATCTATAAAGGTTTATTTTTAAATGTCTAGAACGAAATGTACGAGGAAACTTTTTATTCTCTTTTCCTCTACCAATATGATTTTTTCTAGAATTCCTAGTTTTTAAATTATACTTTAATTCAGAACGATCCTTTTTCACTTCTTCACATATTTTTTTCTCTCGAAACTCATTGATTTGCATTTTAATGAATTAAAAAATAAAGTAAATAAATAAAAAAATAATAATAATCATAACGACGACGACGATGATGATATGAACAAATGAGTTGATTACAATGAATTCTAAATGAGCAAATGAGTGGAGTATCATTTTATTTATATCTTAAACTATAATGAGCTAACTATTTTATTCAATTTCCTTTAGAATGTATAATCGCTTCTGTCTTAAAATTTTTTCTAATTTATTACTTCTTATTTATTTAAAAATGTTACTAGGAAACCATACAAATGCTCTCATTTGCTATCTCTCTCACTTTGTCGCGCTCTCTCAGTGTAACTCCGACGATATTTTGTTCATCTTGTTCTCGTTCATTCTCTCATTTAATCTCGATAAAGCAGTCTTAATAAATATCTCTCTTATGTCTTTTGCACTCTTTTCACTTTTCCCTATTGTATTTGATCTGTCTCGTACTTACCCGATACGATCAACTTGAATATCTTTCGCTTCTCACTCTAATAAATTGTTTTCGGTATTTTTTGACATTTACGAATGTATCCCCCCTCTCTCTTTCTCCACCCTCTCTCACTCTCTCTCTCTTTCTCTATCTATCTATCTATCTGTTATTTTCTTCTCCTTCGCCCGTCCCCTCTCGTCATCCTCTTAGATCTCCATCGTTCTCCCTTGTTCCCCACATACGCATACATCCATAAATGTACGCACGTGCACCAAATCTATATATATATATATGACTGTGCGTATGCTTTTAATATATGCATATGATATTTATACGTATTTATAATATTTTCACTTATGCAGAATGTATTCGCTCATAGTTTTTCGTCTAAAAGATACATTTTCCATTATTGAACGTTATTCTGACATCATGCACAAGACCGACGAAGGTTTGCCGAATGCCGAATAACTCAATCCCTCTTGGACTTAACTGCAGGTTCCGCTCGCACGGTTTTTGATATGGTCTTCTTCCGGCGTCGGTCTAGCGGAGCTTCAACATCCATTTTCCGTGTGCGAATTTCTTACTCGATCACCTCCCTCTCACGCTACACCCCTCCTCGATCTCATTTATTTACCTTTCAAAGTATATAACACAGTGCCAGAACTCTCAGCACCGCGTTTATCAGGCTTCTGCCGAATGCGATCACTTCTAAGTTGCGCTCGTGAATAGAACGGAATTCTTGTAGTAACCAGCACGTGACTCTGAAATACCCAAAGCAAATAATCTCCATTTAATAACGTTCATATATACATACATATGTATATAGAATTCGTACTATAAATTCGAACTATAAATCTGAATAAAGATCATTGCAGATTTTATAAAACCTTTTAAATCATTTATCTGTATATAAAGTCTATGAATTCTCGAATACTTTATTTAAGCTTAAAAAGGCTTAGCTTATATGATTCAATGCAACGAAGTTTTTATAACGATCATTTATTTAAAAATAATATTATTCTCGTAATTTAATTCTAGCTTATTGTCGATATTTTATAGAATTCTCATATAGCATTAATATTATTTCAAAAACAAGATAAAAATTTTATTATTGTTAAATATAAATTTTCCATTATGCAGATTAGTAATTAGACATAAGTTGCGACTACTTTAAAATTAAGAATCAGGTATTAATTTTTAAACAGGATATTCAATTATGGAATATTAATGAATAAGGATAATCATTATGCGTTAATTAGTTGATCTAATATGTTTATTTGGTGTTGCGATTGAAATGTGATCTTACTTCAATTTATTATAAAAAATATTTAAAATATTCATGGAGTGAAAAAGTATTGAAATAGTATTTTAAGGAACTTATAAAAGTAGGGTCGATGAAAAAAATTTTCAGCTATAATATAAAATCGAGTGCGTGAATTGAACCGTCATAGAGGGTAGGATAAGGAGGGGGAGTTGGCAGAGAAAAAAGAAGTCGTAATATCGTAAATTGGTTCTAGGTGTATTAAAGTACTAGGATCGAATGAATGGAGACCATCGGAGACTTGTCATCATCAGGAATGGCGCCCGTTCTTCGAATACGCCTCGGCAAAACTCGTTTTGTAAACATCGATTTAAACGATTAAATTAAATATCATTTATAATTCGTCTCTTACTGCAGATTTGACGAAGATGTATAATTACTTTTGATCGCGCATTCATGATTATTGAATCCTATTTGTCTTACCATCATCCAATTTTTAGAATTATGAACATTTCTCAGAAACACTGCTGGTACACATCTCTCTCTCTCTCTCTCTCTCTCTTTCTCTCTTCATTTTATAAAACTTTATTTTTTACTGCTCGCACTCCGAGTTTAATGTTCATTTCAACTTAGTACAAATCATTAAGCGATCATTTTTTTGAACTGTCTAAATCATATCGTTTTGAGCTTGCGATGATTATTATGGAAACCACTTGTTTATCATTGAATTTTTCATAAATAAAACCATGAGTTTCCTGAATCTCATCCCAGAAGCAATATTTCGAGAATAATTTAGATCGCTTAATGTTATTGGTTAATAATTATACGGAAAAAAGGTCAAATGAATTAAAATTAAAAAAGAGTCCAGGTGGTATGAGACTAGTTTCTTAACCCCGGATCGAAGATATCCGTAACAAAGAATAATAAATGCTAGGCAAAGTTGAGAAAGTTGATTTACCTCCTATCGCAAAGAAGGAAATTTCTTGTCCGTCGAAGTATGGAGCTTTAGCTCGATCTTCATTTAATTGAAATTTTTGCGGAAATCACACTCAACAAAAAATAGCTCTCTTGAAGCTTACTTAGAGTAAAGCCGGGTGAAAGAGAGCCTCCGTCTTCCTGAAAAGTTTTCCGGGCCACTTGCAAAATGATCGCGATAGTTGCTTTTTGTCCCGGTGGAAACTTGGAATGAAGCTGGGGGCCAGAGTAAGGACCAGTATGAGCCACCGGAGTTAAGTATAGAGGATCCGGTACTCGCTTCGCGATAGCTTCTCTTCACAAGAAACGCAAGAAAAGCTGAGTAAGCAAGTTATGGCCTCACGAGTTTCTAATTAAAGATCAAACTTGGATTTCGGCTTACAAAGCTCTACCTGACCCCAGTTTTTCACCGTGAGCTCTCACGGTGAAAAACTGGGATCTCGATGCACTTTTTCGAATTTCCTTATTCAACCCCCTCCAACGATTCTTATTCTACTCCATATGGATTTTTATATTATTCTTTGCAAGTGCTACAACCTCAAAGTTTCGGCATTATTTATTATGATGATATCGTTATTTATTACTATAAAGGATTTCATGGAATTAGGGGTGGGGGAAGCAAGAAGTTGCGCTTGTATGTCTCATATTCGTTGTATGAAATACGTCTCTAGAGAGATTTGTTTTGTAACTATACTCCTAACTGAATACTTGTACGGTTTCTTAACAGAATATGATAAATATCGTTTAACCGTGTTCTAGAAACTTTTGCTACTGTATTAGTGGGTAAATTAGCTAATGAAACAAAAATTTATAACGCTAATTAGTTCAATTATATTTTATAAAATTGTGTAATTTTCAGTCTTAAACACAAGTTAAAGTATGGGTTATTATAAAATAAATAATTTATTTCAATTGTAGTTATACGCTTACTTTCATTGTACTAACAGATTATACAAATCTTTCAGAATTAATGTACAGAGTATTTTTAGAAAGAAATCTTAATATTTATTGTTATGGCTTGTAAAATATTAATTTTTATATTATAATGAAACGGAAGTTAATATTTGTAATTAAATTAATTGATTTCATTATAAATTAACTAAATAGATAATTTTGCATATGTAAGTAAATTGGATTATGTCAATTTCCGTTGATAATGTTTGAATTATAAATCATAAATGCTTTTACGCACTGAAGAAATTTCAAAAACATTAATTTAAAACCTAAAAAAAGTATGAGGGCTAGTAATTTCTCATATGTGAAATAGTATAATTTATGAAATAGAATGCAAAATAATTATTATAACATATAATTATATTATTTTATATTATACATATACATAATTATAAAAAGCTCCGTCTAATTAACAATTCGTCAATTGAACATTAAGCTAGATAACGTAAGAAAGAGTTAAATAGGATAAGATGGCGTAAAGAAAAATTGCAAAATATTAACGCACCTTGAAGTGGAGACTTGACTTGATCCCTCTCGGTCGCTGGATGCTGGCGCGACTTTCTTTCAAGCTCGAACTCCGCCAAAGACTCTGGAAAATAAAAAAAGAAAAAGGACCGATTAATCAAAATAAAGAGCGAAGTTTATTAAGAGTCAATTAGGTAGGTGGGGGGGGGGTAAGGGAGAATTTAATGAAATTCCTATTGAATATGGAGCCTGGAAAGAATATAGCTCGGACATTCGTATGTTAAGTTATCGTTAAAAACTGGTGGTCTTGAATAATTTTCGACTTGGGGAACAAAGATCCAAGCGGAGCTTTATTGTCAATCAAAGAACCCGCGAGGGCTTAAGCTCGGGATCTGGGACGACGGAGCATTTGCTGAAACCAACTAGACACAGACTTAGAGGAAGGACGGCGGCCGAGGGAAGGTCACGGCGGGTCGGACAGGCTTTACCTGCGAACGGAAAAAAGAGTCGGGTAGATATTCGCGGGGGATGAGGGGAAGATACGAGTAATTAGTCAACGCTAATTAGTCGACTGAACCAAAGAGGGATAATACCAAGCGGGTGCTGGAACTTGGGGTTGACGCTTGGTGTGGCCGGGAAAGGGGAGATTTGCCCACTGAATTCCACAAGGATTAGCCGCGCGGGGGCGAAAACTGGAAAATGTCTCTTTAATGGCATTACCAGAGGAGAGCGTTAACTCGTCCAGCTAATCGCGCTCGCACTCGAGATCCGATTTTACCGGCCCTCTGGGCTCTCTACTTTCTCCTCCCCCTACTCAGCATCCCCTTCAACTCCTTCCTCCCTTCTACACGCGATCTCGTTTTTTCCGACTTCGCCGAATCGATAAGAATTTTCAGGCCTGAATCTTAAGCCCATTTCTGTTTTTTTTTTCTGTATTACTCGTTCATTCGGTAGACTCGTACGGATGGCTACGTTTGAGCCTTTTCATCTACGGTTGAAATAATCAGGGCTAATCAATCGCGCGACAAAGTGACACGTTATTAACGCATTGCCTCTTCTATCAATACACACATATACAATACAGATATATGAATAGTTTTTCTTATTCTTAATTTAGCCTATGCGCAATAGAATTATGTTATTGATACAATAATATTAGAAGCAGACTAGAATTACACTTTAATTTTACAATAAGATTTTTAAATTAAAAATGAATATTGTATCTCGTTTATTAAATTATTGCATATCTGGACCGACAAATATTTAATAATTTTATAATTGCGGGTCGTTTATCAATTTTTTATATTGAAATACCGCAGTCGTATTTAACGCTTGGTAGAATGAGTATTCAAAAATAAGAACGTAAGGGAGTATTGAATTAATCATTCGCACGAGTGATTAATCAATCTCGCAGCCATAAGGATTATTTTATTACCGTAGAGTAATGAATGAATTTTCAGGTTATGCCGTTTTATAGAAATTACGGCTAGTTGTAATAACTGAGGGAGGCTGCGCGAGTAAGATGAGCTTAAGAGTGGTTATAGTCAAATACAGTGGAAATATTTTGAAGTTAGTGGATGGTAGAAGAGGATGGAGTGTGTCGTTTCGAGCAATGCTGAATTTCACGACTATCAAAGGGTGGACCACGGTCCGGTTAAATTGTCCGAAACAAGGAAGGAATATCCCGCGGGCGAGGACAGATCGAATCGAGAAGCGTGAAATGCCACCTCCTTAGGCAAAGAGAAATAGTAAAATACAATTGCCAAAGCCATTAAGTTCCATGTTAACTGTACGATTTTTTTGTCAGATAAATGTGTTCTAATCGAAAAGTATATGCGGACCGTGTCTGCTTTGCCCGGGGAATAAGAACAAGGGAGGGAATACTATGGAAAACTGACAAAGCTTTTCAAGACTTTAGAGGCAAAATATATGCATTTTGATGGAGATCTTGAACAAAGTAGAGCATTAAGCTGCTAATAAAGGATTTTCTTTTATTCACAAGTAATATTAAATCTAGTGGGGAGTTAAAAAAATTTGATTTTTAACCCGTTAATACATACCCGTTTTCAAGAAATATTCTATAAAGAAGCTTGTGAGGTTATCAATTTAAACATAATATAAATGTAATATAATAGTTATCCCTACCGTAAAAAGCACAAAAACCGTTGTATTTCAATCATGTAAAAATAGAGGAAATTTTATAATGTAAATCAATTGATATTATCTCTTAGGATTTATTATAATCTTACATTGACTGAAAATTAAGTGAAATAAATCGTAATTTAATAATGAAAGTTTTGTAACGTTATTTTATTACATTAATATAAACGGAGGCACAGCTCGTTAATTTGACGCGTGTATTTGCCCGTATTAAAAAAATATATACTTAAATAGAAGAAAAAAAAATTAAGTAATAAAAAAAAATCGATACACGTAGGAACACACGAGAAGAAAAGCGGGGCAACGAATTTCCTTCAAATTTTAAGGGCTCTGTCTTGTTGGGTATACGTAAGTTGCCCCCGCGCCGTTATCCTCATTCACTCACGCCCTCTCACTCTCTCTCTCTCTCTCTCTCTCTCTCTCTCTCTCTCTCTCGCTCTCTATCTTTCTTTATCTATCATGAGTGCGAATGCTAAAACCTCGAGTAACCATGTTTCCGTTTAACCAGTGCCAAAATTACTTCGGCCGTCCTTATTCGCTTTTGGCGCTGCTCCGAGTGTCGTCGTCCCTTTGATATCCAAATGACAATTTAACTGCTCGGAGAGATGTAGGTGCTACGAATACTATATACAACCGCTTATAAGAGAATACAATGTTGGTTTTGTAAATTCAGTCAACGACGTTTTGTACAGGGACCTTTCTCCTTATATTTTATAATCTTTCATTTCTAACTCCTTGCCACTATCTAATCTTCTTCTTGTTTTCGGTCATATGACATTTCATTCCTTTATATGCAAATTCTTCCAAGAATTTTAGCATATATACAGGATTTTTTAAAAAAAAATTTCTTCTATCTTGTGTTCCTAACATATTTTTCGTATTCATAATTTTTTCATAATTTTCTAATATATATTTTATTAATTGATACTATAACTATTTCAATTTATCAATGATTTGAATTATTTGAAAAGTCTGCTTGTTATTAAATTTTAAACCTCTTTACATACTCAAGCACTAAATCAAATTGCTTTAAAGCTTTTATGAATGATAAAAAAAATTTTAGTTTCGCATCTTTTAACATAAATAAATACAAGTACTTTAAAATGTTTATAGAAAGAGAATAAATAATCTCTAAAAGTTATATTAAATAATAATTAATAAATAAAAGATAATTTAATAATTGCTCCATATCAAGAATGTAATTTTTCTATAAAACATAAAGCTAATCTCGATAAAGTTATTAATATATTGACGAAGACGAAAATAATGCCAAGTTTCACATTAATTTGATCATGTTCCATGATTTATATTAATTAGACACGAATTAGTATTCAAACATTGTTGCGTGATTAATAGTATTAAGCCTGAATGTCAGCCTTAACTATTTCAATTATGGACTATAAATGAATAAAGATAATTAATAATGTGTCAATTCATATAAATCCTGTTGTACAAAAAGAAATTTTAATGACACGTAATAGGGAATTACAAGCGGTTAGCCAAGGTAAAAAGCAAATTAATTTCATAAATTGAATAATATCGAGGACAGGGATCAAGCAGCTTATTTACGCTTTTAGTAATCTTCTTATATCTTGACCTTCGGCATTAAACCAGCATTGTTATACAGAAACCATTGGCTATTTATTTGCATTTTATCATAAAGCAGTTCGAGATGAATAGACGGGTTCAGGATGTTTAAGTCAGTTTATTTATTATAGAGGGTTTGAAAAATATTAGCAAAATGAAGTTGATGGAGTACCATATGCGTTTAACACGATAGTTTTTGAAGCTAAAGTTAAGAAATAATATTCGTCGAACTCGAAATCTCGTGGAGCATCTAACAGATCTTCTGGTTCTTTATCTCCTTCCCGAAGTGTATCCGATTCTTCCGCTTCGTCGTCAGTATCATTATCATCGCCATCGTCGTCTCCTTCTCCCTTCTTCATCACGAGAAATATTTGAAAAAAGAGAGATCGGCGACTAATAGTTTCGCTACTCGTCTTACACACCATGACAAATTGGCCGGACAATGGAAACAATTTCAAGTCCTGGCTTCGGTACTTGGCCAAACTCACTCAGTTTTCATCGCGATTTCTTAAACGATTGGCATTGTGTGTCCCTCAAAAAAGAAAAAAAAAAAAGAAAAAAAATGAAAAGAAAAAAAAAGGATAGGTGATTAAGGGGCTGCGTTGTTGGCTGATAGGTAGCAGCCAACCACTTCGTCAACTTGCCGTCCTTTTTTATTCTCTTTCCTTTCATTGACTTGATAGCGCCTTCCAGTCCTTATACCCGACTGCTAGAGTGTCTATGACTCTGCATTTATAGTGCGGGCGCGTAATTAACTTGGACACAATGCAACGCAGCCCGCTTTATACGGATGCCAGGCAAAAGAAATGGACAGCCACGACGATAATGGCGAGGATGACGACGACGACGATGACGACGACGACGACGACGGCGGCGACGACGACAACGAAGACGACGACCATGGCCGTGGCCATGGTCACGACTACGACCACGAACATGACGATGACGATAACAGCGACGACGATGACGACGACGAGGACAACGACCATAACAAGCTAGCCGAAAGCTAAAGATGGACAACTATCGCCAGACCCTCCGTCCCACAAGTGCTTAATCTTTCTCACTTTCTCTAACCCTACCTCTCTCTCGATCCCAGAGAATACGAATCACCGGGATTTAAATTACTTTGGATTAAAAATTTGAGAAAATAAAGAAGAGATCCGATAAGCTTCTATCCTTTTTCGCGTTTCATCCTCTATTTTGATCCTCTTCGTTCCGATGAGCTGCTTTTTTCCTTTTACAAACTGAACTTTATTTCGCGAACTTCAATTCATTTCCGTTTACTAAACATTTTGTTTAAAACATTAAAGGGATTTGATTTCTCTATTTTTTTATTCTTCATATTAATTTTATAAAATTGCACACAATAAATAAATACGGTTTTTCAAATGCTCTTTAACTTAATTTCCATAAATTATACAAAGATCAAATTATTTCTTTATGCAATATTTTGTATTAATAAAATTTTTAATACAATTTAATTCAAATTTGGGCACTTAATGTATTTAGCATAATGAAAAATTTAGTAATAATTAAATTAGGTAACTTCAATACGTTTTAAATGTATCTTTAAACAAGAAAAAGCTAAAAAATTGTGAAACTTAGAAAAAATATGTGAGTTTCTTCTATCACGGGAAACGTAATGTACTTGATGAGCAAAGAGCAAATTACAAAAATCATGATTCTTAACAGAATTTCATACATATCGAGCTACAAAAATGAAATAAGACACGGGAGATTATTCTCCTGGGTTCTTGGCAAACTTTTGGAATAAAGCTTCAAATAGATATCATATACATATCTGCTATACGAAAACGAAAGAAGTAATTTGAGTACAATATCATATATCAGTAATTAGTAAAATTCTCCACGGTGGCGCATATGCATTGGAAAAGAATGGGGATAAAAAGATGAGGGAGAATGTGATTTCTAATGGCGATGTTAAGATTTTTTAATGTTTTAAGCTTTATATAAAACGAGAATTGGCAACGAGAACCTTTACTCCTTAAAAAAGTTACAAGCCAACCATGAAATTGTATAAATCAAAGAAGAAAGGAAGCGGAAGGCATTTAATGGAACCAAGACCGACATAAAGAGAAAAATAGTGATAATATGTTGTCTGAATAGAACGTAATGGAAAGAATTTTGAGGTTTCCCCTTTTAGATGAGACTCTGAAGAAATCATACATCATCCAGACCTTATTTCAAACAATCATTTTTTGTAATACGTACGGAATTAACACATTCAGCATTCTAATTTTCGAACGCGAACACTCTTACTGGATTATATAAATAATTTTATATTGTCAAAAAATACTAGACTAGTGATACGTACAATGATATAACAGAAGATATATGAAAAATAACAGGCATATATAAAAAAAAAATCCGAAGAAGCTCTTTAATTATTATGAATGGTTAATCCATCTTTGATACTAAAACATGTAAAATAGATGTAAAAATTACTTAAAACTATACTTAATATAAGCGCTTTATAATTTAATTCAAAAATACAATTTTTAAATATTTTAAATTTTATATTCTTATGTTAAAATTATAGAATAAATAATAAGTGCGTAAAACTGTGATATAAAGCTGCGATTAATAATTATGCAAAAAGTAATGTAATTGAAAATGTATTAAAAATATAAATGAGAAATAAAAAATATATACATATATACATATATATATATATAGTGCATTATATTCATTATATATAATAAATTAAAATTGTGCTGGTAAGCCAATGCATCCGTGAATGGATGAAGCTAAATGGGAACGAATCTTCATGTCTTATAATTTCAAATTTCTGCAGACAGTAATACTTATGTTTTACATTGAACCCACTTCTTGATCTTCAGAGACGATTTATACTTTTCATTATGTTTCTTTTTTTATTTCGCCCTTAACTATCGGAGATTATTCTTCTTATTCTTTTTTCTTTTTGCTTTCTTTCTGTATATACAAAAAATAATACCAACAACTTTATTTCATTTATTCAACAATTTCCTTTTATTTTTATATAGAGAATTTTCTATCATATACATTCATGGAATTTGATACTTTAGAGCTTAAATTTTAATATCTTAAAAAAAAATATAATTACAAGTGCTTCGTAAGACCGATGTTACGTTTTATCAATAGATTTAGTACGGAGCAGAAAATGCAGTAGAAATTAAATTGACAAATAAGGGCAAATAAAATTTATTATTTAGAGATTGATGTTTTATTTTAAAGTAATGACTAATTGAATATAAAATGAATTGACTAAAAAATTCACATAATATATTTTTCTGCAATAATTGGTTATCATAGGGTACAGATAATTTAATTGCTACTGAAGCCATGAATATACAGACGTTCGGTGGAAGCTTGAGATTATTTTCCGCTTAGTTGTACTGACTGGTCTTTTGCGATACAAAGAACTCATCTATTACCATTTTTAACCAGTGCAGTATAGAAGGAATATAAATGCCTTTGTTTTTTTTAACGAATTAATTATAATTTCTACTACAATTACTTCGTTGACGTTCAATCGAACTGACATTGGAGCAGGAGAAAGTTTTACCGCATTCGAAGTCGCACTGAATAATATTTAACAAATGTATTCATACTGGATACTTTAAAAGTGTAAATACATTTGTATTTTAATACCAGCTTTTCAATTAAACGAAGAAATTAAAAAAGCTTGAGCCTAAGGTATTTATTAATCCTGTTTAAATAAAAGGGAGAGACAACTGAGAAAAGATGGCATTATAGTTACGTAATTCTTTCTTATAATAATAATAATAATAATAATAATAATAATAATAATAATAATAATAATAATAATAATAATAATAATAATAATAATAATAATAATAATCTGTGGAAAGCTTGTGAAAATGTAATGCATATTTGAAATATAAGAATATTTATATTAGGTATTTTTAAATATATATGTACAAATTAATAGTTATTTATGTAAAGTAAATTTCAGACAGAAATTTTAAATAATTTTTGGTAACAATTAACTTTATTAAAATATAAGTTTCACTAGCATTAGATTTGAATTACCGCAGTACTAGAGATTGTATTTGATACTAAAATAAATGAAGCTTCGTTAGAAATGAATGCAGTATAAAAATTACATGGTTCATGGAGCTAAGTTCATCGTTTGAATGTGGGAGTCTAGGGATAAAAGGAAAATGAAAGCCGAGTATCGTTTTCCCTGAGAGTAGGAGGTTACGCTCCGAAATTATTGCATATAAGTCTGAATATTAAAGTATGCCGGTTAGTGCCTTGTGCGGAAGGTACATGCGAGGGAAACGAGAGACTGCTTCTACCTATCAGTAGAATATAGGAGTTACGAAACGCGTGAGAGACGGAGACCGCAAGCAGAAGCTAAGGGCAAAAACCGAAACATTCGATGGAAAAGAAAGTATATTAAAAAACGAGAGAAAGGGTATAATATATTTTGAATATAAAGAAACGAAAAAAATAATTACGAATTGACCATTAAACATGATAATTATGCAGACGTTATAAATAAATTTGGAAATTTCTTACATATAAATCTTGATTTTTATCAATTATTGCAAAACTTGAGTGTATAAAAGTAAAAATATAGTATTAACTAAGTTAGAGATTGAAGAGAATGAATTGAGATATTGAAAGCTATTAACGATATTGATGAGCATTCAATGAATAATGAAGAAGCACAAAATTACTCTAGAGAGAGGAGATGAGCGCGCGAGGGAAAGAGATAATAAATAAATTAATAATAATGTTTGCCTGTATAATTTTATTGAAATTAGGTCGGAAAAGAAGTATTGCAAATAGTGATTTCAATACAAAATCTATAAAAAATGATGAGGAAGTAGTGAAAAATAATACGTAAAGTCGTAGGTCATATCGTGCTTTTGAATATAAAAATATAAAAATATTGAAGATAAAAGAAACAAGTAAAAAACAAGGAAAATGAATAGGCAGGGAAAAGGAAGAAGTCACGAAGCAGGATGAGGAGGAGAAACGAGGAGCCATAGAGATGAAAGGTAACAATAGCCAGGTAAAGGAAATTAACCTAGGCAGAAAATATGATAGATGTGCGTAAGCTGCAGATGGCGCGGTCTGTGCCCGTGTGGGTCATGGGTTCGGTGGGGTGCGTTGGGGCAGGGGGAAGCGAAGGACGAGGAGGACGAGGAGGAGTAGGAGGAGGAGGCATGAGTTAAGGAAAATGGAAGGTGAAGAGTTGGGGACCGCGCGTATGCGTGTACGCGCGGGCGTGGTAGGGGGCGGGTGAGAGGAGGTGGGCGCGAGGTAATATGAAAGGCAGCTGAGGCAGACAGGTAACGCCACCGAGAGCTAGGTCGGTCGTCGGGGAAATTACGACAGCGGCAGCTCCTTCCTTCCTATAATCGCCCAGAGATATGCGTAAAGTCTAGATTACTAACGGCGGCCAGCGGTTCTCCCTCCATCTCGGAACGAATTTGGATCCGTGGCGCCCCTGCAGAAAACTTCGTATCAAAGATTCGTATCACTGTTATGCCCCGGGGGCTCGTCGAATCTCCGGAACGGCTGGTGGGAGACGCCGGCAATGCCGTCAACGGGGATGGTATTGATGGTATCGACGGGCCCTGAAAAACCCCCATCTGGTATCGCGAATTTCTTCGAAAATTGTCCCACCACTTATGATAATGATAATGATCTATGAATTTTGAAGGAGCCCCAAGTATAATTCATATCGTGTGCACGGGAATGCCAGAATCTCGCTATTTTTACGAGTTAATCATTGCGCGGAGGTTGCGGATCCTCGGTACCTCCGACTCTTTGCATCACATTCTTTGATGATAAAATGAAATGGCTAGAAACCGGGAAGCGCGGTCGATTGGAGGGAGATGGGGGTGGGGTTTGCTGTGCGTCCTTTCATGCTATTCCGGAAATCATGACTCCGAGACTCCGTGTCGGCGGTTCCCTCGCGACCTCCTAAGTGCCCACCTTGGACGGCGTTGATCTTACTCCCTGAATACCGGCACCCAGCATCCCCGACGTTGTTTATTGCAAATGGATTCCGCGTTACTGAGCCTCCCTACCGCATCACAACGCCTTTAACGCCAACCTTATGACGTTGAGTGTATCACGCGCATACATAGTTAAAAGAGATCACACTCAAGGAGCCGCTCAACATTGGCTCCTGGTTCTTTCAACTTTTTTAGTTTCCGAGGAGTCGGCGTGGGAGAGGGATAAAGTGCCTTTTTTGTCGCGACGTCTATGAGAGTCTCGCGCTTCACGATCTCATTATTTATTTTTGCTTCTTGGCAGTTTTTTTTCTTTCTATTACATTTTTTTTTTTTTTTTTTATTAAAGATGAAATATGTTTGAAAAAATTATCACCGTCTCTCGCGATCCAATAGCGAATAAATTCGTCTCCTTCGCTCTTTCCAGCAGAATTTAATTATGATTTAGGATTTTTGACATTCGATTGATAATCTTGAGCAATTTTTGGCAGTAGATCTTATATTAATAACATCTTGTATTAATATTAATAAAGAAGTCGCTCTTAATGTGCCGCGATGTCGCCATAGACCCGCAAACATTACTGTTTTCAGAATACCTGACAACTGGTATACACTAGTCAGTCGTGTGGTATAAACTGAATTAATTATTGCGACTCAAGGGCACAGGCATGCACTCACCCATATACCCCCCACCTCACCCAAGCGTTAAAACAGCATTATTGTACATTAACGAGAGTATGTTGTTTCGTACTACAACCTAATACCAATTTGCTAATATGGTGCTTGTAAATCGGCAAAATGAATCAAATCGTCGATATATATATATATATATATATATAAAAGATGAAAAATTAAAGTATAATTGAAGTAACTAATAAAATGCCAGCATAAATAGGAACGGAGCCAAAGATATATACTTACGGAAGAAGCATTTATTTGTTTGCTTTTTGAAATATTTTAGATCTGCGTGGAGAGCCTCGAAAAAGGCTTGTAATTATTCGGCAATTAATGACGGACGAATTGATTTCTCGATTGCGAACCTTGTTTTTATTTTTATTCTTTTTTCCCCTCTTTTTTTTAGTTCGACAGGCCAGAAGACGAAAGAAAAATTGAGTGGATCCTGATACGCGAACGCGATTATGCTCGTTGGTAGCTTTTCAAATAGAAAACGAGTCTTCCTGTCGATTTAATTCAGAAGAGCGAAAAACATAATACCGATATTCCCCTACATGACTCTTTTTTTATGTAATTTTGCTTTAAAGAGATTACGCTCCTCCAGCCGCCAGGAGCACATTATTATTTGCTTAAATCCTTGCTATCAATGCATAGGGAATCCATGACGAAAAGAAAAGAAAAGCGAGGCTCATTAAGAATCCGCTTAGCCCGACTATTAACTACTAGTTCTTAACTGGATTTAGTTTATCGGCTTCTCGAGGGTGAAAATCAGATCGCATGAAAAATATTAATTCATTCGAAGGGGAAACTAACCTTGGTAATTTTGCCAGAAGGCGGTGGCTTGACTGCCGATGAGGTCGAGTCCGCTGTAACCCCATCCGGGCTTCTCGGGTGTAGGAGGCTGCTGTTGCTGCTGCTGCTGTTGGTGTTGTTGTTGTTGCTGCTGCTGCTGCTGTTGTTGTTGTTGTTGTTGCTGCTGTTGAGTGGAAGACCTAGCGCTTGTCTGCGAGGATTCCCTGTATTGATGGACCTGAACAGCCTGCTGTTGCTTCTGCTGCTGTTGTTGCTGTTGCTGCTGTTGTTGCTGCTGTTGTTGCTGCTGCTGTTGTTGTTGCTGTTGTTGCTGCTGCTGGTGATGGTGACTGGATGACTGGGAGGTAGAAGACTGAGAGCCTTGTGTTGGCTGGGGTCCGGACTGCGAAGAGTGAGCCGGCGAGTCCTCCCGGGGCTCACTCGCACTGATCCTCGAGGCATCCACACTTACGATTTCTGCGACATAAAGATTTTATACACTCGGAGATTTTCTAGAGGATCGTGGAAGTGGACCAGCGGTCGCTCATTAGCTTTAGCTTTAGCCACGCGATCCTAAAATTGTCTGATAAATCCAGCATCTACGGATACTCAAGATTATGCCTGCAATTATCAGTAACTCGATTTTTTTAGGACCCTTGGCATTCCTCCCATATGAACTTATTTCATATTATATTTATCTAGATCAATAGCCGGTAGGGAATTTACTGGGATTATAAATGCATTGGTTCGCAGACATTTTCCCAGACACTTATTTAATCCAGAATTAAAATCCTTTCTATAAAGATCCGGAGTCCCGTTTTTTGTAATTAAAATCACTCTCGCGAAGATTAAAAAAATTTTTTATTATATCTTTGAATTTATAGTGCATAATAATAATAATTATTATTATTTATTATTATTTATTATTATTATTATTATTATTATTATTGTTATTGTTATTATTGTTATTGTTATTATTGTTATTGTTATTATTGTTTTGTTATTGTTATTATTGTTATTATTATTATTATTGTTATTATTATTATTATTATTTTTAGAGTAACATTTCTTTAAATTAAACTGAACATGAAGCTCGTTTTTTTATTAAAAAACCTCTTAGTAAGTAGTTTTTCTTCGGTTTTCATATATCAGATTCAAATTTAGTTTTTAATAATCTCATAGAATTGTACAAATCTGTGTAATAAATATTCTTAAATAATTACCGATTAATTGCGATTTAACTTTATTAGAAATATTTATTCAAACTAATACAAAATTATTTGAAAAAATTTTTTCATAGTTTTAATATGGCATAAATTTATTTTATAGTTAGTCCATAATACGACATTTATTACAAGAATCCACAAGATTACAAAATATATATCGAAATACTTATTTGTTCATAAAAATAAATTAGTTTTTAAAAAATACAAATTTATTTAATTACTTAAAACAGCAATTCTTGTCAATTACAGGAGCATTTTGTAAATTTTAACGTTTATAATAATGTTTCTTAAAACTGAAAGTTTGTGATCTCTTCGCTGCTTAAGCTCAGTCTTGTAAGTAACAACCTCACTCACTGACGTTTACAACGGAGATTTGAATCAAGACTACAGTAATTACAGGTTGCACGAAGTAATATTTTTAAAATTCAAACGATAACCGTTGTTTTTGCCCCAACGTGACAAACTATTTCTTTTATCATAAACATTTTTATTTTACTTTTAAAATTAATCTTATTTGCATCAAGTTATTTTCATTTTCATCAATAAGATGGAACTGAGCAATAGCTTATTACTACGATCTTATACTATAATGGAAATTCTAACGTCTCTGTATAACTCACTCCTATTCAATAAACAAATTAATTATTTTAGCTGAATATCAATTTATTTTATATTTTAATGTTAAAAGTTATAATATACAATACTCTACATACTTATAAATATAATAATCTGTACTAATAATTTTCTCAATTTAAACTCGTATTTGAAATAACCCTTTAATAATATAATATAAAATACTTAAGATTTTGTAATGCATAATAATTAAATTAAATAATTAAATAAAATTGCATTCAAATAATAAATAAAGACTGTAGTCTTAAGTTTCTTTAGAAATTAAATAATTAATTATTAAATTACACTAACCAAAATTTATTTTAGAGAGTCAAAATATGCATTCGTATTATAAATTAATCCAAATAATCTATTAGTAGAGGTGTTTGGAAGAAGTTTTATTTTGATAAGCGCAATTGAAACATCGTGAATTAATAGCTTCGATGTGTGAGTACAGGGGATATAAAAAAGCAGCGTATATAAATCCGAGAAATTATGTGAAAGTAAAGAAAGGCAGGCTGTCGCAGTGGCTGTCTTAGAAGGGCAAGAGAGAAGAACAATGTTAATAAGTAGATAAGTTTAAGACGTTTTTGAGTTTTTGTGTACATTTGGTAGATCCGACCCTCCCTCTCATTTTCACTCACTCTCTCTTTCTCTCCTTTTTCCTCTTTCATTCTCGCTTTAGAGGTTTATCGGTGCTTGAAGCTCCCCGCGTTTGATTTAAAATTAATATCGTGATTCTCTGGGGCTGACAGGGTTAATCAGCGTGGCAGCGAAAACGGCAGCGTGCGAGAGCTCATGAAATGTTATATCGGAATAAGAGATTTCACTTAAAGGGTTTCTTGTTTGAGTTTTGGTAGTGACAGGAGGAAGTAAGAGAATGAGAGAGAGAGAGAGAGAGAGAGAGAGAGAGAGAAGGAAGAAGGGACTAATGGTAAGAGACTGATAAGAGATGCCGACGGAGCTAAGAAAGCGGAGAGCTGGTGAAATGAGGCGCGAACGAGGACCGGCGTCGGCCCCCGAATATTGCTACATATCGGAGCCAAATAAGTATATGTGCCCTCGTACGCGTACAGGTCAAAGAGACTTTTAGGGATTGAGATGTTAGGAAACGAAAAAAGTATTTGACAATTAGAAATCCTTATATATAAGGAAATATGTCAGGGACTGCAATTCTTAAAAACTTTCAATCTTGTTTTGCTCTCGATGAACTCAAAATCATTTTCCTTTTAATAATCATTAAAGCTCTAAAGTTTTGCTTCGTCTAAAAGTTTCCTTTCCATTTAACTATATTATTTAATATCTCGATTAAATACTCAAGATCAAAGTAAATATTAGATGTTAAATTATAGTATATGAGCTTGACATTGATTTTATTCAAGCAGTAATTCTACATTTGCCATATTATTATATGTATATTAGTCATAAAACAGATTACCAAATAAAATTAGCTTTCGAGCATAAAATCAATATATTTTAATACTAAAGCCAATGATTTATCTTTTTAAGAGAATAATATGACAGTGACCACATTAACAAAGACTTGGTTCAATATTTCTTGATATTTAAAGCCTTTTGGTAAGTTTATAATTCATTTTTGTATAAGTGCGTAAAATTTAGAAAGTGCTCAAGTATTATATACAAGAGAAAGAGAGAGAGAGAGAGAGAGAGAGAGAGAGCAGTTACCTGTAATTGCTCTTATTTGTTCAGATGAGGCTCCCGTAGCTTTGAGCGCTTCCTCAAGTTGCGAGCGCCGCTTGATTTCCAGTTCCAGTTGATCTTGTATTTGCTTCCGTGCTCGTCGCTCTTTTTTCAAGCGCTTCTGACATATTACTGCAAGCAAAAAAAAAACAAAAAAAAACATTGGCAATAGTTATTTAAAATTGTTGCTATTAGAGTAAAGAATGCGAGGAGCTGAAACGAAATGTAATACTGTTATCTGGAGAAAAAAAACCTTGTTAGCTTGCTTACAGACGAACGTATTATAATACATATATAGAAAGTAATGTATGGAAATAGGAAATAGGATTAAAATTTTGAGGCAATTAAAAGTAATGCTCTAGCCGAATAAGTAAATGGCACTTGATGCTGCATCCATTGATAGTATAAGAGTTATCGGATTGTAATAAGAAGCATTGATTAATTAGGAGCTAGATTAAAATTTATCTGCTGATAAATTACAAGAGCGGTTACGAGCTGCCGATCCCTCGAAATCAAGCTAGTAAATATTTTAATCTCCGGTTATGATTTAACACCTGGATATAAGTGGACACGTGCCGCCGGTATAGACAATAGAGAATAAGAAGAGAACCGGGGAGTAAAAAAGAAGCCGGTCGCGGTCAATCTCGTTAAATTGCAAGTCCCCAATAGGTGGCGAAACCCCCGATGAGTCTCTTCAGCAAGGAATAATTGCGTCTCTTTTTTTCTTTGAAGCGACTCGTATCGTCTTACCGCGGGGGGTTTCTCACTACCGAAGCTTCGCCACTGGACCCCTGAAGAGCCACTGACAGCCATCCAATTCCCCTTTCAGTCTTCGACTCGGCTACCGTTCAATATCTCGCGGACCGAGGCTTCGCTCCCACATCTACGCATGTCCGGGCTTCTACACGTACACGTAACAAAGCTAGCGATTGATCGATTGATTTGCCAATCACCTACCGGCGATTCTCGTTGCCTTCATTCATCGACCCTACAACCAGAGCATTTTGCGTTATGCAGTCTCCGTCTGAAAATCCTGACCTTTTATTCAACCTTGAGCGGCCACTTGACTTCTCAGTCTCGGGATTTAATCGAATCTCAAGTACAGCTCCCCAAGCTAAATAAGATTTTTTCACACTTACATCCATTCCGTCTGAGGCTTTTAAATCGTTCACTCGCCACACAATCCCACATATCTTATATTCGTTTGTTTTTATTTTTATAATTATCTCCTTCTTATGCAATTAATCATCTATTAGTCTATAATATATATCTAATTTCTAGATAAGGCATAATTTATAACTATATATTTCCATTTATTCGTCATTTTAGATTAAAGAACATTTCGTCCTTAACCCGTATACCCTATTACAGCGTCACTCAAATGCTTATTTATATGTAAGCCTAAGTAACAATAATTAAGAAGAGCTTGAAATAACAATAATTCAAAAAATTAATAGTAATGACCTTACCAATTGATTATTATATTATTAAATATAATAATATATAAGTGACGGTGTTATTTTTGTAAAATTATTACTGATCGGAGAATAAATTTAGTTGGCATAATCGAGAAAAAATATGCAAAGTATGATCAAAGTAGAAATAGAAATACAGCTATTATTCAGAGTAGACTGTGAGCGCTCTGTTTGGAAAGGCACGATAAATCGCGGCATGAGATTAATCAGTGAGTTGGCTCGTCAATAACGTATCACGGCAATATAGAGAGTAATTTTTTTTTAGTGTTCTCGTAAAGCGATATTAAAGACATTTATCAGGATCGATCAAAACTCTTGGCAAAGAGAGAAGGAAAGAAAAAGAGAATTTCCGACAGTAGAGCAATTCTCTGGAATGAGGTAAACTATTCGATACATCAGCAATATATATATGTATAAAGGGCCCTAAGGCATTCGCTGAGCGCAATGAAAACCGAAAAAAGATAGATCTGAAAAGACATAATGAAGCGAGAGCTTGTCTTTCATGTTTGACTAATTCAAATCGCATTTCGCCTCCATCTACGCGTCCGCCCCCACGTTCACCCCCTCTTCTGTTGCATCGGTTCCCTTCTTGGGAAGAAGAAGCCCAGTGCCCCATCTCCAATTCCATCTCCTTTTAACGGATTGCAGCTGCATTAACAATATTCTAGCACGATGCAGGTAATAAGACAACTTGGTGTCACTCGTATTGTTCGTCAATAAATCGCAATGTTCCTCTGCTTTGCATGTCACTCTCTCGTCCCAGTCGCTTTCATCACTTCTCGTAAACGGAAAAAGTGTTTATTCCGACAAGGACAACTAAATGGGTCTTTTGACTAATGGCGCTATAACTTGGAAACCGGTTCCTCCTTCTTAAACGATTATTTTAATATTATTTTTAAGCGTCATTCATTCGTCATTCATTCGTCCTTCGAATTTTAATGACTTTTGCATTCGAATCAGCCTCGCATGTCAATTAAAAAAAAAAATAAATAAAAAATAAAAAAAAAACATTTATAGAGGTGCCAGAATGGAAGCCCCTTGTGAAAAGTGTTGAAAGTAAACATTACCTTATATTAATAATATAGAAAATAATATTTAA
Source organism: Ceratosolen fusciceps (assembly GCA_018883505.1). Taxonomy (NCBI): domain Eukaryota; kingdom Metazoa; phylum Arthropoda; class Insecta; order Hymenoptera; family Agaonidae; genus Ceratosolen; species Ceratosolen fusciceps. The sequence continues at coordinate 5,510,073 of RCIC01000012.1, read as the reverse complement.
ATTACAAGGAGCTAAGTAAGTTTTAATTTGGACTTTGGTAGTGAGGAAGTGGCTTACTTGGAATAAATAAGTAAGGGATCCTCGCATGCGCCGGACAATTCGTAATTACACATACAAGAATAAAGCATGATAAAATGTGGATAACGAGTTGGTGTTTGCCAATCGATCTCATTTTAATATTAGAGAGGCAATCATCAAGGGCGCAATGATGGACGTGTTGGCGTCGGAGGACTGGGCCTCCCCGCCCCTTCGGGGCCTACTCATCGCGCACGTACGTCGATCGGTATCGGCTCGATTGGCTGCCTCCGGCGGCTTCTTTGGCGGCCACTCGCCTTCTCTTCTTTTAATTATTTTCCATCATTGTTGGCTGCCATCGTTGCGCACTCGCTCCTTCCCTTGAGCATCAAAAAAAAAAAAAAAAAAAAAAAAAAAAAAACCGGCGCACGCATCTTTACTACTGTGATTCGACTCGCTGCTTCTCTCCTACTTTTATGCGATTCCCTTTTTTCTTTATTCTTACTATACTTCTTACTATACTTGTATCTATACTATTAGATGAGTTGCGCTTTTTCGACATTTTCCAGACTCCACATTTATTTTCTTATCTTTTAAAAAAAGAGTAAGTCGATCAAGTAGCTGCCCGATACTCATCGACCCATCAATACCGCTTTCTTACAATATCTCTACCATTGTCTCATCAGATTATCTTTACTTCTCAGTATCTTAATGCTACCGCTATATTGTTTCAATGCCTAATAAATATTTGTTTATGTTCGCAAGTTCAATTTAATTTAATAAACGCAATCAAAATATCTTATCAAAATAAGTTTCCTCTTGCAGAGAATAATTTTAATTGAGATTATTATTTGGTCCCGCATGATGCAGTGCTTTCTTCTTAAGTACCAATACTATAATAATAACAATAATGACGATAATGATAATGATGGCGATGGTATCGGTAAGCTGTTTCTATGTTCAAAGTACACAAATTTTGTCGCCAAGTAATTATTACTTACACGTATTATTATTATCATAATTTAGCATTTATGATAATGATTAGTGGTAAAGTACGTAATAAAAAGTATTTACATCTCTAGAAAATCGATGTAGAGGACAAGTCAGGAGAAAACATTGAAGAGGGGAGAATAGAAGAGGCTTCTTTAGTAAATACGATGTAAATTCCGAAGCGACTTCCGCTTAGAAGCGCACAAGTCGAGAAATCCTTTGGTAATAGCAGCTAAACTCGCGGATGTTCGTGAGCAATAGTAGACTCAGTGCTTTTTTCAAGTGCATCTTGGAACCGGGATCCACGCGTAAAATAAGAAAATTAGTGTCTTCCAGGTAACGTGTGTCTGCTGAACGAGTAGAATTTTCAGCCGCTCATAGCCCCAGCCGCTGCTGAATGCACCAGCCGGTTCTCACACTGCCGGTTTTTGCCGTCTCTCTCATCTCCTCCTCTCGTTTCACGTTTTTCTTCAGTCCTTTATAATATATACAGGGAGAAATAAGGGGAGGCGGAGAGAAAGAGTTACCAGGAATACAAGGATGCAAGAGAGGCAATCGCTGAGAGACTGAGGGCCAGAGTGAGAGTGGGAGAGAGAGAGAGAGAGTGAGAGAGAGAGAGAGAGAGAGCGAGTGATGGGGGGGGAGGAAGGAGAAGTAGAAAAAATGAATTTAAATTGCGTGACGCGAGAGAGATGCTGCTACAGTAGCGCATTCACGTACGTCTCGAGATTACCTTTCCTGACAGGGGAGTAGCGAGTCGGTAGCAAGACAGCGTAGGTGCTCCACGTTGCCCAAGGCGCCTCTCTCCCTACCTACACACCCGTAATCCCGCGCCTACTTATTAACACGTACGCACGTACGTATATGGATGGATGGGTGGATGAACGGATGAACGGATGGATGGATGGATGGATGGATGGATGGATGGATGGATGGATGGATGGATGGATGGATGTATATATATATATATATATATATATATATATGAATAGTATGAAATGATAGAGATTTCGGAGATGAGGATGGCTGACTAGATACAAGTGGGAATATTTTCTATGCGCTTCTCGAGTGCGTAAGCATTGTAACGAGGAACATCTAAGTGCTATATATTTGATTAGAGATAGGCGCAAGGTCCAGCCATTCACATTATTTAATATAGGCAAGCATTTTTGTTTTTCTTCTCAAATCTTCTAATCAGATCTTTCTATTAAACAAAGACTTTTTAATGCTACTCATTAGTCTGTTTAACCTTTTCCCAATGTTAGTAATAACTTTTTATTAACCAATGCTCTCCCCACTACGCATTTTACTTTACCAAATTATCATAATTGTATGCCGATTTTCTTTTCATTTATTTAGAATATTTAATTATTATCCCTATAATTTACGCATTACAGGTTAAATTACATTAAACTCAACACAGCTCGCAATATTCAATTTAATAATTATTTTATATATAATTCTATACTCCTGCAATTGTTTTTATTAAAGTAATAATGTTTAGTCTGATAATTTTTAGAATGTATTTAATATCAGTGTCAGTAAGTTATTAATTAAAAGCTAGTAATGGTTATTAAACTCAGTGGAAATTTTTATTTTTTAAGACTTTTCGAAAATTGCTCACTCATAAGCCTGAGTAATATCGACAACTCCGGAATACATATTTTAATATTACGTTACTGGTAATTATGATATTAAAATGCCGCGAAATGGTTATTACAATTTACAGAAATAATTAAATTAATGGAAAGCATTGGTAAAAAAGAAAATCTCATTAATACTTTAATATGTACAAATCGAATAACTTTCAGGGCTTTGATGTACATTTACTTATTTCAATAAGACGTAGATCAGAGGTAGATAAACCCAGAACGTCAAAATTTCAAGTAGCCTTTATCCAGAACTTAAAAGAAACTACTAACTGCTACTCGTAATTTATTTTTAACCTATTCATATAATTATTAATATATAATGGCTTGCAATCGACTTACAATGCAATTCTGCAATCCGTTTGCCTCGAAATTTTAAACCATATAAGGACGTAATAGCTGATCATAGTTATATTCTGTAATTGTAGGCTCTCTGAAAATATAATTTTGATAAAAGCAGCGAGCGGAATTTATAAGTACTTCGATGTATGTTTTGAATCCGCGGCGCGTGCTCTCCGCTATTAAATTAATAATCGATTCTTATTTTTAGGTTCTCCAATGAAAATCGGCTTGGATTCACTTTGTATTTAATGAAGTATTTAGAATAGGTAGCGCCGTCTTACTCGATGACTCATACGAGTAAAGATGGAGAGCCGTATGGGAAATAACGTTTGCGTTTGTTTTTTTATGCCTGTATCGGGATAATTAACCAATCAGACCGCGGGGGAGAGGAAATTTCTATTATGCATAATTGTTAACAAGGGCTACCCACCCCGTGGAAGGGAGAGAGACGGTTATTGGGGTTGATTTCCAGTAGACGAGGTGCAGACGATCTTTCGACGTTTCCTCACTTCGCCTCTGCTCCTCGCCACCTTTTCCCCACGCATGAAACTGCCCTCCCCCCTCACATCCTCCTTAATTAATCCACTATCTTAAGTTTTCCTTCTCTTGCTCTTTATCGATAGATATAACGTATAAAAAAGGTTTAGCTGGCGTTGGTCAAAGGTTGCCACGGTGCGAACGAGAGGCCCTTTTATATCTTAAGTTTATATTGAGTTGTTATAAAAATCTGTAGTTCAGGTTGCGTAAATGAATAGGTCGCATAGCGGATAAAATGACGTATTCGAAGATGCAAAAATATGTTTGAGCGATCGTCATATGCTGAAATAGGGGAATCGTCGGTGAGTTTTAAAGCTCGCCGTTTAAGATTGTATCGATCGACTGGGACTCGATTCTCGCGAGGAGAAGAGGTGTTGGCAGTGTTGGCCGTTGTACGTACTCCTCCTTAGGAACGCGCGACAGAGTTGAGAAAGGAGGTAGGTAAGGCGCAGGAAGGAGTCGTTCGCAGCGATGATAATCGCGCGGCTGCGAGCGCTGCGGAGGTGTAGGTAGGACCGCTGGTGAAGGAGAACGGCTGGTGGAGGACGAGGAGGACGAGGAGGACGAGGAGGACGAGAAGGGGGAGAAAGGGGAGGGGGTGGGCGGCGACGGTGGGGTCGACGGTGGGGTCGAGGAGGGACGGCGGCGGAGGTGGGTGAGCCGGCGAGGATGATGACGATGTGGCGGTTGAAGGGGAGGGGAAAAGAGAGGGCGAGGCGTCGCAGCGGTGGTGAGATGGTAATAGTGGGGGTGGTGGTCGGTTGGTCGGGAGGACGGGTGCTCGAGAGGGAAGGAGGGAGACCGCGAGAGGCCAACATTACGATGCAAAGATGGCGCGACGACGGCGGCGGAGGCACCCTAGAATTAGCCGTAGCACTCGCCATTGGCCGCCACTGATCGAGCAAACCACTCCTTCGCCTCCTCGGCATTATAACAACCGACTGCATACGTTGCATACTAAAGGATACTACACACGAGAGCCAGTCGGCTAAGAATTGCCTTCCCATTCTCTGCGACGCTGTCGCCGCCGACGTAGCGCCACAGCCGCCGCTGAAGCCACTGTGGACGTCTCCCACCCTCGCGGACACGCACGCGCCCTCTCATTCTCGGCGGCAGTCCGTCTTGGGCCGGAGTCAAGACCACTGCTCCACTCGACTCTGCCGCGACACCGCGCGCTGTCATTTACCTTCGGGCTATCATTTGATCTCGGGTACCTATGCATATTCTTTCTTTTCTCATATCCGCAATTAGTACTTCGGATTTGTTAATTGAGTTTTCTCTCGGCGAGGAGATCGATCTCGTTACTCGGTTAATCCTTTCGTTGCTCCTCGACAAAAGCCTTCAATTAATTTCGTTCTGCTCTCCAAATTATTTATTCTTTTATACATATTCAAAAGAATAAAAAATAAGGCCAAAGGCGAAAAGAAGCGATTGGGATGACTTTGATTTACCTAAGGTTAACGAATAGACTCGCTTCGACGAGCCAAGATCCATCTTCCAATATTCGGAATTTCTTGTCCAGTCATCGAATGTCATTGCAGACATATATTTTAATTAATGTTACATTACACAAATGTCAAGCGTTCAATGGATATTTTATAATATTATACTTGTAACTCTTAAGTAAATAATAGTTATTCAAGTATAATTTACCTTTCCTCTGTTTCAGTAAACATAAACTTAATATGTAATCTTTATTTTTACACATTACATTTACACATTCTCTTTTCACATCTAAAAATTTTATGCAAGCAATTCCTTACATTGCGTATAAAAAAATATATGATTTACTATATTTTATAAATAGTAGAATTTTTCTTAAAATGCGAATATTTAATCAATAAAAAAATTGGTGTTATATATATTTTGTGTATATATGTTTATACATGTAATAGAATAAATGATACACAAGGAAACAAACGATTTTCTAAAATTAAAAGTGCCGATGAAGTCGAATTTTTTTTAGTATTATTACTAAATGCGTTGCTGCTTTATACAGTGTATAGAACTGATTTTGATCTATTAAAAAGCGAAAATAATTTTAACTTCATTCATTCTCGTATGTTCACTATGTATTCCGGAAGTAGTAACCAGCCAAATGCTTTTTATCTAATTTTAACTTACATGTAACTAGCTTGTAATTTCTCGGTATACAGAATAAAAAGTCGAACTTCGGCATACCCAAAGTAGATTTATTATATACCAGAGGCTCTCATTCTTCATTTATCTATGCTTCTATTATTTTCATATGCAAACAATTATTATGTTTATTAGATTTTTCAAAGTATGCTTAAACTACTCAATATTCAAGTTATAAAAAATGTAAGACATATTAATAGTTATAAAACTGAATATTTTTAAACTATATATTTTAATAAATTTATTGTGGTTTTTAAATAAATATTTGGAAATAAAATTTTAATAAAAGAATTTATGTATTCACTATTAACAAATGTATATTCAATATGATTATTTAATTATTTAAATAATAATTTACATTGAAATGGTAAATTATTCCAACATTAAGTAAACTTAATAAAAGTAAAAAATATGTTTGATCAAGATTAGTTTTACATTTCAAGAAATTTATATATTTATAAAAACCAATGCAGATACTTAATGATGTTTACAAAATAATTGTACTAATTCTATATAAATTTTCTAATTAGCTGCAATATATATATATATATATATATATATATATATATATAATACATTTTATTTAAAATTATAGATTAATATTTATATTTTATAACAATCAAGTGATAATATTTTCAACGAAAGATATTCTTTAGTCTATATTATAATCATCTATTTAAATCTAACAATAAATCGAAATAATCCCTGTCAATGAAAATCAATTTGATAAAATAAATTTATATCTTAAAATTACAATAAATATTAATATTAATTATTTTATACGAGTTATTTAATACATCATTGATATTTGAAAAAGTAGTCTGTTAAATAATATATAAAAAGGCGAATTTTTATATAATTATGAATTAATTTAAAATCTATTAATATTAATAATTCAGACTGCTTCTTAATTCTTGTAAATTGAAATGAATTCGAATAGAAATGATTGTTTTTTTCAAGTACGCATTATCTGTTAAACTAATGATATTTATAAAGGCATTTATTTACATGACTTTAATGTATCATGATTGATAGGAATCATCGAGGTAAAAGGTTATTGAAAAATTAAAGCTTCTCGATCGAATATCCTTATATATAAATGGCTAAACGTTGAGCAGTGGGTTTCAGCAGAAAGCTTGGTATAAAGCCAGGAATCACAGAAAACAAGGTGGAAATATAGGATCATCGGCTTTTCAATGTAATGAAGAAAAAAAGAAATCGAAGTAATAATGTCGGAAGAAGAGAGCCATTAGTTAATATAAGCGATGTCACCACATAGAAAAACCTCGCCTACTTCGTGCGCATCGCTGACGTCAATCTATATTAACTGTTGCTATGTATTCTTTCAGAAGGTCGGGAACTCAATCAAGAAATAAGAGCAGTGATCGTGCCCCCCCCCCTGCCACCCACTCATGGCACCCTCACTTATAATCTGGAACTTTCCACAACCATCGATCATCAGCGTCAAATAACACGGAGACTGTTTTTTTTTTATTTTTTATTTATTTTATTTTTTTTTATTTAATATATTACTCCTTTTATTTTAAGCAATTACAAAATTAGCGTGGAAAAGTAACAGTGTCCCCAGTAGAAATAGCACACGAAGAATAAGAAAAATAATTTCATATAAATAATTTTTAAAGCCTTTACTAAAGAGACCATCATGGGAAGGAGTCTTTGAATAAAGCTTATATTTATATATAAACCTATTGAGCAAAGCAATGCGAATAGAAATAAAATGAAGTTACTGTTTAATAGTGTTGCTAGCTTATTGCATAATCAAATACAAGGTATTTTATAAAATAAAAATGTTGATTTAAGGGATAACGAAATTTAAATTAGTGAACGTATAAATTTTTGACAACAAAGTAACTTTGCTACTAAGTTTTGGATTTACTTTAGTTTGTGATAATTTAAAAATTATCGCGTACCATTGTATGATTTTAATTTATAAATGAAATTGCAAAGAAAATTTTAGTTGGCCTACATACATTGGTATGTAGTTTAAAGCATTCATGAGGCAAGTAGTATCTCGGGAAGTACTTAAAAGAATTATCGATCAAAATATTCCCACGAGTATTTTTCAGACTTCTTAAATTATAAAGTAAATTGAGATACGTATGCTTCGTAATACAGAATAAATATAAATTAAGGATGCTCAGATGAACGATTATTAGATAAATACTTAAAATAGATAAAGATTAAAAAACGAAATGACTGTGTGCAGAAGAAGAATGCAATGGTTGGCTTTTCTTCGGTCGCATAAACAACACCGACAAATTTGAATAATAAATCAACTATGGAATTCATAGAGCATGTTCTCGCTTGTTGTATGATGTGGGAGAGCGATTACGGGCGCTCGGGCTGATCGGGTGGTAGTGTATTGTCGGGCGGTCGGTCGATCGGTCGGTCGGTTGGTCGGTCGGTCGGAGGGGAGTGATGAGGGGTATTTGGCGGAAAGGCTGATGTTCGATAGAGCAGCCAGCGAAGCAGAGGGAGTGAGAAAGCAGGAGCCTAGTGCAGCTCGTCGGGGGGCTCGAGCAATATGATTTACATTTTGAGGTTATATTGACCATTCGCCGCACCTGCAACAACTCCGGCGCCTCCGGGCGCGATGCTAAGAATGACCGGGTTCGACTCTACTCGAAAACTAATAACCTCTCCCTCTCGGCCAATGTCGTGCGTGCCTTCGGCTTATTGTCATTTTCTTCAAGTTAGTAATGCCCGGCTCGCGTGCGCCCCAGCGGATCCGTATCCGGATGGCGCTTTCTTCTGGCGGGATTTCGGGCAGATTCGAGCGATTTAGATTAGCTCGGGTAGAATATTTGCACCTCGTGGGTGCGTGTGTTTTAGAAAAGAACGCCGGGACCGGGACGTCCAGGACGTATAATTTGAGTCTCGAATAAGTATGAGGTTTTAACATATGCTATGCGCTGTTTCTCCTGGAGGCGCGTATAATCTTGGGGAGAAACGAAAACATTTAGTCCAATGAGAGTAATTAGGCTTTAATTTTACTATCTCTAGTCTGGCTTTATGGCGTGGCTAGCTAACAGTATAGTTTTTGAAAGAGACGGATTGGATAGGAGAGATTTTTATTTTATTACCCTCTAAGTGTTATGATTAAGGCTTTAAAGATCGCTGGTAAGTACAGCGGAAAAAATCTCTAGACATTTTCGATAGCTAGAGCCAGACTCATAGTAGTAGAAAAAAAAGAGGTGGAGGGGAGTGAGCAACTTTTCACCCTCATAATCAATCCCACAGAGAATGTAGAAAAAAAATTAAAGTAATATAAATTAACACAATAAGAACGCGTATAAGTACATGAAACGCGTATATTTATGTAAGTTATCTGTTTTTGGAGCCTTTTAGGCTAAAAAGAATTGAATGCAGAGCTCAATGTGAAATAAAACGAAACGAGTACATCAGAACAGGTGCTTAGCCCACTGACATTTCTTCCGGTTCAGAGCATCCTTGAAGCCATAGCCGACAGTCAAGCTGGCGAAATATTAATGTGCGGCGAGGGTTGCAGAGGTACATAAGGGGTGGATTGGTGAGGAGGGGGTGGGGGATGAGAGAATTAGGGAGACATGCGCGGCCTAGAATGGAGGAGAGTCCTAATGGGAGACGAAAGGTGCGAAAGAGGGTGCTTTTGGACGACAAAGGCTTAAGCGACTCATTAGAATTCAATGTCCGCGAGCGAAAATCTCTCGGAACGGGACGGCAGATCTAAGAATTCAGATGACTACACAATACACTCGATTGTAAAGAAGTTGGCACGGAGGAGCGAAGAAGCGAGAGGCCTTCTCTCCTTGCAAAAAGCGTTCGCGCGGGCGCTCCCTAAATGTTTGGAGTTGTTTGGAACCGGGGTGCAGTAACGCGTTGATTATCCGAAAGATTAGCCGCGGGAAGGGATGGTCGGGACGGCCTTGGCGGCGGGAACGGGAAATCGCAGTTGGAGGAGCCCTCGAACTGACGGCATCTGCTCGCCGGGGTTGGCCACAGTCCCGCGATACCTATATCCATATAAAGCTCTCTGCTGAATAATATTATACTTAACTCTCTCACATCTACTCGGATGATTATAGTTGCAGGAACGTCGATAGTAGTTAGAGCGTATATCCTGTGCGAATGCTAATTCCTCGAGGCACTCGCCGCCTTGGCCCGAGCACCTACTAAGGGCTCGCCACATCCGCGAGACTTAGTTTCTCTACAAGAGTCACTCGCTGCCTTTGTGCTAGTCTACCTACCCATGCGTGTGTACGCGTGTGCGATAGAGATAGAGACGGGGAACGAGCGAGCGATCAACTTCTTTCATCCTATAACCCGTTTTTTTTTGTTTTTTTTTGTTTTTTGTTTTCTTGTTTTTTTGTTTTTTTTTTGTTTTTGTTTTTAATCCTTTTTATTTTCAGCCGATTAAGGGCTTAAAGCATTTAGAGGATTTGCCTTTGGCCCCGAACTATCCGGGAATATGCGGTTTCATCAGCTATCCGAGTGCTTTGTCCGAGCGGAGGCCCGGATTTTGCTTTCTTCAACCAGGCTCCTATACGCCCAGCGAATATATCGGCGAATCTTCCTCAAGTGGGCGTATTCCGATTTTTTCCTTCGACTTCTAATCCCCCTCGTTCAATACCGAATCCTATATAAACTATTACGCTAATTCATCCCTTAATTATTCATTATCTATTAGCTTTCACTCGTTATCTTATCAATGTCAGCAAAATACCGACTCACCCTATAATATTATACAACGCTCTTAAAAACTTCAATACCACGACTCACGTACTAGAAATCGCAAATTTCTTTTAAGGAACGATTTAATATCCAATTTAATATCCGAATCGCTAATCAACCCAATGCAAGGGTAGATAGCCTTTATTTTATCCGCTATATTAATATACATACTAGTTTATAAGTATTAGAGGCTTAAGGACGACACGAGTACGTTCCATCGCTTTGGATTTCTATCTCTTATTTTTCAATGTTTTTATTTGACGAACAAAAACAGATTGAAGAAAAGCGAAGAAATGTGCTGCTCGACTATGTCAAATATCAATGTTTCGTGGCGATAATTTTATAGAGGAGCTGCAGATCTTCCCATCGAAGAAGGACAATGTGAAAACAGTATGGAAATGAAAATCGAAATCCACTTTGGCAGTGGAAACATTTCTGGAGGGTCAACCGCGAGGCATATACAACCCTCGACTTCTGGCACAGATGGGAACATTATCCTCTCCTCCGATCCTTCTTTATTCTTTCATTTTTCTTTTTCTTTTATGTCCGCTTCGATATTTTTCCTAACACTCAATTGGAAAGAAAAGAAAATTTCCCTCCTTCACCTCACACTTTTATTGTACCGTATTGTAGGACCATACCTCATCGAAATGAGAGGAGGTTACGATGAGCCAAGATAAAAAATTATTTGAATATAATGGCCAAAGGGATTTTATATGATAAAGCTCTGAAGAAGTGTGGTGTTGCTTAAGGCAGGGGTCGGGCGTGCGATTAGTGATCGATGAAAAGCGACGGCGGCTCGATACATTATGCGTAGCCGGCGCAGGGGCAAGAAGCTTGCGCGTCCAGAAGGTCTAGAGCGCATTGGCTTAATCGACTGTAAGGAGCTGGAAGCGGTGCATCCGCGGACTCGTGTGTGGTCCAGGACGCGCGAGCAGATTTGCAGCGCTTGAGTTACGCGGGTAAAGTTATATGAAAATATTTACTTCCCACCGGGCTGTAAGGGACAGAATATCGATGATAGGGAGAGGTAGGGAGGTAGAGAGGTAGATAGGTAGAGAGGTAGAGAATGGTAGAGAGAGAGAGAGAGAGAGAGAGAGAGAGAGAGAGAGATTCGCTTGAGTCATTCGAGAGGTCTGATCTGATTACCTCCTTTTCTCGCTGTCAATGTCGAGCTCCCTTAAACGCCCGACTTGTACGCATATTTCGTTACAGAGTCCCTCAAGCAACTCTTTCTTTTTTCCGTACCGTTTATTTTGCTGCGCCAGCATTCATTAGTTAGAACGACATACTATTTTCCAATAAAGTTCCTTTAATGCTAAAACAAAATCTTTATCCTGGTATTTACGGGTCACCCCTGCTCTTAAACTCTTCTGAAAATCATTAGCTCAGATTTTACGATAAATTACATAAAATCTTCTATAACCGCAGATGATGATTGTGTCCTAATTAGCTCATTGTATTTCACTTGGCCGTTTAAGTATTAATTAAAAATATAATTACAAGTTAAATACATGAATTTTATAAATTATGAATTCTTTCGACATGTCTGTCATCTATGCGAAACAGTTGTATACATTCATGCACGAATACCCATCCATGTAATTAATTCCATGCCAGCATCTTTAAAACGAATTTGGACTTTTCTGTATTTATTATTGCTCTATATGTTTTTACGTGCGTATTTATGTTCAATAATAATTACTTGTTCGATATGCACAATATAATTTTAAAAGAAAATATTCTACAAAGTCGTCCCGCATAATGACGCTGCAATCTCCAACGGAATCATAAAAATGAAAATTTTTGAATAATAACTGATATATTGCTGAATAATAACACGCGATTCTTATATATGCGAGGCTTCAGCTTCAATAATACATTAGATCAACAGTGCGTTATTATAAGTATTGGTAGCGTTTCAATGGCGTAGACGAGACTAATACACTGATCGTGTTTTTGTGAACCTTGAGCGATGCAGTGAGCTCAATCTTGTGTGCAACGACCTCCTAAGTATATTCAGTGTATATCGAGTACTCAACTCTATTGCGATGTATAATGCAAAATTGCTTTTATGTTCAATAAAGTGTTAAATAAGAAATCTTCATTGGCTGCGGCTTTGTCTAACTCGGTTCTTCGCGTTTATTGCATTGTAAAACTAATCTAATAAGTAATAAATAATCTAATAAATTTATCTGTCACATGCTCATTGTAATGAGCCTACATTTTATAGCTGCCTCGAATATTATCACATTCGATATCTCTATTTTATAATAAACATTAGAAATTTTTGGCACACCATTCATTGGCATTATTGATACGGTGACACTTATATTTTTTTAGCATTAGAATAGACTTTTTTTGCTCCACACGATTATGAAGAACTGTTGTTTTATTACTGATGCAAGAGATAAGATTATTTGTGGGCGAATGAGAATGAAGAATGAAAGGGAGCGGTCCAAATAGATGGAAGTAGATTGAAATACGGTGAGAAGGAGAAAAGTGAATGAAGAAAGTATTTCCGAAAAAGAGGGCGATGAAATCCGAAGAAAGAACTCGCGGGGGATTTCGTATCTCAGAACATTTCTCTTTATCAGCGTGCGACAGCAGCCGTTTTTAGCGAATCGCTCCTGAGCGAAGCGCGTGTTTTATTGCCCGAAAACCAACAGATATCGGGATTATGTAGCCCATCGACGAGGCGTAACTTTTCTCTCCATATACATGTCTCTATTACTCTACCTTCTTGCTCTCTCACTTTATTTCATTTTTCCTTTTTTCTATTTTTTTCGCTACGCTTTTATACAGACGTAATATATATATATATATATATATATATATATACGTATACATCAAATATCGAAAACTTTTTTGCAAAACTTTTACAACATCTAAGTTTAATATTTCGTTGTTATTGCCGCTATAAAGAAATTGATATCTGATATAGGAATGATAATTTAATTTCGTATATAAATCACATATGTAAAAAGAAAATTTATATATTTAAAAGTTTGCTAGTACTGCATTAAAGCATTCTTAGCTGTACGCTTTTTATGTTTATTATTTTTATGTCTATAAGTTTAATCAGAAATGAGAAAAATAATATTGTCTACGTATGTATCTCTTTATACTTTTTATACTTTAACCGTCCTCCCATATCTCGTGCGTTGCTAGCATTCGATTTTTGTTTTTAAGAAAGCGGATATTATGCTAAAGAACGATCGGATTTCTTCGTGATCTCTCGATCCAACCCCTCAAGGAGTATTTCTTGATGTTGTTTATCGCTTCGAATCGTCATCATCTTTTCTCTCTTGCTCTCGCTTTTTCCTTCATTCATCGTCAATATACATTCTTTTTTTTATCTTCGTTTTATCCATCACTGAAAGAAGACGGTCAGTTTCTTCTTTTCTTGTTTCATAAAGAATAATTCCGTATAAAATTTAATCTACCATTAGAGAAAGTGAGAGGGTAAATGTACGTGGGTGGGTTAGTGTACACGGCTTTATGAGTGAAAGAACACACGTGACGTATACGTGACTGGTGAGGGGGAGGGAGGGAGAAAAATCGACTTATTGTAGTGCGGCACAACCGCGATTACGTCGATAACCATCTATATGCTTTTACTCATCGGCTTATATTCTTTGCTTAGAGTTATATGTTCTTGAAAATAGTATTAAATGAGTAAAATAATATATAAATATTTACAATTGTTATAATCTGCTTTTTATTTATTTTTTAAATGAATTATATTTTATAAGTTCAATAAAAAGTGAGTTATTATAACTGAAATATGAAACAATTTTTAAAATAAAAATATAAAATAAAAATTTTTCAATTTTTAGATGTGTTATTTTATCCTAAGTAATGAATAGAAATTTTTAATATAATTATAAATTTTATTAAAAAAAAAAAACTATGGAACTACTAAGAGATTGTGTAATTGGACAATGAATATAATGGCATTATAATTTTTCTCGAAGAGGAAAAGCCATTTACAAAATAAAAAAACATGACATAGTATTCGCTTAAAATCAACTTAAAAATAAATGTGCTTTCCTATACATTATGAATTCCTATTATTATGAATAGAAGTAGCACGCGAACCAAAGCACGATCAGTACCAGATAAATCAAAATTGAACTTGAGCAATAATTTACTCGTTACTCATCGAGTGTGGAATACGTCGAACTTCTTCGCCGTTAATTACAAAGACAAAAGTAAAGAAAGAAAAAGTGAATACACAACAGTCCTTTACGAGCAACCAAATAGATAATATTTCGTTTTCTCTTATATTTCTTGGGATACATAAAAAAGGCGCGCTTATGGTGAAAGGGCGCTGGGTTACCAATAGGGGCGGGCAGAGAGGAAAGATGAGATAATAGAAAAAGACAGCTGTAGCGAGGGAGTGTTTTAGCTTATCGCGTTTGTACGCCTACGGGTAAACTATCGCGACTCTCTCTCTCTCTCTCTCTCTTTCTCTCGCTCTCTCCATTTTCTAACTTCTTCTTCGCACACCCTCGTTTCTTCTCCCCCCGAAAAAACATACGGCCGTTTAATGGTGATTTTTTTGTCGCGAACGTGCATGTTTGCGTACAGGCATGGCTATTTTGGCAGTATATTTAACAGGAAATCCGAGGTCCGAATTGTTTTTCTTCCCCCAAGCCTTTTTTCTTTTTATTCTTTGATATCCCAATAGATCTGCGATGATAGATTTCCCTTAAGCTTCAGTGAAAAACGCTCACTGAGTTACGATTATATTTTTATAAAATATAGTTTTTAGTGTCGAGACATACCTTTCAATAAAGAGGATAAACGCTTCTTACTGTGACTACCGGATCTTGGATAATGTCTCTCATTAGGATAAGCGTACCTAAAAATATCTATCTTGGCTAAATGTCGTTACTCAAATAACGCTTACTCTCACCGTTATTCTTTAAGTACTACCATTTATTCATTATAGATCTACGTGACCAAGATAAATCACTAACACATTACGTAGATGATAAAACATTATAAAATGTTAATAGATAATATGTATTGTAAAAACAAATTTTTTTACTAGGACATTGGAAAATCATAAAAAAAATTCTTTTTTTGTACTTACGTAATTTCAATACCGAAATTATAAGAACCGAAATATTAATAGATTTTTATTCAATAAACTACATTATTTTGAATCTGAATTAAATTTTGACGTTAAATAAAGATAAATCATAGAAACAACAGTATATATATGTAAGTATGCTTTATTATATAGAAAAATTTTGTATATTCTTACTTAAGCAATGAAGCACGTGGAAAAAATATATATAACTACTACTTCATAATAGTTGTGAATTAAAAATTTAAAAAAATTTAATGTGTTGACGTAAAATTCAATTCAATACAGTTTGCAGTGTAAATAGAAATGATAAATATTACTCGTGGCGTTCATGAAAGATAAAAATTGCGAGTATATTGATATTGGTATTATTATAAAAAAGGGTGTAGTAATTGGATATGAAACAAGTGAGTTGGAGTATGTGAGAAAAAGCGTTTGTCAACGTTATAATAAAATTTCATTTCACCGTATAAGGCGTTCTTGGCTCTCATAATGAAAGAAGATCCCATCTCTGCTGTAAACTCTAACAGTACGGCTAGGAATTAAATTCTTAAAGTTTCCTTCATATATGCCGAAAAGTTGCATTCCGCGAGTCCCGTACCCTCGGCCTCCCCCAAGGGATCCGATATTAATTTCCATAAATTTCCTTTCAAAACACGCCCGTGGATCTCTCCGTTCGCCCCGGTCTTTTTCCTTTTCTCGTTATATACGCGAGTGGCGCACGGATCCAGAGAGAGAGAGAGAGAGAGAGAGAGAGAGAGACTTTTCTCTCGGTTCGCCTTTTAATCTGAGTATGCAAAGAACGTCATTCTTCTCCAGTTTCCTCCGCCCCGCACGGATAACAACTCGAATAAAGGAATGGACCCGGGACTCCGTAATATTTAATAGCCCAGCTATCGTTTCCTTAGTGGCGTAAACCCGAGCAAGTGCTCCACTAGCTTCCCTATTCAAAGATTTGGATTTAGAAAGTTTTCCTTATTTATGGCTTCGTTTCAAACTATTGCCTCGTCAATCAGTTTTAATTCTGTGCCAAAAATCCATTGTTTCACTAAATAGGCTCGCGACCCGCTACCGAAGCAATTAATGGAGAAATCTGTTAAAAGTTAGCGAGGCCGGCGTGAGCGCTTAACGAAATCCTTTGTGGGGCTCCCATTTTTCTCAATAATTATAAAAATTAAGCCCATTTATAGCGCAATCGCATTAAAACCATATTTGGGTATTTAATCCCGCAGAAGAAAACTTCAGGGCTAACGTCCAGAATAGATAGTATAAATCGTCCAAGAAATACGAAGCCGAAAGTATACTTAGAAGGGAGCACAGCGCACTTGGGACTTTAATAACTTTCGTATTTTATAATCGGTTATTGCGATATAAATACCACTGCCGTTCGTTCTAGCTCTCCCTACATTTCCTGGTAATTGACGCAAATGCAGAAAATCGTCTGTGTTATATGATAGTCGTAGATGCTGTGATGCATGATAAATAATTTTGTCCTGCGGTTATTTCGCAATTTGCAGCTCGTTTCGAAAGTCGGGGGGAGGAGGAGAGGCAATTTTATCTCTGAAACATTACGAAAATTACAGAGAATAGTCGAAAGTGTGTAATTGGAGATTTGCATGAAAACTGTTTTGTTTCAAATTTTATCCTACCGAGAAACTTCATTACATTGCAACATACTTCTTTTGCTACTCCTCATAAAAAGCATTACTACATTAAATTATAAAAAAAAAATGATACTTGTATCCATTTATCAATTCGAAACTAATAATCTTAAATCATTTTTAATTCCCGTTATAAATCACATCGTATCATATCTACAGTGGCATTAGTTGTTGTATCCTTGAAATTCGTGTTCGCACGAATTATTTGAACCGGTAAATTATTTCTTTCTAAAAATTCGAATGTACTTCTTAATGAAAATTTCTTTTTAATCATGCTAATAAATTCCAATGATCAATATTGAAAAAAATCAATTATCTGACTTTTATTCTAAATGAAAGAAAACATTTTTTCTACAAGGGAAATAATATTTAAACTTTTATATAAAAATTATCTTCTTTTTTTTTGTCCTTATATAATATTACGTACAATTTATTAATAACGATAAATGATTTTAATTATATTTGTTGGAAGAAAAGTTTCGTCAAGAATTCAAAACTTATTGACAACATATATATAAACTTTAAAAACTTTTTTTAATAAATCACCTGCATATATGAGCTTTAATATTTGTAAATCATAATTCATAATTATATAGATAATTATGGATTAGAAACCCTACAGCTCATGAAAATACGCATTATTTCTTTAAAATCTTGATATTAAAAAAAAAAAAAAAAAAAGTTTGATTCCAATGTTTTTGTTATAATCATAATAAGGATATTATAATGTATGAGGTACAAGTGTTTGTAAAAATTCTTCAATAAAATTATTATTTCTCAAATAGATTTAAATAGGTTTTATAAACAAGAGAGAGAAAAATTTCGACAATATAAACACATCAATTTAATAGATAATGTTGATTAGACGAAAGGTTAATTAATTATCTCTAACCAAGAAATGTATAAAATGCTTGCGCTATCAGTTTTTTATCTACGAATTTGTCGTTTACCGAACAATCGATAACGTGTTTAACAGGCGTACAATTACAATATCACTAATTCGGAAGTAATATCTATCCGCTTTTCAACCAAGCGGTCTGAATCAGTCAAGCGGTTCCTACCCATTTGCTTTGGTTTACTTCAATCGGAATAAGCACGTGTGCTCTTTTCTTCCACATCCTTTTCTTACGACTCCCTGTTTATATAACGTAATGGTCCGAGGGTTCGGCTATTCATTTTCGTTTGCCTCGTACTTTATAACGCCCCCGAGATTGCGGCATTAAACATCCAGCAAAGAGGAAGTAGTAAGGCAACCCTTCAAAATACCTTTGCGAAGTCCATTTCTAGAACGCGTGTATTTATAATTCTTCGGAGGGGAGAGGTGTTCTTCCGGGCTATTTCTTTTATTCCGGCGAATAATGAAAACTACGCACATGACGAACTGGGCTCGAACTGGGACATTTTACCCATCAATCTTAACAACTTTTATATGCGCGCTTAACATAAGCTGATACTTTTATACTTTTATATCATTATCATATGCAACGCGTTTTCCCTTTTTAGAATCCGATTGAATGGAATGAACATATGTAAGGCAAGAATTTAAGGCATTAAATTTTACTGAATTTTTATACCTAAATTACCATTTTCTAATTGTATAATACGCATATATATGCGTACGGATATAGTAGCCTTCACATGAATTAATTATCTTCACTGCTAAATAGGTAACATTTTTTTTCACAGGCCATTTTAAATATGCTAAGGAAGCCATTCCAGCCTTTTCATTTTCGCTTCGTTATTTATTGAAATATACAGATAAATATTGGGTGCGAATGAACAATATGATTTCGCAGTTAAATATGACGTCTAATAATTAACGAGAAAAAATGGCCTGTCTACAATTAATTTTTTATAATTTTTAATGAGATATTCCAAGTGCAACATAATTGAGATTGATATTAAAGACGGAGAAAAAAGGAGGAAGGGAAAGAGGCATCCCTCGTTATGGTTAGAAAAATTATGACGGATAACCGAATAATGCCTAAATCAAGATCTCAAATAAAAGTTGAAGAATTTATAACGAGCGAGCTGTCGAACGACCGGATCACCCAGCAAAGGGAGAAATAAAAGATTTTCTCTCATTCTAATTGAGCGACTCGTCGCATCAGATCTCGCGCCCAGATTTCTTCTCTCTAGCGAAGTGAATGCGTACCGAATATTTTCTCTGTATGACTATCACTTCGTGTTTCATTTCGCATGTTCGCCGAGACCGAAGAGTGAAAAAATAAAGGAAACTTGTGTCACGAGGAGTCGAGTAGCAGTTTTTTTTTTTTAATCTCCGTAAATGAGTGTGGGGGCGGACCAGCCTTAGATGAATGACTAATGTAGCTTATATTTTGATTAATCGCTTGCCAATTCTGGGGACTTATGTAATACATGTAATTTTTAATCCATATATGGCGCATTAGGTGTATCTTTAATGTCTCGCGTTTTCTTTTATTTTATTTGTTTTTTTTATTCATTAATTATGACTTTAAGGTTATTTACTATCAGAGCGTTTGATGGAAGAGTATTTTGAAAAGCTGCTCCTCGGCTCTTTTAAAATTTTCACTCGTTTCTGCAAGTATTATATTCATAATTGACAGTCCAAGTAAAAAAATAATGAATGCAGTAAAATGCGTAGAACGAAGACGACATATCCGATGACATAATCTAATTATTAAAGCTAAGAATCGTATGGTATCATTCTCAGGTTTCGTAGCATTGTACAGGACTAGTATGGAAAAGAGGAACGAAGTAAAGAAAATTTCCATTGTGTTTTGAGCGGTGAATATGAATGATAAGTAGGCCGAACACCGTTGGAGGTTATTGTCGAGTTTCTCTTTGGGAATGATTTAGAGGAGTCTGTAATGTTTCTTGGCGAACTAAGTATTCGATGTTGAAAAGACTGGCTCGGCTTATAGCCTTCCCTGAAGCAGGCATGCCGCCATCCTGAGCCAAGGGAGTACGAAAGTGTAATGAAAAAGGAATAATCCGATCTTCAGAAGCGGAGAAGGGGGTGGAGGCGAAGTGGAGGCGATGTGGAGACGAAGTGGAGGATGGAGGTTCCGACACGTCGAGAAAGAGATGATCGGAGGAGAAAGAGCCAGAGAAGACTGGAATAGGAACCTTCGAATACAAGTATTGGAAGTAGTGGCAGGTGGAAGACGGGCGACCTCCCCGGTCGGGTTGACTTCTCGGGTACGAGTATCGCATTTCAGGGCGTCTTCGGAGTGAAATCGACGGGCGCAAAGGAGAAGGAATAAGAGTGACGGCTGAGAGTTAATTGGGGGATGGCCACTTCGATGCCTGGCCGTCATTAATGCAAATCGAGAGTCTCGAGTTGCACTTGTGAGATCCGTAGGGGGAAATGGAGATTTCTACGAATGATCACCGGTGACATCCGTCGGGACATCAGCTCTGAATTTCTGTCTCGCCGAGTCTTTTTTCTCTTTACCTCCTTTCCAATGCTCCGATTATCGAAAGGATTCCGCTGCTTATTTCTTTCATTGGAAATATAATACCTCCTCTCATCAAAAGCCATCTACTATGCACGCCATCCTTTCCCTCTTCTTCTTCTTCTTCTTTTTTTCTCTCCAACCTTCCAAATACACGAATTCACATCCCCGATCACATTCTTTATTTTATTATTATTATTATTATTATTATTATTATTATTGTTGTTGTTGTTATTGTTGTTGTTGTTGTTATTATGATTATGATGACGACGACGACGACGATTATTATTATTATTATTATTATTATTATTATTATTATTATTATCATTAGTGCAGCCATCGGGAGTAATAATCAATAATGGTATTACTAGTATATTGAAAACACATATAAATCAAACTGTAAGCGCAATTTTACACGAAAGTCAATGAGAATTATCGAAATTAATCTTGCTTTATTCCTTGTAATGAAATTTAATAACATTGATAATGAAATGGTAATAATCGATATAAAAATGGCATTTGAATTTAAATACAAAGCATAAAGGTCCCGCTGAACCAGCGAATAGACTACCGTACCATAAACAAGCTATTACCATGCTGCATGTAAACTAGTGATGATACGCATGATTACGTATAGCACTGGAATGAGAGCAAAGGACGGAGAAAGCCAATAACATTGATGTGCTGATAAAAGTAGTGCGCGAAGAAGCGAAAAAAGAGGAAGTGAAAGAAGTAGTGGAGGAGGTGGTCGAGAAGCCAGAGGGGACATAAATGTTATAATGTCTCTCTGAATTAAATGTATTATTGGTAGAGCACGTGTGTACGTCTTAGACGATGACAAGCTCCTCGCTATTTGTAGTTAAGAAGCGCATCTGATGGATAGGGTTGTGCGAGGGAAGGAGAAACGATTGGCACCGAGGACGAAGACACCAAGTGCGATATTATCGATTTCTATAAGCGCTAATGGAAACGTGTTTGGAAGCGTGTATGAGAAACGCGCGTCCTCGAGTGCTAATATATCGAGATATTTAAAGGACAGGAAGGAATGAGCGATTTGCTTCAGATATTTGCCAATCCTGTTTCATTCAAAAATACCTTCTTTTTAGTTATAGTCAATTCATCCGATTTTTTTTCAATCAATTCTCAATTTTCTATAAATCCTTAAGACCAACTTTAAATAAGAACGATGATTTTATTTATAGTCTCTGATGTTTCATACTGTACCTCATACAGCGCAGAAATATCTTAATATTCTGGTTCTTCTTGAAAAATATTAATTAATAATGTACAAGTTTAGTAAGCTTTAAGTGCTTATATCAATACCTGTCCATTATTAAATTCAAAATAAGCTTATAGTCACATTCGGCTAATGATTGAATCGTTACCAAGCGCAATCAAGCTGAATTGTGATTAAATTCTTATTTCTTAGATGTATTTATAATTGATTGATTTCAATATTACGGTTAGAGAGAGGTGTTGGGGGAGAAGAAAGAGTGGGATACCAGGTATTGATGAAATGAGCCCCAGTAAATTTAACTGAAAATGAGTTATTCCTTATAATGGATAAATGAGTAAGTAATTTCTTGCCCGAATTGAACGCATCTTCTCGATGCTTTTAATAAAATCTCTGCAATTTTCCTGATGGCCGGCCTTCTAAATAAGTAAGCAGGAAGAGCTGGGAAAGCGAGAGGGTTTTCCATGACTCAGAGAAGAGGGAGTTGGCAAGGTGCTAAGATATTTCGACATCTTCCGTCAACGTCTCGCACCGACTTGAAGCCTTGGGGGACCAAAGCAATAAAGTAATGATTCCGTTCAACTTGGTTACTCCTCGTACTTACCCCAATGTCTTTGTAAATAAGGAGCGAATACGGATCCGCAACCGACGACGACCGAGCGATCCTAAAAGCGACGACTTTTACAGCCGCGGCTAAATATTCAATTATCCATAACATTCGTTAGAGAATACGTCATTCGCGTCCGCTCTATTTTTACACTTTATTTAAGTTTTATATAATTATCTTATGACTTGACACTTTTAATTAGAATATATTACAATTTCCTTACGCTCTCTCTCTCTCTCTCTCTCTCTCTCTCTCTCTCTCTCTTCATACTGTTAATTATTTCATAATTAACAGTATCGATTCATTCGTTGCATTCTTATCATTTGGGTTACTTAATGAATAACAGAAAAAAGTAAATAGCATCTTGTTATCTATTTTCATGTGATCGATAGGTTATAAACAAACTGATACGAAGTAAATAAACTAAGATAAAGTAGTTGTACTACAATGTAGAATAATCGTCGGATATAGTCGTAAAGTTATAGGTTAATAATCGACATGAAGAAGTCATCGGTAAATAATGTCTCTTCTCTGAAAGATCGAGTATTATTTTTTTTACTTGTCGAGCTTTGGTAATATTTTGGAATCCTGCAAACCGATCCACGCCTTCGACCACTCAATTAATCTCTAAGCCTTCGTCATATTGCATTATAATTTTCTTTTTATCGTAATTACGTCAAAGAAAGTTATGAAATATCAATCAGGCCTTTATACTCGACAAAGCCTCACTCTTCCATTTCTCGTCACCGTTTTCTTCCTCTTCCACCTCTTCTTGTCACCCTTTCATGCGCATCGAAGCATTATGTATTTGTATTCAAGTATAACCGGTTCAAGGTTCACCCCTCACACTATGCACGGCTATTCCCGGTCTTTGAGTCGACTGCGACTCCCCTGCCAAACCTCCCCCCCTGCCGCTGTCTCTTCCGCTTTTGCTTTGTATAAGGCCGCAGTTATTAATATTTGCCGACAATTACTGAAGGGTGTTGCCGGTTACCCCTTTAATTCCGCACTTCCAAGATCGAGACACGTTCGCGTGCTATTAAGAGAAAGAACGGCATGATTCTGATGATATGATTTGATTTTTCAGTTATAAAAATTATTTAAGCTTCTGTAAAACTTTGGAATACTTTTAAAACTATTCTGATTTCCTTGCCAATGAAAAAAGGCCGCTTTAAACTCGAGTTCACAATTCTATTACAAGTTCAAGAAGTTTCAGAATGTATATTCTGATAAAAATTAATAGCCTGAAATAATTAGAGTACAGAGATACATATTTAATTATTAATGGTTTCGATAATCGACATAAATAATTGTGTTTTTGACGAAAATAACTCATAACGGAGTAAAGTTATTGCATAAATGAAATGTTACGAAAATGTGTAAATAACATTTTTTTTACCCTGCCAATAAAATAAAGTAATAATAACAATGAGATAAATTGTGCTAATTGTGCCAAGTAAGTACGAAGGGAAGAAGAAGGCAAATAGATATAAATTACATGTGAAAGAAGATGTATGCCACGAATATGGACTTGGGCGCACGATGAATAATTATTTGGATCGAATTGTCGGTTGTGTCGTACGTTCTTTCGAGTTACAACTAAAAATTGAAGAAAGGCCGCGTAATAGATTAGAAAAAATGAAAAATTTAACTGAAAATCCTGGGATTAGAATGGACTCGGTAGTTTTAGAAAGTAGATCTGTATAAAGGAAAATGTTGTCGATGTTGTAGGGATACTGCGAGGAAATATTACGTAAACAAGGGTAAATAAAGATGTGAATAAATGTGTGTCGAGAGAATCGGGGATCGGGGATCGGGGATCGGGGATCGGGGATCGGGGATCGGGGATCGGGAATTGGAAATCGAGAATTGAAGGTTTACGTTATAGAGCTGCCTTTCTCGTCCCGATGCGGAATCCGATAGTGTCAATATCGAGTCATTCTCCGCTGAGGAGCACCAAAGGATTGCCAAACTCTTTGGGAGGCACGCGTAGAGAAACTAGGGAAGGGTTATTCCTCTTTTTCGATCTCGGTGCCGCGAAATCCGATCCTCTTCCGGGGAGAGGAGCCGAAATCGAGGTAAGAAGGAAAAGAGTCCGTCATTAATAGCGGCTCGAGCAGGGATCTTCCGTAGTTGAGCTTCTCCCTTGTATTCCTCACGTAATGAGAGATCGGCAAGGAGGACCAGAGTTAGCGGTCGAGCCCGGTGAAATTATGCCCTTCGCGTAAAATAGGGCGAAACAAGTTTAATGAAAATGGCCTGCAGCTGTATTAGGAGCCCGTGGAGGTCGATTAGATTGTCGAGCGCTCCGGCTTCTTTTCGAAAATTTAAAATGTCGCAAGCGCGACCTAGAATATTTCAATTACCGTCGTGCACGAGTCGCGTGGAAGGCAAGCATTACGGAAGTGGTCCCCGGGAAAACAGAAAACATGGATGCAGCCATCAACGGGGCTTCGGGGCTGGGAGGCATAAAACTGCGCGTAGCCCGACGTTTTACAAAGGAACTACTAAGCGTGCGAATCTGCTGATGACCAGGGTATAGCTGCCACCCGTTGCAATTTCCTTACAGGCTCGAGCTATGCGCGTGGCGCGCGGGGGTGGCGCTTAAATGCGAAAACGTGAACGGCTCGAGTCCCCGCTCTTTTTACGAGCCTCCCTTTACAACCGACAAAATGTAATTTTCTCCCATGTTTGTAGTGGCGCAGACAGAGTAAGAGAATGAGAGCGCGAGGGGCACCGAGCCACAGTCGCTTTTATCGCTTAAAAGTATTGGCCGCTCAACGGCGCGGAAGAGGAGACAGAGACAGAGACAGGGACAAAGACAGAGACAGAGACAGAGACAGAGACATAGACAAAGACAGAGACAGAGACAAAGACAGAGACAGAGACATAGAGAGAGAGAGAGAGAGAGAGCGAGTTTCTTCATAGGGCTCAGACTCTTTACTTTCGTTGCATTATTTTCTTTTCTTTTCCTTTTTATTCTTCCGCTCTTCTCGCTCTTGGTCGCTAACTTCTGCATTTCACATCGCACACGGTCTTATGTCCTTTTTCTTTTCTATTTGATACATATCCACGCACTGCCAGTATTTTTTCATATTCTTTTTTTTTTTCTGAGCCAAGCATTTTTCCCTCCAAATCTAATCGGAATTTTCTCGATAATATTGCCTGCCGTTTAACAACCTTTTTCAGCCCGGATTTTCTAAAATTACATTACATATGATTAATCGCAATAATCTGCCGGCATACAGATTCTCTTCTAAACCATAAACATTTGCTATATAAAGGCCATAACGGAAGTTTCGATGAAATTGAATTCATCGCGTTCTTGCTGAATTGATTTGCTAATGTAATCGCGCGAAATTCTCTTACAATTTATTATTTTTCTTTTTATAAAATCTATCACTTATGTACGTAGTATTTTATATTTCTTTTCAGTAAGTAAGGTAATTATTTAATAGATTTTTCCGCTGAAATTTAAACTATTTCGTATCGTTAATATCATAATCCGTATTGATTATTTTATTGATCGAAAGATTCAATGTTAACAGACGAATTAACCGTTTATAAAATATCGGTATTGAAATTAATCTAAAATTTAATATTAGAGGGATGTAATTAGTACAAAGTACCTGGCGTAATGTGTATAGAGAGAAGCGATTGGCGCTGCAGTCACTAAACTAAGCTACAGTTCAGCATAATGAATAATAATTTTAGCAAAAAATCGTAAAGTCGTTGGTATTTATAAAACAAGAAGCTCTAATAAAGGTAGGTTCGCTACTCAAGGCCCAAGAGGAGTAAACCGTCTTAAATCAAAATAAGATTTTATGCCGCTACCGCCAGATATGACGGGGGGAGGGCAGAGGAGCGGAGGGGCTCGCGCTCACGTACGCACAAAGAAAGACGAAAACGCGTAGAGATTACAATGTCGGCGCCAAAAGTTTTCTCCAATGCGGTCGAATATCCATCCAGGAACTTTATCTTCCTGGCGTGTGTCTCGGCGGCCGGCGCGAATTGAATTTGAGAATTTATCGTGGCGAGCTTCCGTTCGGCTGATACGTAAAGAAGTTGGATTTACGACGCGCCGCGCACAACATCCCAAACATGCTATTCGCCCCTTAATTGGAAGGTCTGGCTAATCGCGCGCGCCTCCTTTTTCGTCTCGAATACGAGACCCCACCTCCGAGTCCTCTCTCGGCTGCGTGGCGGACTCGCCAACACTGACCTCCGGCCTCAACCCTTCGCACGTCCGCCTCTAACGTCGCTCAGGGCCACCTTACGACGCTCCTTCTGTCTTGTCCTCATTCCGCGCTCCCGGTTCCCTTACACGCGGCTCTTTTATCTTTATACCGACAGCGATTACGGGACCGAGGGGTTGAGGGGCCGAGGGACGGGCATCAGCGAGACCGATCATTTTTCAAAAGATTTTTCAATCTTTCGCGAGTAAGTGAATAATTAGATTTGTTGGCTGCAACGGGGCTGCCTTTTAAATGCCCCGAGATGAACGATAAAGCCGGGTCTTCGATACTCTTGAGCCCTTTCCCCCCGACACCTTCCCGATATATGTCTTTTGTTTTACAGATGGTTCCTCTATAATAAATTAGCTTCCGCGTAATAACGCGCGGGGAAGAACCATTCGCACCTGATTGCTTACGCTTCTGCGTCGCATGCCTCGCACGAAGACTCGCGTATGAACGGACCTGCATATTTTTACATTAAGGCGGGGAAAGGTAATTTCCCTACCAATCGATCGGCACAATCGATGATTTCAAGATTCGCAGTAAACACCCTGGGGCCACGAGTCCACGAGTCTAATGAAACTTTTCATAAACATTGCGAGAAACATTTTCAAGTCATGTGCATAGCTGCTGGCTGTTCATTTCGTTATGAATTCCTCGCTTTACGGTTTAATACAGGAATGTGCGGCAGGCAGGGGGGCAGGCTTCGGAAAAATTCCTCAATATTTATTATTAAAGAAGCTAACAAAATTTTCCTAGGATCAATCGAATTTGCAGGCGTTCTCTGCGGACAATGTTCCCGTGTGCGTGTGTGTATGTGTGAGTGTATGGGGGGATATATATATATATATAGATATAGATAGATATATATATATATATATAGATAGATAGATAGATAGATAGATAGATAGATAGATAGATAGATAGATAGATAGATAGATAGATAGATAGATAGATAGATAGATAGATAGATAGATAGATAGATAGATAGATAGATAGTGGGGGAGGGAGTAAGAGTGTGTGAGAGAGAGAGAGAGAGAGATTTCTTATAGGCTGTAAATC
Source organism: Ceratosolen fusciceps (assembly GCA_018883505.1). Lineage (NCBI taxonomy): Eukaryota > Metazoa > Arthropoda > Insecta > Hymenoptera > Agaonidae > Ceratosolen > Ceratosolen fusciceps. The sequence continues at coordinate 5,482,333 of RCIC01000012.1, read as the reverse complement.
GCGAGTCTATTAGACAGTGGAAATGGAAGGTCGGTGCGGTGTGAGGAGGGAGAGTTGAAATATATTGGCCGGCCGTCAAACGGGATTACATGACAGGAGCAAAGAGAGATTAAGGAGCTAAGAAATACGTGGAAAATATAAGTAGCAATAGGGGAATGCAGAAAAAGTAGTATATAAATGATTGTCTATGGGTCTCGCCTCGGCAGTCGCGATGTCGGTTAAAAGTGGCTTTGAAGTGAAGTGGTGGCAAGGGGCTCGTACCAGGGGAGGGCAAGCGCTTCCTACTTTATTAACCATCCTTTTTTTCGACGTCCATCTCGGAACGCGGTGTATGCATAATAGAGGTTGCGAGCCAGAGCGGCACCAGGGCTTGTTTAGATCGGGGTGGACCTACTCCACCTCCTCCCACAGAGCGAGGCAACGAGACGCATTTGAGCGGCGATGCCCGTGCCCCAACGGAGGCTCGAGTCGAGCCTCGGTCATTGTTCGAGTTAATTGATGCGTTATGTTTGATGCCGGTCCGATAGCCATTGTGCGTGCAGGGTGTCCGCTGATAAGTGAGTTACCGACTGCGGCGGGAATCGCGACGCGAGAGCCCGAGTGAGAGTGCACTCAGAGCCAATTATCTCGAGCCGATGCCACTGCTCTCGTTGCATTTCGTCAGCCGCATTCGCTAGGAGCCAATCGAATCCGGCGCAAATGCACCAACTCCCGCAGCTCCATATTTCCTATCTCCTTCAATTAATTACTCCACTCGTACTTTTTATATTCTAAACGATTTTTTTTTCTTTCTTTCTATTCCGCGCCTCCTTCGCTAACGACTCCTACAGCAGCCTCTCATCAATTCAACAAATCTACGCATCCGATCCCACGCACCTGATCCAACCTCTGAACAGCAGATCTCTGTGTCTTTTAGTCTTGTGCAGCACGCTGTTTCCCATGCGATCCGTCCACCTGTATGCGAAATTCGGCAACGAGTCCATGACATGTGGATAGGTAACGAGGATTTACTATATACACTCTGAAAAATTATTAATCTATCAATAAATTTCTGAATTTCATTCGACCAAATAGTTTATGCAGTAAAATCCGTACGCTGCTCTACTATGTGTGAAATATATATTAGTTAGTCCCGACAATTTGAGCCCAAATTAAAGCGGGAAATAATAGCGCATTGGGCAACGATTTAGTTATTTGATCTTTGTTAAAATCGAGGTATCGGTAAATAATCCAGGCAAAGATCACTCATAGCTATAAGATTATATTATCGACTCGGCGGTGGGCCTGAAAGCCAAAAAATAGAAAGAAGAGGCTCACGGAGATAATGGAATATTTTCAAATGTAATGAGAGCATTTTCGAGACAAATGGGTGCTTGTTGTCGGGAAGGTGGGCACGGAAACTATCGGACCGAGTGGCAATGAAGCATTAATCTCGCGGCAATATCGGCATGATGATATTCGAAGCAGGAGTATTATACGAGACGATATCATTAGTTTGCGGCTACAGCGGCTACGGCGGCTCGACTGGCTCGACTCCCGCGCTTCTATCGCTCTCTCTCCCTCTCTCTTTCTCTCTCTCTCTCTCTCTCTCTCTCTCTCTCTCTCTCTGACTCTCACTAACTCGCTGACTCTCTATATGTACATTAAGCCATGCTTGTATACGGGCGTGCGCCTCTTCCATGCTCGTTCGCGGTTTAGCGCTATTCCCTGCGCGCGGAAGTTTACGCACGCGAGAGCCGACATTATATTATTTAAGTATGTTCCTCGTACATAGACGTGCAGAATCACGATAATAACAATCGATCGGGGTTCATTTCTCAAATTACAACAGACTATGAGATACGAGGAGACAGAGAGAGAGAGAGAGAGAACCCACTTTTGATTTTACTTTTGCTCTGTTTTAGCATATAGTGTTTTCTGAATTAAAACCGAGCAGCTTCCGGACTTCCATCATTATAATATATTGAAGGCAAGTGTACATAGATAATATCTATTTAGCATGTGGGCTTGATACTAATAAACTTAAAAAATAATTTATTATCATCAGATTATGAATCTACATGTATGAAAATTATCTGAGATGCAATTTAAACAAATTATTCGTTGTCTATTAGAGATTCAAATAATCTCAAGGTTACGAGAATTAATCAAAAACTTAGTCGTTAAGTATATAAGAAATCTAATCCGTATATAAAAAATCCAATAATAATTTGAAAGGCATTTAGTATTAAATGAAGCTTGTAATTAAACGCGTGAATGTTTAGAGTGACGATAACAATTAAAGTTGGTTATTACGGATGTAGCTAGGTAATATCGAAGATGTAAATGAAATAGGAAAACTTTGTGACGAAGCGTGGGAGGTCCGAGCCGTAGGAGCCAAGGAGATATACGAGTTTCACACGTAGCAGATATTGAAGCTAACGGGAGCCGAATTAGCCAAACAACAGAATCAATTATTTGCGCAATTAGGCAAAGTTATGTAAGCAATAGAACGGACAACTAGCGCGCCTAGTTGAGTTCGGTTGCAGCCTCCTCTTGTATTCGATGCCTAGCGCAAGACTGCACGAACACCAAATTCAACGCGCTATGGACAAAGATCAGCGGGCAGCATCCGCACCCTACTAATCTATTTGAGGAATGATGAGGGGATGTCGAGCCGTACGAGGAACCGCTGCTAAAGAGAGGATCTAAGGGTAGCCAACCCTTTCGTGTATGGAACACACTTGCGCGCTCCCTTGGAAAAGCATCTGGCATCGAAGTATCCTCTCAAGCTTGATTTTACCCTCTTTACCCTCACACCCCTACTTCTCTGCCTTCTTATTTTTATTCACATCATCGTTACTGTTACTATCGCCATTACCATTGATCTATTAAATAAAGAATAAGGTGTAGGGTAGATTATCGATGAAATTTACCAAATAATGCATACTGCTGCTTAAGGCTAGCATGGCTCGGGCTTGTAATTACCCCCGCGAAGGAGTCGCAGAATATGTTTCGAGGCTCAGCTGCCGATCCGGCAGATAATAGCCGTTATTACCGATTGCCTAAAGTGACTTCGATGGAAATGATCGCACCTCATCACTCCCCCCGCGTTAATTATTACGTGAGCGCTTACTACATTATTCAAATGAGGGAGATTTTATTTTTATAAATTTTGAGTGGGTAGACAGTCAGAACTGGGTTCGATCAGACCAGTATGCTGAATATTTTTCACGCTAGGAAGAAATTTAATTTTATGCGTACGATGTGCCTAAGGTCAACTGCGGCTGCACACACATTCATGATTTCTTAATTTAATGTATTCCATTTCGTAGGCAGCTGTTTATTTTATATTTTTTGTGCCGGAACGATTGTGAATTCATGTCTTGAATACTCGAACGTTATGAAATTGTGCAAAAAGTCTTGAACATGATCACAAATCGAGGATTGTTTTGCATAGATGCTCGTGACGAAATTTTGCCAATTCTTAGTTAACTATTATCAGTTAACACGAATATTTAATCTATGTAGATTTTTTGATATTATATAAAGTCTTTATTTACTATACAATTTACCAATTACAATAAAAAAAAATCCTATTACCGCCGGCTGACTAATTTTGATAATTACTACTTACATGCAGCAACTCGCTTTTAATGGCTGATCGATTTGCATTTTTTTTTTTTTTTTTTTTTTTTTAACTGAAATCAGTACATTGTTAATAAAGATTCTTTCGAATATACGGGAATCCCCACGAGTCTAAATATGCTGAGGGTCAGAAGGCGAATTATTCTGAAGGCGAAATAAATTAGTGCATTTTAGTCAATACGCTTAGTTAACAGAGCTTGTAATTTCATATTTACAATTACTACATCAGCGCTGCTTTCATTATAGGCTTAGAGCATCAGTAGGTTGTATTTTAACAGCTCTTCCATGGGAAAGAAATAACGGCGCTTTCTACATTTTTAATAATATTTAAATACACGTGTTCAAGTGCGGAGCAACCATCAGAAATCACCATAAAATAATTGGATTATTAGCTAGTTATGTCGGAAACCTCACCGTTCGACTTACAAAAAAAATTATAAATATAATTACTCATAATTTTTATTCAGAATTAAATGAACATCAATAACTTGTGACAAAAAGAACGTTGTATTATAGTATTCGAAAAGTATGTTATATTTGCTAAAAGCATACATTTATAAAAGTACTTAAGGAGCTACGTAAACAAAAAGTTTTTTGTAATACAAAATAGTCTCTTACGTATTTAACGCAATATCTGGAAATTTTAATTTAATGTTAATAAATTTGATAATTTCTTTGCGGAAGATCTATTAGTAAGAGAGTTACAGAAATACCATATAAAGAAATTTTATTAATAAAAAAAAGAATTTGAAGACAAAATGCATATCTATTGATCCTCGCGTATGCTTCGTATTGAAATCATCGTATATCCTTCATAAATCATTACCAAGAGAATGGTATGAACGGTCCCGTGGGATTAAACGAGAATGAAAGACTGAGATTATCTCTTCGCGCTGAAAGAAAAATAATGTCAGAGAGAACGACTCTAGAATTTATATGAATTTGCACTGGGCTCTTTTGCACCGGAAATCTTGCATCATTTATGCAAAATTTATCATTACGGCTACGTTACAGAGCATTCATCCGGGAGACAAAACGTATATTGCCGGGAAGCGTGGGTCCGAATATTTTCGTTCCCGTTCCGTTGAGCGTAGTCCTCTCGACGAGAGCTTGGCTCTCCTCGCAAGTGCTCTTGAGGAACAGAGATGCTGAATTGAGGAACAGCTAAGGGTGGGTTCCTTGAAAGGGGTCCGCTCAGCACTTGCGGTCATTGTAATTACGAGGGAAGACGCAACGATAACCTCCTCTACCCCGCGAGAAACCGCGAGACGTCTTAGAACATCTTGTTATGTCGGTTCAAGGGCTAAAAGAGGACAGAAATAGACGAGGAGCATCTATCCCTTCAGGATTACATGGATCCTCGGAATACCGACCTTTCTCGATTTACCTCCCCTTCCTCTATCTATATGTGGCTTTACCCGTCGATCTTGACTGTCTAGCTCCTTCCTCTTCTAACATCCCCTTTATGCCGCCATCATTATCTTATTAAAGGATTAATTGAATGTCCGCTCGCGCTGAATCGCAAAAGTAAATATTATTTAAGAAAGCCGATCTCAATACGCTTATCACTCATCGAATATCGATTCGATTATTTTCGTTTTACTTTGTATTTACGAAATATATTTGTATTTATTAATATATATATATATATATATATTGGATTAACCAAAACTTCTTAAATATTGTTAAATCAATATTTTTTATAAAAAAATAATATTGTAACAATTGTAATAAATTCGTAGAATGTGAGTAGAATTCGATTTGTAGATCAGCTGCTTCTTTCAATATATAGAAAAATATTAATGTTTCGGACACATGTAAATAACTGATCATCGAGTCCATTAACAGTTACACAGTTATCGTTATGTCCATTTAGCTTTAAATTTACGAGAAAGTGGTTGCTGAAACGATGACTCCCCATGATATTTCGTTATAGGGCAGCGGAATGCTATCATCGCATGTTGTTCTAATAGTCATCACTGAGCCATCTTCCTTTTTCTCATTTCTACCCTCTAAAGCCGCTTCTATTTACCATTTAGACTAATTGAAGATCTTTAAAACCAATCGCGCAGATAATTTTATCAGACCCGGTAATAAAATTTGATAATATATAATTTTGAATTTTCTGTTATATTAATTAGGTTGTGCGAATAAAATAATTTTAAGAAAAATTTAACTATTTCAAGTATAGGGTATGCTTTTATTCGAACAGAAAACTTTTTATGGCGATTTCATTTTTCTTTATGCGTTTGCCTTTATCCTCCATCAGGGAATAAATGTTCATGTTTCTAAATACGATTAGCTTTAGTGAAACAGGGTATATATACTGACAAATAATATTGAGACTTTGACATTAGTTGATATTATATTAGCTGATACTATGTTTTGGTATCGCGGAAATTGTGAGTAATTACTGTTTAGCGCTAACAGCTAATAAGAAGAAGTATTAACGGAGAAGAGGGTTAATACTTTTCCAGTACTAAGAAAAGTAAGAATCGTCTTCGGATTTCCGAATGTTTAGCAGCAAGTGAACATCTGAATCTGAGGGCGGAGAGGGTGGGGTGTATAGTAACGCATGACCGCGGGATCAAAGGATGAGCATGAAACTATGGAACGTGATAGAGATATCAGAATGGGATCGATGAAACAAGGCCATCGGGCTTTATTATCACAATCGGTTCAATGATTACAACGGAAACATAATCGTTAGCGTCTACGAGCCATTAACGGGGCATTCCCGATGCCAAACAGCGAGTCGCCATAACGGCCGACGTAGCGGATAGACCGCATTTATCGGCCCTCGATAAATTCGTCCCTTAATGGCTCGTTGTCCCTGAGAATTTGCCCATTCGATGATGCCCGGGATCATCGAGCACGTGTATTTCTCTCCCTTGCGTTCCACGAGCTGCATTCTGAGCTAATTTAACTCGGTGCACTTGCCACCGAATCCTCACATTCGTTATCGCAAGTACGAATCACACGTACTTACAACATTTCGCAATCAAACTTTCTCTTCCAAAAGTATATACGATCCGCCACCCTCACCTCCACCCCACTCCACTCCACCCCCGGTGCCCTTTTTGTATTTACAAAGGAATTTATTAACCTTGCACCTTTCAGCGCTAAGAATATTTCAGATACAAACATTTCTTTTAATCTCATTGATTTTTTTGATTAAAAGACCTTTCTTTCAAAATTAAAAATTATTTTTATGAATGATTCTCTATACATTTATTTATGTATTTTAAAAATATATTGAAATCTGAGATATTGTATGATCGAAATTTTATACTATCCGAACAAATATTTTATACTTATATATGTATATCGAATTATTTTAGGTAATAAAAAATAAAATTTAATTTGAGCAGCTAGCTTTTATAGGTTGAATACCTATAATAAATGAATACTTAGTTTTCATTCGGTTTAGTTCAATAAGATTGTATGTACACGGTATTATTTAGTTACGTGTATTTAACATTGCATTATTGCGTGAAAGTGAAGTTGCGTGACTGCTCACTGCACCAATCAATTGCATACATAATAAGTTTTATGTCAAGTGTACCCTCCGGAACTGTGCATGAAACTGCCTTAAAATCAAATAAATACAAAAATATATATTCACAGTGATTTTTACGTATTTTTTACAAGCTGTACTATTTTGACGACTTAATTTTTATAATTTATACAATTTTTGTCTGTCCCCTTGTTATTTGCTTATTACAACAGCAGCAGCAGCAGCACCAGCAGTAGCGACGGTAACAGAAGCAGCAACCATGATGATAATAGAGATAATAATAAATAGTTCCGACGAATTTGCGTAAGTGTGCCCATTGGTAAGGTCTGTGAGCCACTTGTGGAATCGTAATTTCTAAAACGTCCTCGGACATATACTTTCAAAGTGGGACCTAGGGTAAAGGCTACAAAAGGAGCGAATGCCCGTAATTAGAGAAATGGCGTGGGTAAGAAGAGCTTTTTCAAAAAGTTGGTTTGCATCTGAAAAAGAAGGATCGGAGCCAACGGCAGTTAGGCTTACTGAAAAGTCGATGGAAACGCGTGAGCTCGTGATGAAGTCGGGCAGCGGTGACGGAGAGAAACAGTCGGCGGAAAGAGTGGCTGACGGGGCAGGCTTTGTCGAACGGGGAGGGGGATGGGCCGAATATTGACGAAGCTTAATAATGGGTTACCCATTACCTACGGACTTTATTTATTCAGCTTGCTTTTGAACAGCCTTGTCGCGTGCGTAATTTGCGCTTAATTCTCGGTTACGCTTAGTTCGAGCCTCGCCACGGACGATACTCACAATCACTTATAGACTCCATGCATCAAAGACTCGCGGCCACTTTTCTTTCATTCCTGGAGGTAATTAAATTTCATACCTTTGTATGCATTGTCATGGAAGGATAATTAAATTCAGGAACCAATCGTCCCTCCAATCGAGGAAAACTCCTTCCATAATTTTAAGATTACAATGCCACTACAATTCCTTTGCATTCATCCTCTCTATCTTAATCTCTGTAAAAGGCTCTCAATGGATATTTAATTCTATCCGGCCTTTCTTTAAAAATTATTTTACTTATTTTATTTAAAAATTCGTAACACATAATTAATTTATAGACTAATGAAAAACGTTTTTCACAAACGATGTTACATTACCATAAGTCATAATAACCCACATTATCTTTTCAGTATTTTTATAAATAATAATAATAATAATAATAATAATAATAATAATAATATACACACACATAAAATAAAGATACAAAGACAGGAACAACGAATATTACGTACTGCATAGGTAAAAAGGTCATATCAGAAGCTTGTCTTTGATTTAGAGATTTATTAAGAAAGAGGGAATCACGAATGCGATTAATAGATTTTGGCCTCGGTTTAGTAATCTTATTTATCTTATGGGATGGGACAAGATGCGGGGCATAGCCAACTGTAAACTGAAATGTTGTTTTGTATTTTAAAAATCTCGTGGGATTATATCAATGTTTCCAAGTACGATTAATTTTCTCCTTCCCCAGTAATTTAAAATCCCGAACCTTTGGAATATTATAAGGATTTTTGAAAATTAAAGCAAACAAATTGATTTTGAGAGTTTATCGTAAAAGGTTCATTGTAACAGGTGTCTTGTGATCGGTTCTTTTGAACATTGGCTCGTCTCTTGTTTATGCGGTCGGAATAGTCAGGCTGGGTCGGCTAATCAGAACCGCGGAAGGTCTATTGTTTTGGGAATCGCGACACATGACGAATATGTGTAAGATCGCAGGCGTCGCTCGCTTATCGCGCGAGCACCCAAATAATTCGTGCAATTTCATATAAATTCCGAGCTACTGTACTAGGTAGAATATGCCCTTGTCGGGTAAGTAGGGGTTCTCGAGTTTGGGCGACATTTTCCTGTGTTCTCGTGTTTCCGAGAGAATCCGACGTCCTTTCTCTCCATAATTTCGCGACAACGCGATCCTTTTCGGTGTTGCACTCTCTCTCTCTCTCTCTCTCTCTCTCTCTGTCTTTCTCTATAGGAACGGAAAGGCATGCCGCATTTCTTACGCGCGTCATGGCTTATTAGCCCTCTTCGTTTATTTTGGCGCCGTGAGAGTGAGGGCGACGCGTACGAGCGAGCATATGCGGATGGGTGGCATTATTGCCATGAAATATGATTAGGTGCGCGACTCGCCTGGTATGCTAAATACGCAAACTCTTTGAAAGGCAAGAGTTGTTGTCGATGCTGTTCTCTTACTTATAAGCTCCGTGTATGTGATAACGGGAGACAAAATTGTGTGTCCACATGTAAATCCTCAGCGAATTTCGCCTATCCAAGTATTGTCCACTCCTGCGACTGTATTTTCCTCGAAAACTGAAGAACTCATTTTAGATTATTTGGAAGCTGAATACTTTCTTAAATGTAATACTCAATTAACATACTTTAGATTAGTCGTTTTTCTATTTCGCCCCTTTAACTTGTTTAAATATCTGATACTGTTAGAATTACTGTGAGATTTCCATTTTATCCGAATGAGTTCTTTCATTTCATGACTCAAGATGCCGGTAATTAATATCGCCAGAGTTTCAGATTATTTTTTGTTGAATTCTACCAACTAGATTACTAATATGCTAAATAGAGTTTCTTGAGTATGAAAGATTATTGAGGGATCAGACAGGATATCATTAATGTGTATGATAAACTAGTGATCAATAAACAAGATCTTCAATCTTATATAAATCTTTCAATAAAGTTCTTGAAAAAATAAGCGGGGATAAGAAATTATTCAAAGCTGTACACTTCATGCATAACTTTCTCAAAAAAGTAAAGTATCGTCCACAACTAAGATAAGTATGAGGATGCAAAAAAAAAAAATAAGTTAGTCTGGGCTGACTGAAATGAAAAAAAAAAAAACAAGAAAAAGGTCGTGAGTAAGGGCCTGTAATAGCGTAACAGTGGCTTCGCACGTAAGAAATTGTCGTTGCGGCAGTTAGGGAGGAAAGTGGTAGTGGTAATGGTATGAGATGGAAATAATCGTAGGAAAATGATCATCGAAAGTATAATGTCTGAATCGTGCTGAAGTATTGCAAAAGCCCGGGAATACATTGGAAATCGAGCGGCTTGTTATGATATGGATAGTCTGGGGTTAGGACTAGATCTGTAGCTGTATCTCAGGTTCTGGTTGAACGTCGGACGGGAACACAAAGGGCATGAAGTAATTAAAAGGTCCCGCGACCGTACGACCAGCACCATTTTCCAATACCAGCACCGTTTTTCAATACTAAGTCGAACCAATGTTATACATGGGGGTGGAGGCGACACGTGTAGCCCTGCTCCAGCGGAATTCCCCCACTATCGGGCTCTCGCCTCCTCTTTGCGGCCTTTGACCCTCTACGGCAAATATTAAATCTGCATGCGTACAACTCTATGTGGCCAAATGACTTCCTTCCTCCCTTATATCCTTCTTTTTATTCTTCCTCCTTCAGAAGGAGCTTTCGTTTATTCCGCCACTTAATGTAGGCGCACCACGAATTTAAAAACTTCCTTCTAGAAATTTCTTTTTAGACTCATTTAATTACTTTAAATATCTTGGTTATAATATATGAAGACCTACGAATGTATTTTTGTTTATTGGTCGATCTCCTACCCCCGCCCCATCCTCAACGAACCATCTTCTCATCCTTATTAACCAGCTATTCTGTAAAGATGTATCCTTTTATTACATCTATTAAATTGCCAGAAAAATACACGTAAACAAGTCGTACATGATATGCAATGTCTATTATTTTTAAAGAATATATAAAGTATCTCTAAACATTGTAAATAATATTTTCAATAATAAATTTTTGTTTTACAACTTTCGCGTATAATGTGTTTATGTTTTAGAATGCATTTATTTACCTGTATTTTTCTACGGAATTCATAGTATAAGTTAGTGTTAGTTCGTTCATGTAAAGAATAAGTGTCATTGAGTATATATTAAATTAAAAATTCAAGCAAATATAGAAGTTATTCACCGTTTTAAATATTAAAAATTGTGAGTACCAAAGGATGAATATTTATATGAAATAGTAGAGGGGAGTTAGAAGGAAAATACAATCTACCTAAACAAATGCGTAAACTGACTAATGTGTTCGGAGGAGCTAATCATCTTATTAACTCCATTGATCAATGGCCAAACATCATTGATCCATCTCGATATCAATGACCTCCATAAGAGAAAAATAATGCCATTTATGAAAGAAGTTGTATCGAAGATCAATGAAGTATCGAGTGAGAATATAAAAATGCAAGTCTACAGATTGCGAGAGTGTAGATTCCCGAGAAGTAAATATAGAGGTCTCGAGACGTTCAATTAACATTTTCAATTAAATATTTCAAAAAAGCCGATAAATCGACTGAAAAGCCAACGTATAAGGGTATTATCGGCGTAATGGCCGATTGCTTAACAAATATTCTTAATAATAACTAGTATTGAAATTATTTTTACGAGCATGTTTTGTTTGTTTCCTAATAAATATTATTTATTCAATTAAATTTTATATTTAACGTATATTTAAACGTGCATTAATAATCCTTGAACTATATATAGCATATGAGTTTCGAGCAATTGAGACAAAATACTTTATCGCGAATAACGAATTATACTGCACATCATTGATATGTTAATGTCTTGGAGCTGCTTTTTCATGTTTACTGCCATATTGAAATATAATTACATACATTTAATTGTGAAAAAATCTGTTGTATAATTATAAATAATTCAAAATGCTTAGCTATTAAATTTATAAGTGTAAAATTTAATCCTTTAGAACTTGTATATGTATATATCTAGCATGTGAAAAATATTCTATTGATGAATGACAATAAACAGCAGAAAAAAATATAATAATGATATATATATATATATATATATATATATATATATATATATATATATATATATATATATATATAGATATGTATAGATTAATTTAGCAAGAGAGGTATATCGGGGATACAGCTGATAAATTGCTGAGAATGACGAAGCAGCTTAGATGAGAGTCGTCGCATTTGTAAATGGAGGCGAAGCTTCAGAGATGGAAAAAAAGCAGAATGATAATGACGTTAAGATGTAAAACATAACAGGGGGGGGGGAAGGAAACAATGGTGAAGAAGGGCTAAATGAAGTTACGCTGGATGCAAAATAAAGCAACGGAGAGAGAGAGAGATATTGAGAGGGGTGAGGAGGGGGTGAGGCGGTGGAGATGATAAAGCTGGGAGTCGGGAATATACAATACAAAAACGGGGCCGGGGGCGCATCGGCACATTAACAATTATATTACGGAAGCTGAATGTTATGCGCGAGCGGCATGGAGCTTCGGTGCCTGCGGCGACCCGGGCCGGCGCCCGGAAAAATAAACTTAACGCGATCACGGGGCTGGGAGGGCGTGGGCGGTGATGAAGCCAGCCGGAGAAAGAACCTCGACAGTCCCTGCGAGTCGATCGCAGACGCCTTTACTGGCTTCAGTATCAGCGTCCGCCCTTGATTCTCGCTCTTACCAAGAGGCCGCGCGAGCAACGGATGCATATGATTTTGTTTTCATTCCAGCTTAATTTATACAGAGATCTGGACTTTGGTACGAGGATGAATTTACGCGCTCGAGGCTCCGCCGTTCAAACGAAAAAGAAGGATGTAGCCTTCCTTTTATTCCTTACCCGCCTGCCCGCTTGTAAATCTCTCTAAACTGTGTTCGCCGATGAGCTTCTTGTTAGACCATTAAATAATACCATTAAAAATACCAATTTTGCTACCCATTTTTATTACCCATGTTTAAAACCAATTTTTTATTGTCTTGCATCGCTATTATCGAAAGCTTTTAATTAAAAGGTCCCGTATACGTAAATAAAGGCTTCGGCGTATGGATTAAAGCATACGAAAGAGCGGTTTGAATAATTATTCAATGAATTGTTTTACTCGAATAGAAAAAGTCCGACTCCATTCAAGTTTTAAAAGAAAACGGCTCTTTTACCCTGAACGTCCAAAGCGCGCGAGACTTGAATAATGATGCATGAAATACATCTAATTTTACGAAACATTATACCAGCCTCTTCTCTTCCCCATTACTTTTAAAGTAATGAATTACCATTATTTTGTCTTGATAATATGAAACCCAATAATCACCAGAAAGAGGAGACCAAAACATTATTTTATATATGCATCTGTATACTTGTCAGACTGCTTGCTCCAATTAATTTATAACTCGTATTGCTTAAGTAATACAATATTAATTAATTATCAAGTTGTCTAAGGCTGCTGTAAATAATTATATTTACATTCGTTCTTCAAAATTCGTTCCACACAAAATTCCATAAAAAAGTTGAGGTTTCATGAGGTTAAATTGATGAAATTCGTAAATTAAGCAAAGAACAATAAACATTAAAGTTAACGACTCTCTTAGGGTACGGCAAAACAATGATGAATAGCTATTACAGCATTAGGAAAGAAGCTAATAATATTTTTCAGAGAATAAAAGAAAATTCGAATGAAGGATATTACTGTTAAAAAAACATTTGATGTAAGCAGCGTGATACACAGAATAACGGAATTCATATTTCGATTACATAAGAATTTGCGATTCTGTAATAATGAATTTAGCTTTTCAACAAAAAATACGCCTTAGATATACAATAGATAAATACACATTTACAAATATGAGATTGAATTTCTATGAAATAAGCTCGCCATGGAAAATAGACTGCGAACTGTAATCATAGTTATAAAAAAATTAAAATAATAAGAAATACTATTGTGCGCGTGGATATTCCTATTCGGTATTCTGTAGAATAATAAAATTAACTCATATCGATCTTGTGATTTATAAATATTTCATATTTCATTTATTTGTATCAGAAAAGACTAAGTGTAATAAAGTAATTTTGATTATTATTTTGTTGTTTAGTTGAAGGAAATTAATTTAAAATGTCGGGTATTTTATCCGAGGAAAACTCAGTTAGAGTCACAAGCCAGCTTTTAGAGAATTTCTCTTTTAGTGGAAACGAAATTTCTAACGATATTAGAAGAAAGCATTGAAAGGGACGATTACCGAGTCGTATAATTGAATTTGTGAGTGAGAATATGAGAGAATATGTGAAGCACGGTAGGAAAGAGAATAGGAGTAAATTAAAGGAAGAAGGAGCATCGAAGGCTCCAAGTATTTATATTTATAGGGATACTCGACGAGATGGGAAGGGAAGGGAAACAGGAGAATGGCCAGGCGAAATATTTCCTGAGCTCGGTGAAACCGAGCGCATCAGCTAAGAAGAAAAGTAACAATTAAAACGGCAAGCGTGTGAAGGAAGAGCTTTGTCGAAAGGGGCAAGGAGAGGAGGTCTGCGCTGTCCGAGGTATGAGCTGGGATGCCCGCGTACCCGTGACCGAGGTCCGCTTCGAGGGATGATGTAAAAGAGAGGGGCTCGAGAGTATGGTGCGAGTAGTTCAGGTGAGACTTAATTAAACAGTGAGCACTTGAGCCAGCTCACAAAGTGACCGCGACAGCTAGCCTCTCAGTCCGCACCTCGATTTTCCCTTTGGCACCCCTTCCTTTTTATTTATTTTTTTTCTCTCTCGCTTACTAAGCCATCCGCCCGCCCGTCCGCCCGACCTCATACTCGACAACCCCGGCAGCTCTAACCGTAACTCGAGATCCGACGGCTACTGGGAGCTCCGATACTCGGAGGGAGTGAGCTCCCTCCGTTTCAGCAGAGTCCCCGTTCAAAGTCCCCGTTTCAGCGTACCGAGACGTTTAGACCGTCAATCTAACTTCCGTCTAACTCCATTGGCTTATTTTGGAGGATATTCGCCGAGAGCTGGGAGTACCTCCTGGCAGTTCTTTCTACCAGGTCTCCCAGGTCTTCCGCGCGTTTAAACGATGCAGCATTACCGACCTCTCGCGATCCCTCTAACTTCGCCGTAAAATCGATCAAACAAATTGACCGCTTAAGGAACCGAGAGATAAACTATTAGAAGGAGAGACTTAGGCTTCTCCTTGCGTAAATCCTGGGCTTGGCTTAATACAGGCATCACCAACTATCGATGATTACTCATTTACGATGATTGTTTTACATATACGAGGCTTCGAGCGACCGCGAATACGGGCTACGGGAGTTGCAAGATGAGAACTCATAAAGACACATGATTTTATAAACTTCTGTATTCGGAGAAAATTGAATTTATTTAAAGTTCAAAAGGTTAAATAATCTAGCCTTTTTTTTAAGCATTTCTCGACATTTTCCTTTTTCCCGCAATATTCATCATCGATTATTAGTTAAAAGCACAATAAAATACTTCCACTCCCAATTAATTAAACCATATTAAAAATTTCTTCGTAATTTATAGAAGATTTATACAGAAATTATGCACGTCGATAAAAAAAAAACACGTTTAACATGTACCCTAACTGATAATACAGATTTTTTTTTCTTAGAAAATACACAAAGATTTCTTTGATGTAAATTGCACTTCCAGTGTAAAGCCGGGCTTATACATGCGTAATATTCATATATATATACACAGTAATAAGCATTAAATATTAATACTTAAGAGTATTTTCAATTATTATATTTTAAAATCATAAAGGCATATTAAAATTATTTTAAAGCTAAGCCTTTATCTTATAATTATAAAATAAGATAACAAAATAGAAGGAATATAAAACATAACAAGCGAATTCAATAAAAAATTCTCATGAATACTTGATGAAATAAATGATAAAGGAAAAATAAAGAATCTTTCTGTTTTCAACGTATTTACATTTCAATGATCATACATAATTCCATGACTGTTTCTCATAGCTTATATGCACAAGCCGTTCTCCCTTTTATCGACTACATCTCTGCTTCGTGTCAGTGTTACACGAGCTTACAAAAGCTTTGCTTAGGTGACCACATTGTTACAAGCTCAAATATGCGTTAAGATTCATTGAATCTGCGATGTGCGTTCGAGGAATTCACACGTCTCTGAGCATATCGACACATTTATACATATTTGAGTATGGCGCACTGAATAGAAAGTGTTGAGCTGAGAAGAAAAGAGAAAGTGAAAATAGCAAACAAAGTGAATATTGAGGAAACTTTAGAAAGCTTTAACTCTAACGTGAAATAGAGAAGGACAGGGGTATGGGAAAGGGTAGCGAAACTCTCGAGAACGACGTTCTCCCTCTTTATCTTTGTGGCAACTTAACGTTTCGTGTCGTATTCCGACTCATTGGAAATTGAAGAATACTCATAGGAGACTAGTGACAGAAAAAGCGAGGCGACGGCTTTGTGACGAAAATAAGTGACAAGGAAGATAGATATTCAGACAAAAGACAAAGTTGCGCTTTAGGATGCGAAACAGTCATTACGCTTTAACTTTAAAATTTTTTTTTTTTTTTTAAATCCCTTTTGCTTTATAATTAGCTTTATAATCTGGAGATACAAGAATAATTCTATCCTTAAAGACAACACTATTAAAGACAATTAAAGACAATTTAAATACGAAAAAATTATCATCACAAAATAATAACATGTATTTTTATAATTCAGATGTTTTATACTAATTTGTTAAAAATAAATGTTCATAACCAAGATTTATGTAGGCTACCTACACAAACAAATTCTTTTAACTTGCTAATAGAAAGAAATTATGATTGTTTTTCGTCTATTATTTTTCTTACTTAATCGAAAATAATGTCACAATGTCACGTACTCATTCATTGTCTTATTGACTTTTTCCAGCAGTATTTTTTTTTTTAGTTTTACGTGCGCGCGTATGTATAAGTTTCGCTCTAAATGCGCATCTCTGTCTTTCTTTTCATTGAATAACCGTTCTCTACTGTCACGATTTCTTCTTATAAACGGAATCTTCCAATATCTTCGTATAAATTTTATGGTATAAGAGGAAGTTTACTACTTTTCTTCATTTTTGAGACTTAAGTCACTCTCATACAATCACATACACTCCTCTTGAATTAAATTGAATTGCTTCTTATTAAATATATTTAATCTTTATTCTGTTAACTCTACATACTGGATATATGCCACTCAAAGAAACATTAATAAATGCATATATGCATGTAATCATTTCATTTTATTTTACACAATAAATTTCTTTATATACAATTATTAAAAAAACTTAAAAATTTTTAAAACCTTTTATATGACAGAACATTATATATTATAAATATAAGTCTTGTTGATATTTAATATAAGATTTATATAGTTGAATACAAGCTATGGTACATATGTTTAAAAAATTTCAACATTTTATCTTAACCGATGAAAAAAGTATATTAGTTACGAAACATTGTAATTAATCTAAAAAATTGTTCAAATCTTAATTAATTTGTACACTTTTTACATAATATTTATTGAATCTTAGCTAATTTTGTCTTAGTTAGATTCTTTATCGAATTACACGGATAATTGGAATGAAATTAATTGCGTGTACGCAATACATACAATTAGTATTATTACTTACAACTAAATAAATATAGTTAATAATTAATATAAATTATAGAAATAAAATTTCAAAATATTTAAAAGCTTTTTACAAATTTATTTATTTATTCTTTTTTCATACTCTATTCGTTTATTTTAAATGAAATAAGACTTGGATATATTAAACGACCGATTTATTAGATAAAATAACTATGATGAATTATAAGAAACGTAATGAACAGTAATAATTTATTTTAATGAAGCTTTTAATATGTTTGGTTTGAATTAAATAAATATTCTTGTACTTTAACGTATAAGATTATTGAACTTAAAATAAAGGAAGATTATTACCAATGTAAAAAATAAAGGTAGATCTTCGATCACAGCTACTGGTGCTCCAATTTAATGAAATGCCAGTGTGTGCGATGCAGTTCTCCTTATTCGCGCAATCAACAATTCGTTTCATTTTACATTTGGTAAACAAAGAGTGCACGAGATAGATAGAGAGAGATTGGGAGAGATTGAGAGCGAGAGAAAGAGAGAGAGAGAGAGAGAGAGAGAGAGAGAGAGGAGTGAGAAGGGGTGGGAGAGAATAACAGAGTCGAAACTGCACGCGGGCTCGTACTTGGCTGAGATTTATGCACGATGCTCCCCTCGAATTAACCAGGCGCTTCGTAATGCTGGGATCGGGTGTCGTTGTAATTGGGACCCGAGGGACTTTGCAGCCCCCGCGCGTACAGTGTGAAAGCCATTCTCAACACCTACGCACGTACTTTGCCGCATTTATACGTCTCTGTTTAGCCCCCCTCCCGCACTCGCTCACTCACTCTCTCTCTCTCTCTTTCTCTCTCTCTCCCTCTCTCCCTCAATCTCTCTCGTTCGGTCGATCTGGTTCATTTTTACGTGCATAAGCAAACGGCGATTATCTATTGGTCGCCAGTGAACCTCAGTAGTAACAATAATTAATCAAACCAGCTGCAATGCAGCTCAGGTTTCAATTGCTTGCAGTATGTATTTTAGTTGTCGAATCGTGAGGAAATGAGTTTTACCACTACTCAACGCGTTGACGCTTTCAAGTGGTATCTTGATATATAGCTCACCGACTGACATTTCAACTACATCTTCGACTACCTTTATCCAAAATTTATGAATATTATGTAGTTTTTATTCGCAATATCGCTTAAACCTTCCCACTTATTTCATTTTCAACGTTTACCTAAATTATAAACTAAATCATTTTCGAATGCCGCTCTCTGACATAATCCTTTTTCAAAGTCAACTTATTTCATATCTAACCTATTAAACAATAAATATAGTATTTCAACAATATTTCGAATTTAAAAGTTTGTTTTCTTATATGAAAACTAGAAGTTCGCAATGTTTATTTTACATGACTTTAGAAGTATTAAATTTGAAAAATCTAAGTGTAAGTTACATTAATTTAAAATGAAACTATGAATATTTGAAAACGTCATAATGGAAATACAAATATTTGAAATAAAGTGTAAAAAATAATAATGGATAAGATAATTTGAAGGAAAAGTTTTCATTACGTATAAATATAATTCACATTTGAATTTTGTATTTAAAATATTTTATATCGAACTTATTGTACGATAAATAAATAAAAAAAAACTCGTTATTGCAAGAATAAAATAGCGAATGAAATGAGTTTCTCTAAATATTTTAAATGTAAAAGAAATCAATCAGAACATGTTAGATAGAAACTAAAACAATATATTTTTTAATAAAAAATTTAATCTATTTGAATAGTAAAAAATGCCTTATAAATGCCTCCTCTCGTCATTAACTAGTCACAATCACGTTTCCAACTAATCACACATTCCATTAACGGTTCGCATCGCCATAAGTTGTTTATCAATTGTAGAAAACTTTATAATTTCCATCGAAATACAAATTATTTATTGTCAAACTCTTCTATAAATTATATCAGCTTTTCTTCTCATCTTCATCGTTTACTACCATTGAGTTTCTACAAAATTCAAAACGTCTTTTCATTCTCCGTTATTTACTTTAAAACTGCTTCGGCGGCATTCGGTGAAACCTTCTGTCTAACTCTATTACGATCTTACACTAGTATGTTATGTTGCAAAATTATAATTCATCAACTACATTATGTAACTAGTACTGGGTATTATTAACATGTCAATAATCCTAAAAATATTTCATATTTAACAACCCTCATTACTTCATTACAATTTTTCATTAAAATGGTAGGGGAACGTATAAAGAATAATATTATATAAATAAAATTCCGTAAAATGCAGTTGAAATGAATGTAAGAAGGTGAAAAATATTATGTTCGCTCGATGCATGTAGAGATACTTCTGAAATGTAAATATTACGGAAACAAAAAAATTAAGAAATAACGTGAAATAAAATAATTAGATTGTTCTGGTATTAGTTAAGGTATTTACGAAGTTATTTGGAAGGAGTCCGAGCTCGATCAGGGCGTTTATTCATTAGCATTTTCTTTCTAAGAGAATCGTTAAAATCGTAAATTCGGAGATACGGGGCAGGGAAATGGAGTATCATGAGCAATAATTTCGAATGAATGTACGATTCACGATAACATAGCCCATAACATAAAGGTCATCTCTTCGGTTGCGCCTTATTGTTCGCCTTATAGTCGGGCGCAGATCGCATCCCCTTTAGTAGTGAGCCACCCTCTCGCGAGGTACAATATCGAGCCTGGCACGCGACCTTAAACGAAATGTCGAGCGGTTCGCTAAATAGGCTAATATCTTCCCTACTTCGCCTTCCCGTCTTTTTTCCTTTCATTTCCATTCTTTATTTCGCTGACTGCCTCTCCCTCCCTGCCGCCTGCGCTCTCTTAACTCTCTCTCTCTCTCTCTCTCTCTCTCTTACTCTCTCTCTCTCTCTCTCTCTCTCTAAGCCATCCCCTCGCTCAGTTTATAACATTTTACGCGGCCAATTCTTCTCAGAGTCTCGGCCAACTTGCACTCGTAAAACAAGAAAAGCTAATTTATTTCAAACACTCCGACGTTCGCGAACGTGCTTCTTATATAAAAATTTATGAATTACAGTTTTTACTGCTTCGTAAATGTGAACGCTCATCCATACTTTGGCTTTTTATTAATAATTTCCTATCTCAAATAACCACCTGAATTATTACGCTTTTTAGCAATTACGTTTTTACTTTTAATATCTTCAGATCTCCTTATAGAATTTTATAATATTCCTATAATTATGCCAATTTTTTAATATACTTCTTATGGATGCACTACTTTCTTTTAAAATCTTGAATACAAATTATATTTTGAATATTAAATTACAAAGAATTACATAGATATGAAATTGAATTGAATGAATTATAACTAAGTTATAATTATAAATAATAAATATAAATTATAAATAACTGGCCAAATTCTGTTTTTATAACGCTTTGATGCATTACTTTCGTCTCTAGGTTTTAGTTATTGTAACAAAAGCATGGGTTTCGATACGGTGGAATAAATCAGGACATTCAAAAGAGCGGGCGAAACAAAGTCATGAAATACTTAGGGACTTCATACGTAAGTATGAAGCTTATGCAAAAATGTAGTTATTTAGCGTGATTAAGTATTTTATAGTATCAGTAGTGTTGCATATGCTAATGTTGATTATCTAGGATGGATATATCCGTATTTTCTTTCTGTTCTGTTGTCAAGGAGTCAGTCATTAGTTCGATTAGAACTAAAACCATTTCAAAAGAGAGCGAAAGAGTAGATAAACGTGTGGGGGTAGGGGCGGCCAACAATAATGTCTGGTTTATCAATCATCAGTGGTGTTACTTGAATATACGCTAAGAACCAAAAACTATAAATTACTTATAGCCCCAAACTAATGCTTTAGTAGCCATTCCTATAAAAAGCCTCCAAGACGCTTTATAGAAATTAAGTGACATTGGTCCTGAGCTTATTAATTAAAGATTACATATGCATTACTGAGTTTGGAGAAAAGAAAACATAATGAATAAGTAGTAAATAATTTTTTAAATTTCCCACCCAAAAGAATCTTATTTTTCATCTTTTTCTATAAATATATTGCCTTATGCTGAATTATATATATTTAAGAATTTATAAATATCAAGACTTTTTGCAAATATTATTATTATTTATTCTTTTTTTTTTACTGTACTCTACAGTACTGTACTTTTTACTGTACTATAATCTACAATGGAAAAGGTTTTGTTAACAATATGAAAAATTTAACGGAAAGTTAAAGATAGACTGTACAAAAAGTACTAATTTCTACTTTAATTATGTGTAGTACAAAAATCTTAGATACTAATTCGACGAAATACTGAATAATATCAATTAAAATTATTTAACAAATGACTCTTTCTTGCTACAAGTAGATTTTTTTTCTTCGTCTGTAATTCGTATACAATTTTTTCTTTACAACAGTATAATTGAATATGGGTTTATAAAATGATTAAAGAAGAATGTAAAAGGTATTTGAAGGTAGCAGAAGTGCATGGCATTTTCAGTTATATATTGAAAAGACTAGAGAATGAAGATATCACGAAAGATAAGTGTCGTTTTTTTTTTAATGGCTGTTGTATTCACATATTGATACAAACCTGTTTGACTAATGGACTAGCTCATGGTTTGTACTCATATTGCTACGTCTATGCAACTTACACTTAATCGTTTAATCTATTTTTTATTTATCTGGTCCTTATATTAATATTTCACGTTGCGTATTTATTATTACTATTCGTTTTATTATTATATTCTATTATTATTATATCATTATTATCTTCCTAATAAAAAAATAAAAATGTAAAAAATATCGTATAAACATAGGTCACTGGTCATTTTGTAATATAAAAACTGTTTTTATAAATCTTTATGAGGGACGAAAAAATAAGGAAGTAACTTTAGCTGCGCTTATCAGATATTTTCCGAAACAAGTAAATCTTAAACTTATGTATTGCAATCCACAGTTATTTAACTAAAACTAAATATTTTCGTTATTCTCTGAATTCTCATAAAAATCTTGTCATTATCTCCGGGTAAAATTTATGAACCATAAAATCTAAAAAATGTTTAGTAGAATAAAGCTATCGATATTGAAAAATAATAGAAGCATCGTCAATATATAAAGCTAACGGAAGTTCTTGAAGGAAATACGAAAAGCTCCGCAGTCGTGAGAATGGCGAGAGATTATCTCACTGGCTGTGTCTCCTCTGCCGTTTTCTTTTTCCTTCTTCCTACATATGTGCATATACGTGTTTATATACCTTATGCTTTAATAGATTGCCTTTTCGCGTAAGGGCTTTACGTATTTATCTCTTGGAAGCCTTTGTCCGTTTATCAAGTAGATGTTATCGCAAGCACGCGCGAATCTTGTTCAAATGAAAAATTCGAACAAGATTTTTGAAAAAATTTTCCTCTTTAAAAAATAGCGCTACCCGTGACTAACTAGGAAGAAACTAAAAAGCACAAGAGAGGACTCCGAGTAGTAGTTGTCAGATTTTGGCCGTAAAAGCGAACGAAGATGATGATCGTATCTTGGAATGAGAAGGCATCATGGATTACGAATTGTAAACTAACACATATCACAAAATTCATCGGCTTGAATTTCTATTGGTACTTAAGATACATTGGCAATATTTCGAAAATATTTTATTTATAACCTATAGTGATTTCGTCAAGTAATCAGTGAATACTGAGTGCGGCTTTAATGTAATGTTACTGTAGAGACTTTCCTCATTCGTTCTTTCGCATTCGCACCTCGACCTTTTTATTCACGACTCGGGAAACTTCAATTATGCACGCACTCGTTTCCTCGAGTTCTTCGTTTGTGCGGTTTTAATGGCTCCTCGCGTCGGCATGACTGGATTTAATATACTTATGAAATTTTTATCTCCAGTAGGTACTCGTCCGCATCTTCTTACAACTTCTATAGCAATTTTCTTTTATATCTCCTTCTCCCGATGCTGTATTCCGCGAATTAATGTGCAGGAGCGTTGTATTCATTTGTTAACAAGAACAATAAAAACGTGTCACTCAATTTATTTTTCATTCCCAATAATTTACGTTTTTGCATAATGTTATTTCTTCCATAAAGACCTTTTCATCAAACCACCATCTTCTTCTTCTTCTTGTTCTTCTTCTTCTTCTTCTTCTTCTTCTTTTTCTTCTTTGTATAGATAAAAAAGAAAATTTATCATGATATTACGATTACTTGCAACTAAAGATATTTTGTAAAATTGTAAAAAATAAAGGCTTCGTTCTCTGCTCCGTATACGCTATATGTGTGAGAGCCTTAATCTTTTAAAAAGGTAAGGATAGGATATTATATTAATTATATATCCGAAGGGCTCTCTTATAATATTAATTCTCTTAATTAGAGAATAATGAAGACAATTTGTAAATATGTTTCCTTTCTATTAAATGAAATTTTAAATTAATATAAACTTGTTTGTATATACGACAGAAATTTAATAGTCTTTAAAAATATGGAATTTTATCAAGATCGGATGAAAACGGCAAGAAAAAAATTTAATATTCCGAAAATGAAACGAAACAACTGACTACTCTCTTAAATTGTCAATAAAATTTTAACACGCAATTTTTGGATTCATAATTAATTTTTTACTGTATAGATTATACTTGAATACTCCATCTCATCAAATTTTACGTTCCCTCTCACTTGTACGTCAAAATCGAATTCGTTCATTAAGAAGCTAAAATAAAACTCGATTATAATACTTAACGGCGGCATATCTCGTAAATATATGTACACGAATTTAACCAACACCGAGCAGCAACTTTCTTATATAATACATATTTTATGCGAGGAAGTGAGCGTATTGAATTCGAAGTATACGCCTTTTATCTTGAAAAGACGGCGTGCACAGGCGCACCGAATGACGCGCATGCAGGTATGCAGAACCGCCGAGAGAGTGAGTACGAGATAGGGCGGGGGGGGGTCTGTAATGTAGTGGGTATGGCGAAATAGTTTGAGCATCCGATTCATCAAGCTCACCGCATCGTAGGACGTGAGACATCCGATCACGCTCGAGACTAACGAATAAGTTACAAAGTTTTTATACTTGAAACAAAAAGCTGGAACACCTATTCAATGAAGATGAAAAGTTAAATGAAGCGAATGTTTTATAATATAAAATCATGTCAGCCTTTAACTTGCGGATAATACGGCTTAAATATCTTTTACTACGGACTTATTATTTATGATTATTAATTTTATTATTTAATTATTAATAGATATAGAAAAATCAATAGATACGCAATCGAACCTAAAGATTTTTATAATTCGATTATAGATATACATATACTTATATATATATATATATATATATAAGTAAAGAAAGAAATGTCAGTACAAAAATAAAAAGTATAAAATTTATTCCATGTAATGTTTAACAGGTAAAAAGTTTTGATGAAATTCGACATCCTATTAACGATTGATAATAATAATTAATTCCAATCAGAAAAATTAAATTCTAAGAAAATTAATGGAGAAGAAAAATTTTTTATCTCAAAAAGGATAATCAAATCCCTTAAAAAATGTCTCAATTAAGTCCTAAACAAATTTCTCAATTAATCTGAATTAACTACCGGAAAAATATCATTTTTATTAAGGAATATAAAAAGAGCGATTGCTTAAAAACATAAATATACATTTAATGTCTTCATTAAAAAGAACTCTTAGCTTGAAATTGATAAAAAAGAATGATGTAGGAACAAAAAAACCTTAACTACAGATAGTAGTTAATATTTAAATATTAAGAATCCTTTAGAGCTTGAAATCTGTATAGTATTAAGTTTCAGTGTACCAGTTCATATTCCACTCGCATTAGTTACATGAATTTAAGTTTCATAAATTGTTTGCAATTGTTATTCAATGCCTGTATTCTAGAAATTCTTAATATTTTTCTCTTTTTGTATGAAACTCCGTTTATCGAAAGCAATAAAACACATATACAAAAGGAATTCTGCTTTTCCATTAAACATTAGATTTTTCAGTAAGAAAAACCATTTGATCGAATGCACAGCTGTTCGAAAAAAAAAATTTCAAATATCAAATTCGGAAGCTAAATAGACGAACATTTATTTTATAGTGGAAAGGAAAGTCAAGGACTGCAATGGAGGGGGGGGGGTAGAGATAAAAAATGATCTGCTTAGATAAAGGGGAATGATAGGGACACGTATAAAGTCAAAGGATGCGTCTGTCTTGGGAGCGAGTAACTAATAAGTCGGGAACAGGAATAGCGAGAGTTCAGGGAACGTGAGCCAAACTCTTGGGCGCCCAGCGAAGATTCAAGAACGTCAACGAAGAACGGGGTTCAAAGGGAGCTGGTGCAAGTAAATTCACCATGAACGCGAGAGCGAGAGGATTATTCTATTACCAACTGACATTCGATACAAACTTGTCTGAGTGATCACGACCTTTGGCTCTACTTCTCTCTCTCTCTCTCTCTATATATATATTTGTATCCACGTCCATGCGATGATGGGGATGAAGTCGAATGCGAGAATGAAACTGTGTTTGTGAGGATGCCTGCTAATCCCGGCGATGTGACCCATGGGTAACAACTGGAGGGCAGTGAGAAGTTAAGGAGGCGAGCGAGTCTCGAATAATAGGATATGCAGGAGATGAGAGACTCGCGACCTTCGGTTCATTCGAGCTCAAACTTTATGAGGCGCGAACGCGATGTCTATGGCCTCTTGATTTATTACCACGTTAACCCCCGTCTCGATCGAAGGGTTCGGGGCTCCGTACAGGTACTCAATACTCTCCGGAACTCACCTCACCCGGTCAATTTCTATGCATTTTCACTCTACTACTCCACAATCTCTTGAGCAAGAATGTCGAGTAGAGGAAACCGGTGTTTTCTTACAAGTTTACGGCTCCGACTACTGCTGCGCTCTCGAAATTTTACACATATTGAATTCCCCTATCCTATAGTCAAGACCGCACAGCATATTTTTCATCCGTTCAACAAATAAATACGGTACTCACCTCTAATCTTTTGCTCATCTTGTAATTGTCGTTCCAGATTATCCTTGACTTGCCGTTCCCTCAAAACATCCATTTGGAGCTCAGCTGTAAACAATAAAAAAGTGCATTAGACTTTATGGCTCTATTGGTATTACGAATACTATTAACTATGTCATCCGCTTGTTTGGCTGAAAAACCAAGTTAATCGCAATGAGTGGTCAACTTCTCATTGTTAATTATCGAAGGAAGTACGAGAAAAGTTGTAGATATGGGGATACGAGGAAGTATCGCAATCGGCTCCTAGGTAAAAAATACAAATTCCATGCAAATAATGCATATATTTGGAGGATATAAAGCCTGGTAAATTTGTCAATGAATGTCTCCACACAAATAAAAGGTCGGATGTAACTGTAGTGAAAGAAATAAGAGGTGAAACAGGGGCCAGGGCTCACTGGTTCCGTGATTAAATCCATCGCGAGCAAGAAGCAGGGGCAGGGACAGGGGCAGGCTGCATAGTTACTTTAATAGAATTATATTAAGAGGTGCGTCGAGGCATAACCAGTACTCAATGTCTAGTTGGCCTTGGCAGAGCACGCAAACGTACAGATACTTAAGGAGACGGAAACTCGCGGAGAGGCGAGCCAGAGGTTCGATCGGACAGCTTCTCAGGGGAGCCACTTGGCAACCTTCCAAATTAGACATTTTGAATCTCGACGCGACACTCGGGAGAAGCAGCAAGGAGGCAGAAGAGGATTAAGAGGACAGAGATCTTTACTAGGGTAAGAAATGAGTCGGAGAGGGTCCGAGGCCACTGTGACGCAATATGAGGGAGGTGAATCTGGTTCGGCTTCATTTCTGCCTACACACTATAGAAAACTCATTCTTGTCAATTTAATGAACTCAGAATGGCGAGGCTTGGCTGATTGCAACCCTGATACTGCCCTAGAATTTATCGCGATTCTCTTTATTCTCTCTTGATACTTGATACGAATGAGCAAAGTCACTATCATTTTAACACTAATAAGTTATCTCGATTAAATAATAATAAGCCCAGATATTTTCAAGATTTCTGAAGCAACCCCATGGAAAAGACTTTATAAGAGATAGTTGAAATTGTCATGTTTAATTACGAACTAGTATTCATTATAATTATAAGAGTTTTCCTTTATCAGTCGCAACTTTTACTTGACTTCTATTTAATTTCATTACACACGTTTTCCAACCGATTAAAGTGAAATTTAATTATAACCAGTAATTTCAGTACTATATATTTTGATATCAAAGTATCCATTAGAATTTAATTACGATAGTGCTAATAGTAACAATAGTAGTATTAGTAGTAATAAATATTAATTCTAAATATATTCGTAAAGTGATAGCTTGTGAAGTATAATATACAATAACTTTGACAATAAATCATTAAACTGAGGTAACGATAATTTTTATAATAATAATGTTAAATTATAAAGTAACTTAATTCAAACTTTTATCACTTATACAATGAAATCTTGTCCGCTCTTCACAAAAATTAACAATTTAAGTAAAATTCTCGGATACAATTCACTCGCTAAAATTAGTCCGAACGACAAAAATAATAAATACATAAATATTATATTCCGCTATTGCTGTTAACGCTGGAAGTGGTCATTAAATAGAGGAAGAGAGAGAGAGAGAGAGAGAACTAAGACCAGCGAAAATTAATGCAATAGAGCTCCGAGACGTCAAGTCTCATGGTAGCCGAAATCAGTCTTGCTAATTCGTTTTTGATAGCAAGAGATGTCGGGAAAGCATATTTTTCTTCTACAGTTATACTCTCCCAATAACCTGTTTCTCCTGTTTTCATCCACTTTCTTCAATCAAAAAGCGCTGAACTCAACGAGCCATATCGCTCTCCTTTACGAAATTCTTTATTATTTTCGCGGTTTTATATATTTCTCATGGCTATGTATGCAAACAACATCGATACTCCGGAGACCTTAGGTTCCCTCATAATGAAAACGATAATGAATACTAAATAATTTTTAATCGATAGCTTACGGTTATATGTGTGTTCATATATGGTCATATTGGTCATCCATATCGTCCAGTTATCGTTTACCCGATTTCCTGATTTTTTTCATAATTAATATTTTGACTTTTACTCTAAAATGAGCTTGGGAAAATAATACATATTTAATGACAATTAATAGTTATAAAAAAAGTGATTTTGAAAAATACATATGTTGACTCATTTGTTTTACCTGAACTGAAAACATTTTATAAATTCAATAATTATTTATTTGAAAATTTGACAATTCATTTTATTATTTATTATAATTGTTGCACGCAAACGATGCATTGTTTGATCATATTACGTAAAGTACGAATTATTATGCAATATTATTTATAAGAAATGAACGATAAATCGTGCATTTCATTAAAACATTAATCAAGCGAATTTGATAGATAACCATTTAAAATTCATGTATATACGTAAATTTTATAAATTTATTCAATTTTATCCAATATTTTTATTTATTGCAAAAAAAATCTTTTCTATATTGTAAATGCATAAAAATAAAAAATATCAGCTCCTATTAAAATTAATATGATTAGTGGATAATTAATTTTAAATACATAAGAATTTCATAAGAATTACTTAAGTAATGTTAAGATAATATTAATCTTGTTGTGTTTGCGTGCGAACGTGTGTGAGAGGTTAGTTTTGGATTGTAGATAAATGTTATTGGTTGAAAGGTGAATTGTGTGAGAAGAGACGAAAATTTAATATATACCAGAAAAAAGTACGAAAATTACTGCAGACAACTAAAGCTTGATAAATTAAGGACTATCGGGGAAATCAATCGGTCCACTTGTGCTATCCACTTGTATTTGCGAGCCTAAATAGAACTTGAACTCTAACAACACTAGGCTTATCATAATATTCATCTAGATCGCGGTATTAAACCATTCACCCCCATTCCACCACAGACCCGCTGAAACCAGCAACTGTCGATCAATGGATGCATCCTCATCCATGCTTCAATCACAAGTCCGCAAGTCCGCAACTCTCTCTCTCTCTCTCTCTCTCTCTCTCTCTCTATCTATGTATCTGTCTATCTATATGTATTTCTCTGCTGATGCCATCGCCATAATTTTCTATTGCTTGTCTACCCTTTCCCTTCATATTTTTTTCATCTTCCCCCGCTCTTTCCTTGGAGATGGTTGGCCGTATTTCCCGGCAACAACTATAATCCATGGTTTCACGGGGTTCACGACGGTAACTTTGTCCGAGTACCGTCTGTCAGGATTCCATTTGGATTCTAACCAAAAGACCAAAAGACGCAAAAGGACGCCTAGCGAATATCCAAATCCTGTTATCGACAATTGTCCGATGCACGCGCGTATTTCTCCAGTCTTCGCTTTCCCATTATTTAGATTATCGTCGCATCCCACCCCCCGCCCACTGAAACTTGGGCGGCTCCCCGACTGTGGAGCGAGCAGCCGTCTGTCTTTTATCCAACTATCTGGTCCCGCGTTTTCGCGAATAATTGAACTTTATGGGCCGATGAAGGAGGAAGCGCGTCGCTCGCGCCCTCTCTTAAATAATCGTCCGAGCTGTTCTTCCGTTCCTTCGCCTTCCGACTCATTCTTGATACAAGGCATCAAGAGGCGGACGCCTCCAGTTATCTCGCGTGCTTCCTTGCGATTTTCGATTTAGCGGCTACACTTGGCTTCCCTTAGCCTTTTTCCCTTAAAATTCAGCCACTTATATGCATTTGAGAGAAAATTACGTACTATTGCTTTTGCGGATTTCATTACTTTTTATTTTAAGAGGTCATTTTGAATTAATTTTAAGGTTCTCTTTTATAACCGACATACCCTACACCAGCTATGGAGTACTTTAATTACTCCCCCTACACGAAATGCTAATTACCTTCTTTTATACAGTTATTTCAAACATTAATGTTGCATATTAATTCAAATCTCGAATTGAAAGACATTTTTATATAACCTATATATATATATATATATATATATATATATATATATATAATATTCCCAATCGTTTTCGTTTTTATCTCCACGATGTTAATTAACTATTTCCCTCTCTAATACGATAAATCTTTATGATATAGTAGCCCCGAAAATCATCTGAATTTGAATTTTTCAACGAATGTCATGCCTAAAAGGTCGTACCGTCGATCGACGCAAGAAACGTAAGAGCAATTGTATTTATAAAGCGCTAACTAAGCAATAAAGATGTACGAGAAGAGGTTATAAATCAGCAGGTTCGATAAACTTGGAAAACATTAGAATCCCCTTGGATAAATGAGGATCCAAGGATTCGCGTCCCAGACACATAGAGGCTAAGTAGCAAGTAGATCGCGCGGCTGCGGGAGCGAGAAAGAAGACATGAGTTGGCAGCGTCTAAAAATGATTTACGGGGCCCCACTCCCGTGAAGGCCCGTTCATTTTGCATAATTTAATTAGAGAATTTTCAAGGAGCGAGCAGGCACACGTCTAAAGATTTATCTCCATGGACTCGCGAAGTTGGGGGAAAATGCCAACGTTCCAGATCCAGCGGAAGGAACCCAAAGATTTTCACGCTCACGCGAGAAAATACTTCCCGTCGATACAACAATGCCGTAACTCCCATGAAATAAGCCTTAGTAATATAAGGTCGGCAGAGCTTTTCCTTGGCTGCTCCTTTTCTTCACAACTGCTGCTCCAATTTCCTCTTCACCGTCCACACAACTGCTTTATTTTACATAAAATTAATTGACCTTTTTTTTAATTAATACCAATATTTTTCAAACTATAAAATTACTCAGAAGATGAAATATTGTTGTATTCAAAAAATGAATAAGTGCCTAATTACTTTTCTAATTATAATAATAGTCTAGTTACCGAAAGTTTCTCATACTAATTATTATTTTAACTAACAAGCAATAAAATTATTTTCTATTCACAGAGACTGCCTATTCGAAATACAGAATATCGATATGAAATTTTAATAAAAATGAAAATGAAAACATGCAATATTATTATACTATTACACAAACATTTAATAACTATAATTTAAAGAAAAATATTTAATATTGAAATGTTTTGAAATAACGTCGATACTTTATATATTAGACCCTATGAAAATATTAGAAAATAAATTGGTTACTTTACTTGCATAACACGCACAAGATAAAATAAAAATTACGCATATTAATTTAATTAGTTAATTAATTAGTTATATTGAATAAGCTGTAGGAGAATATATTCTGTTAATATCCATACTTAAATGAAATGGGATTTTATATATTATTTACAAAGAGTGTACAGAAAATCTATAAAATCAATATTCGTGAAATGACAAGTGAATTGATAATGGGGAAAAAATTCTTTCCTCCGTATATTTCTTCTTAATTCAATTAAGAAGACTGCAAGACCCTAATCGCGTCTCGTACTACAATCTTCTTTAATAAAAGTCGTTTGATTTAAATTCATGATTACCGGAATGTCGTTTCGCACCATGAATCAGGAAAAAATTATTTCCATAAGGAGTTTTCATTGCTTCATTGCTGAAAATGTAGTTGAAATTAAAATAAAAGAACGGAAAGCATATATCATCTTAAAATTAAAATATATCACAATAAATTTATAAGAATAATAATAATAAATGTATATAATAATTTTTATAATACGTAAGGTTACTCAACTGATGTCTTTGATTGATTATACACTTAAAATACTAATAGAATAATTCAAAAAAAGTATATTTCATGATGTGTGGTTTTCAAATACTTTAACAGCTATTAAATAAAAATAAATACATTTATCCTAATAATCGCGTTATAGAAAAATTAATCTAAAACATACTTCATGCACTATTTGTTTATTATTAAAATATTTAATAGATATCACTTCATAAAATATAATAATGATACAAGATTGTATGACAATTACGTTATTACTTGTGATAATAATAGGTTCCAGTTATGGCAGTGTATCTCATCATTTCATGAAATTTGGCTTCACTATCAACTGGCAATTATGCATAAATATATATAAACGGTATGTATTTACAAAAATGTTTCAAATAACATTAGATATAAAATTTACAGAATCCTTCGAATCTGTATCGTAAGCACAGTTTTACTAGGAAAGCATACAAGTAAAGACAGAGATGTTACAAGGAATGCGAGAAATATTTAAATAAATAAAATTATCAGCTCAAATCGAGTACTTGTAATCTATAATGATGCAGAAGGCTGATCTAAGGTTTGAATCAATCAAGCGATAGGAAGGAAAGCGCACTATATAGAAATTATGCTTCGATCTGAACGTACAGTATTATTCATTCGCTGCTTTGTTATTCTCAATATTTATTTTTCTTCAACACATGAAGCTAAATAAGATCACGTGCATGAGGAATATCGAGCGGCTAAGATATTTGCAAGGCCTACGGATAGCCCCCAGTAATAATAATGACAACTTGCGTTGGGGCCCCGTGCTCATTTTAATAGTATAATGTAGTTTTCGTGTTGTTGATAATAGATTGACGAGTCCTGAAACCAATAGAGGCAAAAGAGCTTCGGCTTAGCCTTTACTAAAACGTTCGCGATGAATTTGCTTTCGTCGCCCCTCATTCCCTCAATTCCTCCACATAAATTCCAAGTTCGTTTTTTTTACTTTTATTTTTTCATTTTCTTCTTATGAATAAGCGCGGAATCACTTTTTATGCGAGGCCAATCTTGATCTCTTAATCTTTTCAACATAAGATAAATACGGATCGCTTTTTCGTAAACAAGAAATACCTCGAGGAATAAATGTACCATTTGAAAAATTATAATTTAAACCTTCGTTTCGAGTGTTAAAATTAATAACTTACAGTTCGCACGATTTCCGTTTTTATATTCCGATTTTATGATCGTATTATCTTTATTTATAAATAAGCCAAAGTATAAGAATAGTATAATCAATAGATTGACGTAATTAAATGAGTATTATTTTAGAGCTAATTAAATTTAGATAAATAATCTTTAAAATACGATTAAAATATTGAAAATAATGCGCATTAGACTGAGTAATCGTAATAAATCGATGTTTATTACATCAATTAAACATCTGGATTGAGAAAAGCAGTAAACCATGGATAGGAATTAACCGAAGGATTATTTTATAATTTACAGCCGCGCAGAAATTGCCTCGCCTCACCTCGCCTCGACGGTCTTCCTTGCTAAGATGCTTTGTCCTTCTCTTATTTACATGCAGCCGCAACACCGACAAGTCAAATCCCTGCGTAATAATTATTTCATATAGACGTGAAGGGAAGACTCCTTCCTTAGTGAGTCTAATTCTCATAACAGTTACCCTAACTGTTATGTTAAGAAATGAATTTCGTAATGTTTTATGTGTGAAAAAGAACAAAAGAAGCTGGAAAAATAATTAGGCTGTAAAACTAATTTAATCTTGTATGATATATAAATTTAATATATGGTTTGGATAAAATTATTTTCTTCTTTTCAGAAATACATTAATCACGATATTAAAAATATGATGTGTTTTAGTATCCCAAATGTTTTGACTTCTTATATTATAAAATTATATAACATGCATACGAGATAATCATACGATTGGGAAATTTTATAATTCTATACTCAAATAATAGAGTCGTATTAAAGAATTTGCAATTATAAAATTCAATATAATATTATTTATCCGAAGCCTTTCGATTTAATACGGAAATTCGTGCACGTATAAAATTTCATCCGTATTTAAGCTATCAGCCGTGTCGTTTAAGGCTCAGCGGAGATCAATAGAATGCCAAAAATCATTTCATATTCTATCTAATTTTAATATAAAATAGAAAATTTGAAAATACACAAACGGAGCTTTATCATAAAATATCAAAAGGAGTTTAAACATAATATCTCATAAATCTTTATACATAATCTTAACTAATCCAGCGTTTGTTCTCCTATTTGTCTAGGCACAAGCTAGTGGTTGGTGGAGGGGCTTATTATTATTGTTTCCACCCTTGCACATTAAAGTTGAGTTCGGGCAACGATTAAGTGTACTACGAAGTTTGTCATGGCCTCAAGGCTATGATTCTCAGCTGGGATCGAATCCTCTAACTTTGTATCCTAGACCTAAACGAAATGTATCTAAGGATTTGAAAGCCATGCTCATTTATTTCCTTATCAAAATTACATCAAAATTTTATTTTATTTTATTTTATTTTTAAGCAGCACAAATAATATAAGATACTTGTAAGATCATTATTTTTAGTTATCATGTATTACCGTATTTTTACTCTTTAATCAATAAACAACTACGGAACGTATGTTGAATCAAAGAATTCATTATTTTGTTAGTTACATATGAGGACGCTCATCGAGATCAACTTAAGTAGACATCGATGTAAGAAAGCCTCTGTAATGAAGTTTCATTAAAATACACCTTCAATAATCTTGCAATTGCCATTAATATTAATTGATTATAGAGTACCAATATTTTCATAACATATCTAATCTTCATAATAATATTGAATATCTTATTTAATAATTTTCAAATAAACATCTCTGTATGTTAGTTATCTTAGAATTTAACAGTTTTAAAGTAAATATTAGTTGTCTAGAAACTCACTGCCTTATGTATGTCTAAAGATTTTCGATTGAAATTGCATCGAGATACTGCGACCTCTAATCCGATTGACTAAAACCTATTTAGTAACAATTCCCTCTTACAGCATGTAATCATTATATAATCTTCTAAAGTCGCTTTTATTACTGCTTTGAAAAAATTTATTTGCCGAATTAGATAAGATATAAGTAATTGTGTAAAACGATAACATCATGTATTGTATGATATTAGGATAAACAGCATCACATGCTGCCGTATTTATTTAAGATTATTTGTGAAAAGTTATTATGACTACACAATATCATTAATTGTTTTTTAATTAAAAGCTGTCGATTTTATATCCATATAATTCTATTGAGTAATGTTAAGGCTCTTTAATTAAGGCCTTTTGCTATTTTAAAGAAAAAATGATTCATTTGATTAATTAAAGAAATTTTTATTTCATAAGCTTCACTTTCGTATATTACAATAATACTATGACAGAACTGTATTTTCGTATATGATCGAGAATAAAAAATAGAGACAGGTATTGATATATAAAAAATTAAATTATAAAAAAAATTAACACCAGGACAGTAAGAAAAATTTGTTATTTCTAATTCGAAGTACAATAAAATATCATTGAGATTAAAATTGATCACGATGTTTTGAAAAATGAAAACCACGAAAGTGTTTTTGGTCATGGTGATCTCCAACAATGCGAGACATGTATAATTCCAGGAACCGATAGTTATCCTTTATGGATTAGAGACTAGAGTTCTTGCAAATTATAAGGACTACATGCAAGGGTTCGTCGCTCCATCGGGATTTAAGACAGACTTAGCCCTTGTTCCAGTGGCTGACCACTTTGCCTTCCATTAACGATTAACGAACCTAATGAAAATAGGATTAAATAACACACGACTAGCCAACTGTAATCTTCCTTTACTATTGACAACTTTATCAATTTCTTATCTTATTAGGCTACTTTTAATTTACATTCCCCCGAACAAACGGAAATAGATCAGTGGTTTCGAAATTGACTTTTCTTTAGCATGTACAATATTACGTTATTTTTGTTTTTTCTGCATCTAACGTACCAATGCATTCGTATTCTATTTAATTTAAGAATAATTAGTAATATATTTATATAAAATAACACACAAAATAATTTTAAAGTTAATTAAACGAGTATTATAATTAAATTGTTTAAATTTTGCAATTACTCGGTCGCATTAAAAAAAAAGAGTATGAAATATAAAAATGAATAAAGATGCTTCGGATAGTCAGACATTCCAAACGTTAATCAACGCTGATGAAATTATATTGGGTAGTTGTAAGATAAATGAATATTCCTCGGATAATATTCGTTGAGAATAGGACGAAGAGAAGGGACGCTAACATTTTTCAATCAGAGATAAGGGCGCACTGGAAGCGTGTTGCCTACCCCATCGTCGAAAATAAAAGTGGCCCAAGCAACTTGGTGCATGAAATAAAAAGCTTACAGGAATATCGGGGAATCGAACGATCGGCCTTTCTGACCGATAGCCGGCAGACATCGAAAAATGCCGGGGCTAGGAAGGTACCGCGCATACCTGCATTTAATCCCAAGCGGGAAAATACCGGAAAAAATAAAAGACCGGTTATCGGAGGGCAGTCTCTATGAGCGTGCATTACTATTATTAGATCTTCGTTAGGGGTCTTGGCCTCTCCGATAGCCTACAAAAGCTTTCTCGCGTTCGTCGATAGCCGCGAGAGAGCACAAATTCCGCTTTTGGTCGACCTTTATCCAACCGCCGAATTCTCATTTTCCAAGAAATTACAACTATTGTTTTCTTCATCCTTTGATAATACTCTCCATTTATTCCCATCCCGGCGTCTCTCAGATACTTTTCAACTCCTGCATCTTATCGTCATGAAATTTGTAGACAGAGAAACTTTTGTACTGCAAATGCCTAGACGCTTTTTCCTCTTGGTCGGAGTAGAGAAACCATATTATCATAATATCCTTCTAAGGGTGTCGTCTTGCTACAATTTATAATATTACAAGCGATATTGATATTCCTTTGTTGTTAATTGCAAAATGATTACAACCGTAATGTATGTAACCGTATTATATTATTTAGTAAATGTTATTATAATTAAACCGACCCTTGTAAAATTGCGATATCACCAGTGAAAAACAAATCTTCTGTCTTATTTATTGCTTTAAATTAAGAAATTCAATTAAAAATTAATATCCTTAAATCAACACTGGATTCATTTTTTCATGTTAATATAATTAAGACTAATTGATTAAATAACTATGAATCAAGTATAAAATCAGTAAAAAATAAATAAATAAATAAAATATAAGATTAATAGTGCTTTAATGATGAATATGTACAAGTTATCGGCAAAACTATTGGCTCTAAAATATTTATAGTAGGTTTCATGAATATATTCAGCCACTGAAGTTTTTCATCGTACTCTATGGTTTATTATTCTTAATTAGCAAATGAAATAAATCATTAATATTTATGCATTTACTATAATAATTTACATTTAAAAATCAGGGCTATAACTACGATGACTTTATAATTGATTTTTTTATCTTTTCAATTTTATATTATTACTTTTATTTTTATTACTTTTTTTCTTAATCTAATGAATAATTATGGCGCAAATAATAAAAAGAAGGATAATCTGTTTGACGCATTGTTATGTATCAACGACAATTGTATAAGCGAAACTCGCGTGCCGGAAATAAGAGGACTTTTAATATCGACCAAAAATTTATATTACTTACGCTACACGATTGTCCAGCTGTACTTGCAGTATCCACTCAAACGCACTGGTAACTAAAAACCATTTTAACGAATTCAAATTTTATCTTGATTATAGTAAGCCACGATTTATTCGAGCGTTCTAATAAAAAGCTATTACTTGTAACTATTTTGTCCTTACGATCTGGATTAACAGGAGTCACTGGCTTAGGCTACATCTATTACCAAATTTTATATAAGTTATGATACTTGTAGCAGAAAAAGATATTGCTCTTATTTTAATTTATTATTTATATTATCTTGTTAATATTGTAAAACATTTACAATATTAAGTTTTACTAACACCTTTTTCATATTAAACAGTCAGGAAAAACTTTTTATTCTTAGCTAATTACGTAAACGTGCCAGGTTACCTCCGAATCCGACCTTCGTTGTATGAAATGCGTTTTAAAATCGCTTCCCGTGAGACAAAGAAGCCACCTGTTCCCTGCACAACCCATGTCGTTAATTCTGTCAAAGGCTCGTTACCATTGATATAATTATCTTTCTAACAATTGTCTATTATCTGCTCTCAAATTCGTTAAAGTTATCAATAATTATGATAAAAATTTTACAAATAATTTAGTTACAAATCAAATTTATCGATATTAAAAAAGTCGTCCGTTAGCTTAATAGCAAAAACAATATACATACATGAATATACAAAGATTTCCTTATAATATTAGTGTAAATGTAAATATCATAAGCGCTGTTGTTTATTTATATTATTAGCTATCTCGCTATCTATATAGCCATTTGTCCTCGCCTGTGTGTCTTTTTGTCTGTTATGTTTACCTCTGTTCGAAGCCATTTATCTGCTTCTTTTTTCCAAGATAAGAACGTAAGATGATTTGCTTACGTACAGGCGTGTAGTCTTTCTAAAGTACAGATACATAGAGGTGAAAGAGAGAGAGAGAGAGAGAGAGAGTCCTGTAAGCAATAAAGTCGCGCCTCCTTGGTTCACTCGTTGCTAAACTCATGCGATCGTAAATAACCACCCGGTGTATAATAAGACATCAACGAATGGCTACGGTCACCTACGCACCGATACGATCTTTATGGACACACGACAGTCGGAAGTTGTTGTTTTTTT
This sequence comes from Ceratosolen fusciceps, assembly GCA_018883505.1. NCBI lineage: Eukaryota > Metazoa > Arthropoda > Insecta > Hymenoptera > Agaonidae > Ceratosolen > Ceratosolen fusciceps. Next base: position 5,443,266 of record RCIC01000012.1, on the reverse strand, counting down.
TGTCCGCTCGCCCTCGCGAAATTCTGCGGTTCATTAAAAATTAGCAGCCACGGCCAGCGGCGCCACTTTTTTCAAAAACTCGATTCTTGAATATTTAATAATACGCTAAGGGTGAAAAATGAATCATTGGAGAGTGAAAATGTAGCTGCTCTCGCACTTTTTATTTATTTTCATCGTTAATTTTGTTTTTTTTTTAATGCAATAAATATATCTTTAATCCAATTGATAACTTATTATTACCAAAAATATATTTAAAAACATATATGAATATTTTAATATTTAGTTTTGAAAAATTCTCAAGTAATTTTGTCCGATTAGTAACTTATTAATTATTAGGTACAATATTATAAGGTACATTATTGAATTCTAAAAATCGAAACAGCGATAAAAATTTTTTAATGAATATACTAAGTAAAATATATTTATTGTAGGGCTTGCTTTAGGAATATACGCATTTTAATTTTAAAGAGGACTATTTAATTATTGTTAAATCTTGAGTAATTAATTATGCCGCACCGTTGAGATTATTGTTGGCGCCGTATTAATTAACCATACAGTCGTGATTAATTCGATTTAGTGACATTTAATGCATTCAAAAATATTAACTTTGTAGTGAAGAATGAATGAATAGTAAAGAATGAAGAAATAAAAATCTTTTCATGCAAGTCCTAAAATAATGTTATCGAAAACAGAAGCGATTAAAATTTGAGACATTTATATTTAATTAAAGATCTGAATGAAATTATGAAGGAGTTCAATAAAGTATCAGTATTCGCCTTTGCGTACTTTATTCTCATGATATTTTATTGTCTGGGACATAGGGCGACTATTCGCTGGATCATTTAAACCTACTCGCAGATCATTACTCATTATTTTTCGAAGATTCATAAGGCCGATAGTTAGATTTTGCGAAACTCGAAGAAGTCAATTTGTCATTCAGATCGGACGCTATCGATCTACTACTCGAATATATTTCCTCTTAAATCGCTTTCATCACAATTGACTCAAATAACAATTTTTTTTTTATCCTCTATATTCAGAAATGTGTGACAGATGTATTAATGTATTAAACTGTATTTCGAATAGTGCAACATCGGCAAAAAGAATCTATTGAATTTGTTGCGCCAATTGATTTAGATGTTTTTTCTCTCTTTAGTCGCATTGACCATTTCTTTTATTCTATCAAAATTTATGCAGTTTAAAGGCTTTTTATACAATTTATTTCTCCTCTTCGTTAAACTACAATATTTTTCGGTAATTCATCTAAGTTTACAACTACCGAGAAAATTTTTGATTTTTTCCTTATTACCTCTTATTCGATACGTTCTTTAACTTCCGATCATACGTCTTTATAATAATAACAATGACGATAATGATAATAACATAATTTTATTACTAACAGTAATATTAAAAATAGAAATAATAGCAGTGTAACAGTTTAAATAAATTAAAATTTGAATTTAGCGACACCTTATTGATGGCTGATTGGACACATTGGGAAAATAAGGCAATTAAGAATTTACTAATTATTTATAGCGAGGAATCGCAATAGTGCCTGATACATTTTATAAAACTTAATGCTTCTCAAGTAATTTGTAATAGGCGGAGGCATTTAAAGAAGTTATTTGCAGACATGATCAGACGGGTATTAAATTTTCGCGTGTTTAATCTTTAGAGCACGGTAATAAAAACTTATCCCAATGTGTTTGTTATAAATTTAAAGTTTTACGTTATAAAACTCTGGATAAAATCAATGTACCTTAACACGCGATGTTTATTTAAGATATTAACTTTGGCGCTAAGCGAAAGTTTTCCAGAAAGAAATTTAATTTCATTAATGATTTCAGAGGAGGAAGGAACAATGTCGGACTAGTCCTTCGAGCTAGGGCATCGAGCTAGAAAGAAAATATCGAATATAACCTTCCTTTATAGGGATTTTTAACGCCCTGTCTCTGTTCTGACTAGTAAAGCTCGGAAAAACAATAATTTCCGACAAAGTAGACAGATTTAACTGCGCGTCCGTTTCCTCGCACAGACACTGCACGAGAAGCTGTGGTGATAATTTTTACATGGAGCATACCCCAGTGTAAATATCGGGGACTAAAGACAGTCGCGCCTAAATCACTCGTAGAGGACAAAATATTCCTTGTTGGTCTTTAACAGCGTCGTTAAGTTACTTAGCCTCGCCCCAGTGTCTATAGGGCGCAGGACACATGCGCAAGTCGTTTATGCCATTCGCCGAAATGAATGAAACGTCCGTTTTGTCTTCGACTGTCTGTCTTTTTATATCCTCAGTAAATTACGGAGTTTATTCCTTATCGGGAGTACGCGAACCCGCATTCTCTGTCTTCCCCGAAACGAGGAGTGAAATCAGGTGTCCATAATAGAATTGCACGGTTATAAACGATCAGACTGCGGTAGGTATCTCGGCTCTCCTCAAATATCATATATCATATATCATATTTTCGACCGCCTACATACCCCGCCACCACCTCCCCCACCGCCATCATCGCACCTCTTCTATTTCATTTCGGTTAGGAATATTTAATATTGCATTTGCATCTGTATTTACTGTTGATCCCAATGTACTTTAAATATTTAACCATTCTTACGAAAAGTATATGCTTCCGCATACACATACGCATACGCATACGCATACACAGGTGATTGCAATTAGTGCAAAGTTTATCGTATTATGCGAGTTCCAAAAATCCTTGTCTTCAGTAAGTAATCGAATACTCTCATAACACAGCAAATTCATTTGCTTCGAGCAACTTTAAAAATGAAAACATTTTTTTTTTTTAAATTCATAGTACCTCTATTTTGAAAAATATAGTTTTTCTGTAACTCGTTGCAGAAAAAGTATTCAGAAACTTTTAAAATTGCTAAATTTAATAGTGTGTAAAAAATTAAATTAAATGAGCACATAAATAAAATATATAACACATTAAGAATTGAAGGAATTTTGCTGACAATTGCAGTATATTACATTAATAAGCTGTATCGACTATTTAAAAGATGAAATAATAAATAAAGCTTTTATGCATTTTAATAGTGCATTTTGATTTGTAAAAAAGTCGTTACTTCTCTCTTATACATCGATACAAAAATTAAAAAATATTCATTTGAATATAAGATCTTGAATTCAAATGGATAAGTAAAACGTTTAATTATAAAAACAACAATATTATTATAAAATAATCCTCTTCAAAGTCAAAGATGCTGTATTGAGGGGAACTTCTATTAAAAACTTAAGGTATTAAAAGGTATATTGTAAACTTACGTAAAACAAGGAATATCATTTAAAAAGTGTTGAAGGAAAGAAACAAAAATGGCAAAATGTAATGGAAAAAGGTGCTTAGTCTGTGCTTCTTCTGCTTATTTCTTTGTCAACGGAACTAAGGGTGTCCCAGTCTAATGGGATACGTTAATGTCCTCCTCCCACATGTGCTACTCGTTAATTCGGACCCAGACTACGTAGATATTCTTCTTTACCTTTTTTATCTTCTGAAAAAAGACTACTTCTCTCTATCTCTTTCTCTTTAATCCTTTTCTATTCAGGAAAGTTTACAGGAGAGAAAAATTGGAAACAATACGATGTTGGCGCGCCGAGGTCGATGTCGGTTCCCACCTCGGCAACCGACTCTCTCTCTCTCTCTCTCTCTCTCTCTCTCTCTCTCTCTCATCTCCCTCATCCATAGCTGTGTAAGCATTGTCAATTAAAGAAAGAAAACGCTGTAAGGCACCCTCTTCTTTAGCATAAGGCACACACGGTGAACGTACGTGTGTGGTAAAGGTGAGTGCGCAAGAGCACGATAGCTCGCGAGGGACAAAATCCCGCTGCCTCAAAGAAGTGTACGAGAGAGGAGGATAAGGGCCGAAAATAAACAAGATGCCGAGAAAGAGATACGATTTTCGAGAGCGAGAGCCTTTGCCCTTTCGGTTCCTTGATCGCGGGCGCGTGTGCGCGCGTAAACGACTGTAGGATAATAAATTATGGCCAACATGCAAGGAGAATGAGAGAGTAAACTATCGCGAGAGGTCCGGTGAGAGAATGAGAGAGAAGGAGTCAGGGAGGGCGAGAAGGAGGGACGGAGAATGAAATAGAAAGAATTGAAAGGCCGCTTGATTATTTATTTAACAATAAAAGAAACATGCGGACAGATATTCGTGCAGCACTGGCCCAGAGAGTGAAACGAGATATATGTGTCTATAGAAGAACGAGAAATATATGTATCCTTCGTTTGAAGAGAGGAAGGAGGAATGAGACGTGCAAGACATTGTTTTTTTGAGAAAAGAAGAGGCACGAGGGGCATAAAAAACTAGCGACCGGAATACTTTTTCAATCAGTCGGAATTTATTGCCGATGATTTTTGCATTTTACAGCCTTTCGTGAATTCTGTTGCGTTCAGGACCGACAAAATTCGTTACATTCGGCGGGTGCGCGAATCTCTCGTTAATTTACGCCCGGGACTTTTAAAGGGTTTCGAAGCGTCGCGACTTTCGCCACGCGAGGAGATAAGCATTAATAGTCTTTAAGAAATAAAAGCGCACTCGATTCATTTAAAACGCGAACACTCAGTTCGGCCAGATATGCTCCCCCCTCTTTCTCTCTCTCTCTCTCTCTATCTCTCTCTCTCTCTCTCTCTCTCTCTCTCTCTCTCTTACTCACTCAGTCACTCACTCATGCGTTCATTCGCTCACTCACTCGCTCTCAAAATGCCTCTGTGTCGGCGTTTGCGTGAGTGAGCCCGGCCACTTTCTCGCCCGGACTTAGTCGCGCACGAGAGAAGGGCACGGAGTGCAGAGGGAATGCGACCGATTGTAAACCGGGAATTTACGATCATTGACTATGCGACGGCGGGAAGCTTCTTTTAAAGAGGAGCAAATGCAAGATCACATCTGTGATTTCACTCGATTTCACATTTTATCGCATCCCGCTCTTTCGCGAGTGTATTATTATGTACTTGGAGAGATCAAATGTTCTTTTAATAGAGCCACGCATACTTTTATGTCGATTAGTCCATTCGAATGAATACGCACTCGCCAGCTTTTATAGATTTTTAATTGTACCTATATTTTTCGGCTCATTACTGCAATGTACATGGCTTATTCTTTAAAAACGCTCGATTTTATTACTGGGAAGATTTCCTTTGCGTTATTCCATAAGTGTGTGATAATGTGTCAAACGAAAAAATCGTTTAATGCTGTTTTAAATGGCAATAACCGTAATACAAATATTTTATCCTGGAAAATCAATTTCGATGATTACTAAATAGCCTTATAATACTAAGTTGATTGTATAAACTTAATAGCAATTTTAATAAAGACTTCAGTACATTAATACTGCAATATTTTCATTTCCTCCAATATACTCTAAACTCTTTATTATACTTTTGTTTACTTTTTTAATCCCCAAAGATATTACAATAATTTTAGGCAATTTAATGGGTAAAGTGTATAAAGAATTGATTAGAAGCTTACAAGAATATTAAATAACATATATTGCATGTAAGCCTTAAAGTCGTAACGATTGCTAAAACTATCTGAGAATGCCCATAAAATTAAAATTGTTCAAATAAATTATATACAGTATATATATAGTCAACACTCGTGAAACTGTATATATTTAAAAATTCTCGAATTCAGTGAATATATTAAGTATTAATGTTTCTAATAGTTTTTAATGAATTGTCGAATATTTAAAAAGGATTTTCACGTTTTCGTTATAGCTTGATAGTTTTCACATATCTGCTTAACTTATATATTACTACATATTATATGTATATAGTACAGCATACTTATATATATTATTCAATATTGAGAATAAAATCATTGATTATTTATCCTTCATGTTCGAAGAGTCGGTATTTAGCATATTCTTAATATGCACAATGAAATGTTCATACAGACACTGAAAATGAAAAAGCCGAGCTACATCCGCGTCATTAAAATTTCAGCTTTCATTTTATTATTTCGAGTAATTCGTAATTTATGAGCGTGGAATAAGTTTTTTTTTTCTGTCGGTGGGAAGGTTCGTGTTCAGGAGAGGCCACGCAGGTTATTAACATGCATTATGGTTATATACGCGTTTTCTTATAAAAAAGCCTACACGTTGGAACAAAATAATCGGCCTACGCTCTTTAAAAATAGAAAAGAATGAACTAATTTTGTATGAAACTGGATTAGAAGAATATCCGAACGCCGGCTCCACCAAGTCACATGAATATTAACCATACTTTACGCATAATTACTCCTACATTGTAACCGCCTCTACTTGTTTAACTAATATTTGATCCTTTTAAAACTCTATAATTATGTGGAGAATCGTTAAATGGGATCCTTGGCCACAATCGATTAGTCATTCGAAATTAATATTTGAAAGTATCTTTATGAAAATAGCCGACTCTGATTCTTCTTATGCTCGTATTAACAAACTCATTGCGTTAATGTCCTGCAGTAATTACTTAATTTTAACATAAAGTTTATTTATTATAACGAATGAATGAAAGTATTGCTTAATCTTATTCATTGGTGAATGTATAGGTAAGTCTATGCGTCCATGTATTTAAAGTAGATAGAAAAACCTTGAAGAATGAATGATATAGTTATAATTGCCTAATCGGACTATCGATAAGCAATAAACGTTTCGAAATTAGAAATAACGGTTATCGTGGATACGCGGCATTGTGTATGTAAGCAAGATTATTGTCCGTTAAAGGGGTTCGTACGTGCCAATTAGGAATTCCGAAATCTTGCTTTGGTAAGCGTATAGAATTAATGAAAATGAGTAGAGGGACGAAAATAATTGCGTGCCCGCGATAAAAGGAATGGCGAGATGAAGAGCAGTAATTTAGCCGAACTTTATGACTATTTAGGGATGATTAATCATGAGCAGTTGTACGTGCCCGAGGAACCGAATGTTTCCTCAGCCGGGCGCATCCATCTTTTTGAACAATTTGCTGCAAACGCAAGGGGACAGCGGCCACCGGGGCTTCCGTGACTTATAAACGTAGATGTAAAGCCACATGTCCACGATCTCGGGGGCTCAGTTCACTTTTCTTTTCCTCCAAAAAGCATACAAGCCTCAACTCATGTAAAATGTGCCGCGAGCTCAGCGGCAATATATCGGCCTCACTTCCATAACTTAGGCTCATGGTGAGCTCCCAAAGCAGCACCGGCTTCCAGTTGTTTTTTTCTTGTCCTTTTCGTTCTTCAATAATAAGCTCGCGGAGAATATTACGTTTTTAAGAATCGCAACGGGAAAATAAGTCCCCCACGGCCCTCGATCGACTCCACTCGTCACGATAACAACTAATAAATAGACGCGCAGACGTTTGGATAAAAATATTAGAGTACCAGTGCAGGCTGAGTTGGCAAGAAGGACTTAATACGTACCGGATTGAAGTCGTTAAAGTCGAAGATTGACGATCGTTTAATACAATAAAATAGCGGTAAATATGGTCGTTAAAATAACACGGGGGCAGGCAATTTTTTTTTTTAATCCATTCTCTTTGTTAACAAGCGTACATTCCTACTGGGATCTTTTAAACTCTGAAACTACGTTGAAAGAAGAAAAAAGTCAAGGTACCAATGGCAATAGTAACTGCAAAAGAAGTTATAAGATACATCGGAACATGCGGATTCGCTTCTCCCTGCGTCCTCGATACAAACTCCTCATTTCGTCCTCAACTCGAGTATAAGGTAATTAAATACCTTTGACCTTCTTCGGCCCCTCCCCTTCGAAGCGAGCCCTGCCTCGACAACGGGCGTCCGACCGATCCTTGTAGTTTTTTCTCGTTCTCGGGTCGAACGAACCGACGCCTCTTCCGCACCATCTTTAACGATTGTCTCTGAGTTAAAGGTGCAACGGTGAATCGCTCCTCGAGCAGAAACCTCGGCAAATGAATCTCTTAGCACCTAACTAGGACACGATACCCTTTTATCATTAGCCTTTGTTGCATACAACTCCGGCCCTCCCTACTTCCAACATTGCGAATCTCTCGCCAAACATTCAAATACTCCTTTAAATAAGTTCTTATATACAATTACGGCATCTATACTCATACCATTCAATAGCTCGATCACTTTCATTTACCAAGAATATCTTTGGAAACAATTTTTTTTTTATTTATTTTATTTATCAATTAACGTACATACGTGACGTATTTCATGCTGCTCGTCTACTTTTTCTTTTATAAAATATTAATTTGTTTCCTCGTATTATCTGACATTAATAGTGCCGAAAAAGATTTTATTACCACGAGCAGAACAATTTTGGGAATCCCAATTTTGTTTCGAAAATCGCTTCGATTTACCAACAAAGGATAAGTATGGAATTATACGGAGTTTGAAACATTAATTAAAACCAGTACTAATTATTTTACGATTCTGCATTTATTGTATCTGTAGACTTCCCGTAAGACTTCCCCTTCCTTACGTATTGTTGCAATTCTAGCATTATTCCTTAAAATTGTACTTGTTTTCCAACTTTTTTCATTTCTTTTTTTCTTCAATATAATATATGCAGATACAGAATAAAAAAAAAATTACATTTACATTGATTAATGATAGGAACTAATGTAAAAATCATTTTGGTAGTAAATTGGCTACTTTATTTTCAAAAAAAGTTATTAACACGGATGTTCTTGATTTTATAAGGCAGTATTTCAAAAATATTTTCAAAATAATTCAGACGATAAAAAAGGTAGATACACTTAAACTGACAATATCTATTAATTATTTTGAAAATTCTCCAAACTAACAAATTAATTAGTGCATATTTTCTAATTTTCATTATCATTAAAGCTAAAATATTTTAAGTACTATTAATATAAGTTTTTGTACATTAAGGATGTTGTGTAGCTCGACTTCTTAAATAAAGCTCAATGTACGGCTGCATTAATATACACACACTTTCAATTTTATTTTCTTCTTAATATATAAATGGCATGTCACGTACACATGCACGACGAGAGCTAAATAGAGCGAGAGAGAGAGAGAGAGAGAGAGAGAGAGCGAACAAGGGCAAGAAAGAGATGGATGAATGCGTATGAGAATATGCATCCGAGCTCTGCTGAAACTATTATGTTTATTAACCTGGAAAGTAATAAATTATAGGTGGCTAATAATGGCAAACGTGTATGTGCGCCTACGCCAAGATGTAATTGATGTATATCCAAAGGAAGTTATTTCGAGGGATCGGCATGAATACGAGCAGATGTAGACTGTTTGGATCTGAAGATGAGCATACAGTCAAGACGAGGAGAAAATGAAGGACCACAATAATGTTACGGTGAAATGACGTTAGTGAGAGCCTAGACATTTTATTTTTCCAACTTATTTATTTGGTTTTCCTAGACATTAATTTAAATAAGAATATTGTTTAACAAATGTTATAAAATCTTAGAGATATTAAACAGTAATCTAAAAACTAGATTTATACGATTCTATTGACTTTCATGAATTTTTCTTAATGCGTACACACTTACGTTCGAAACATGGAAACATGGAATTATAAGTTTTCCATAACTTATAAATATCTGTTGCGAACGTAAAATAGGAAGAAAAAGTACGAAATTTTACATAAACAAGGAAACTTTCTTAATGAATTAATAAATTATGACGTTTCATATTTTTATTATTCACCTCATTTTCTGTTATTACTTTGCCATTCTTAATGTTCATAAAATTATAAAAAAGAAAAAAGACATACCAATATTTATGTGCTGTTAAATACGAGGATAATCTTAATTTATTGCTAATGAAATCGAGAAAATGTATATTACAATACAATACCGCAGAGAAAATAAAGTTTATTTTTTTATCTTATAATATAGTTATTGGTTATTTTTTTTCTTCATCTTCTTCATCGACAAATGATTATATATTCGTTATTAATGATAAATATATTTAAAATAAAGTAACAAAAATAAAATTTACATAGGCTGTTGTAGACGATCGCGTATATCTCGACTGTTTATACAACGACTAATACATTGTCCTTAAAAATCTCGATGCGGGAGAAAAAAATCCTTTCGTGCGCACATTATAATATCAAGGTATCGCGTCGTGCGTTATTTTAAATAGCTGAAATACCTTGGAGGCGCCTCGTGCTTCCGGAAACACAGCACACGACCCTCATAAGCTTGCAAATGAGATTCCCTCGCGATTTCTCTTACTCTCCTTCACCTCTTCATTTTTCAGGGAAGAAAAGAACGGCTAAGGAGGGAAAAGGGATCCTTCCGCATGGCTTACTGAGAGGGCCAGCAGTAACCGATCGATCAACCGATCGATCGATCGATCGATCGATCAATTGGCATTGTCGATCCCGTAGCCGCGATCGGCACCGCTTCTCTTACTGTCCATCCAATCGCACCCCAGTGGCGCTCGTCCTTCCCCGCGAACTGCTGCGCGACCCGCGCGTGCCGAGCATCGGACAAAGCAGAAAGCGCTGCGTGTCGTGTCCAAGTCGAGGACTTCGTGCTTCGTGCTTAATCCCTTCGTTACCGCGGTAATAAAGGTGCGAGGTATTTATTGGCCAAAAAAGCGATGCTGTACCTTAACGCATACACGAGTTCAGTTTAATGATTCCATGACTCTCTCCCTCTCACCCTCGTTATCTCTCTCTCTCTCTCTCTCTCTTTCCATATGCGCACGTGTATGACCAGTCTCGTACTCTCGGCATTCCATCTTGAAAAACGGCTCTTATTTTCTTTTTATTCTTCCCTTCCCTTAGATCAGCAGATTAATGCGATTCGAGTATGAGCTGGAGTCGTCATTATACTGTGCTAAAGATAGTTTTTTTTTTTCTTGTACTTTTTACGAACTTTAATTATAATCAGACGATGTAAAATAGTAACAAATAAATTTGAAAACAGAGCCTCGGCAGGGGGATAATTACAAAGCTTTTAGTATTATTATTTTCTTGAAATCGATCTTTCAACTAATCCAATATAATTTCATGATCAAAGATCATTAAGCGTCATAATACAAACATTAATTTTCTAATAGATTACAATTAACGTCAAAAATTTCCATTGATAGTAATTTTATGCATGAACATGTATCTATTGGCGATATGAAATTATTCCATTACTGGCATTTTATTTTTATCCCGACAACGCTTCCCGTTCCCCAAAGATATTACAAAATGCTGGATAATTAGATACTCATCAGTCATATTTTTAAGCCACAAGAGGTCGACAAGTAATTCCCGAAAATTAATCATAAAAATAAGTATTAAAAATTTATAAATATATTTTTATGATTTTTTTATGAGTTTTATTACGTAAATTTCACGATATTATGTGTATAGGTTAGGTGTAAAATATGTTTATTAAGCTTATAATTTCTATTATGGATATAGATGGAGGTGGTTTTTAATAAGGCAGATAAATGGAACAACTTAATCGCAAGAAAATTTAAAATATTTTCCTAGACAGCGGAGCTTTCAAAATTTTGTCGCTAATACCTTCGAACGGTAATTGCTAAAGAGCAAAGTCCTCCTTCCTCCTACGGTCGTCAGTACTACAGTTTCTCTTTATAGAAGTCGGAAAAATACCGAACTTGTCCAAGTTTTGTAACCAATTCATTTTCAGCAATGGCTGTGGAATCAGTGTATGCGTCGGCTATGTACACATTTGTATGAAAGAAAGGCAATAAGTGACTGACGTTACTCTCGCACATTCTTCTTTCCATCGATTTTGAAGCAACAAAACGTCTTAACTCTCGCTCCTCTTTCACACTTTTTAGTCGCATGTGTGTGACCATTAATGTGTTTACACGTGTTATTGCATTAAAATAATTTTTTTTTTCAGTATAAATCAGCACATTATATTGTTATATGTTTACGTTACTATATGCCAAGCACCATATACACGTCATCCATTATTTCGGTGAATAATAATAATAATAATAATAATAATAATAATAATAATAATAATAATAATAATAATAATAATAATAATAATAATAATCTTCGTATCGTATTACACAAGACGGTCGTGTCTCCGCTAGCGTCTAGTTTCATTATTACACGATTTTGACAATGTAAAGTCCGTTCCAAAAATGTTTGTTTTTATACAAGAAGCAAAAGTTTTTCGATTTTATTGTTTCCCCGAATTGACAATCGTTCCGCTTTATATCGGTCTAATCGTCTTATTACATTTACATTGCTATATTTTATAAACGGTCGAAGAAAAGAACGCGGAGGCAAGTTTCACGGGCTCATTAATTTATGAAAAAATAAAAATAACGATTGACAAGTGAGTTAAAACGAAAATGATGTTTATCAACTAGCATATGGATTTTTTAATAAGTGATTTTAATTGCATCAGAAGATTTTTTAAAAAAATGCTTGGTCATTGAAATAATAGCAAGCACAAATGAGAGCTGGTTTTTATAAAACTACGAAAAATGAAAAAAGAAAATGACGAGAGGTGGAGGAGGTCTGAGAATAAGGCCGAGGATGAGGCCGAGGATGTGGCCGAGGAGAAGCCGGAGGAGAGGTTTGCGGGAGCATTGATCGTGGATTATAATCAATAGGAAAAATAAAGGCTATCGGCCGATCTATAAGTCGCCCCAGAATACACAGATGTATAAAATATGCTTGACAATGTTTACCCGTTCGTTCACATGTAATCAGCATTTAACGCAGTGCGTTGTTGGCTCCGTCCCACTTGTAAAAGAATCATCAGGAGACAAGAGCCATAAGAAACGAGCTGGCGGACAATCGCCAGCAAGAAAAGTTCGTAAGAAAGGAGGAGAGGAAGGAAGGTTGCCGCTCACGGGCATGTTCCTACACATGTACCTACAATACCTGTACATCGAATAAGAAGCCTTTACAAGGCGTGGTACGTGAATTAAGCCGCGGCCAATAAACCAATTCCAGTCTTAATTAAATCTAAGACAATACGGCTACTAATTAAAGTAAACATCCCTAGCAATAAAACTTTCGGGCGCTCGGGCGCTTGTAAGAACGCTCAGGATCGAGTAGTCGAGGACCCTTCCACAATGACACGTGCTAAGACCTACGGTCTATGAAGTCTCTATAAGTGAAATCAACATTGAACATACTATTTGAAAATGGTACATGGAAACCGAAGAATTCACCGGATTTTAAAGCCTCTCGAGAAACGTTTTATATTCCGAGGGTCGTTGTTCGATCGTCTAACCATATTCTTTATACATTGTGCAACGACCTTCATTCGTAAGCGAATTCAATTCCTCCTCAATGCTGATTATATTGATTAAATTGATTTGGATGCAAGTCCAGACTTATTGTATCGCGAATCATCAATGCTGGCAGAAAGGTAGAAAAAATAAAATAACTATTTAACTCTACACAACGATCTTAAAATTGATATAATCGTGTCAAGACACATTTATAACTATTTCAATCAAATTTTCGATTGATATCATCAATATTTTTTTTCCCTACTCCTTCCAACGTAAAAAAAAACAGCATATTTAACTATCACCAAGGACAAAATAAAATAAAATAAATAAATAAGTGAAACGCATTCAGTGAGATTTTACATGTGCCCAACACTCTGAGAGCTAATCATTGATACGACGCTAATGTTTTCCTCTAAATGTACATATACAAAATGAATTTGATTTTGTAACCTTAATAACCTGGTAGATAATTGATGTATTTGTAATTTTTATGTAACAATTATCTTTAATCCTTTAATTTAGCTTTACCTTATGAATAAACGTTATTTAATAAAAGAAGAAAATAAGTATTAATGATTGTAGATTCAAATTTTCAATTATCATTTTACAGTTTATCAATTAGGACTTAAGTTTCATTAAACCTGATTATCCGTTGACAATAGAAAATAATCTCTTTAAGAGTTTTAAAAATAATTATACATAAAATGTAGACAAAGACATTTTATTTAAATTGATTGTTATAGATCACAAAACTTAATGTATTCATTTACGCTAAACGGACATACGTAGAAAATTTACTCAAACGGCGAATTTACACTCCAATTCCATTTTAGCTGGAGCATTTATCTTTATTTTGTATTTAATACTATTATGGAAAATACTAAAAGAGCATAGAAAAAATATTTCTCGTGATTATGGATAAAGTTAATGAAGATAATAGAAAGAACAGATACTTCGATATTTTAAGCCTTGATTTCACTATAAATCAGTCATATAAAATATTAGAATTTTCTAAACTAATGAAATTTTTATTTCATACATGAAAATAAATTTCTCTTGATTTCTCTATCAATTTTATTAAATCTTCATAACTCCTTTAACTATTCAACATAATTGTATACAAGAAATTTTGCCGCTTTTAAATTTTTTTTTTTTTTTCAATCTCAGGAAAATTAATACCAATAAAATATATTCTATACTACGCAAGCATCATACAATCAAATTATGATTATTTTTCAAGAGATAAAATTAAAAAGATTTTTATGAAATTAATAAAGTTTCTTAAAGTTTATTAGTGCTGTATGCGTAAAGATATGAAATGACATTACCATTACTTATGTACGTTCAGATGAGAGAATGTACTCGATATTTAAGGAATTCATGAATACCTGTAATTTTATCGAATACTTAGCATTAGATATCAATGTATACAACATTTTATAATATAAAAGCTGAAGTTTGAAAAGGATTTCGAATTGAAACTATAATTGAAGTAAATATAATTATCATACAATTAATGTGAACCTTTGATAAAATGAACTCTACTCTGAGGTATGCAGTGTAATTATTTACAAAGCAGTAACGTAAATTCTAATTAACATAGTTGTCTCATACGTGAAAGTCTAATTAGGAATAAATTTAAAGGTATTAATTATGTATAAACGTTTTTATCAAGGATGCATTTACGCACTTAATTTACATCGTTCGATTGCATTAAGTAATGTAAGTCAAACTAATAATAAACCTTGTTTAGTTTTAAAATATATAATTTCACAAATTAATAATTTTTATGTAATATTTTTGTATTATTATAGATAATTTTTTAGAAGTTTATTTGCCAGTTTCCGAATAATTTATAACCGAAGAAAATTCACCTAGTATTCATTAATTATTTCTTATACCTTATAGATATAGGTAGTTTTTACTTTATAATATTACTAACAATTTGTAATTTTTAATGTCCGTGTACTACAATAATATGCCATACATTACAAAAAGACGTTAATTACAAAAAAAGAGATATTTTTATAAATATATTCCAAAAATTTTTTAATATTTATTTCGAATCCACGTTCCTTTTAAAGAAATCATCGCCTGCTTATTTGAAACTTGTTGACACTTTACGCCTTACTTTGCCATGAAAATTTATTTCAATTATTGGAATAAAGCGAGGACAATGTAGCATTACTGAAAATAGTTGTGCAAGTATCTTCGGTAATTACGTAATTAATATTATAAAAATTTTTAATTTTTCTGTTGATTTATTTATTAATGTCTAAGTTTTGAAATATTATTCATGTAAAAATTTGTTCTAGATTTGTAAAAAAATTGTTGTGTACGAGCGAAGTTTATTTATTGACAAATTCAATCGATAAAATTGTTGTTTTAGCTCATATTGTTCAAATAAAACGTTTATGCAAGGAAAAAAGACAGAACAGAAAGCAGTATAATGTTAAAGATAGTGAGTTCTACTCCTACTCAATTTAAGGAGATTTCAGACCGTGAACCTTCCAGATTTCGTTCTCTTAGCTCTCATTCCTGAGAAATCGGCTGTAGACTTCATCACTATGGCTTTACACAAACAAGTTAATATATACTTTTCTACCTCTCACTGCGTCTCTCTCTCTCTCTCTCTCTCTCTCTCTCTCTTGTTTTCATTTTTCCTTTATCCAATGAGCGGTAGCGAAAGGTCTGAAATAAAGAAACAAAAAAATACAACCGAAAAACAAAGATTACAATTAAAAAGCCGAATATAGTGGGACGAGGAGTGGGAAAGAGGGAGAGAGAGAGAGAGAGAGAGAGAGAAGCTCCTACGATTTTAATTAACCCGGTACGGGGTAGCCCAAGAGCCTTGGCCGATCGCGATCGAATCGGGTGCACGATCTACAAGGAATCTACATAAGATCCTCCACTCTTGAGGGCCCTACAACTCAATCCTTGAGGACTCGTGTACGAGTGCAGCTATATATTTGTGCCCACGCATACGAGCCCATTGGGTGGGTGTACGATCAGCCGTACAGATATACGTATACGCGCTCTTGGATGTGTGGGCTCACAAAGCCGTAGGTGCGCGTGTACAATACGCCGGCAACCTTCTATCCTTCTTCGGAGCGCACCGACGAGCTCATATTATGCGGAGATCGGGAGGCTGAAAAGAAAAAGGGAGATGGAGATTGGTTGGCTCCTGTGCGTTGTTAATACAAGTTAACTTCCTTACTGCGCGAGCTCTCGTATAAAGAAAGACGTCGAGAGAGGAAGAGATGAAGGCCCTCCTTCTCTTCTTATTTTTCTCCCCATTCCTTCCTTATTTTTATTCAAGATTCTCTACTGTCTGTCCCACAGCCAAGCTCCATCTCTTTATTTTGTTCTTTTAGACGAGACTCCGCTCAGATTCAAGCCATTTTTTCCGCGAGAACCCAGTCATTGTCGTATTAGCTCCTTTAGATAACCTTTTCGCCTGGACGCTCCTACCACCTTCCTTCGCTCTCCACACTCTCACTCGCTCGTTCGCTCGCTTTTGTTCTCTCATATTAATTAGTGCGACCCTTAATTGCATCCTTGCGCGCATCGAGCTATATTGCGAGACTTCGGAATAAATCTTTAATGTACAAGTTCTATTACGTACGACGAGTGCTTATTCCTGAGCTGACCATCTATATGAAACGACTCTCCCTCTTAATTAAGTCCAAGTTAAGACCACGTCCCGCTCAAATGCGATATCTGCTTTATGAGCATTCGCTTCAAGGCCAATAATACATCTGCAGAGATTTGTGTAAATTTAGAGAAATTAAATTTGGCTCTGGCTCTGGCTCTACCAAGACCATTGCAGCACTCCTCTATTGCTTTGCTTAGCCTACCTACCGACAAATACAACTTCACGTAACGTTCAAATATTCGCCTTGACAATAACGATTTTCATTGATCGTTATTATAATATTGCCGAAAATTCATTTAAGCCATTTTGTCACAACTCTTTTTTCCTGCTTCTTCATTTGTTTTATATTTTCTCCTTCTAAATAGACTTGGCCTGCACATTAGCTTCAGAATCGTCTCCACTTATAAAAACAATTATGAATGACTTACTTCAACTGCTTGCCGAGCTCGTTATTAAGTGCCAGCTCTATTGTTGTTATAGAATTGCATACATTGATAAATAGGCATAAATATTTTCTAAACGATTGGCAATAGAGAATGGATGGAAAAATAACAGTTAAAAATAGCATGGGAAGCTGATTTGGAAGTTGAAAATAAGTCGTGATGAATTGGCACGCGCGGGAGACTGGCATATGAAATAAATTTTTGATTAATTATATTTTTCAAGTGACGAGAATAAGTGTGAATGATCGTAAGGTAGATTTAAAGTAAGCGAATTAATTTGACGAAAAGAGGGCGGGAAGAGGGTGGAACCGAATAGTAAAAGAAACACTTTGGAGAACGCGGACGAATAGTAAAAATTCCGGCTATCTGAATATGACAGGCAGGCTCGTCTGCTCTAACAAGGACTATGGGCGGCTAAGGGGACGCAATTCTGTACGAGGATGCCGGCTAAAGTACATCGGAGAAGGTATTACTCATTGAAATTCCAAACGCTTTGTAATCTGCGCCTTGTCTTCGGAATAGTCCACCCGAAGAGAGATTCTTACAAGAGTTCCCGGTTCTTTACTCAATCCTATTCCTCCCCCGTCTGCTTCAGATTATTAGTGTATTTACGAAACTCGATAGCCTGCATGCTGCTGCTATCCGCGATAAATAAACTGCTCTCGCCGATCTTTCTCCTACCGGAGTGTATGCGTGACAGTTCAGCAGGAGAGCGGCAATAGCAGATGGTCGGCCAGACCGTCGACTATTACAGTGATTCGCAGGGACCGACTGATTCCGACTGAATCGGATACATTGTCATTTACGCTTTTTACGTGAAATTGCACGTGTCGAAAGTCTACCAACGATCGATCGCTGCACTTTTATTAAAATGTATCTAACTCCGACGAAGGAAGGGGTCCTCATTCGATTCAGCACATGATCCAGTAGCAATTTTCTTACAAATCTAGCTCCAAATTCACCTATACCGCGATCCGCATGAAATGTTCTTACTTCTTCTTTGACGGGATCTTCTCTGTCGGGCTCAACTACAGAGCAGTAGATATAACCAAATAAAGTTCGTAATACATTTATTATTCAAGCTTCTTCGCGAACTTTCTTTTACTTGGGCAATTATTCTGACGCTGCATATTATACGCGTTATAATAATAACAATTATTATACAAGCTTTTGATGTTGGAAGGCTGGAAGGTTGGAAGGCGGCACAATAAAGCAGCAATAAAAGTATTATTGAGAATAATTAAGAATCGTAGAGATCGAGGCGCAGGAAAAGCAAGGAGATCCATGACCACGTAATATGTAAATGTATAGATGCTTATAAAAAAAAAGTAGGCACTGTTAAATGAATGCGAACTGAGGGATACCGATCATAGTAGGAATGCTATGATGAAGGTCGATTAGTGAGATCGGTAGTCCAATAAAATCAATAGGTATAAGTTAATCACACAGTTCACGTGTACTGTGTAAAAGGCAAATATACGTAGAAAAAAACCGAATAGCAGGACAAGACATTTTTGTAAAAAGTCGGCCGACAAAGACTAATAATATCGATAATATGTTAGGTATTACTTCTCCAATGAATAGCATATAGACAGAAGTGCAAAAGGAAGAAGTCGCGGTGACGGTGGAGGCGGCGATGGGGGTGGAGGGGGGGAGGTGAAGGAGGGGTGAGGCGGAGCAGAAGGACCTCGATAGGAGCTGCGAGTGCGGAAAAAGGATTCTCGCGGTACAAGGTAATACGATAGCGCGTGCGCAACAACTACCTTATACAGTATGTAAAACCGTCTGGTGTAAAACGAGCTGCGGGTTCGTTCGAGTATTAAATCGGTCCCTTTCTCTCTATACCCTTATATTCTTGCAGAATCCCCCCCCCCATCACTCACTCACGCTCGCTCACTCGCTCCTTCACTCTCTCTAGTTCTCTTCTTCTTTACGTTCTATATTTTTTTATTTATTGTCTACGAGCTGCTCTTCCTCCTTTGACCATATCTCTTCTGCTGCTCTTCTTCTCGACGCTTCGTATTCGTCTAGTCGTCCACAATCAACCACGCCTTTACATAATTTTGAATTCAACTTTTTTATAATTTTTTCCTTTTACTTCAATTTTTGTTCCTTTAGTCTGATTAGAAAATATTGAATTACTACTTAGTTAGATATTTAGTTGCTACTTATTCTAGTTACTACTTAGTGAGATATCTATTATTTTTTCTTTTCGCGAACCATCATAATTTTATTTACGTTTAGATTGATTGAAATTTATAATAAATGTATACATAAATGGTTATTATAATCATTTTTTTATTATTTGTTTTGCTATTTCGCAATTAATACTTTATCATTATACGTTTACAATTTCATTATTTGAATATTATAATTAATAAGCAAATTTTTCCTATCCTAAAAGCTTAATAGAAAATACAATTTTCCTATTCGTCAATTTTTAACAAATGTTAATGTATGTAATGCTATAATACCTATTAATTTGAAAATATAATTATACATAATCTAATATATCTTTATACATTAAAAGGAGTAATTAATTAAAAGCAGAAGGATAATGACATTAAAATCTATTTTCATAATATTAAATATATAAAAATAAATCACTTCACATACGATAATAATAATACAAACAGAATGTTATATTCCTGAATTAAAACAATCAATATGTATCATATTATAGAGTAAAACTATAGGGAAAAATTGTGAAACGTAGGATACGAGATGTCAATGTTTCCCAAATAAATTTTAATCATTTTCACAAAATTTAAAAAATAATATTCTGTATCATTTTAAATCACAGGTTTTATATATTCATTGTATATACAGAATAAAATCTTTATAATTTTTAATAGATTCCGAATAAAATTAAATTGACATAATATTAAAAATTATATGAATACTTGTCTCAAATTCTATTTAAATGCTCTTAAAATTACTAATTTGTAATTGTATATGGTGAGCAATATATTTTAAAAATATTCTTATAATCAAATAAAAGCTACTAGTAAATAAATAATAGATTGCAACAACTTTAAGTTAAATTATGAATTAGACTTATACTTTACAAATAGAATTGATTTTGTAATTATAACATAATTGTAGAATTACAATAAAGCACACACTTATGAGAAAATCGTATTAATCAAAATCGACATTAAAAAAGAAATGATTTAAAAGCACTTTCATTGCTTAAGATTTTCCAAGTGTAATTTCTTGTTACAAATATTCTTATAATATTGTATAATATATATATATATATATATATATATATATATATATATTGTATAATGCTTGTATAATAAAAAAAATTGTTGTATATCAATATCAATCATATTTTAATATTTCAGCCGACACCATTTTCTTTCATGAATTACATATTTAAATACATTATATTAACGAATTATAAATTTTATAAAAGGTTTTTTTTTAATTTACTTTTATAATCGGTAGTGATAATATTGATTGTAATGCTAAGAATACATTAAAAATTTTTTAATATGGATTAGAAGTATGTTATCTTAATAATTATTGCATTAAGTCACTAACATTAAAAGATTACTGAACAAAATTATTAACCAAAATTATTAAATTATAAACCTAAATTTATTTTGTGAAAATGAAACGTTTTTATTTTTAGTTCTATATAATATAATCATATGTTAGGTGAAAATATAAAATATAAAATATACATTTTCCAAAAATAATAATTTTTATTTAGAAATCTGTTTGGCATAATGTTTTTATTTAAGATGTAAATCTGAGAAGAACTTTTAAAAAATTATTGACTTAATTACTTACGACTATTACTTGACTCCTTGGTTAATTATTTTTATACAATTCTATTTATATATCTTCTTAACTCTCGGTAATGTATTTTAGAACATTATTTATAAATATACTTATTATATTTTGAAATTTATACACGCGCACACAGATATATTATTTTTAAAAATGTTCATTTTTTAAAAATAACCTGTGTTTTGAAAAAAATCTGTTTTTACAATTCTACAATAAAAATAGTTTGTTAAGAGTACTAAAAAGTAGTTATATACGTTGAACTTATTTAATCTCTTATATAAGTTATATAACGACGATAAGGAGTCTCTATAAGGAAGATGGCTCCATAAAGTGCGAGGAATTAATTGTCAAAATAATTATACAGATTTAAATGCATGAAAGGGAGATAGAGAGCTGAACATCCCAGAACATCATTTAGGGAGTTCAAAAATGAATGACACTTTGTATCGACTAATTGGTATTTACTACTGGTAGTTCGGTCCTCAAGTTTACATTTTATACTAATTTATGTAACCTAAGGAAGAACGACAAAATATTTTTCTCAATATTGCGTATTCAAATTACCCGAAGAGACACTGCTTTCTATGAAAATGACAATATCGATATTCCTACCAGGCGTCAGTTCGATCGATCTGTCCAATCTATCTGCTTGCATTTTTTTTTGTTTTTAATTTACACTTCATTATCACTAATGAGCAATGTTCGAATTTACCTTATATGTACTTACATGACCTTTTTTGGTGCCAATGGCTCTCATAAGACTCATTCGCGCTCGTAAGACTAATGCAAGTGTACAAATAAATGGGTTATAAACTACTTCAACTATTTTAACTGGCTGCTTAAGCTTGGCAACAATCATATAAGAAATCCTGGTCACTGTAATCGTAGACTATGTATCATGCATGCATGTACGTATTTAGGTATGTACGTATGTAGTTATGTAGTTATGTAGTTATGTAGGTATGTAGGTATGTATGTATATTAAAGGAGTACGGGTATAACTAAGAGTAGTATTAGAGGGTAGAGTTGGTATGAAAAGAAAAATCAGTCTAAGTTTGAAGCATAAAATTAATTTTAAGAGATACGAAGCATTAATCGGCAGATCAGCACGACCGTATAAAGAGGGATTAGGTGGCGATAAGGCCGGGTCGAGGGGGTGGCGAGGAAAAGCGGCTAACGAGTACCGAAATCCTTCCCTGCCGTAGCTAGCGATGAGCTAAAGACTGCAAGCGAGTAAAGTGCAATGTGAAAGAGTTTGTTATTGAAAATATGAGAATTGAATTCATAAGAGGGCCTCTTACCTTATAATTCACCTCGCACTTGACTGAACTGTGCGCGACTCAAGGTATACGTCTCGACGAGGAGTGCGTGCCAAGGGATCAGCAGTAGGACTCCAGGCCCCTCAGGAGGCTTAACCATAAGACTGGAGGCTCGGCCTCGTCCGCGGTTTGCCTTACGAGGCAAGTGTGCGCGATTAACGCTCTGGCAAGGCAGGCATTCTTCCTTTTGATGAAGATACCGAATCATGCGGCTTCCGAGAAAAGGCCAGCCGGAGGTTACCTTAATAGCCATTTAAACAACGCGCTAACCTTACTCTATCGACATATTTTACATACTTAGTGCGCATTCAGTGACTTTACTTTAATCTTCGTCCTTTTTCTTTCAACTCGAATTTACAATAATGGTCTCGATAGACATTCTGTTACCTCTATCAGCCATTTTTTTTTCACTTTAATCCTGTACTTAATCCATTCATTACACCATTAAACAATCTAATTTTTTTCTTATACCCATTCGTAACAATATAACACATTTAATAAGATATAGGCTTCCAGTGGATATTAATTGAGGAAAAAAAACAGAGTTAGTGGAAATTTGGATTTCTTAAACCATTTAAATGACCCTGGACGATTGCTATTCCTTTAAAACTTTTATTAGTATCATTTCAGAATAAAAAATCAAAATTAAAAATTAAAATCGATGGAGCTACACCTTCACACCGTCTTTGAATTTAAAAATTAAACGGGGGTGGCTACTCGACCGAAAAAAACTTTACTCGAAACAAACTAAATACTTTTCTAAATTAAAACTTCGAATACATATTATTCATTCGGTTATTCACTTTGTTACAAAATTTACTTTAGCCAATTAAAATAAATTCCACTTATATTTTAATAAAAAAAAAATTTAATCAAAAGCTACCATAGTCGAGCAATGGTAGAAAACCACAGTACTATAAATATTTATAATAAAATATTTATATCATTGTAAGTATATAAACTATGAAAAGAACTGTTGCAGCTGCAATTGCTCGAGTATGAATCCAGATCAATTTTTGCTTTGCAATGCACTTTTATTTAGAAATCATTTTTTTTTCTTTGTTTATCATATTTTTCTTGTTATCGACATTGAGGTATTCCGCTCATATATAATATATAATAATACTATATAAGTATTCATATAAGAATCTATTACAAACTTTGAACATTATCGTAATGCGTATAAACGCCAATTTCGCTAATAATATCAAAGATGGTAATAATAATAATATTAAACGTTACTAATGACTACGAATGGCGCTTTTTCGAATTTTCGTCTATTTTATGACTTAAATTAATGCCGTTTATCCTAGTCGCTCATCAGACGAATGCTATGCATCTCTCTCTCTCTCTCTCACACATACGCACGCACGCACGCACGCACGCACGCACGCTCTCTCTTTCTCTCTCTCTCTCTCTATCTCTTTTTTATTAACTTATTATTAATCTGTCTTTCGTACATAAATAATGTCAAACGTTGTGCATATGTATAAATACGGAAATGGCTGGTTTAATCAAAGCTCATAAAAGCTGAGAGTACATCAGCTCAAAGAATTGGATAGTCTTGAGAGCCACTTTAAAGAACGAACGAACGAAGAGATTTACATCGAGATTCGAATCTTATTAAGTAGGATGAGTAACTTTCAAAAGAGAAATCAACATTATTTTTTCTCTTTCTCGCTCTCTCGATCTGTCTGACTCTCTCTCTCTCTCTCTCTCTCTCTCTCTCTCTCTCAAAGCTCACACATATGTTTTTTCCTTTTCTCAATAAAAAAAAAAAATTATATGTGTGTGTATGTATGCGCGCGTATACTTGCGTATACACACCCATACATACAAAAATTCGTATATGTAAATAACGATTTTTTTCTTGACGCCGCTAACTTTGTTTATACTCACTAGCAAATTAATCTATTAAGAAATCAAGAATCATTACTTTATTTCTTTCATTTTTAATTAAATCGGTAATACAAATAGTCTACACTGAGAAACGGTATATTTTCAGAGCGTGGTTAATATATAAAAATATTGTCATTGCTTTAATTCATATTTATCAATTGTGCAATTATATGTTGCTTAATTATTTTAAAATCTTTTAGAATAAACCATTTTGTAAAAAAATGTGTCTTGCTTGGCACGGGTAATTTGTGTTGACAATATATCAGAAAATCATGGACTATACATTGCACGATGATTCTTATTTTATAAATAATGAAAACAATATATACAAATTTTCTTAGTGCAACATGTTTATTACATTTGTCAAAAATGTTTAAAAAGTATTTTCTCAGTGCAGAAACAATTAAAAATTAAAAATTAGCTAATATTTAAGCGAACATAGCATGGTATTTTTCGATATGTAAAATATCTTATGTAATACAATAAAAGTATCGTCATGTAAAGCTTAGTTGTATAATATATCAATACAATTGCCTTTAACAGCTTGAATCTAATGTTTTCTCTCTTTGCGTGCTTATGTTGATGTGCGTGCACAGGTTTCTGGCATGTATACAAATAAGTATCACAAGATGCCAAATAACAAAAAAGGTTAATAGTTATTTGGAAAATCGTAATAGTGACAGCACTAATAAAGGTCGGGAAGGATAAATAAAAAAAAAATAAATAAAACGAATAAAGACTGAAAAATCTAAAAACGTAACTGAGGAACTAGAAGGTAAGCTAGAGCTGAATATGTAAAGAAAGATTTGATAACTGAATTATCTGAAAGTATAAAAAAATCATGGTAAAACAAAAAAAAAAAAAAAAAACGAAATTCATTAATATTGCTTATAAAGAATATAACAAAATGCGCTTAATTGTGAGAAATAGTTTACGATTACAATTAATGGGGTACAGTGTAATAAATACGTCCGATTATTAGAGATATGATGCGAAAAAATCGAAGATCCCATGATGAAAAAAAAACAGCATTAGAATCTGTGATCAGCATTAGATAGTGATTAAATATTTACAGAAATTTAAGTTATCTTGGAACCTACAAGCGTTTATATATAAAATGCAATGTTAAAGCTGCAATGATAAATGTCGAGTTGTTTTTGTCTGACGAACGGGTTATTTATATTTAGGTGGTAGACCTATTGCAAAAGGAGGTGTAGAGTGTCGTTGGGTGAACCGGTAGATTATTGAGGCCTTTAATGCCCATTAGACGATATGTGGAGGTACGGTTTTAATCGAACGGACGAACCGCGTCGAGCCTAGGAGCTCATTCGAAGGAATGGCGAAGGAAATGATCGCTTCGCGGTCAGCTGTTCCGAGTGGGTTGGGACGGAAACGGAGTGGACGACAGAAGCCCTGTCTACTCGGTGAAGGAAGAGGACGGAGAAGGGATAAGGAGCTGGGGAGTGCGACGAGGCTGTCAGCGACATCAAAGGCGTGAGCGTCGGCGTCGGTGTTAATCCGGGACGCCTAGCGCGTCCTAAAGTAGCTCTGCGAGAGCTGGTATATAATGTAATTGTGGAGAGCGCCCTCAAGTGTCTTAAGAAAGCCCTGCCACTGACCTTTCTCGTAGTTGATTTGTTTTTCCTGCTGGCGCGCGTTGTCCGCTGCGACCTTGAGCAGGCCCTGAATGTTCCTCAGAAGGTTCTCCGTGCTGGACACGGCGCTCGGGTCTTGAGCCCCGGCTTGGGAGACCGCGACCGCCGCCGAGGCGATCTGCGAGTAGTTGAGGGCCTGGGGGCTTTCCGAGCCGGGCGCCGCCAGCGGCAGGTTCTCTGGCACGTCCGACATCTCTGTGAACAGGTAACAAGCGTTTAAAATCTCCTTCCTTTCTACGATCTCCACCCCCCCCCGCCTTCGACTCCTTTCTTAGGTTAAAAGAGCAACGGTTAAAGTGCGAGCGCCAGCGGGAGGAGCCTTCGCGTCCATGTCCGGAGGAAGCTGAGCATTCAGAGCCGTCGACGGACTCGAAGCACCGGGGAAATAAATCTCGAGCTTATCCTTGTAGGCCGGGATGTCGCCGATAAATACAGGCTAGCCGTACGCCGAAAAAGGACGGGCTGTCGTCGACGTCGTGGGCAGTCGTGGGCAGCCGTGGGCAGCCGGGGACAGCCGTGGGACTCGCGTGCTTCGACGCGCACCCGCACTCTTAATTCTTGAACATTTAATTCGCTTGCTCCGGGATTAAATCAAGAAGCCGAGGATGGGAAACGAGTCGACGAGGCCCACCGGGGCTACAGCATTCGCGCATACAGAGCCCCCCTCCCCCAACGTCTACTTCCCGTAGCCGTTTGCGCGCCCGAAAATCTTATCCCGTACTCCCGCTGTCTTTTTAAATGAGCCGACAAGCTTCGATCGAGCTCTCTTCATCTACCCGTACCCCTCTGCTATACCATGCACCACCTATCGCATTGAGTATCGCATGGAGAAACCGAGCTCCTCCGAGAACACTTTTCCTCGGTCTCTTTTCTAATTTACTTGGAGTAATGTATCCTCGGAGTAAAGTCGGCCTTCTGATCTCATGAACCATTCTACCTTAGATTTGGCGAACATATACAGTAAATAAATAAAATTGTGTAACAAAAGTCTGGCTTGATGCTATAAACCATTTAAAACTGATAAAATATAATTTTTTAAATAATAGCCCACTTAAATTACGTTGACTTTTAAATTTCCACTACTCGTCATAAGTGAAACTTGCTCATGCCTTTAAATGATAATAAGCTTATAAATAAATAAATAAATAAATAAATAAATAAATAAATAAATAAATAAATAAATAAATAAATAAATAAATAAATAAATAAATAAATAAATAAATAAATAAATAAATAAATAAATAAATAAATAAATAAATAAATAAATAAATAAATAAATAAATGCAACTGATTTTCTTTCTGGTAGGTAAAAAAAAGATCCCCCCTCCCACATATCTTAAACATATTAGATATGGGGATGACGGGTAGTCGAGAAAATAAAGGAATGGAGTCTGGCTTGAATCGCAATTTAAACGCTTGCAAGGATTAAGGAAACCTAACTCTGTATAGTTAGTTAAATCTAAAATAAGCAGTAGTTTGTATGCTCTGAGTGAGAGAAATTACGATAAAGGTCGATCAGTCGGAGCAAAAAAAGACGGTTGGTGTATAAATAGTGGCTCGCGATGGAGCGAAAAGATCGCTCGTCAATAATGAGGAGGCCGAGCGCAATGGCCATCGAAATCGCGTACTTTCCCGCAAAAATCTCCCGGGGCATAAATAAGTGGCGGGCAACAAAGAGTAAGAGAGAGAGGGGGGGAGATATGGGAAATGGCGGTAGGGTATGGAGGGAGGGAGGGAGGGGATAAAAGAGCTCGGCATAAATAATGGGGTCGCGTCGCAACGGCGAGGAATCGCCTCGAGTCGAGCACAGAACGAATTTACCTTGACCGATAATTATAATGGAAGGCGCGATACACCGGGGCGAGGCTGTGTGCTCGGACCTCATCCCCTTATCAGCCACCGAGCGAAAACGCGAGTGCGAGAGATGCCTGAACAGCATGTGCGTGCCTTTTGTATTAGGGGGCCTGGGGGACGAGCATCCAGTACGGTGTACGCATGTAAGTGCGCGGACGTGCGCGAGAAAGAGAGAAAGAGAGAGAGAGAGAGCGAGAGAGAGAGAGGGAGAGAGAGAGAGAGAGAGAGAGAGAGGAGAGAGAGAGAGAGAAAGAGAGAGAGAGAAAGAGAGAGAGAGAGAGAGAGAGAGAGAGAGAGAGAGAGAGAGAGACAGGAGCGAGGCGGCACCGTAATTTAAGCGAATGCCCTTTCGTTGTAGGTGAGCGCGCGAACCGCTGATAATTAAAAGTCGATACAATAAAGCAGCTATCGGGGGCCGTAAAGCACCCGGGGGGCCTCGGGCTACGATAGCAGCTACGATAGCGGCTACGATAGAGGCTACGATAGAGACTACGATAGAGGCTACGATAGACCATACGATATGCACTACATTATGCTCGGAAACACTTAGTCGAGCCACGCGCGTCCCGGGCGTAGTCGGGGACGCCCGGAGGTACGAGTTGGAGTAGTACGTGGCTACCGAGGAATCGGGCCCGGGACTTAACCGGGTATCAGGAAAGCACCGTGTCCCCAATGTCAGAGGGTCTCCCGGTTCCCAAACTAAATGGGCAGCGCTCAGGAATCAGCCTCGCTTCAGACTGTCTGGTATGCGCAAAGCTCGCGTAAAAAGAAGAAAAAAAGAACAAGAGAAAAAAAAAAAATTGGAATGGAGCAAGTGAGATCTGGTGAGAAGGTCGATAGGACTAAAGGAGAGGGTCTGAGGGACGCATTAAGACTTGGCCTAATCTGACTCGGAGGTATCGGGTTGAGAAAGAGGAGAGGAACGAGGAGAAGTCGAATCCCCGAATGCGGAAAGACGCGGACTTTATGAAGGTCGCTCTCTGGCTTATCTAACCCCTTCCACCCCTTTCAGCCCTCAGAAGCCGACCGAAGGCCACCGAAGCCCACCGAGACACCGACGCGGACTGGCTCCCCCCTTTCGGCTTTTCCATTTTTGCCGCTCTGCAATTTCACCTTCGGACGCGGCTCTCTTTTGCATTTCTTTGTCCGGACAAAGTATGGGGTAACCAGTTAGCCGATAACGATGCTGGATACCGCGACCCTGGATCCGCCAATAGAATCGGCATGTCGCGACCGCACGCCCGCGCAAGATGCCCTTCCCCACCCACTCTCACTCATTAAATCAGAATGGCATTCCGTGAGCGTGTAGACTCCCACGGGCGGCCGATCGCGCTCCTCGGGCATCCTCTATACGTAGACTGCCCTGCATTGGCCATGCGACACGCTGGGCAACACGGACTCCCTATTTTCTTTAACGTCCCTTCCCTCCCGCCTCTCGCCACCACTATACTCCGATATTACTTCCCCATCGCTTGACCATCGTCTTCCCCGTCCCCGTTGCATATACGAATGCATCACTATTCTGTTTTATTGCTCCGACTTTCAATTTGTATTTTTCGTTTTTTTTTTCCTTTCCCTATCAAATCCTTTTTACTCTAATTGATTCGTATTCCTTCACTTTGTGGATCATTGAACTACGTTGCTGTGGATATCCTAAGAATCTACATTAATTACGCCCGAGAAGTACCATGGATCCTTAGTCTATCCTAATTCGATGCAGCTTCTAATTAAAATCTAAATATTACTTTGCCCCGATTCTCTCTCTCTCTCTCTCTCTCTTTCTCTCTCTCTCTCTCTCTCTCTCTATTTCTCTCTCTCTCTCTCTCTCTCTTTCATTGTATTCTCTTATTTATTCACACATCACCCTGAATCGATCGCACCTACTCATTCAACAGACTGCATTTGTCAGGATTATTTGTAAGCCTTATATTTTTAAATGAGTACCAATTCTCTCCCCGTCCCCGTCTCCCTTGCCACTTTTCTTTTTCTACCCTTCTAATTTCTCATCTTTCTCTACACCTATCTCCGAACTCTAATAATACCAATATTTATACCTGGAAACGTCAATCCAATATTCTTAGAGCTATATCCATAAAAAATATGATTGAATAACAGAAGATGGTGTGAAACTAATCCATACGAGCTGGACTTTAATATATCATAATTTATATGATCCACAAAGAAACTCACAATAACTCAACGGATTAGCTACTAATACAGATTCTTGATTTTAAGCTTTTTTTCCTATTTTCTCGGCAAACTTAACTTTTTCAAGAAAGTTGTGCTTCCAAATATATATATTCACACATATCTGTCAAATTAAAAACTTTTACTTGTAAAATTTAAACATGTTTGTTTACAGTCTGATATAACTAAAATTATCTTTGATATTGTTACATAGATGATCTTAGAAAATAAATATAGAATGAAACAAACTTTTTTTAACGATATAAAAGTAAGAATTATTATAAATGACAATTAATACATTGAATATAATGGGTAAGAGATTAAATAATAAAAATTAAATACAAATTTGTTGTATAAAAATAATTTTATACATTTATATTTTTAATCGACTGTCATAATAAACAGACCACCTTTTATGAAACATTTTTTCAAATATTACTCTGAAATTATTATAAAATGCAAGTGTTAATGAAAGACGAAATTTAATAATTCAATGATCGACTCATTTATATTTGCTCCATTTCTAGAAGATGGTCGGAGACTGAGTAACTGTAAGAGGAGATTATTATCGATATTCATCTTTCATTATTGCAATGAAACTAAATAACGAAGTCTCAAGTCTAATGACCAGTTCAGCTTGGAAGCTGTTCTTCGTTTGACTAAACTGTAATCAATGCCAAATCGTTCCCACGCTTCAAATGCGTTATAATTGCAAAAATTGGAGTCATTTAATTTTTTACGAAGAAATCTTAAATTAATTAGGAGAGTTTGTATTTTTTTCTTTCTTTCTTTTTTGTATATATAAATTGAAAAATGTCTCCCTGGGCCTAAGGGCCTAAGATGTAAATTGAAAAAGAAATGGTAATTTTAATAATTAATAGGTATGGCTTACGAATGGTTAATATAACGGGGGCAAAACTTTAGGATAATTTTGGCCTACGGAGCTTGACTTTCCTAAGATAATCCAGCATTTTACGGGGCACGGCTTTCGAAAATGGTTTTTTACAGGCGGCATATACGCCTACCTACAAAGGCCGAGCTTTTCCAGTGGATTGAACAAAAATATCGTCCGCAGAGATTAAAGAAGACGAGTTGACCGTAGCTAAGAAAATACGAAGTTAGTGCGGAAATCTGCATGTTCCGTTGGGGTCTCGGGGAGTCTGAGTGACTCTGCGATGAGTGCGAAATCGATAGGAGGCTCGGGGCGGAGATGATAGTCACTGGACTCGGAGGAGTCGGAGAGGGAGCGAAAAGGCTGAAGTACTAAAGAGGAAGGAGGGAAAAAACCGAGCCGGGGAAGGACCAATGGGAATACGCCGCTGAGCTCAGGCTCCTTCGAATGATCGATGAGTGAGTCAGAACTCGGTGCTCTCACTGTATGAGCGAGAGCCGGAGCTCATCTCGGGGCCCGCGAACTCAAGCCTCCTTCTGTCCAGCTCTCGAGCGATATAATTATTTTCAATATGCATGCATGCACCGATACCTAAGATTACCAATCAGCTTTTCTTAATGCACTCTTCTGCCTAACAGCCATATTTTTCCTACCCCCCCCCACTCCGCTGTCCGGTCAACGCGTACGCACGCCCCTAGCCGTTCTCTGGCATCGTCACCTCGTCTTTGGTACCCGAGACTTGCGTGCCCCCTCCCACTAATAATTGCACTCGCGCCCGCGCATTTTTGGAACGCACGCACGTATTTTTGAATTCTCGTACTTTTGGATTCGCCTACCCCTTTACCGCTTTCGATACTCTCCCTCCCATCCTCGTGGCACAAAGCATCCCAGATTCGTCTAATTATCCAGCTAATTATACGAATTATTTCATTGGCCTTGAATTATTATGTAACACAAGAGGGCACGTGGTAATTTGTAACTGATAGTTTGTTTCTGACCAGTTGCGAAACCATCGAATCCACGGCCCAAGAGTGGCAATTTATGAGCTCAAATCAAATATTCTTGCTTAGTTGCATCTATATATTTATGTTAACCTGTATTTAAATGATATATTAACGGCGAAGACACATTTTAAAAACAAAGTATTCTAATCGAGCCCAAGACTGTAAACGCTTATCTTTCTTACGCCACTCGCCAACTCCTCAATCAAACATTCCTGTAATTAGCCTGCATCAACACAATTAGAAACTCACTTGGCGCAATTATAATCGAGCAGACGAATTATGACTTAACAGAATAAACGACCTCCGTCCCTCCCTCCCTCCCGCCCCGCCCCACCGTCGATAATTTGACTAGTCTCTTTTATTCGCAAATTAATTCGTATAAATTAATTTTAGCACATGAAACAGCGATCTCCGCTGTTCAGATCTGATAATGAATGTCAAATATTGAAATAAATAAAAAGTACCAACCTTCATCTTTCTCGTTATCATCCTCGAGATCTTCGGATAGATTATCCTCTTCCTCTTCATCATCTTGCGAATGATGCGACGCTCCTGCTTCGCTTCCGGAGTGTTCTCCTACGCTACCACTTCCAGCGGTTTTCGAAAGATTCAGTACTGGACTGTGACCATTTGATGAACCTGCAAATTTTAACGAGAGTCCCTTTATAATTTCTACATTTTATATGCTCCGTCCTTCTTAAAAAATATTAACAGCCCATTTTTTTTTGCTTTTATTTTGCATGTTTGCAAAATACCCATTCATTGTTGCATGTTATTCCCATTGCTTCTTAAATCACTTTAATTAGTATTATTCCTCCATTTTCAATATTAGCTTTGCTGTTGTTTTTGTTGTTGTTGCTGTTGTTACTGTATCATCATCATCATCATCATCATTATAAGAACAAGTATATTTAATTCATAAAATATTATATTTATTTAAAACTTTCAGGGTAGAAGATGTAAACTTAGTATAACACAGTGATATTTGGCAACGACTCATAAATATGACTATTAAATATATTATTGAATATGACCAATCCATTAAAGCATAATCGTTAGTATAATTAGTAACGCTCTCTCTTCAATTTTACCAACAATTTTAATGATATTATAATAGGATTTTTTATATTTATAACTCGATGATCATATTATAATGTTGAGCAACGAACATACACTATTCGGCAATTAAGTAATTTTAAAAATTTTGTTTTAAATAAGTTAACCGTGTAAGATATGTAATAATTACTTTCTATAAGGTAAAAGCAAAGATATAAAAAAAAATACTTTAAACGATTAAAAACGAATTAAATGTACATACATCAAAGGGGAGGGGATTTCCAAGATTTTATACGAACATCGATCTTCAGTAAAGAAATAATAGAAATCCGAGAAAGGGAAAGGTTGCGTAAACCGCTAAAAAATCGTTGAAACGGGAGATAAGTAAGCAAATATAGTCTCGGAATAGGGATAGAGCTCGCCTTTTCCGGTTGACAAGATGATGGATCTTATTTGACCACGAGACGTGAATCCCCATTCAACGCGGTAACTTTGTCGGTTCCAACTACTCCCTTTTACTCTGTTCGTGTCTCATCTGCTTCCTTCTCTATTCGCCTCTTCTCTCTCCTTCAACCCCCCCCCGCAGCCCCTACCCGCTCTTGACCAAAACCTCTCCATCCGTGCTATGCCGTTCGCGCTCTCTTTCCTTCCAACCCAATCTAAATTTCTGCTTAAATATTTTAATCACTAATCCGAGTAACGTCAAAAAAGTAAAATTTTGTATTTATCATTTATCGAGACTACGATTTTTTGAAGTAAAAACAGCCGAAATTACTATTAATTTTATAAAATTGCCCTTCTCCTTCATAAATATTATAAATACATCATATCTTACTTAATTTCAACTACATTCTCAAGCGATTAATTACATTCATTTGTATTTCATGTGCATTAGAGGGATAGATTATACGTAAATTATACTCTCTTTTGAATATGAAGCTATATTCAAAGGCAAAACTTGCTAATTAGATGAAATTAAGTATAAAAAGCTCGAGAAAATATTACCCATCGGATGGAGGACTGAATGAATTATATGGAAGGAGATGTAATGAGAGGAAAGCCGAACAATGCTGAAGGTGCATCGGTCGAGGAGAGCCAATCTTGATTTCAACTCTCCCTAATTTGTCTTTTTCATTTACGGGCAAGAGATGTTGGAACGGTTCGCGCGGCCACTATTTGATATCCGAGCATTAATCCTGACGTGGATGGATTCCGTTCGGGCAGGCGCATTTTCTCCACCATTTCCAAGCTCTTTTCAGCTTCCTTTCGCACAAATTTCGAACAAATTTCGAACACGTTCCGGACTCTTTACGGTCTGTTTCTGGACCGATGCGCCAGTCCTATCTTTTTACAGAGACTAGCTCGGATTTATTTGTCGAGTGCGCGTTCGAGACGTGGAAGGCGCTTACGAGGGGAGAGGCGGCCGAAAGTAAAAAGGGGTTTTAACGATTGGGATTAAAACGTTAGGCGAAGGAAGAATAGGATCTGGGCTCAGGTTAGTCACTGCGATTTAGAGCAAAAACCGAATGAAATCGTTTTTTATTATTCTTTCAGGCTCTGTTCATCTATACATACATATATATATATATATATATATATATATATAATCAAGCCTTTACTCTTTATATTAACAACATAGTTATCTCACGCGCTTTCACTGATAATTTAATTTACTCAAAAAATACAATTAGCCAATAAATAATAGTTTCTGTCTTGATTAACCGACTCAAAATAACGAAGTTTCTTTTGACGATTTATTGAAAGTTTTTCCCCTAAAATTTATCGATTACATAATTAATTAGATTTACTGAAAGTAACATCTATAATTACAAATTATAGATATTATGGCTAAATGTTTTCTTTCTCGTTTTCGTACATGAATTAAGCTATGAAAAAAAATATGATTTTAATA
Source organism: Ceratosolen fusciceps (assembly GCA_018883505.1). NCBI lineage: Eukaryota > Metazoa > Arthropoda > Insecta > Hymenoptera > Agaonidae > Ceratosolen > Ceratosolen fusciceps. Next base: position 5,408,410 of record RCIC01000012.1, on the reverse strand, counting down.
AAAATCTCATTACTTAATATATATTTTGATGAAATTAATTATTTATTGTTTATAAAAATATTACAGTTAAAAAAAATGAATTCACCATTGTGTGAGCTGTGGTCCCGTTGTTTGTGATCCAGAGCAAGTGCCCTTTCGCTCTCACCTCGTTCGTCTCTCAATCTGTAAGTAAAAATAAATAGATAATATTAATTTATTTGTTATTAATAATTGGTCAACATTACTTTAGAGAAATATTTGCAGAGAAAATTAAAATAATCATATCAGAGTCATAGTCATCAAAGTAATTTTAATTTTATTTTCAGTAAATAATTGCTAGTATATTAATTTTCAGAGCCTCTGTTCAAATCTACATGTTAATAAATATATATATATGTATATAGTCTATAATTAATTATAAAGGTGGAACGCTGGTCTCTCAACATTTTAGCCCTTTTATCAAGTGCAGAGCTACTCATACAGAGGAATATCGCTAAGCTTATCGTATAGGTAGCTACAAAGATAGAGTTCAAGAGCAAGAAAGAAAGAGAGTGGAAAAAAGGAGTCTACTGTATTATAATGAATTATTCAGTAAGCTTGAGAAGGGGCTTACGCGCGAGCCCGATTTAGCTAACTCATTCGACTTTAATTATAAATTATTTAAGATGTACCTTGCAGAAAGAAAAAAAAAAGACGAAAGATGGGCATCTTATTTATTGTATAATACAAGTGTGTTATGTACCTAATCATTGATAAATTATAGACACGCATGGATTAATGATGACTTATGAATGTGTAAGCATCATGCTTACAAAACAATTTTTTTATAATTCATTACGTGTGCTTTAACTTTTATATAGCTTTTTTCTAACTCAGTTCTTTGTTTTTAAGTTTTATTAATTCATTAGGAAAATATTAGAAAGTCTTGTTCAGTATTTCAATGAATGAAATCAGTAAAAGATTATCATTGAATTATTCTTGTACATTGAGCATTATTTGTAGAATTTTAATGTGCTACGTTGTCATGGAATGTGATCAATAATTTTATTTATCCCAATAGGAAAGATTTTTAAAAATGGCCTTTTACAAATAAAATAAAAAATGTGGATCACTTTTTTTATAAGCTTTGGTGAGAAAAAATATTTATATTCTTGAACCATGAATGTATAAAATATTGTGCTTTACAAAATGTGGACAATTATATGTAAAATGTCATATTCGACAATATACATAAAAACGATTGATAATTTATAATTTTATAAAAACTAAATTGAAACATAGAATATTTAAAGAGATAGAGAGAGAGAGAGAGAGAGAGAGAGAGAGAGAGAGAGGGAGTGTAGAAGTATTTGTAGTATAGATGGTCTCGCCTACCCTCCGCTAACTCGACTCAGTCTGTCTTTTTTCCTTAGCAAAAATTATACTCGAGGGTATACTGTTCTCCGGTTTCGCGGTGCGGCGTCGACGCCGGCAGTCGCTTTTCGCACCTCGAATCGAACCGCGGCCCATTAAGTAAGAAGTTAATATCATTAAACATAATATTGGGCGCATCTGGGAGCCGCAAAGCACTTACCGCCTCGGCCATCCTCCCCCGCATTCTACCGTGCTATTCTACGTCCCGATGCCTTATCTCTCTCTCTCTCTCTCTCTCTCTCTCTCTGTCTCGAACACGCGCGCGCGCGCAGTCTCTCCCCTCCGAGTCGTCCTTTAATTTTTTAATGAGAAAATGCTTTCAAAGAGCCTGAGAGAAATGTGCCGTCTAAGAACGATAAGTTACGGCGGCGTTAAAGTGAATGGGCGCTTCTTTCCCTCTTGCATTCTCCTTTTCTTGATAATATTTTGGGGACACAGTCGTTCGATGTCTCCCTGACTTTTTCTATACATTGCCATTTTCAGTTTTGCCTTTTCAATATTGTTATTTCTCATATTTGTCTCAACATTTCTTTAAAAAATAAGGGATGGAGTAGATTGCAATGAAAAACGGCAGTTTTATAATATTAGTGGACTAGTGTGACATTCTATTTACTGATTGCGTATAGCTATCATCAGAAACTTTATAACCCGAAGGGGATCGCCGTGGTTCGAAAAAACGTGAAATTACACATTAGCAATTCGAAGTTGTTTGTAATTTTGTCATCGATTAAATAAGCTTACGCGAGCTATGCCATGAGAAATTTCATTTACCACGGCAATATTGCGCGCTCCGCTCGGTTTGGGGCGTCAATTAAGGAACTGTTTGATTTAGGCAAGAAGACGCTTGAAGAACTCGCGATAACTTCATTTCAACGGCGATTAAATTTTAATTAGCAATACCAACCAATTAAGACGAAATGGTCCTTCTTTATCGTTTTTCCATATACATTCTTTATAATTTTCTCGCTGCACTCTGTTATACCTCTTACTTTGTACTTAAATCACATCTTTATAAATCACTAAAATAATTAAATGAGCTTCAACTTTCATTGAATTAAAATTATCAAAATTTCTTGCGTTTAATTAATGATGTTCAATAGCTAAGCATTTAATATTATGGTTTTTTTTTTTTTTAATTAAAATTTTAATTACGAACCTACGAAATGTATAATTAATTTATATTAATTGCTGATATTAAGTACTAAAATAATTATCATAATATATTATAAAGTAAATAATATCGCGGTAATTTTCTTTGTTATAAAATAAATTGTATTGGTAAATTGATGAAATAAATATACCTACTAGATCAAGTAAAAAAATCAATGCACTTATTTACTGAATATCAGTAAATCTGTAGAGCTATGGTCTTTGTGTATATATTTTAAGTACGTGTTAGATATTTTAAGGTAACAATAATGAAGAATTTAGTAAAGCTGATGAGAAAAAGGACTCTCGATTCTCTTAATAACGTATTAGCTTTCCGTCCGACGCTCCCCCCCCTCCCGACGGTAGATCGATTCAATAGCGCGCCAACTCGTTGGATTCTATCCCTCTTTGCGATGGAGTCAAAAGCATCGTCAAAATAGCATGTGTCGATATGATGACAACAATTTTAATTTCGAGGGAACAAAGGCGAGGCCGCATAGCTCGGTCACAGCTTTGGAAAATATGTAGTCGACGCGAAAACACAACACATGCGCTCCCAGATAAGAGCCTGCCTTGTACGCTTTAACGCTAGCCATACCAAACTGCATTTTACGTGTAAAAACGGTTCTTATACATAATAATAAGCGCTAAGTACGTTTATTTATTATGTATACCTAAAATGTTTGCCAATGTTAATAACTAATCCAGTCGGCCATCGCTATTAAAGCCCGTTGCAAGCACATTACTAAATTTAGTTTGTGTAAATAGATTTACAATAACTGTCCTTAATTATTCCTTACTATTCCGTAATTTTCATTACTCAAACTAATTCAATGTGTAATAACTAATTTATAGTTATTTTATAGTAAAAACATTTCTAAAATCGTGATTTATAGAATCGTTAAATAAAAAAAATTGAGTTCCATTTGATATAAATACTTTTTAATAAAAATTGTTATTTTCCTAAAGATTTTTCTTTATTTTATTAATATATAAGTATATAAAATATTTTTAAAAGTATACTGTATATTAAAAGTATAATTTATTTTTAATATACAATCATGAAATATACATTGTATCTGTCAAAAGAAATATTTTTATAATTTTGACTTTTTTAAAGTTACTGTAGTTGTACATTTTATGTTATACAGTCATTTAGAAGGAAATAGTAAATAAATGCGTATTAGAAATGTAAGAATGTATTAGATATATATGTTTTAGTTTAATGATTTAAAATAATTACGTACTGAATGTAGTATTAATTACATTATCAACATTAACGGTTATAGAAGTTGATAAAAATAATATAAAAATAATAATTATTAGTTCGCTGAACTGGATTCGTTGGATTATAGCTATTTTTAAGTAAATCATCCTTGAATTAATTTGATATTTTCCAATATCGCTAGGCTAACTGTTAATCTTGATAGGATTGAAAATAAATGAAAGGGAGCTGCTATCCACGCCTCGCGCATACGATTAATGAAAAATATTGACTGTTTGATTCCGAGTACGCCTCAGCCCACTTTGATCTTATTTCGAGTTTGATAGACTGACGGCGAAATTGAATTAGACCCAATACGAATGATGTTTCTTCTTTCCTCGCTTGCATCCCGTTGATATGCCTACAAATCCCTCGAGATGCTTACAAATATCAATAGACGCCATATCATGCGCTCGAGCATTTATCAAGCCGTGCCTTCTCCTTATGAGTAACGCTCGCACGTCTCCGGACCTGTATATATGTCTACGTAGATTTAATGTCCGGGGAAAGAAAACATTGAGCCGAGGGATGAAAGGGAGAAATACGGAAGCCCTGGATATTCAATCAGTAGATTCCTCGAATACCTCGAACGTCGGATAAGAAGTTCGGAATTGAAAATTAATTTGACTATTTCTCCCCGAACGTATATGAGGAGCCAAATTTCATCATTTCCATAAGTTTTCTAACATTTTACTAATGCCAATAATGACTTTATTATCTGTTTTTTTTTTTTACTCTTGCTTAGTTTTTTTTTGTGTTTTTTTTTATTTAATAATAATTACATTGTTAAAAGGACACTGTGCAATCTATTGTGAAAGATGGCTAAGCATATTTATGAAAAGTAAGAAAATACAATAGTTTATGCAAAAGTAAGTTGCAAGGCGGTATATTTTCATTACTCAAGCATAAGAAGATTGATGCGGAAGAAGAATGGCTGCATAAATTCTGAAATACAAAAGATTCCTTTAAAGCATTAATCCTCCTTCCATTCAGTCATTCATTAAAATAATGTTAAATTTAACGTAGACAGGTAAGAAAATTGTTTAACTCTGTTAAACGAAAGTATATCTGAGGTTAAGATTCATAGAATGAAAAATTATCGGTGACTGTAAGAAAGGAATATTGGCTGAAGTAGGACTGTGAGCAGTGATTTGAAATAAAGAATAGAATAATAAGTCGAAGGCAATTGGTTTGATGAAAATTCGAATTTTTTGAAATATGGAAGTCACGAAGAGTGAAAGAGTAGAAGAACTGCGACAAAAATAAAGTAAAGGAGTCGATAGGAGAACTCGTAGGCGTATGTGAATTAATCTCGAAGAAGATCATTTATCACTTATGTGGCTCTTATGAGAGCGAAGTCAAAGGGGGGGGGGGATCAGTTCTAAAGGGAGGCTAGTACTGTACCTACTCGGTCGGACATTGCGCTTACAATTGCAGCTGCTCACGGTTCCCTGTCACATGTACGGTCACTACAAAAATCTAAAACCAGCGACTCGCTTATTACTATTCGAGCTCTCGAATCCGTCACTGAATATCGCATCACCTACGGACGATATGAAAATTCACCTAAACTGTCACTGTTATTAATAATGAGATGAGTGAGCTGAGGGAAAAAAACCTTTACTGCACGAGACCCGATAGTCTCATGGATCCGAAAGAGAATTTTTGTCTCTCTTCTAATTAAATAATCTACAGAGACAATGACGATCCGCTGGAGTTTACATGTATTTACGTAGCGTGTATCACATGCAGATGCTTTTCGAGAAGCGAACAAAAACATATACATATAATTCATATCTGATAAGCGTAGCTTTTTACATCTTTGCTTATGAAGAATGTAAGCTTAATAAAGCGTGACCTAATGTAATTTTAATTTATAATTCATCAATATTTCACTTTTAACGAACAAAGACGAAGCCATTAAATAAATGTTTATAAAGTTAATCGTTAAATTTTTTTTCTATTAAAATTGATTACTCTCGCCTACGTTAATTAAATTAAATATATTTACAATACCGATAAGTCAAACATCTAAGTAATGAAAACTATTCGTCGCAATATTAAAACTTGTGAAGGTGATATTGTAAAATTACCTCGAATATAAAAATACAAGTAAAATCGATAGTAATAAAATTTTGTATCTGGAGAGAAATTCATGAAATCACCAGCCCTAGCAAATAAGAGCTACCCCAATTAAAAAAAAAAAAAAACAAAGAACTTATTAATTCGCCCCTCTCCAGTCATTTGCATCTTGATTTGCCGACGTATTTAAAAGTTCTTTGGCGAATAGGCGTTCGACAATTCGAAATTTTGCAAAATCAATACTACAATGTGATATACGTAAATGAAGTCATGGCGTTTGTCGTCTCTCCCCTTCCATCCTTACTAACGTCTTTGTCGACTGTACTTCCACGCTGTCTATCAGGACGAACAAGCACAACTAGCTAATTATGTATCCCCTGCGGGACCCCCGCAGACAGGAAATGAGACTTCCCGAGTTTCGATTGCTCTCGTTCGCTCTGTATCTCTCTTACATTCTCGCGCCTCACTCTTGATCAATTTCTTCCTACTCTCTCTCTCTCTTTCTCTCTCTCTCTCTCTCTCTCTCTCTCTCTCTAAATGTTTCTATATCTATATATATAGTTGATAATTAGCTTAATAACAATTAAAAATTATATTTTTCTTAATCTGGTTTATACTAATGTACGAAATTTAAAAATGTGATAATTTTGATTTAGTTATCGGTATATAAATTTCTTTATTTGTTTAATGATTGCAACAAATTCAATAAGTTTTAATAAAGCATTGAGTAATTACTTATTAAAATATGTAATACAAATAAATAGATTTAATTTGATTGTAAAGTATATTCACAGCAGTACATCTGAATAAAATAATCAATGAGATAAATCGTAGTTACTTTTTTATCATTACCTTGTTTAATCGGTTGCCCTTTGTATTGTTTCACTATACCCTTCCATGCACAAGAGACTGGAGCATAAACGTTTAAACACATAGTGCATGCGAAACTGACTGCAGTCGAATTAAGTCAAGTGAAACAGACAAAGAGAAAAAGGGAGATATGTATATCGAGATAGCCCAGGTTTATGTCCACGGTAACCCAGTGATAAAGAGAGGGAGAGGAGAGATCTTGTTTAATTAGATGGTAGCAGCGACAGTGTCTAAAAATGTTGATTGAACTAAATTGTTTTCCAGGGCCCAGAAATAAGATTCTCGATTCTTTGCCACTGGTTTTCCTTCTTCGTCGTCCGTGTATTCGTTATAGGCTATCGAGTGATAACTGCGCTTCGAGTAAGACTGAGATACAAATCCTAAGGCAAAAGGCAAAATGAAGGGTAAGTTAGAGAGAGAGAGAGAGAGAGAGAGAGAGAGAGAGAGAGAAAAGAAACAATGCTGATTGTATCTCGAGATAACGACTGGCGAGGTTCCGAGGTTCGACTTTAGTCAAATGACTTCGATGTCACGGAAAGAACGCTGGAAGAGCAAGAGAGAGGTGGAGGAGGAAGAGAGAGATAGAGAGAGAGAGAGAGACCGACAGAGGGATACCCTGCTGGGCTAACTACATATTAAGTCGCAACTTTCCTTTCTTTAAAGCATTCAATTTCACTTTTACAACCTAAAGTAATATAGCTTCAGATGATCATCGAATATTATACTTTAATTAATGCTTTAATCCAAATTCTTAACTATTTATTAGCCTAATTAAAAGCTCTTTTTTTTACCCTATTGTGAACTCCATTTAAAATTCTTCGCTTGCTCATTATGTGCGTAGTACTTACATAAAAACATTGTTTGTCCTGCTATGTCGTCTTGTACTACATTATTATTTCGAGAAAATAAAATACAAGTATGTTAAGAAACTAAAATAATTACTTAATTTATTACTACTATACCGACACGTTTATAAGAATACTTACCTTGAAATATCTAAAACGATAATTTGCGAATGACTAGTGAGTGCCCTGAGATGGTATAGATTTCTACGGAGTAACGAAAATATACTAATATTCTGCAGACGTCGATTTCTTCTCGCAATCAAACTATGACGAGAAAAGAAGAATTTTCTTCGAAGAGTAGGTAGATCGCGAATCAATAAGTGTACTCATTTCTAACTCAGCCATACATGTAGAAATACAAGAAGTCGAAGCCGGGACTGAGGTTAAAGGAAAGTCTGAGAGTGAGTGAGAGAGAGAGAGAGAGAGAGAGAGAGAGGGAGAGAGAGAGAGAGAGTGAGAGAGAAGGTATGAACCTAGAAAGGGTTTGAATTATGAAAAGCGTCCAAAATGGCATATCGGTAGCGATGCAAACCTTTCTTCCTCCGTTTCGCCCCCTCTAACTACATATTCCGCATTCTCTCTTTTACCTCGCCCATTCCATCCACCCCCAGCCTTCGATCCCCTCACTCTTGCAATGAGAGACACCGCCCTATGTCAGTCTAAAATGGCATAGCCCTATCTCCGTCCTGCTTCTAAAATAGTGTAAACCATTGAGAATGGGTCGCGGCTTCCAAAGATCGCTGAAAGATATAATAACACAGTGGAGGGACGGAAGAGCTGAAAGCCACTTGGGCTTACTTATGTGCGAGCGAGGGTCGCCCTTCTTTCTATCTGTACCTACTACTTTTTTCCCCGACAGTCGTAAAACAACAAAGTTAAAGAGAAAGATAGATGATAAAGAAGGATAATGATAATGAATGATTTTCTATTTGAAAACTAAACCTATGCATGTTCTTTTTACACGAATGCGAGCGCGCGAGAGGCGACGCGCATCGACACGTACCCACACTTCCTTTAATCTACGGTGGGTCGGTTCTTCTGTTTTCTTAGAGGCGATGAGAAAAAATTATTTTTACAATCGCACATACTCTACAAGGGCTATAATTTATAATTTCCTTATTAACAATCATTCAGAATCTTTTACTTTGCTCATTTTGTTTACATAAATTATTGGCATTCGGTCGCAAGCACCATAATTACGAGCGTGCTTATAAGAAAATAAGAAATATAGCCGACTATGGAATTGTTTTTTCTATAAATTTATTTTTATTAAATATACTAAATGAGACTAATTCATGCTGATTTTTCCTGCTCATAAATATTTACTTATGAATTATTATCTTTAAGGTAAATAATATCCCCATACCTTAATATTAGGAAGCGTATTTTAAGAGTAAGATATTATTTATTAAAAGAATATTTTTTAAGTATAGAGCGTAAATCTATAGAATGTGCAACAAAGGCCGTCTAGTAAATAGTGGAAGAATCGAGTTTGTATTAGTGTCCTTTGCTCGGATTAACGAAAATAAAGGAAGCAAAGGTAAAAAGAATCATATCCGTAACATATCGATCATACGGAACGCGACTGCGGCTAGAGGAATAATATAACGAGGAAGGAAGAGTAGTGCCGTGCCAGGGCTTTAATTTTTCTCTAAACGGAGAAAAGCAAACAGGATTTTCGCTTAATCGCAAACAATATTCCCTCGGTGCATCAATAGAAATGGCTGGTAGGTGCGGGACTCGGGGGGAGTACCGCTCCCCGAATCCGTCCCCCAAGCGCGTAAACAGCCCGGCATATGCCTGGCAGGCCGTAACGAAAAGATAACCGCTCCGGGTCCCTCCTTCTCCTATTCCTGCGGACTCACGCGCAACCAGAGTAGCTGATACTCTGGACGGCTGCCTTCGCGGACTCGTGAGCCGCGTTTCCATGAACACGTGCCACCGCCTGGGGCGAGTAGAACTTCGGTAAGAAGAACTACCGATCTACTTCTCCCTCCTCCCTCCGCGCGACTGGCGCCGTCAATCCCCGTCCCCGTACTCCTATAGACCTCGCGGCCACGCCGACTCTATTCTAGGACGCTTCCAGGCGTCCTACGTTTTCGCGAGCACCGCCGATCACTGTCCCCCAGCAGTCTTTTCGTCCTATTTTTCTCGCGATCGAGATACGAGCAATCATTTATCATGATCGCATCGAGACAATTGAGTTTTGCGGTACCACAGCCCGATCGGCTCACCGATTTCCTGATTTGTATCGATCGCGCAAACGAAAAAAAAACAAACGAAAAGCGTGGGATCCAAACAAGCGATACGTACGTTCTTTACTTACCATTCCTATTAGATCCTTCGGTATTTATTATTTTTGCTCAACTGCATCTAATTCAAGCACCGAGAATCATGGATATTCCATACGCTTTATGCCAATTGATAATGTTACATTGCCGATGAATTATTCATGAGTCACATTCACGAATGATTAACCTTATAATTTGGATTGCTTAATAATTATTTAAACAGAGAATCTTCTGCAATACATTTTCAGTTCTTCTGCAATACATTTTCTTCTTTATCGGAATAATTACTTCAGAAGCCTAATTCGGATCAGCAATAATAATATGAAGGCCAGTAATGTCGGCTCCGCTTCCTATTCACGCATCATTATTTAATGTTCTTATTGAGCCACGAATATTTCGAAGAAGAAAAGGTGCCCGGAAAAAGGCTCGTGTGTTACAAAAATCTCGCTCTAACGGGCTAAAAAGCCTCTGGTGGCTCATAATCGCAGGGCACGTTGCGGATAGTGAAAAGTACGCGTTTTTAGGACAAGAAGACGGGAGAGAGAGAGAGAGAGAGAGAATCCCAGAGCGAGAATAAATCAGCATCAGGCAAGTATAAAAATCACTTTCCAGCATTGTGGAGATGCCGCTGGGGGAGGGGAACCTTAGATATTATTCGATTAAGGGCTATCGATATGCGGTCGTTACGGAAGTCGAGGCAGAGACGGCTTATCACCCTGCCTCTGCCCTTCTGCCCGAAATGCAGAATCGCGGGGTTCTCCAGCGATAGGCATCCCCCTATCCCTATCTAGGGAATTCCGTAGATCCCTTTTCGCGAGAGCTACTTTCCACGATTCGGGGTCCGGCTCAGCGATTTCTACGTCACTGCCGGTACAGCCACCCCAATGTCACCCATCTTCTCGAGGCTTTCGCAGCTCAACTCCAATGTCCCGATGCTTCATCTCCCGCGCCACTTATTTACAGTCATTTATTTCCTATACTCGCACCCTCACATGGCACGTATGATTTTTTTAGAAGATATTCCCACCAGAACGTCCGCGAGTCACGAATTTTCTTGGAGGGGTTTAAAATACTTTTGCCTTTATCGATCAGACAAATTTATGCATCAGAAAGAATATTAGAATAATAAGTTGTAATCTATTTGACCAAGAATAATTGGTATGAAGAAGAATATTCTTTCGAAGGGACAAATCAAGTCATTAAAAACTAAATTCAGTCTATAATCCTAGAAACCTTGAAATATCTTATATTCCTGACGTATTTAACAAGCAATTTCAATAACTTTTGTAAGTCTAAGGGCGTTTCAAGGATAACTAATCCCAGTAATAATTAGTCAAATGAATATGTTTTATAAAAATCGTTGCGAGGAATAAAAACCGAAGAGAAAGTCCGCTTTTGCTGAATGAAAGGACGAGTTTTGGGAACTCTTTGTAAATAATAATTGTATCGATCTAGCATCATATATGGCCAAGACAGGAAACCATGTCGTGCGCGCGCATGCATATAAATAATTCCATTGCGATTTACCCCTTTCTTTGGCCTGCCCGAGCTCTGCAGTCAGCGGCTGCCCCCAAAAACTGTCGTAGGGGCTGCGTTCTCGATAAGTCCGCAGGGCACACTGATTTCACCCTTCACATCTGCGTACATACACTTCTGTCTCTATATTTGCGTCTTCCTTGCACTTCCCCTACCCTTGATGGCCGCTCGTATCTCATATCTCTTCTGCCCCCCCCCTCCCCGCGCCACTCGCAGTAGCATCAATAATCGCTCATGTCATCTTAATCAATTTAACATTTTAATTCTATGAATGCATGTATTATTTTAACTTTTCATTTCTATAACAGCTTAAGCGCTTTAATAAACTTAACCGAATTAGCCACTAGCTCACTTACATTAATTTTACTCGATTTAAGATTAAACGTGATTGAATAATACAGATATTCATTATTTCCCATTGAAATCTCTATTTATTATTAATAAAATGTCTTATAATTTTATTAATTATGATTAAGAACGCCCGAATTCGACAAAATTTATTCTATTTATCTTAACAAATATGAATGCAAATAGAGAAATTTATGCTTAAAATTTTTAAGGGCTTCTATATAAGCTTATTGGTTCTGCTAGCCGTTTGCCTTTCTCCAATGGGAGAAATATGGTCATCCTGGTAGTTTGAGATTAAAACGGCTGACTACTCAGCCGCTAGGCAAAACGTAAATAGATCATCCGGACTTTGCATTTGCCTCTCCTTCAAAAGTACATAAAAAACTGATGATAGTAAGCTTGGTAGGCAGATTGATAAATAATGGATATTATAAATGTGATTGAGAAAAAGATTAGCAGTGAAAAAAATGCCCATGAAATAAAAATAAACTCGATCAGACATGCCAAGACCTCGGCTCATTTCCTTGAAAATGTCAATAGTCAAGTAATCAGTAATGCTTAAATATAAAGCAAAGCGTTAGCAAAATGTCAATTTAACTATAATATTGAATTAATGTGAGTAGGAGGATATTTTGTATTGCAGATAGTTGCGGTAAAAACAATGTGTTGTCATAAGAAATTATTAAAAGGGTGATTAGTATTTGTTTCTGTAATAAATAAATTACATTATAAACAGCTGAATGAAAAAGATATGATATAATATGAGTAGAGGGGGCAATGTAACTGGAATACCATTTGAAGCGTGTGAGCTAAGTAATGAAACGTGCGGTTCGTCGGGGGGGGGGTAAAGGAGAGGCGAGAGGTTAGTCAATATTAGTAAATAGAAAAGAGTAGAGTTGATGGCATTAAGGGTAAGAGCAGGTCAAATGTAAATATAATATATATAAAAGGATAAATATCTTGTATGGCGCCTATCTTCGAAAGGCAGAGCGGAGCAATGAAAAACAATCGAAACGGGGAGAAGAAGCTCCCGTCCGGAGACTGAAAATGACGGGAGAAAATCTCGGCGGTAAGTCGCGCCTCCCTTTACCCTCCTCAAGTCTTGCCGCAGCTGACCAAATATGTGGGCGCCGAACGAGGATTCGGAATTTATAATTTATCTCCGCGGGTCATTATTGTCCCGGCCGATTAATGATCGAGCTCTCGAGGAAGACGGGGGCGCGGTTCGTGGGGCTATTGGGGTGGCTGGCTGTCGCGACCGCTTCGCGTCTAGAGCAAATAAAAAAAGAAAGAGGAGAGACTGGAGGCGAGGACGGCCCTCGCGTCTTGTGCGACACGCGTAAAAAGCCGCTTATCTGCTTTGCGCAAGAATAGGATTCTACGGAGCTTCCGAGAGCCATAACCGAAACGGCAACTGCCACCCCGCTGACTGATCGAACTTATTCTTCGGCCTCCCGGCGCGAGCTCGCGATAAATGTTGCGCGGCGCGGCGGTGGGACGGGAGCGTGCGGTAGAGCGTCTCGTGCTAGAGGCGGCCCAGAGGCGGGCTAGACCCGGCTGCTGGGTTATTGGCGGTGGGTGGGGCATGGGGATTGCGGAGGGGGTGAGAGGATGGCGAGCTAGAGGAGTGAAGAGGCCTCTGCGGAAGTCTGATGCGCGCCGAGACCAAAATGCCATTTTTCTGGAAAATTGAATAGTCGAAATCGAATATGCAGGACGTATCGTTCGGGACCACTCTCTCTCTCTCTCTCTCCCTCTCTCTCTCTCTCTCTCTCTCTCTCTCTGTCTATCCCTTTCCTCGTCGAGATGGAAAACTTTCTCCTCGCTTATTTCTTTTATCTTTTTCTTTTTTTTTCCTCTTCCCCCACCCCTTTCTTTTCTTTTCTATTCTATTTCATCTCCATCTCGCTCCTCTGTCCGGGATTCGCTATTTTTCTTCGCGCTCCTCCATTTGCCCGCTTCTGCATACCTCGCACAAACACCTAAGGCTCATCCTTGGGGATATTACTTTCTTTACACCCCCGTCCTCTCGTCACCTACCGCCACCATCGTCGCAAGTACGCGTCCCGCTCGCACTCCTCTTTTTCACGAGCCGAGGAAAAAAAGGTCCCTTTGTCGGCAGTTTTATGTCGTATTTTGATAAGTCATCATAATCTAATCGTACCGCTTTACTTTTTACCTTCTCTGCAACTCCACTCAAGCAAAACCAACAATCTTTATCTCTTTACTTTAAGCGCGTACTCTCTGATATTTATCGTAGCTTAATTCAGACATTTACGCGAATGCCAAACTTTTATCGGAAATTTATTATTATTATATCCATAAGGTATAAAAAATCTAAATACTCCTTGCCAATCAGGGAACCGCTCGAGAGAATTCTCATAGAAATTATAATATTAAACTAAGATGAATTGCAGCCGCGATGAGAATAGCTGATATTGCGAGAAAATCGCGAAGCAAAGAGAAAAATAAAGGAAAGGATCCAGTTGAAACTTAATATTTCGGGCATTAATCGGTTCTCTCAACCCTTTTCGAACTTTGGCCCCTCTCCCCGCCACTTTTTGATAATGGCTCGCGCTCGGTGACGTCTAGCGTAAGAGCACGAGTATATTAAGCGACACTCGGAATTACAAATAACAAATTGCAATTTGATTCCCCGCAGTCGTAGTGGCAGCAAGAAGGGCAGCCTCCGGCTCAGCCCGACTTGTCCCGCGAGAGGGTGCGATTTATCATTAGAGTCGACAATTTGGCGACGAGCTCACTCTCTCTCTCTCTCTCTCTCTCTCTCTCTCTCTCCCTCTCTCTCTCTCTCTCTCTCTCTGCCTCTCTCCCTCTCTACCTCTCTACCCCTCCTCTCTCTCTCTCACTCGCTCGCTTTCGTCGGAAACGGAAGGGGCAGCAAAAGCGTCAGGCTACGGGTGCGCAGACACCCTCCGGCTATCCCGCCTAACCAGTTTCCTTCTCTTTTTCTCATTTTTCTTATTCCCATTTAGCCAGACGCATGCGATGATTTTTGAGCGATTCAGCTATTTCGTTTATTCTCTTTATTTTTTAATTTCCAGTTAAATTCCACTAAATGCTTTCGCATAAATTATTCTGTCTCTTATCTGTAAAAACCTCTACTGTATTCCTGTTTTTAACTATTCCTATCGATTACGCACTGACATGCACGCACTCTAGATCCATCAATTCATCCGACATTTTTAATCCCACTTACCTGCATAAATGTTGTACACGGGCTACGAAAAAATATTAAACGTAAAGATAAAAAAATGTTACGGCGGCATCGCAACGAAGAATAAAAATCCTCCTTACGTCAACAGCTCAAATTTTAATAGGCTTACAATGGTAGATAAAATTTCAAATAAAATAAATATTTACCCTTACGGCTCGTGTATAAATAAGAATATTGAATCGTAATGTTTAGAACTTTCCTTTTTCACCCTCTTTAAGAGTAATGAACGATAACTTTTAGAGCCAAAGGGGCGCTGCCCACGTGTTATCTTTCGCTCGCTCGTTTACATTCTCGCCCTCTTCCTCTCTCGCTCTCGCCAAACAAATGAACATTTCCGCAAGCTTAACAACGTTGTTTTATTGCTTGAAAAAGCTCTCTTCTATCCTTGGATCGTTTTAGCGTCCCAAAGAAATTAATGCACGCGCAGAATGCATGATAAAAGTTTTAAAAGCTAGCTTTTAGACGAGCTTTTCCGACGTTACCGCCAATTACTTTTCCGGTTTTATTTTTACAGTAATTAATCGGTCGGATGCGGTAACTGATGGACTCCATGCCTCCGTTGGTCAAGTGAGTGATTTAATGAAAAGGGCTCGCGCGCATTGTTCACTAGGAAATTTGATTTAGACAGGGAAAGCCGTAAATTGAAATAAATTACTCTCGCCTAAGAATATTTGCCAGCCGAACGCCAATTCTTTTTTAAAACAATTTTATCAAACTTTTTATTCTATAATGTAAAAAATACTTTCCTACCGTATTTATTACTCTGTCCCAGTAAATTTTAACATGTATATACATATATATATATATATATATATATATATATATATATACATATATATACATGTGCGTGCGCTTGGGCGAAATGTGTACGTCTATGCAGATATAATGATTTTTGTTTAATGGTCATTATGTTATAGAGCACCGTGGTACTAAGTTACGAATGGCTGATTATACGAAAGCGAGCCTGTAATTATGCTTGCTACTTGAAGAGTACGTGAAGAATTTAACTAGGGTGCAGCTGTTAATAAATCCGATTGAAACGTACGAAACTCTCTTTTCTTTGTATATTTTAAGATGATCTACGCGTGATAGCTTCGCGTAATCTTTAGTACACCATAAATCAGAATTTTTCTTTAAGAATAATAGGATGACATAAAAAGACGGAATATGAAAGCGCAGTAAAGAGCGGGAAAAGCGAAAAACTTTCCATTGGCTTTCCCCGCAGTTTCATTACACCGAAGCAGAGGATTCCCAAGCGAGTCGATCGATGCGAGCAACAAAAACGGAAGAAAAAAAATAATGAGAGGAAAGATAATAAAGAGGTAAAGAAGAACAAGGAGAGGAACCACGTAAAATGGCAAATGGCAAGCGTTGGGGCGGGATGCGTGGAAGGGGGGGGGGAGCTGTAGTGGAGGGAGAGTATTTTAAGAGTCGGACAAGGAGAAGAAATGTATGGCCGAAGGCGCATCGCGGGAGCGGGAGACTCGTGACCCTTCGCCGCGCACTATCGATCGCAGACTTTAAAATTCAAAGAGACCGACAATAGCTTTTCCAAGCGCGGCTTCCACAATATCATATTCCGTTTCTTTCCTTTCATTGTCTGGGCCAAAGCCTGCGCTAATAATAAAAGATTGCTACCCCGCCGTTCTCTGGCCAGGCTGAATTGACGAAGTCGGCAGTTGAGTGAGAGCAAAATCGGAGCGGAAGGGCTCGAGGGTAGCTGGGTAGTTGGGTAGCTGGGTAGCTCGGTAGGTACATGGCGGAGGGGCAATGATGGTGGGGGGAGAGGAAAAGGAGGAGGAGGAGGAGGGAGAGGAGGAGGAGGAGGAGGGAGAGGAGATGGAGGAGGAGGAAGAGGAGTAAGAAGAGGTGGAGGAGTAGGAGGAGGCGCGATGGAAACTTAGGTAGTACATCATCCAGATAGCCGAGGCGAGCCGCATAATATGCCCGTTGAAAAGTTTCGGATTTTCGGACGAATTTAATATTTCAGACACGAGGCGCCGTGCATTCAGCCACGATTAGCTCGCTCCGTGATGAAACGAAATATGTGTTGTAGCGAAGACTTGATCGTCCGGGAGACAGGGAGAGAGGGTACCAATGGGTCACCCTTGGCTTCTTTTTACTCTTGTTCATCGGTTTGATTCTCACTTCTTCTGATTACAAGAGGACGTCAAGATTATCTCTGCTGACATGCATTTTACGTATTAGAATTCTCCGTACGTTGGTTTACAGTAATTATTTTCTTAAATTAATCAGTTAAGAGCATTAACCAATACTTGTCACTATCATATAGATGGAAAACAAAGGTAGACAAAAGCATAAGCTACGATTGTTCATATAAATCACCATTGTTCCATTCATAATTCTCTGTCCTTTTCTAATTCCTGCTGTTTTGTAATGTGAAAAGCTTCCTGCTCTACCTTTATCACCCGAGCAACCGAGAAAGCGACAAATAAAAAATCTCACCCTCCTCCTTACCCATGTTACTCAATACCGGAGCTATTGACTTTCAGTGTCGCGGCTCGTTTCACCTTTTTCTTGTCCTGGGAAGGTATATTACCTTCTAATCAGATTTATGTAGGCACATTTACAAGGGAGAGACACCGAAAGATGTACACGTGAACCGAGATAAGCGGAAGTCTTGAGGGTCGATTGCTCATACTCCCTTTCTTT
Organism: Ceratosolen fusciceps; assembly: GCA_018883505.1. Lineage (NCBI taxonomy): Eukaryota > Metazoa > Arthropoda > Insecta > Hymenoptera > Agaonidae > Ceratosolen > Ceratosolen fusciceps. The sequence continues at coordinate 5,390,725 of RCIC01000012.1, read as the reverse complement.
TCGAGCTCTCAAAGACAGATTTTACTTTTGCTTAATTCGATTATCATACGCGGCTAAACTCGTATTGGATACCCTTGGATTATAATCAATTTCGTAAAATTTTTCGTTCTTTCGTTCAATGGCTCGGCATTCGACGTGCAAGCATAATTTATATCAATATGGAGTACCAAACCATTTTTAAATGCGAAAGGCCAATCCCCCCTTTTTTATACTTACTTTGTTCATTCGCTTATAAACAATAAGTCTCGTATTAATTTTTATCAGAAAAATAAACCAAAAAATAAAAGTAAAAATTTCTTATGTCTTATGTGTTAACTTTTTAAAATAATTATATGTTATGAATTAATAAAAATGTCAATACATACAAGTTATTTAATAGTGAAATGTGAAATTATAATTTGTGTAAATATTAACATTGGTTAGTGAACCTTTCAAGACAATAGATCCTAACGGTTGAAAAATCACAGATCTACTCATGTACATTCAACCAATTTAAATATTTCAAATATTTAATTAATAAATTCTTCTTACAGTTAGGTCGTCATTTCAGTGATTCATAAGCTGCAATGGAAAGGGAAATTAAAAAAAAAGGATTCGATCGCATTGACGTATGAAGGTGGAACGCACAAGAGAAGTATAATACACACCTGAGTTAAAATTAAATGTTTGAAGGGGTCGTTGAAATGAAATATTCAGCGATCCACTGTGGAACTTGGGATATGAGTGCTAACTTCAACCCCTTATTGATAGATAAAAGAGAGAACGATAGAAAAAGTTTGCTTAAGTTATTTTAATATAAATCTTTTATAAATTGACTAGTGCCCGACGTGTGTAGAATTCTAGCGTCAATCAATCATAAATTGTTACAAATAAATAAAAAAATATTTAAAAAAAAAAAAAAATAGAATAAGAAAAAAAACAAGGAAGGAAAGAAACAGAAGAAAATTCTGTATTGATAGAAGAAGCGTTCAATACTAATAATAATTATTATTATTATTCATGTATATATAGTAAGAGCAATGGAGCGAATATAAAATTGCGAGTTAAATGAAGACACGAGAACGTATAACGAAAACGTACGTGATTACGTCTATTGAAATATCTATTTATGAATGCAAGAGTACAATTGTTTATATTTCTTTGATGCCCTGAGTAATTACGCAGAGGTTGTACGTAGATGCGCAGTACTGTAAGTCAAGAGGGAACATAGCGGAAAGTATGAAAAACACTTGGTAATTATCCAATGCTTATCCAAAGAAACTCCGAGTATTAGACGAGAATCAATAATTTTTCAGTATAAATAAGCGTTCATTAATTGAAAGCTCTCTCAATGAACTTAAATAGTTAAATAAGAGACAAGTAGTGATATTGGCAGGTAGGAAGGAAGGCAGCGTGAAGAAAAGAGAGGGAGAGAGTCCCGAGGTCTCCCAAGCTTACGAAGTAAAGCATGTAAGTAAGTAAAAGAAGTCAGAGCCGAGCAGTCGATTAAAATGAATGAAGAGAAGGGGGAAGGGAAGAGGTCACCTAGGCCATTCGGCCAATCTGGAATCTCCATCGTATTAGATGGATCGACAGCAGCACGCCTCCTTGTCGAAGGGAGCCGAAGAGGCCGAAGGGCAAACGATAAGAGGCCGAGCGCACGCGGAACTATTTTTCCGAAGGTCCCCGTCTAACTCGCGGCCAGGCAGAAGGGGGATCGGAACGTCGAGGCTCCATAGGATGAATAAGCCAGGAGGCGACCTTTCGCGGGGCCAGCGCATAAGTGCAGCAATGAAAGGGTTGGACGGCGTTCGATCAAGTCCTCCGCAATGATGACATATTAGCCGCAGAGGATTATAGAGCCATAGAGGCGGACAGATCCGCCCCTGACATCTATAATTTCATACGGCTCCGGATAAATGAGCCTTGGGAGGCTGGATCCTATTATTCCCCAGCCATATCTGGATTCCTTTAGCCATAGCTAATTATGGGAAAGTTCAGTGCTTCGGTTCTTTACCGAACAACCTACTCGTCCCGCTTAATTATTTATTTACCCGAGCGCCCGACGTTTTCGCAAATGGTATGTGTTTCAATGCCGGAAACAAAGAGGGACGCGGAGAGTAATGGCAACGACTGTTCAAGCATGCCTTGAAGGATGTCTTCGCGTTATAAGAATCAAGATGATAGGAATCGGACGATAGATTATGGACGATAGCCCGTAAATAAAATTCGATTTTTCCTTCTGGCGCGGCTGCTCGACTTCTGTCGCTGTCATATCCTCGCCTCCGCCCCCTCCCGCTATTTGAGAGCCGTGTGCCAGCGCAGGAAAAACTTTGTCTAATAAAAGGCGGCGGGACCATTAATCAAAGAGCATCGAATTATACGGCCACCCACCCCTCACCGCCCCCCTCCATCCCCCATCCCCAAAGCCCCTCAAATGTAGAAAGGGAATAAAAGGAGGCGGCTCTTCCTCGCTCGTATCCCGTGTATCCCGGTCGAGGAATTATGTAAAGCGTACGCACGGACGCGCGAGGCATCTAAAATAATAAAAGCCGGCTCCGTCATTTGTCAACGGGTCGCCGCGGCGCAGCGGGCGAGTATCTCGGCACGCAGCAGCTCGTATTATAATTTCGCAGTAACGATGAGACGCGGCAGCTGCGTCACTTTTTCCACCCTGATTTTGATTTCCGACGATCGTCTCGGCTCGGTCTCGGCTCGGCTCGGTCTCGGCTCGGCCTCGGCTCGGCCTCGGCTCGGTCTCGGCTCGTTCTCGGCTCGGTCTCGGCCCCGTCTCGGATCCGCCGCGGCTCGCCGACACCCAGCCTTATTGTTTCGCGTCCCAGCAGACAGCGCGGCAAAGTTTATTTACTTTCTTGACGACCCGGAGCTCCTCCCCTCGCTGCGACATTATGCCGCCACATCCTATTTCCTATATTGCCTGACACTTACGTGAACCGAAATCCCACGGGAAAACCATTGTCTATGCACGAAATGATCTGATGTTCAGTTAATAGCTCCCTAATCATTTATTTCAACAACCGAGTGCATTTACCGAACCCTCCTCGTATCGCTGAACCCCGCGTACTCCTACATCCAATTTATATATACCGACTAAATTGCTAATGTAATTGAAAAATTATCGATCTCTCCTCGTCTCCATACGTATGTCCCTCGATTCGCCATAATCGCCGGCGAGCTATTTGCGTTATTTACATTATTATGTACGTCAGAGTTCGGCTCAATGACGAAAACTTAAATGGTCAAACGGTGTTATCAGATCCATCACTGTCGCGGCACTGTTAAAGCCCGCATTTAAACGAAAAGGGATTAACATTTACGGATATAGAGTGGGAGAGCCGACGTTCGAGACGATTCAAGATGCTCGAAAGCCGTATGAATGCGTTCTGCGAGGCTTAACCTGGAAAACGCTTGTGGTCGCCTCGGGTCCCGATGCGGAGCCAGAGAACAGATAGGAAAAAAGTACGGACGCTGATGCTCAGGGAGCCTAGACCACGGCTCCCATAAATACGGATGGGGATTACAACGACCAATTACAACGGAGGTAGCTAATTCATACGGAAGATGGCGCAGATGCGCTGCTGCGACGCTAAAAGAAATAAAACATAAAAGCATCATCTAATGGAGGCGTATTGTATTCATATTCGAGCGAGCGAGCGAATAAGTGGTCAAACAGCCCGCGGGCAATAACGTATTCATGAACCCGGGACGATCTTGGACTCGCCCTCGGCGGCTCAAGTCTCGCCGCCGATCTCCTACGCGTATCCCTTTGCTTTTATTATTGACGCGGAGGCCGGCGGTGGCGAGTCGCCTCCGTTTTTCGGACGGCTTTTGGCGGCGAGCGGACACGCTAATAAAATAATGCCCGGGCCAATAATATCGCGAAACAAATGTGCCAGACGACTTTTATGAAAACGACGGATGCGCGCATCGTCCTCTGGTAGCCGTCGTATAACCCTTTCCCTTCCTCCTTCTCTGTCTCTCTCTCTCTCTCTCTCTATCTATCTATGTATCTATCTCTGCCTCCTCCGCCCAACTACCGACCGTCACCTCTCCTGTCACTTCCCCACCCCATCTCTCCATCACGGTCAAACCCCAACCCCAATTCCGTACTCCGTAATAAAATTTGAGCCCCTATACGTACCTTTCTCTCTCTCTCTCTCTCTCTCTCTCTCTCTCTCTCTCTCTCTCTCTCTCTCTCGTTTAGAAATTTTACGGCTTTTATAGGTTTTTGACGATTTAGGGCTCACTTTTAGTTGGATTATTTACTCATCTCCGCCGATTTTTGTAACTTTCGCCGAGTTTTATTATTCTTCACGGTTACGTCGGAAATTAGTTACTGCACAGTTGATTAGTTTCTACTGTCATACTATATTTAAGCATTTTGCACAAGCAAAGATTTTTAGAAATGTATTTCTGCGTGGCCCCTTATATCGAATTATAAGACGTACGAACTAATAACGGAAGCTTTTTATAATTTTACATAAACAAACGCGCGAATGAAGACGCAAACAAAGGATGATTAGGAAATGTTATCACAAGAACTTGACTTTATAATGAAAATAAGATAGATAGGTAGATAGATAGATAGATAGATAGATAGATAGATAGATTGATAGATAAATAGATAGATAGATAGATAGATAGATAGATAGATTGATAGATAAATAGATAGATAGATAGATAGATAGATAGATAGATAGATAGATAGATAGATAGATAGATAAATAAGGAGAGAGAGAGAGAGAGAGAGAGAGAGAGAGAGGACTAGTTTGATAGTTTGGCAACTCATTAGAGGTCTTGAATCAATCAGGCTAAATCCTATGAAGTACACCGGAACAAATCCGATCCTCCGCGAGCTTATGTTCCTGTTCCCCTTTCCTCCAGCCCACTAATTCGTTAAATCTTTCGTCCTCGTTAAACGTCCGCCTCTCGGGCGTCCAGTCAATTTTCATTCTTCTTTGTCGGTAGTAGCCGTGAGGGGCGCAGAGACGGGATGCTACTCTGGGCTGAAATTTTGCGCGCGCCCGCGCACGTCCGAATAAAACGTCAAATACAACCGCTGAACACCGGGGGCCGCTAATAAAATTGTCGTAAACTATATAGTCCTGGTGGTATAAAGCACCTGTTTAGGATGCGCGTACGGACCGCCAATCCCGGTAGTACAGACGGTAGCAATGAGCACCAATCTCTCTAGCTTCATTCGTTGCCTTTATTTTTCCTTTTCCCATTTCCCTTTATTTTTTTTTTATTTATTTTTTTTTCTCTATAAAATCATTAGAACTAGTCGTCACTCAGTTTATCATAACCTCATATGCTACTGTACATTATGTTGAGATTTAGACTACTTAGTAGTAAATAGGATATACTTAATTTCATTTTCCAGTAAGAATTAGTTCTAATCATAGATGCCGAATAGATAATGAATAACCAACCGTTGAAGACGTACAAAAAATATTTGTTAAATTACTTGTTTTAGACATAACACTTTTCGATTTATGAAATTTACGATATAATCTGCGACAGAGTTAAAATGGTTGAAAACTAGCCTATTGAAAGAAATATTAATAATTAACGTATCAATATTTTATCTCTATCAAATGAAAGGGAAAAAGTTAAAATTATCTTTCAATGCAATGATATCATAATATTATATATCGGAGAGATATATAGTTTTCCTGTGGCACTAGGACTATAGTCGTGAATTCGTATGAATCAATGACAACTATAAAATTATCCTCAAACGTAAGAGTATGGACCGCAACAAATAATATTGCATATTCGTTCTCATTAATGTTTATTCGATAATATAAAATTAGAAATGGAATCGTGCCTCGGGAGAATTATTCTAATAGATCAACAGAGATGTGAGGTAAAAAATCGGCGAATTGCAAGCTGCTATTGGGTGATGCTTTGCTTTCAATATTAAAATTATCTTGGTTGAGAAGGGGCAATGTATTAACAATTACTTTTATTAGCTTAGATATAAGCTTAGATATAAATACATAATCAATAGGATCAGGCAATGCCAATGTAATTGAGGGAAATCTTTAGAACGAAATAAATATCGAAAACTTTATAAGAATATTAGTGAGATGAAGGAATAATAAGGAAAAAGTGTGGGCGGGCAGAAAGGGTGTTTGCGGTCGCGGTTGACGTGTATGTGTTGGTGAGCGCGACCGTGGCAGCGCGAGGGCGCTGTCGGGTGCGCGCGCCGAAGCATGGATATGCGCGAGATGGTGGGCTGAGGGAAATAAGGGGGCGTACGGAGAGAGAGAGAGAGAGAGAGAGAGAGAGAGAGAGAGATTCGAAGTGGGCGGAAAGTGAAAGATGAAAGCGAAGGAGAAAGGGGCAGAGAAAAAGAGTGAGGTCTGCAGATGTGCCATGACTGATGGTCCCCACTTCCAGATGTATGTACTAGGCGCGATACTTTTATCGTCACTTGTTTGTTCAGCGCCTCCACGAAGCGGTTCTTGTCGCCCTTGCGTGTTACTAAAAAATAGTTAACGCTACAAGCAAGCATTCGACTAAGGTTATTGCACCTGCAGAACCGATCCCCTACCCAATGTCCCTTGCTTCTTTCAAATTTTCCGACCTCGTAATGCTGAAAATTTCTCCTAAAAAACATTCGTAATTTCCTCATTTCCAATTGTGCACTTCTCTATACCAATATCTCTATAATATATTTTTCACGTACCGAGACAGACAAATACATGACCATCGAGTACTACAGACACACTTACTTATAATTCCATAAAACTATCATAAGCATCGTTGGCACCGATTTTATTGTTGCCATTGTTGCCATTGTTGCCATTGAGCCCTAATTTTTCTGTTTTTATCTGTAATAATCTCTATTTCAGTATTAATATCCTTCTTATAAATCTATTTAATTCTCATTATCCAATGACACTACTGATAATTTATAAAAATAAAGGGAAAAAAACCTGTGCGACGAATCTAATGATGAGCCCGATAACAAAGAACTTTCTATGATTATTATATTATTATAATATATGGTATAATATATAATATAATATATAATATAGTAATATATGGTAAATAATTAAGAATAATTTTAAGTAATTAATTATTTCAAAAATAACGCAATAAGGATCTCCGGATGATGAGATATTTATAAAACGGGGGGGGGGAGAAGAGAGTTGCGAAGACAGTGGAGACTTTGTATTAATAAATACGAAGGCAGAGAATAAAGGGAAAATTAGACTAGGTTTTAAGAGGCAGACTAATTAAGTTAATTTGGAAGAAGACGAAGAAGCTTAAAAAACAAGAGCGGAACATTTAATTCTCTCATTTGGTGAAAAGCGATTGGAGGCGCGGTCGACAATTAATTCTCGAGTCGTTCTCTCAATACATCCCCTGCTGCTAGCCGCCACTTTTCATTAACCGGCCGACGAGTGTACATACGAGCCTCTGTCTGTGTAAGTAAGTGAGGGCAAGCGACTCTGTAAATTGAAGAGGTTACACGATTTTACATATTTCAACATAAGCACAACGAGAGCTCACGCGAGAAAGCGTGAGCGATGCGACGAGTGTCGAGAGGCCCGAGAGCTGAAACGAGAGAAAGAAAGTACCAGCAGCAGCCGCTTCGAGGAGCGGTTGGCCCTCGAAAAGTGCAACCGAAGCAATTCTTTGCCGAGTGTTTTACGAATACCGAGCTTTAGAATTGTAGATTTCTCGTATATATCTGTCTTTGAAAAATCTACCCTCGCGGGGCTCGAGTGGCTCGGCTCAAACGCGATTTACGGGACTCGAGCCGATGACTGCAACTGACGCCTTCCTCGCTGCCCCTCCCGCCCCATCCGACCATCTCGTTATCCGTGTCGCCGATTTTCTTCTTACTTCCTTATTCAGATATTCAAATATCTGATAGCACGGGTTCCTGAGGACTTTTTTTACCTTTTTTACTGGTTTTTTTTTTTTTTTTTTTTATTAAGCTCTTTTTTAGATCTTTTTTATGTTACCGGCTCGCCAACCAGACACTTTCGGCACCGTTTCAAAGTGCACTTTTTTCCTTGGGCCGCTCGGTTAGCGCGCTCCTGAAGGTTCACCAACTTTTTCCGAGAGTTATTTGCGTGCGGAGATGTCAGAGCCATTTTAGAGCCGTGATGATGGATCGCATTGGATTTCAATTGGAAAGTGATTATTCTTGTCAAATGACCGTACTCACTCAGTCGCTTCAGCACTTCCTCGAGTCTGACTTTGTTTTCGATACGTAGATATCCACACCTCCGCGACCAATGTGTGCGTGGGAGGATCGTTTGTCAATCGGACGTGCTTCCTTCAAGTCCTTCTTTTTCTGAGCATATCGTTTTCCCTGCTTCGCGTCATTCGCGTCAGTCGCAGTAGAGGGACATGGCCAACTGATTTCCAATCATTTACTTCACGTGTACGCCCGCATTCATTTCTACTGATAATCTGCTCAACATTTTTTTATAGGATTATAATACAACTGCAAAGCATTTGTTCATCCTTAATTATTAATCACACCCAAGTTTTGTGGAATCAGAGTTCAGCAGCATTGATAATAAATAAATAAATATATATATATATATATATATTAATAAATAAATATTATCCTTACGTTAATGAAGAATTAAGTTATAAAGTATAACTCGAACTAACAAATAAATCATCATCTATACTTTATTAGGCCATAAAATAATAAAATAATTCTGGAATTATATCATAAATCAAACTCGAAAGAACTTTAGTAATTCTTTATAATAAGTAATATACGGTTTTGTAATCATTCAAAGTAGAAGCTCTATATCAACATTACTTAAGCATACATAAACCGTGCTAGTTTATATTCAGCATGTACCATGCTTCAGCCAGCATATTTAATATACATTCAAGAAAATATATGACTATTCCTGCAAACATTACTTATCGTAATAAGAAAATATTCCTTATTCTCTTAAGAAAAACAATTAGGATTTTATTAAAAAAAAAGAAAAAAGAAGTGTATTAGAGTGTATCGCAGAGGGAGCGTGAAGTCCTTGTTTGAAGAATGGGGTTGAAATTATGGCCGACAAAACTGAATCGGCGGATGAGCGAGGATATCACCGACAATTACGGATTAACACGGCTGTTAATCAGAGCTCCGAATTGGCAAGCTTGCCCGACTCGGAACGCAACTGCTCCATCCTCGAAATGGCTCTATCCTTTTTGAACTCGCGTTAGCCACGCCATCCTCACGACCGAGCGCCTCGAGATATATCGTTATTAAATGGCGGAAAACGTGCGAATGCTCGCACCTCGACAACCGGTATCTTGTGCCACCACGGCTCTTCTATATATTATTATCCCTCGTCACCTCCGCCCCCAGCACCCCGTCCTACGAAATGTCCCTGGTCAGGCCCCTCCCCAGACTCAGGATCGCTCACACATGCGCGGGCACGCGTACGCGTTAACGTACACAGAGTTCGATGGCCCCGTCGATTTATGAGGGCGCAACACGCGGCAAAAGAGTGCCGATATGAAGCCAGAAGGGCTTACAACACCGGGCTTTTTCTTCCTACTCGCACCGATGGCAAGCTTGCGAGGATTTCCTTCCTAGCGGTCCTATCATTTATTCCTATCATTTAATTCTAGCCTTCGGACAATAATAATAGAGCTCCACGTCTAGCGAGGTACGTGCTTTTGAATCTCGACCCGTACGCGAGCTGCAACTTACGAACGATCATAAAGAAAATCCATGTGCTAACACTTCATAACTTCGTTTTCAGCACCTGAAATTATATTTATGATTTATGGGAGCAGTCATCGACAAAAAGACTACGTTATATCCATCCGCTTCGACCATGATTTGCCGCTTTATCAAGAGCTAATCTTTTATTCAATTTCTATTCCCAACTATGCCACCGTCGCTAACTCTCTCTCTCTCTCTCTCTCTCTCTCTCTCTCTTTTATTTTCATTTTATTACTCCTAAGCGCTAACGAGAGTTGAATTAAATATGCAATTACATTACTCTAATTGGCGAATGGAATACATGAAACAATATGAGAGGGTGAATCGCCGGTAAAAAGCATTATAAGCATTGGAAGCAAATAGATCAGCATGAAAAAAGACTTTGGAAAAATAAACGCGACTCCGATAAAGGGCCGCGCAAATATTAGTTCATTAGTAAAAGTGGCTCTGATACCAAGACTTAATCATCCTCGATACATTTTCCATACGTCACAAATTTATTATTGATGAGCCCATTTCTTTTAACAGATCGCTCTGCCTTACTCAAATATCGTCATATTTGCACAAAATTTATAAGAAAAAGCATTAACGTAAAAATAATATTCTCATTAAAACGTCTGCATAAAATAAAGGTTTTCATTTCATTTCAATTCCAGTTTATTAGCTTTCAACTGCTGAATTAAACTTTGTAAATAATATCTCGATAGGTAAGAATGAAGGAAGATAATAAAAATTATTAAACTATTAGTGTTGAAACAAAGTTACAGATGAAGTTGCGTAATCGAGCTTTCTACCAGTATACTGAGACTAGTACTGGTCCACTTAAAATTTAAAATTATACCAAGATGATGAACTCTTGAGTGATAAATGTCTTCTGATGAACTTTTAATGCCTGCCCTTGGCGCTTGTAGGCCACTCAGCGTCTGTACCTTTTTTGGCCTAGGGGATGGCCAATAGCTCAGCACGTAATATTAATCGTATTCTATCAACAACTCTTCTACGGTAGTACCCGAATTCAATATAGTTCTGTAAATACGCGCTATCACTCCGACTCCTCTCTTTCCAGCTCCTCGTTTCATTGCTCCCTCCCCCTACCTCAATGATCAACCCTTTAGATATTCCGTTTCCAGGCTTGAGGCTCACAGAAATATCATTACGTCACCGCTACGCGGGTATTCTATTTGCTTCGAGGCCTTTAAGCTATGGCCTATAATAGAAGTTAAGCATTATGAAGGCGATGACACTGTTTATTCAAATTTTATTCGCTTCGAACGTTTGTTAAGATTGAAATGCCAGCTTACCGATGATTGATAATAGATATTTCCAATAAATATCTTGAGTTTCGTCAGTCAATCAGTTGATTAATTTTATTCATTCATTGAGGCACCTTATTTATAATAATTTTCTTTATCTCATTATTAACATCAAATACCATATTGTAAATTGCATTTTGCACGACACGTTTCGTCTCAAATAAAAAATAATATGCAATACTTGACGTTCTTATTCAAATTCTTATCCATATGTAATAAGCACGTAGTCATTTAATAAATAAATAAGCTGTAAAACACATGCTGTAATTTTTACTTAAAAATATTATAAAAATACTTTTCTTAGAGTTTGAAAATCATAGAATTTAAATTAGAATCATGTAGCAAGCGTCTTAATTGCTACGTTGACACTAAAGTTGACCGAATAGAGAACATTGGACAAGTTGACTTAACATTATTAAATTAATTAAAACACTATTAAGTAAACTTTGCAATCTGGTTATAGCATAAATTGTACGACATTTAAATACCGAATAAGCAAGGATTTAACGAATAAAGAAGATTTTAAAATGAAATCGTCTTGCCCAATTTTAAATAAGGTAGTCTATCAACTCTCGAGGTTAATTTCAAAGAAATCGTCTGTCATTGGTAGGGCCGGACTTTTCTAACGAGGGTAGATCAATTTTAATAATAAGCAACTTTCAGGCCGAAACGGATCGTTAAGCTCGATCATTTTCGAAAGAGAGACGCCGATTAATGAACTCGGAAAACACCTTCTCCAGATGAAAGACAAAAAAACGTCCGAAAAAGATGATTATTTCACGGGCCGTTAAGCTCGTCGTGCGACCGAATGACAGCCGAACCGACTGATTGATCGTTTCGATCTGCTCGCAATGTCCAAGTCACCTTTACCACAACCATTCGCATCCTAATTTTACGCCTTTTCTCAGTGTTTGTTTAAAAGCGTACTTAGAGCGGAGCCTCCAGCGGATGAATAAAGAAATGCGGAGCCCAATCTTCTTTATCTCGGGGTATTTTTAGATACGCTAGTTACTTTCCTGCAAACATATCAGTAACACGTGATACTATGTCCTCTTAACTCAGAAGTAAGCGTATTCCGGAAAGTATGTATTAATGCAGGGAGACGCCAGGAACATGTGCGCACCGAGTGACATGCGATAATTGATTAATTACGTTTGAAAAATAGAACGATAGTTGGTCTAAATTTATAATGATATTAATAAGCTATTAATTGAAGTGGATCTTCAAGACGGTTAGCTCGACATCTTGTCAGTGAATTTAATAGTACTATCAATTAAAAATATCCGCTTTCTCAAGTTATTTTCAGCTTGTACGTAAGTGTTATTGAATTGGGCTCTTGTCTCCTCATATTATGCGTGACCACGAAACGTTATCATCGTCGAGCCAATAAGGCACTTTGTTACGTAAGATATAAGATTTTTAAATTTCATATATAAAATGCCAATTTATAATCGATATTTGAAATAACAAGTAAAAGATATGCATAGAGATGTTAATAGGATTAGGCAAGGGAAAAGAAGAGCGTCAACGAAAATGCCTCGTAATATTAATAAGCGTGTAGAGGCATTGATGGGTAGATGGGTCGCGCGAAAGTAAAAATGAAAAAATGCGACGGGGAAGAGGGTCGGGACTCAAGAATAGCGGCGAAGGAACGATAAGACGAGCGTCCGACTAATTATATTTTTAATTAATCATCGGTCTGCGCTCGCGCGTTTCCGCCCAAGAGCCGAGGCCTGGGCAGGCGGCTGATGAGTAGGTGTGCGCGTCGAGGTGTGGTGGGTGGCGGGTTGGGTTCGGGATTGGGGGGAGGGAGCGAGCGGAGACGTCGCGACGTCGTCTTGGCCCGGACCGAAGGGATGGAGCCACGAAGCTTCCCCGCAGCCTCGTTACCGAGACTGACATGCTCTAATAATGCGGCAATAATAAAGCGCGACGAAGGGAGGGCACAACGGAAGAGGGCCGCGCACAATTTGCACCCGCCCACAAACGGCGCGACTGGCTTTCCTGTCCACCCACCCACTCCCACCCAACCCGTAACTGGCAATCCTCGGGCTCCTCGCGCTCCTCGGGCTCCTCGTTATTTCGCGCATTATTTTTAGATATTTATAATGTGTCGCCCTTGTCGAGCATCGCCTCCCTTGATTTATTTATATTGGCTCGCGGCCAGCGAGGCGGTTGGCCGCAATCAAAAACCGACGACGAGACACTCCAGCTTCCATTGCAGCCTTTCCTTAACCTTCGGATCCTCCTCACTTTCTCCCTCGACAATCATAAAATGCATTCGGACATTGGGGGAATACTTGATATTTGCCAGCCTCGACGTGGCCCACCTTTTCCGGTCGTACGGAAAACGGGATCCCAATGATTATGCTCCCATCTCAATCGGACCTCCAAAGATTACCATTTTCCAATAATTTCCAAAGACAATGAAATTACCAATTGTCGTTAACTACTAAACTTACCTAGAGTTCACCTCGCAGCAGAAACAGTTCCTATACTAAACAATATGGTTATTGCTCCGGTTTATTTACTCATTCTATTTTTTCATTGAGCCCTCTCTTTTTCGTTAGCTTTGCCAGCGAAGCAAATATGCCATAGTCAAGTAGCTGAAATCGATTCCTTTTTTTAAAAGTATTCAATGTATTTGCATCTATTCGTTTATTTTTAAAAAATATAAATAATTTTATGAGGACACTTTCTTCCATACATTATAAATATACCATAAAATAAAATATATTATTGAAGTTCAACAGTTGTTTAAATGATTAAAATACATTCTTACATACATTTTTGCAACTTAAATAAGACTTTTTTTTATATTCTTGACATTTTAACGCAATTACATGGATATTTTATAATTATCTATAAAATGTAAAATATTACCGTTGATAATGGATTAGGAATATCTTCATATAGCGAATGTGTGCACAATACATTCAGCTGACGTCTATAAAAAATTTAGCCTGTGAATTATTATTGACACTTGAATTATAATATGTTTTGGACATATTCTATATTAAATGTCGTTATTACTTATGAAAAAGTAAAAATCATATAAATAAAATATTTTCGAGTACAGCCATTAGAAAAAAATGTTACCCATAATTTCATAATTTTATAGTACATGAAGATTTAAGTCATTCTTACTTTGCATGTGGAAAAAATTTTACCACACTTGTATTGTATGTCTTATTTATATAAATAACAAATTTATTATCTATTGTATATTATTCATCATAACTTCATAAAAATTGGTAAATCTGTAATTTTAGTTATATAATGAAATCTAAAATTTTTATGACACGCAGTCAAGATCATCATAACATGATGCATAAAATAATTTATTAAAGTCTGATTAGTATAATACGATACTACATATAAATTTTCGCTCTAAAGATATTAAATACTTTTATAAAGTTAATAGATAATTATGATGAGCATTGAAAAGTATCAGTTTCAATGAATTAAAGATAGTCGGTAACGACAGATGACTTTAGATGTAAAAATTAAGAAGGGAAAAAAATTGGCATACTTTATATATTTAATTTTGTAATTAAATTAAACATAGTTCCGTAAACATTTAGGGGAATTTTCTTTTGCTTGATTTTGCAATCCATGAGATTCAAGCTTGTCCATACATTACGAAATCTTTGATATTTCATCACGTTTGACCCCCTTCATCAAATTCTAGCTCAGTTTTATGGATCTGTTCTTATCCCGCTAAACGAACCGCCACCTTTTTCGACCCTCGTCCGCACCTGCTACGTCGTCACGAAAAGACGTAACGTAAATTGCGTGCGGCTCTGCTTTTTGAGCGCTCCCCCCCCCCCCAATCCATCAGTGCCCTACTACGCTGTCTAACTACGCGCGACACCGCGACAAGCGCGGATCGGTACGTTGGTCCATACTCCATCCTTTATCCAACCCGGAATCGCACCCTTTCTATTCTTCATACTCCCTCCCCTTTAATTATCCGACCGTTAATTCTCAGCTTCATGTATTTAGAAAGCACGTGAAATCAATGCCGTAATTTTCACCCGAACATTTAAAGCTCATCTTTATCGTGAGTTCGGAAATATTAGCCTTTACCTGATTTTCGCGGCTTCTTAATTATTATACCTTTGTAATAGTCTCCTGTTTTACTGATGATCCGATGTATTAGTTGGGGACGAAATATTTGTTAAGCTTTTGTTTTATGGATTCGTAAATTATGTAACGAAAAGACTAGCGTGCTCTATCAATTAAAAAAAATTTACGGATGAAATCGCTTAATTGCAGAGTATATCACTTGAACCATGCGATTGGCGTTTCAAATAACAAAAATCTATGATATTCGGCTGTAGTTTCAGAATTCAAGGTTCAGCTCTAGAAATATTTTGTAACATTCGAACGAGAGATCGAAACTCAAGCACGCAGCCTCCCCCCTAGCTCATCATTGCCTCGTGATAATATTAATTAATATTCTATTCGTTAGACGAGGAATGGGAAGGGAAAAAATCGAGTGAGCGAAAACCAACACTTATGCAAGTAAACATAGTGCTGCGCCCAGATGAAGCTTCGTAACTAGTGAAAAATAATATATAAAGATGTCCAGAAGCTGAGATCGATGCGTCATACAGAAGATCGGTAGATCTGAGAAGAGCGAATGAGCGTTAACGCGCTTGTTACAACAACGGTAAATCTCTTGAATCGTAAAACTTCTTACTATTTCTTTTCTCTCTTCCCCTTAGTGTCCATAGCATCTCCCATAAACCGTTAATCATAAACCAATTTCTTTTTTCTCCACTTTCAGCAGCTTACTTTTATTTTGAAATGATAATTGCATTTCCGGTTTTAATGAAAGATACTTTTTCAACTCAATACTGGAGTGCAAAAAATTAACGAACGAAGCTCGAGCACTAAGAAATATATTATGAACGGAAGGTAAGTGTAAAAATTCTACAATAATAATAGACGGCAACAACGTCTTGCTTCTCTCTGTCTCTGTCTCTGTCTCTCTCTCTCTCTCTCTCTCTCTCTCTCTATCTCTCTCTTCCTCCTCCACCTCTCTCGTACGCGCGCGCACTGTCTATGCGGATTATAAACTAACAGTAAAAGAAGATGGAGATATGAAGATAAAATGATAAGCAGAGAAAGATGTGTTAAATACGAGGGGTGAAATAAGTGATTTAAAAATAACTTTCAAAATTTCGTTTATTTTAAAAGTATTTCAAGCATAGCTTTTAAATATATCATAAAAACTCGTTCATTATTTATTGTTACCATTATAATTATTCATTATCAAAATTTCAAAGCATTACAAATAACTTTAATTATTCTTCAAGAATTCCTATTCATAAAAATGAATATTTTCTTAATTAATTTCTTAATTATATTTCGTAATTAATAAAAATTAATATACAAGAATTATATTTTTGAAAATAATAATATTATAAAAGAATATTTAGTATTAATGAAATTATTTAAACTAATTTTTGGGCCCAGCAATTATTTCTAATTTATTCGAATTCTGACATTTATGTAAAAATTCATTTTAAACAATTATTCGTAATAAGATAACTAGATATATAGATCTATGTTGCGCATTATTTTTTAGTTATGATGTACCAGTCTATCTTTTCATCGGCATTTCAGAATATTGTAAAGCTTATAGTCAAGAGAGCGAGAGCGAGAGCGAGAGAAAGAGAGAAAGAGAACGAAAGAAATGTAAAGGACACTGTAAATAAAATAATCCGATACATTTGAATTCAAAGAAAAATCACTAGCTTTTTTGTTATACTTCAATGCAGAAATTCTATGAAAATATAATGGAATAACAAAGTCTTTTGGAAAATAATGAAATAAAAAAAAGGTCACATAGGCATGGAATATTGCAATACATTTATATTTTCCCGAATAGCTTGCACGAGTTTTTTAATAACAATAATAATATGGAATAATAATAGGAAGAACTTCGATCGCATCTGGATAGTTCGTATTAAAATGGTAAAAAATAGAAGCCGACAAAAGAATCAACTTTCCTGATGCTCATTTTATTAAAGGCGGAGCTGGTAGAAAAATTTTTTAAAGCCTAAAAATAGTATGGATAAAAGGGTAACGCGTCGTAGAATACGTACTTTCATATGTAATACCATTAGTTTGAAGATTTTCAATGTATCATATAGGACATGCAGACGATAATGCAGACAGTTGAGAAGAGAAAATGGTGAGCGTCAAATGGAGGAGCCCGAGGCGGTGTGGATTCGCATGAATGACGGATCCGGTACTTTCGAATACATTTGCGTATTTACATTTGAGTTGAGAGAATTAAACGTTTCGAGAGTATTAAACGGCGGCGTTCATCCGGAGTAAAGGGAAGCGAATTCCCGAGCGCTTTCATAGTCATTAGACTTTCATCGACTGATTATAAAATTTGCTAATATCGCGGTTACAATTTGTACAAAGGACGCCCTTAGCCACGAATAGACGATTAAGAGACGAGATTTCGAACTGTCGAGGGATCGAATGGCGGACAACCTGCGCCCATCCCCCTCCCGCCACCCGTCCCGTCCCGCCACGCCACGATGCAGGTATCCGTGCACCGACGCGGGCGACGCGGAATAAACCTATGGTCTCGGTCGAGCGATGCGGCGATGACGGAAGCGGATAGCAAAGATGAAAAGGGGCCGTGGTAAAAGTCGTCGACTTCTTCGTCGACAGCCAGTACTTGAGAATCCACTCGAGAACCCGAGGAATCGATCGCTCCTGAAGAGTCTGCGAAGAACCGCTCGAGGATGCCTGAAAGTGCCGGGGGTCCTCTACTCACCCCGTCGCTTTAAACTCCGCGAGCTACAACTCACCCACCATATCACATGAGGTTTGACATCTCTTATCCATTACCATTGTCGCGTGGCGATCGCGCCCTCTCGGCTATTGATTTCTTTCAATAATATCTCTGCCCTCAGCCAGTCGCCTTTCAAATTTCCCACTATTCTGGCTACATGAAGTCGTTAGTGTCAGCCCACGAGGAGAAGGATACTTCCAAGTGCCGATGACACACAACATTTGTTCAATTAATCAGAAAATCTTATCAATCATAGTACATTCAATCTCCCATATTTTGATGTTTTAGCGATGGATTTGCACTTGTTTATTTTGCGCAAAACCATGAATAATAATCGTACCGAATGCAATATAAATTCAAATTTGAAAAATTAGCATTTCCGTATTAATTCGTAATATCTTTTAAATAGAATTTAAATACAGATTTTTATCATAGAAAGAATTCTCCGATATAACTGCAAGCCTTTCACATCCGTTAAGAACATTTTTCCCTTCCTTACAACTTACTGCGCCGCCGCTCTAATTTTACGCTTCAATCGCCGACCAATCGCACGTATTATTTAAATGAATAACTTTTCGTTAAATAAAATGAAATCCCAGTGCCCTGTGAATTTACATGATAATTGACCAATTACGCTTGTCGCTACTAACCCTCCCACCACCCTCCCACCCGTCACGCGTACCCACACAAAACAAACACGTGCGCATACGTGTATTTTAACCGCTGGCGTTTGCGTTCTCGCAGGGTCCCACCCTTACACGCGCGCAACTATACGCCATGTAAATAAATAAATGCCTCTTCCACATTTAACGAGTGCGGAAGCGCTCGAAACCCCTCCGTAAGAAACGATGAGTCGGCTTTAGAATTTTATGAATATTATTTTCTGCCAGCAGATGTCTTTTTCGATAAAACGTCATTACTGCCGACATAATTAATGATGTCTTTAGACAAGCAGAGAGGATAAACCGATCGCGAAACTGCGAATGGCGGCTTAGGGGGTGGGGATCAAGGGAACCGGATAAATAAGCCAAGGGTAGAGGACCAATCAGATAAGAAACTAAGAAAGTCTAACGACAGGATTCGCTGGGTCCTCATTCTCTCTTATTATCTACATTTCTAAATAGTGTTTTATCTGCCTCTTTTCCCCTCCGGTGACCACTTCCATCCCATATTCATCTTATCTTTCTCTATTGGCCATTGAAAATTCTGCTTCTCTTATAGAATGGCTTTTCATCTTCCTTTTACATAATGTATATTTTAACGAGTCTAATATTAACATGCAATTATAGAGCTTTCTTCTCGTGCCAATAAAAAC
Organism: Ceratosolen fusciceps; assembly: GCA_018883505.1. Lineage (NCBI taxonomy): Eukaryota > Metazoa > Arthropoda > Insecta > Hymenoptera > Agaonidae > Ceratosolen > Ceratosolen fusciceps. The sequence continues at coordinate 5,371,562 of RCIC01000012.1, read as the reverse complement.
GATAATTTTTAATCAAAGTTCAATGAGAGGAAAGAAAATCAATCTTGCATAAGCTTGACGATCAGAGTTATCCTCGATAAGATGTACAGACTTTAATAAGATTTTATTGTTAATTTATTAAAATAGTTTTGCATCTGATAATGCTAATCGAGTGAATGGTAAGTCTAATGAATCTAATTTTCAAAGGCTTAAAAGAAAACATTTTCCGAAAAAGTACAGCAAAGAAATAATTATCAAGAATTAATATGAATTTCAAAGGGATCACTCGACACTCATTACGCTCCGTTCCGGTGGAACGAAAAAAAAAAAGGTCCTTCCTTACAAGGAAAATTAATGAGAAAGAAAAACGTTATTTTGGCTGGCCGCAGCCGGCCAAACCGAACTCGTCCCCGCACCGTCGGACTACTAAGCACTTTAAGGGACGACAATGTGCGCCTAAACAATACAGAGATGACTGAGTAATTTTAAAGGTAGGAAGCCGACATGAACGAATCCGTGCGATCGCCGCATTGAAATTCGAAAATTCGCGAGCCAGGTCGGAGGGAGCGAGGGTGGTGAACCGGTCATTAATATTACTTACGCGCACGGGGGCGGTCGAAGGCCTTACCGAGTCGACTTTCAGCATTTTACGCGAGCGCGGCTCTAGAGAGGAAAGAGACCGAGAGTAAGAGAGTCAGTCAACTTTAAATCTAAGAGCGTAAAAAATGCGAGACCTCATCTTAAAAGAAATTTCCTCCATTCGGATAATATTCCCGAACATATTATCAGCTTGGAAATTACTTCCCTTTTTGCCCTATAACCGACTCCCCCCCTGCCCATCACACTTCCGCTCCCACTCCCTCTTCCAATTCTCCCACTCCTACTCCCCCTCTCTTAAACACTGAGGTTTATGGAGGAGTTTAGAAAGGACCATAGAATTTTCGATCTTTTCATCATTCATTTCAAGCATTATTTATAATTTTTAATATTAATAATTATACTGACACGTAATGTTACTTACTGCTTGATTTACATTATCTACTGCATTATACAGCTACTTATAAATCCCTTCTAGAAGTCAAATTTATAGAAATAGCATTTTGAGAAAGAAAAAATAAATTAATAACAAGAACTCTTAAATAGTCCAAACCATTTAATATTTTTTATATGTGTCATGTCTAATATGATTCGTTAGAATTAATTAGAAATTACTGTTATAAAAATATTAATTATTAATTTGATGAAAGGCTGAGTTTGTGGAATTCCTTACAATTTTATAAAAGCAGCGACATTAGTAACGTTGGATTTGTCTTGGCCATAATCCTAGTACCAAAAAGTCTTATAAGTATTTTACGTACAATTTATATACAATTCATTAATTACATTTAAATATTTTTGGATTTTTCAAATTTGCTTAAAATAAAAATCGTCTTTAAAAAATCAAGTAATATAATAAAAGTTTTTAATTACAAGCGCGCGTGCTTACTTACAATGGTATCCAATACGAATTTCATCGCGCTAATCCTTTTAAGCACTTCGATGAATTTATGATATGTAAATAATTTGGATAAATTTCTTAATTCGAATATATGTATTAGTTATTAGTATAATTATAGATTGGGCGTATGTAATACAAAAAGTAAGGGGTTGAAGTAAGCTGCGCATGTACACGTGTACACGTGTGACACACGTGGTTTCAGTATTATCAAATGTCCGGTAGTTAAGAAGGTCTTGAATATGCAAGCGATTACAATACATAAATTTTGGGCAAAGTTTCCCTTGGCGAAATTTCATCGGAGAGCCGAATTTATTCATTATTTATCCTTCGACATTGTAGGCGTTTGAAAGAGTGGATGGCCCAACGTATACGTATACCGAGCACAGATAAGCTAAACGTAAAGGGGGCGGGGGGATGGAAAATTCATAGAAAAGGAATGTACTTTCTCTTAAAAATACGGTGAGCGAAGCGTATTGAGGAAATGATGGGAGAGACGGTCCCGGGCGGAAATTTAATTAGCCGTAGCCGATAGAAGGAAACGCCATAAATAACTGGTAAGCGTAATCTGGCAATGCGGTTCGTCGGCGGAACACAGGGAGCCTCGATGGATTAGCTTAAACAAATCATCAGGATTTAGAAAGCCAAGGAGGTCCTTCTGTTGTGTCAAAGGAGATGCTCGATTAATAATCCCAAAATCGCAAAATTAATCAAAGCACGGCACGACAATGCTCGTCTTTCAAAGGCGCGGCAACAGTTGCTTCATTATTATTTCGTTATTACTTTGGTAGTTTGTTATCTTTGCTCCCTCTCCCTTCTCTTCCGTACTCACGGTGTATATATATATGTACAAGGACATTCTCTCTCTCTCTCTCTCTCTCTCTCTCTCTTCCATGCACCGTTGCGCCGCCTCATTATTGAATAATATTTGCATATTAGACTGAGTTAAGAACGTACTTGGAGAAAACCTTGTACCAATCAATACTTGGCCATCCGAGTTTACTGTTTTCAATAATTAAATAATTAAATATCAATAAATAATGATAGACTGACTCGGCTTAGTGGATTATAAAAGTGTGTGATGAACTTGATAGAGCAGGGAAGTAGAAGAATCGAATTCGTCTTAACCCAGCCGTTAAACGTAAATGTCTGCCGAAGAAGGGAAAGGAATCGAATTAAATAGAGTTAAAGGGAAGCCGGGGAAGGGGCGACTGACCGCGGTGCGTACGGGATTCATTATCCGACGGTCCGACGGCTCGGGATCATTGGCTGTGACCGCGAGCACATCCGCTCGAGCCGCGAAATCCGACACGGCGTCGTTGTCCTCGCGGGCCCAATAAATCAGTATTAAGCGCCGCGCACGTCAAGTTTCCGCTCGGCTGTGGCCCGCGCGACTTGACGGCCTAATGCCCGCATGATTTGTGCTCCGTGGAAGAGCGCGAGTGAGCCTCTCGTCTAACGCTCTATAACGCTCAGCATTGCGAATCTCGCTCCCCTCTTTACCGTTACCGATATTGCGAGTCGTGTCCGAAGCCCCGACAGAGCGAATGAGAGAGAGAGAGAGAGAGAGAGAGAGAGAGAGAGAGAGAGAGAGAGAGAGAGAGACAATCATTCTCTGATCCTAACTACTTGTCACTTTACGCGACGCAGATCATCGTCGCGACACGACCGTCTATCATTCGAGGATTAAATCATTTCGAGCGTATACCCTTCTCCCTCGTCGGACCACATCGTCATCCTATCGAAATCTATCTCTGTTTCCGTAGCCCATCTTCGTCGATTAAATACGCTGTCTCCGAACTCGTCTTCTGCCTCCTCGACTATCGCCGGCTTTTCAACCGAATCCTTAACTATCATGAAAATATTTTATCAGCCGTTTTTTTTCTTTTTTTTTTATTCAGTTCATCTATTGCATTTTTTCCTTTAGCTTTCTTTCTCGCTTTTTGACTCCGACGGAGCCGTGACACTACGTCTCCCAATATTACTCCCTGTATTTGCCATCCTCGTTGCCGTAGGATCTCACCGATATTTAATCTAAATTGGAATTTCGATCAATGATACGGCAAGAGGCAATTGCTCGCAGCAGATATTGCTTTCGTGATCGTCGAAAGAGCGACTTTTAGACGGTTGCATTAAGAACAGTGGAGCCGTGAGGTGGGCGGGGGGGGGGGCTCGAGTCCTCGGAATCGAATGGAAAAGCGAATTAGGAGTAGACAGGCCGGCAAGCAGAAAATGAATAGAGTGGACACGACTCGGTTTTGGGTTGAGGAAGGGCGGGGAGGGGGATTAGGGGAATAAGAGGAAAGGAGCGAGAAATTTGTGTATGGCGTGGGTGGGTACGCGGGAACGAAGGAGGTGACAGTTGCAGCAGCGAGTCCGCGTCGAAGGAGTGAGAGCCACCACGTGTTAAATGAATTCCCGCCCAGATTCATTGAGCGTCCGCGGAGGGTGGTAAAGGGTAAAAACGCGCAGGGTCGAAAGACAAAGTCGAGCTTCAGAGGCGCTCGGCCATGCAGCGGCAAAACAGACACTTTGAATGGCCGTGGTTCGTTCGAAATACGAAGTGGCGAGCAGCGGTAGACAGAGGTGGGGGTGGCAATGGGGAGGTGGGTGTGTGAGGTGGGGTCGGCTGGAGGGAGGAGTGGATGGGCCAAAGCCAGCGATATGTATTTGCCGAGCGCGTTCCCGTCAGCCGGACAAACGCGTATTGTGATTTCGGACCTTTGACCGGTTCGACGGCCGGGGGCTGCCCAAGGGTACGGACGAGCGGTCAACCTGAATATTCATGCGGGAGCGACGGCCCCCTCCTCGCTCAATCGGACTTGTTGCGACTGACACTGATGTAGACCTTTGTTTGTTCGCACCGACCCTCTCGCGCCCACTTTTTTCTCCGCGTCCACCCTGCTACCGTTCCGGCACCCGCTCCCGCTCCCTCCCCAGCTCACGAAAACTCGAGCTCTAAGGACTTTAAGCTCCCGACTGTCAATCGACCTCTCGGCGTCGCCGATTTGCCGCTTTTCCACCACGTCCCCACTCTCTTCTTCGTACGGCTGGAATATCTCTTAAAGCACATCGCTCTCGGACCATCAAAAACCTATTTTATGGAAATCTTCCGGCAATCGAGAACCAATCACCTAATGAAATCCTAATTTTTCCTCTAAAGCATCTTCACTCGCTTTTATTTGAAGCTTCATTCTTTTTAATCTAAATCTTTCGTCACTTATTTCCTTGCCATCGCTTCGGAAATACCTTCCTTCATTTTATTAGTAAGGTAGATTAATATTTTCTCAACCGATCTTTCCACTCAGTTCATTGTCGTCAACACGATAAGTATTCTACGTCAATTAAAGCGATGAGATAATTTAAATATGCCCTCGAGGGTAGAAAAACGCGTTAAATAGTATAAGCCTTAGTATGCCACAATATTGTATGTATATAAAGGACAGGATATAGCGATGGGCGGTATAAGTGACGACGACGACGACCAAGACAGCAACAACAGAAGCAAATGGTATGTCTAGCCCAACAATATTGACATTTCGAAATTTCAAACATATTATCTACGAAATTATTCATTCGCACTCGATAAAACGTTGTCCAGTTATTTTAATTGGGAATGACAATTGACGAAGTTCGTCAATACTGATTGTTTAAATTAAAAGACAATTTTGGTCCTCTCGGTCGAACGTAGCGCCTAAATGAAATCCTACCTTTCAAGTTGCTTCACGATGTCCTCGTAGGCTGCCCGACAGTTGTCCCAAACGCCGGCTCTAAAATAAATAATAATAATACAAATTAAACATGCGCAGAATGATTAGCGGACGCTGAGATCGCGTGGGGATAGGCTAGTATAAGTTGTAGCGAGCTTGTATAAATTGGGAATGGACAATTTAACTGTCTTTGAAAGGATTAGGAGTCGAAAAATAATTAATACAACAATCGAGAAAGGAATATCAATAGAGTTTAACGAATTATTAACCTCATCTCCGTATACGTATCCCGTATTTCTTGGCTTAAATTAAAATATTAACATTATTTTACGTTAAAGTAATATCATTACGCTTCAATTAATCCGCCTCTCGTTAATAATGAGGACAATTAATAATAATGATAAATAATAAATGTTAGGTTTTCATTAATCGATCAAGCGAGAAATCGAATTTTCTCGTGAAAAAAGCATGTTAAGTATACTGTGCTTGATTAGCGGACAAGCGATTAACGTTTTCTGTGATGGAAAGAGACAGGCGTCGACGTGCGAGTGATGTAAAATAAAACAGAGGAAAGGAATAACGCGGCTGAAAATGAACGGGGGAGGCCGACTTGATTAAGACTCTTTTAGGCGTATGGTTCTCTCTCACACACTCCGGCTTTCTCTTTCGCTCTCGTCGTCTCAGTGTCCTTTGATTCGATTGACTTTGAAGTCGTTGGCGCTGATTAAAAAAGTAACTGGTCTGCGTAGAGACTGCTTAAGTGGACAAACAGCGGGACTATGAAATCGCGCGCGGCCGAATATTCAGCCGCTTCCTTTTCATTACAATCGCACGAGCTCAAAAGGAAGCTTTTCTTTTTTAATTCCTTCTGTCGGCCAAGGAGGAAGATTCGTTTTCTTCTTAGGGTTGACGCTCTTACGCCAAGCGAAGACGGGAAATTACCTTCCTACCGTCTTTAGACTCATTTTATTTGATCTGAATAATTAAAATGTATACGTAGCTAAAGGACTGTTTACTCAATATTCTCTAGCTTTAATGAACATATTTTATTATTGATTTTTTTCCTTTACATTTTTTTTTTTTTTTTTTTTTTTTTTTTTTTATAATGCAGACATGTCTTTTTTAATAATAAAAAAGGCAAAGACATTTATTATAAAAAAAGAGTGGGTCGAATTCTTATTAGTTAAACCATAATTACGTTGCGTTAGTCAAGAAAAAATTATAAATGACCATTGTCTATATTAAAAAATTAATAAATAACAGAAAAATTTCTATAACTCGGTGCTTGATTATTTGATAATTCGAGATTTAATATTATAAATGTTTGCATTTACTAGATAATTCTTTATGAGTAGCTACGCCAAATGATTTTTAATTTAAACTGGATATAGATGTAGATAGGAAACGCGTACCGGAAAGTGATTCTAAAAGTAGTGAAATATACGGAGAAATAACGAGAAAAGAGAGAGAGAGAGAGAGAGAGAGAGAGAGAGAGAGAGAGAGAGAGAGAAAGAGAGAGAGAGAGAGAGAGAGAGAGAGAGAGAGTAAGAGTGAAGAGGGGGATGGGGGCAAAGAGATGGCGAACGGTGTCGGCGGAGGCCAACAAAATGACGTTGATGTTAGGACGAGACACACTAAGGGGTTGCTCTGAATTAATCATATTCCGGTATTTGTCGTAGCACCCCCGATGTAATCCGTCTTACCTCACAAACTCTCCCTCTCTCTCCCTCCGTCTCTCTCTCTCTCCCTCCGTCTCTCTCTCTCTCTCTCTCTCTCTCCCTCTCTCTTATTTTATAAGCACGCTTACCATCTCGCTCGCTCTCATTCCCTTGCTCTTTTCTCTCACGCACACAGTCAGATACAAGCACGATCATTATCTGTCCTTTTTGCCATCTGTCCTTCTCACTTCACTAGCACGATAGATTTGCATTTTAATTAAAAGCAAAGCGCTGAAATCATAATGCAAAACGTGCGGTGTCGCCTTCTCAGCATCATTATGTATATGTGTGGAGCTCGATCACTGCTTGCTCTCTATCTCTATTACTCGCTATGTGCACGAGTCCCCTTTTCTTCGTAAAAAAAAAAAAAAAAAAAAAAAAAAAAAAAAAAATACGCTGGACATTCTTCAAGCTCTTATCAATTTTCTCTCTACTAAAGCGCTAAATTTTCTGAGCGTCTCCGCCCTTATAATTTTTACCTTCGATGCACTCTCGGCTGCAGCGTCACTCACGTTTTCACTTTTCAAGTCTCGGCAGCATAAGACTTGCGTACTAGCTTTTAATATATGGCCGAGTTCGCTTTTTGTGCAGCTAATAGTAGGAATTAATAAATTCAAAAACGTTCTCTCTTTATGTCTAATGAAGTTACCAGGTAACATTTTATGGATTTTACGGTGCACTTAACTTGTCATTAAATTTCTTCCTCTATTTTTACTCTTATTTCACATCTGCAACATCTTTATGCAACTATCACTTACTAACTTAATATCTAATGTAAACAAACTTTTTATGACTCGAGATTAAAATGGTAAATTAAAAAACGACATTTTTCTTATTAACGTATGCATTAACGAGAAAGAAAAAAAAATTCGATCGGTACATATACATGCATGAATGTAGTTGGCCAAGGAAATTGATTACAGAAAATAATGAATGATAAACGTAATTTAATACGAAGAAATGTCCATTAAGTGAGAGAGACAGAGAGAAAGAGAGAGAGTGAGAAATACTGCCTTATATAGTAATCCTATACAGTAGTAGTAGTAGTAGTAGTAGTAGTAGTAGTAATAATAATAATAATAATAACAATAATAACAATAATAATAATAATAATATATAATAGCAATAACAATAATAGAAATAATAATAATAAATGAAATAGACATATAAATATTGCGTTATTATACTTAGCGCCTTGTAAATAATGAGATTATCAATTCCGAGGTAATCCATTAGGTGCTGGCTTGTGACATTAATATTTTGAAAATAGTCTCAAGTCGAAGGAGGCTATTCTACTCTCTAAAGCTTCCTTGCTAGTTCGAAGAATCGAAAGACGAAGGCAGGGGAAAGCGACAAAGATCCCAGGCTCGGGGAGGGCCGAGGAACTAATCCAGGCATTTGTTAACGCGTTTCTAATAGACGATCTTCGTTAAGCTAGAAAGCTCACAAGCCCTGGCTTCAGTAATTACTTTAAGTTCTTGCAGATATCGCGGATTTCACTTTGAATTTCCTGACGCTTCTTAAGTTACTCAGGCAAACAAATAGTTTTTCCTTTCCCTATCCGTTCCTCCTTAAAATAATTACTGCCATTGCTTGAAGAAATTTCTTATCTAATTTCAATAAATTACGTAGCCGAACATAACGATGTCAAAATAAAGTCGCGAGAGGGAAATGGGAGGAGAATATCGAAGGCCGTAGGAGAGAGCGGCGAAAGTGTCAGGGAGGGGCGGGGGGTTAGGCTACGAAGCATAAGTCGCAATGGGTATCCATTAGTCTGGGGATTAGCGGGAGAGAGGAAGGCGAATCGGAGTTGAGGGAGCCTTCCTTGGGAATCGAAGGGCTCGGAGCGTAACCCAAAGCTTGTAAAATTACAAAGTGACCGGCCGAGTCGACAGCGGAGTTGCAGAGGAAACGGACTCGAAGCGGACTCGAAGCGGGACTCGAAGCGGACTCGATGCGGAGGTGAAGCGACCCTCTCTCGGATTTCCACGGCTTCGTCTTCGCGAAAGCCTCTTAAAGCTCTTGTATTCTTCTGGCCTCGCGGCTTTCGTCTCGGCCTCCTACGCAGATCAACTTTAAACAAACAAATTCCGGCAAATCCAATTTCCCGGACTCGGAACGCCTCACGCCTTCGCCGCAGCCAACGTATCTCCGGCTCGGAGGCTCTACTTCGATCGCAGCTCCTCAGCCAATGGCCGCCGCGGCCCCAATGCCCCAACGAGGGACGCCTCCGCGAGTCCCGGACCCTTCCATTCCCATTTACTCCCCGAGTAACTCTATCTACTGCATTCTTTGCAAATAATCGAAAGCTATTCCTTTTCTCTCTGCCCCCCCCTTCCTACTGAATACGGATTCGCTGAGCGAACCACCCTCTCGCATACGCATACTCATCCAACATTGACACGCTGATCGAATTAAACACATTTAGATTTAATAGACACCGTATAAGGGCATATTATATTACAAAGAGGTCTTGGAAATTATTAGGAAGAGGCTCGTTTTGCAATTATCCTCATTTGTGTATTTGGAGGCCAAAGTTAATCATATGTACAATCCAGCACCTGTGGCTAATCATGTATGAGCGATTGTCATAAATCAATTTTAATATACCGTACACGGGGTTCCTTTCATATAGTTAGAAACTTCTTTTCAATCCGTAAATCGACCTCTTTTCTCCAAAAATTTCTTTAAAATTTTGAGCTAATCTATTTGGATCTTAAATTAATACTTTGACTAATAGTCGAATTCGTAGGCGCTCGTGCCCCTATTAAACTTAAAAACTATAATTAAAGCATCTCAAGCATCTTGTCCGATAGCGGAATAAAATAGCAGAGTCTTCCGACTGATTAAAATTGATGGAAATTCGGAATTTTAGAAATTGCTTCGATTACTTCTTTCCTTCTTCAGTTTAAAGTCTTCGTTTAAATATGAATGGAATCGCGATTAATTTTTAGGATAGGCATTTTCATAAAACGGAAACTGTTATTCAGTATTGCATAATGATACGTGGGATGCAAGAATTCCTTGAACGATTGAGTTGTTTGCCGACAGACGTTTTATGCGGCTACGTATTAGTATGCGTAGCTCAAGGTGGGACTCTATTCGAGCGAAGGTCCCGGCTACCGAGGCTCGCTGCGAGCTGGATGAGTGGGAGGACGACAGCGGCTCATCGCGGAAACCCCCGAGCTCAACAAATACAGTAATTGAGTAACAGGCGTACGCAATCCGGCCCAATAAATTCTCAAAGCTCTGTGAGAAAGTAAGATAGAAAGAAAGAAAGAAAGAAGGAAGGAAAGGCCACTTCGAGACCGGGCCAATTTGGGAAAATAACAATAATCAAGGGACGGCGGTAAGCGGGACGATGCGTTGTATCGGAAGGTGATCGCGCGCGCGTGTGCTGCCCTCACACGAGAGGGGTAGGAAAGGAAATGCACGCCGAAGCTGCCTGGGTGATCGTAAGCACGCGCCCGGGCCGGTCGGCCGGCCCTCTTCACAATGAAAGAAATACAGACAGAAAGACAGACAGAAAGAAAGAAAGAAAGAAAGAAAGAGATGAAGTGGCGCGAGGGCGCGGTACTCACCTCGCGAGCGCCTCGATGTTAGTCATGTTATGGTTGACCTTGAGGCCCTGCTCCGCGGCCCTCGCCTGGGCCTGGGCCTGTAGATGATGGGGTAGACTCGCCGGGGACAGAATGGCCGTGTGACCGGCGCCTGGGTGACCGCCCAGCTGCATGAACTGCATGTGGCTCAGGTGCGTCGGCGGATGATTGTAGCCGTTGGCCAGTAGCGGCGACTTCTCCAACCGCGGCACCTCTGTAACCGGCAAAACCAAACAGTCACCATTAGAGACTCGTCATGAATCCTCTCAACTCGAATTTCTCCCTCCGATCATCCGCCCCAATTATTTATACCTTTTCAAGGCTACGGCTTTTCCATTACTCCCGCCTCTTATCGAGAGCGGGACTTGGCTCTCAGAACAATGAGTCACACCTACAAATACAACTGTCCCTGTGCATATTCCTTACGACTAGCCTCTTCCCCGAGAAATAATGTTTTTTGCATGAGCAATAATTTCTTAAATTGACCCAACTATCTACTTAATAATATAAATTCTATGCTATATTTAATTTTATGATCAAGCCCCGTATTTTCTTGGGTGGATCGTAAAAATATTCAGCTTACCTGGACCTAAATAATCGGTCTAAGGCAAATAATAAAGTACTGACTTCGCTATTCCTTAATAAATACAATTATTAAAAATAAAAATGAATGGGATTTGACTAGTAGAGACATGCTTAAAGAAAACATTGTTGATTGCATGCGCTCTCATTGGATTGCCGCCGATTCAAGCAATTAAAATTAAATATACAATCTCGCAAAATATGTATTAGTGTGCATGCGCCCATCCATGCGTGTATACGATATACGTATACATACATATATATATATAAGTAGTTCTGTTGCGAAAAAAGGGAGCGCTCGAGCCGAACGAAGCCGCAGCTTCGGAAGTGCGAACGTCTTAGGAGAGGAGTAAATTGATCTTCGATTCAGCGGATTAAAGTTGGGAATTCGTCATTCCACGTGGACAAATATTGGTAAAACTCGAAGCCTTTGGACTTAAACGATGAATTTCAACGTTCGAAAATTGGGATAAGCAATTCTGATGGGGGGTCGCGAGAATCTACGATTCCCGAATCGAGAGACTAAGAAAGACTATGAGAAGGAGATGGAGAAAGAGGGAGAGAGAGAAGGTCGTCAGTGTAGGTATATAAATAGAGAGTGAAGCGATAATGTATGCGAGCTCACGTTAGTTATCGGGAGATCGATGCCAGTGATTCGATAAGGAAATTGAAAATCCATGAATTGTCAAGTCTCCAAAGCTTCATACAGTTTGTTTATAATTTCAAAAGCTTCTCTCACACCTTTACACGCTCTCCATGTTTTCGTTATACCCTCGCCTCTCCCGTCGTTATAACGCTCAGGATTATTTTTTCCTTATTATTCGGGCTTGACGTATCCGTCTTGTCGAAAGCGAGAATAAATATTCGCATTTTCATTATATCCTATGAATTATATTTTCCAGCTACGGGTATGACGAAACTGCTTATATATCGTCGTATCCATTTTTTCAGTTGTGAAATTTTTTTTGATTTACATTTAAAATATTTACTCTTTGAATATTAAAGAAATTTAGGCGCGAAAATTTATGGGAGTAATGATATTATAACATAAAAATGCTAATTGCCGTTTCGATATAAAAATACGGCTGAAGGCTTTGGGCTTGAAGGGATGCGTCGCAATACGATACAGAGGATGAGGAAGGAGAATCGGTCGGTCACCCTTATAATTAATAAGAAGAGGACGTTCTTGTAATGAAAGAAAAAAGGATCGCTCGCGCTCGTTTTGGGCCACATTTTCTACGAATCATGGGCAGGGTAGAGAGTCCCGTGATATATGGCGACAGCAGCGCGAATGCCGACAATTGTCATTTTCGCAGGGAGTCTCGCACTTGGTCAGCAAGAGGCCAGAGGAGGAGGAGAACGTAGAGTATAGAGGAGTCGGTTCCGCGGCTCTAATAAAGCAGAGGAAGAGCCATCGAGCGAGGGTTGGTCGGTTGGTCGCGGCGGGTGGGTCGAGCGGCAAGAAAGGATGAAGAGTCAGAGGGAGAGAGAGAGAGAGGCGAGGGAGCGTCGAAGAGGTGCCTATTCATTACAAATTATCTAAATGGCAGTGATTTCGGGGCCGCGCGCGCGCGCGCCTGAACCCATCTTGACGAGTAAGTGGCGGGTTCTAATTCTTCGCTCTCTTTTCTCTTTTTCGAGACGATCGCTTGAGTCCGCCGCCGCCAGTGCCGCTTCCCATCCTCGCGGAGACATGACTCTGGATAGCCGGAGAACCACTGGCACGTTCCTTCCAAGACGCCTGTGACCGGGCCCTAAAATTGGACTTATTACAACTTATAGAGCACGATTTGAACGTTCGGCTCAATAACATACATTATCTCCAATCCATATGATTTAATGAAATCCCTCTAAACTCTCCACTTATGGTTTTAGTCCTTCGCGCGCCTTACTCTCCTCTCCCTCTGTCTTTTTTCCCTCTCCTTACCATACCATACCACGCTTGCAATCCATTGCCGTTTCGCTCGCTTCCTCGTTCCCTTCCACTCTCCCCCTTACCCGCAATCACTCACTCTCTCTCTCTCTCTCTCTCTCTCTCTCTCTCACTGCCTTCACCGTCACCCCTCACACATACTCTTTTCGTTTTACCAGCTCTCAAGTATGCTCGTTTCACTTAAACATCATTTCGTTATCCCTTGAATCGATCAACATGTATTTCTCATAGATAATGTGATCGATTTTCTCGATCTCCTGCTTGACTTCGAGAATTAATAGCCCCCCTCCCCTCCATATCAAAATCATTATCATTTATAACATAGCATAACAATAATATAAGACTTTTTTTACAATTACACTATTATCCTTTTCGAGTGCATTAATTTATCAGAATTTTTCATACAATTCAATCACTCTTCACAATATTTTATTAAATTATTACTAGATTTTTTTATGTAAGTCGATGGGTATATAAGGCGAAAGAATATTTTAAAATACATAAGTAACATGATATAAAAATTTACAACAAATTACTTTGTTCGTATTAATGGACAGCGATTACGACTTGTGGTTAACCTCTAAAAAAAATACTTAATTATAAAAAGTTAAAATGCTGCATACATTTGGGATTGGCCATACTTTTTTTGTTACCAATGACGATCAGCGTCTTATGCTGACCAATCAAGCAAAGGACAATGATAGAAGGTAATTGTGTTTAATTTAGGAATTTAATTTAGGTAGGAAAGAAAAAAAATGTGACTTTCAATGTCTTTAAACGAAGGCTTGGATGGATCCGTAAAATTTAAAGCTTAAAATCGGCTTCCCATAATTACGGGTGCTTTTACGACACGAGACCATGCAAATTGAAAGCTCCACAGTACGGGCCCAATGCCCATGTAAGCAGATACGATGCAGAGCCGTCTAATCGAGCCAGCCTCCTTTTTTCGAATACGCCGCCAGGTTCACTGGTTGATTTCAAACTTCAGGTACCGAGTAGTGGCGTTGGCCGGAGAGGAGCGGCTGATCAGGTCTCGGAGCAGCTGCTACTTGATCTTCCCGTTGCGTGTGTGTCGTAGATGATTTCATTGCCATGTTATATGATGGCGGAAGGGGGGGGGTGACATCGGCGGAGAGGAGTTGTGCAAGATTTTTTACTTTTATTTTAGAGTTATCATCACGGTGTGCTTCTGTTACTTTGTATTGGTGGAGAAGAGATCCAAAGTTTCTCATTTGCAAATGATCAATTCGAAACTCGTTATCGATCATGTGTTTAATATTTTATATCCTACAGGGCACTTTCTTGTTTTCACCTTAATTGAAAATTTTAAAATGTTTTCGATTTTCGTGCACGCGATACTTCGAAATATTCTTTGTCCAATAAATTTTTATGAACCTTCACGAAACCTGTCATAATAATATCTATTCTAAAACAAAAGTCTTCTATTACGTCAATTCAATGTTAATTCTTTAATACTTCTCCTTCTCTTTAATTTTTTCTTTATATTTAAGCCACTTCGTCGATGCGAATCTCGATTTTTTATATCTAAATGTACGATAAGGCGATACTTACATCTTTCCGGCTGGAAAAGAAAATATGTATGAGCCCTTAAGATTTCATATAATAAGTTTCTTAATTCATAAAGCGCTAAATTATAGTAAATTTAAGTCAAAAACTATGTAAAAACCACATGCCTATATTTATTATTATCTGAAAAACCCCAAAGTGCAAACTATTATTGAGATTAATATAAAATCAATATAATTTCTCTATTAAATAAATATTTGAAAATCATTCATGATTTAAGGGTCGCCAGATATGATAACTGTTAATTGAATGAATAAGTCAAAATTATTAATTTAGTAGGAGTCAGATAATTGTAAAGAGCCTTCATAAAATGAATAATAAAGGAGCTGGTTAGTTATACAAATGATAGTCTTAAATACTTTGATGATTTTAATTTCGTGGCTTCGCTGGTGAAGTCGAATTTATTAAGTAAACAAAAATATAAATGATCTCGAGGATAAGAGTTTCATAATAAAGCATTAAAGAGTCTCGAGAAGGGCACTTATAAAGCCGTAATTTTTTGTTACGAAACCTTCCCTCGTCACTCCATCAAATAATACTTCTGAATTAATAACACTCATCATACCAAAATGCATAAAAATCCTATATCTCGTTTGGATTCTACCCTCAAAATGAGCCGATAAAGGTATGAGAAAGAGGAGGAGAGAGCGCGCGAGAGTAAAGGATTTCCATTTAACCTAATCAGTCGTGTGTCTGCATATAAACGACGTCCAGATGGACCGACTCACGCTTATTACGCCTCGACTCCTGCATTTGCATTTGCTAATATAAGGAAAGGTAAGGAGGGTGGGTGGGTGATGAGCTTGAAGAAGCCGCGTGACTTTGATTTTGACGGGTGCGACGAGCAGCGAGAAGCGCCGTGACGATAAAACACAATTTGGCCCTAAAGAGCTGATCTTCGGGAGCCCCATCAGAGCTCGAACCTCCTCCCTTTGATTGTCCGCCACGATTACCCTTTCTCGCAATCGCCCACTTGTATGTGCGCATACCTTTGCCGGGCACCCCTTTCCTCCGTCTCACCCCGGGATGGTCCGTCATCCAGGACTATCCCGTGCCTGACTCGTCTCGCCCCGTCTCACCCCGTCTCGCCACGCCTCATCTCGCCTCGTCTCGTCTAACCCTACCCCCCCCCTCTACCACTCCCTCGCGTCCGCCTGCGCGTCCGCCCGCGCGCGCGCCCGCGCGCGTAGTTCTATCTGCTGTGTACAGCTGATGAGGTGACAACCCGTAATTATACGGGTCCAAACTCTTTTTGTCTGGAGCCGAAGGACTGCATGCAGTGGCATGCAAAACAGGGACAGCGAGGTTCCGCCAGACTGAGAGGCAAAATACGAGAAAGGATAATGAAACTAAATGGATAAAAAGTTCGAATTTTGAATTAGCTGAAGCATACCAGACTTCCTTTACATTCTTTTCTACTCTAAACTGGAATTCCTTCCACTCGATAAGTCTCTGCTATAGTTATTTGAACCACTAAAACAGTAAACGACCCCATTTCAATTAGATCTTCCGTCCAACGACATTTCATTTGCCTGACTAGCCTTATAACAAAGGTAGAAGAAGATTTTTTTATTTTTAGCCAATTACTTCAGAGAACCGCTTAAGTATACTTTATTTAATTTTACTTTATCAATCCCGCCGTCGATTTCGTAATATTCTAAACTGCTTTGAAATTTCAGAAAGAGACTTTAAATATGAGGTTTGGTCTGATAGGTAACGGAAGAAATGCTGATTTTCAGATTTATATAAAAATGTTTATATTACCTAAACCGAATCGATAAGCTAGATGATTTAGGTCCCTTTCTGAAACAAAATTGAAAACCTTTTATTATTTTTCATTGAGTAACGGAACAATTTTAATAAAGTAACATTAGTTCAACATTAATAACATCGTTTTTTTTTATTTTATTTGATTATTATCATTACAGAACTGGAGATATAATTAAATTTAAGACAAAATAGTACTTGTAAATAATTTTCTTACTTTGAAAATTAGCCGGTATGTTATTCTAAGTTTTTATATTTTAATATATACATTCATATATATATATATATATTTTAAGTACATATAACAATGCTTTTTCATTATTTAATAAGAATTTTAAGTCTGCAGCTATAAAGGACTATTCCTAATAAAACTTTTCCCTGCACTCGTTAAAAAGCCTATATTTATAAGGATTGTCTAATATTATCATGTAAAATAGTATACTTGATAAATGATTATATTGAATAATAATATTTATTCATAAGCGAGTATGTAGTAATTGAAATATGTAAAGGAACGTGGGTCCATACATTATTATACTTCGCTGACGAGCTTGAATTTCCGATTGAATTTAAGCTGTATCGATAAGAGTAAAAGTGTATAATAAGGATAAAATGGACCAGGCGAACAAAATTATAAAGAACTACGAAAAACTAGTGAACCGAGTCAGATTAAAATGGGTTTCGTCCAAATGCACTAAAAATCCTGTATCTCGTAATTAGCTCGAAGACCCCCGAAGCTTTGAATATCCAAGAGGATAGAGAGAGAGAGAGGGGGGGGTTAATCAGAGGGACAAGTAATGCCCTCGGAAGAAAGGAACGTCCCTTCACTGGGGAGCGTGGGTTCTCGGTGAGCTCTCGAATTTTGAGCGCTGGGACGCGCATACGAAGCATTGAAGTAACAGGCATGTGGGCCGGTGTGGCACGAGCGGCACGGTATCAGTTAAATCAATCGTCCAGCATCCAGCATCCAACGTCTTCCCACGTAAGGATGCTACTCCGCTTAGTTGTCGGAGGCGCGCGTTAATTATCAGTGGCGCGGGAATATATTGGCGAGGCGAGGGGAGCCGGAGTTCTTACTCCCGCAATCCTCCGACGCGATCCCGGCCGCGAGACCGAGGCGCGGGGCTACGATTCGCCCTTGCCGATGATTGGCTACCGGAGCGCAGCAATGCCGAGCGGTGCCGAGCAATGCCAACTCGGCATTTGGAACGGTATGAGCCATCCGCGGAGGGATGGCTGAGAGATTGCGCTCGATAATGGAAGCGGCGGTGCTCCTCGTAAACTAGTATTTTTTCAAACCACAAATGCCTCGCATTTGTTACTTCGACTTCTTTTTCATTTTTCCCTTCGCTCCGCGGACTCACTCTCTCTCTCTCTCTCTCTTTCTCATCCGTTGTGATTCTTCCTTTATTGCTTTATTTTTTGTTCTTGCCAACTTTAAAAAGTCGTTCGGGCTCTACCTTAAACCGTAATGCAACTCTTACCTCTCAGGCCGTCTTTAATTGCGTACGAAAATCTGAAAGCTAGAGCTACGTAAAACTTACAAATTTTTATAAAAAAAACTGGTGCTTTTTACGGGGATTTTATTTTTCCCGACAAATTATGTCTTTACCAATGTTACTCCCATTCCATTTTCTATTTACCATTTAATAAATCTACTTCGTGACATTCCACCTTTAAGAAATCGACTCCCTTATAAAAATAAATTTATACGTATTTTTTTTATTATACAATTGGACGATAATTAAAGTTTAAGCCCTAACAACATTGTTTGGCGTAAAAGTGTTTTTAATCGATTGGTTGAAAAAATGAGACGAAAAAGAGCATGCTGATCATGTTTTACTATACTTATTTAATTAACCGAATGCATTATATATTTAGATTATTACGAAGCGAGTTAAGTTTAACGATCCGCGGATTGTCAAAGCTGCGAAACCAGAGAAAACGAGTGGGAGAGAGAGAGAGAGAGAGAGAGAGAGAGAGAGAGAGTTAAAAGAGCTAGACCAAAGGAATAGGTGCTCAAAACGGGCTTAAAAAGATTAAATTTGGCTCATCGAACCGCGAAACGGTTAGGATAGAAAGGCAAGCTAAGAGAAAAACAGGGACGAGAGAGAGAGAGAGAGAGAGAGAGAGAGAGAGAGAGAGAGAGAGAGAGAGAGAAAGAGAGAGAGAGAAAGAGAGAGTGCAGGCGAGCGTAAGTAAGAAGGAAAGCGAACAAAAGGTCGTGAATATCTTTATCAAAATTCATCATTTGTCAAGCGACTTTGATAAAATATGTTAATTGCGTCGAACTTTCGAGAGAATTCCTCTCTTTGTTCAGAATTAGTCACTGGCTACGTTATTACTTAATTGATACAGAGAGAGAGAGAGAGAGAGAGAGAGAGAGAGAGAGAGAGAGAGTGAGAGAGAGGCCGAAATAAATCTTGCAAGCGAGAAAAAACAAAAATAGAAAAACAAGAACAAGGAAAGACTCGAATATTTTACGGGTGAATAAACCGCGGTAAACAAAGGGTCCATAGTCACGTGAAATTATTTGGAAAATCTGCTCTTTGTCCCGCGTACCTGCCTTCTTCTCTTGTTCTTAACAAACCTAGTAAGACACGAGCTGTCGGTGCTCCCGAGCCTCTCACTCCACTTCTTACTTTTCTCTGTCACGAATACCTACAAAGTTTCTAATGCTCGGGATATTTTAAATTTTTATACTAGCATAACTTAAATATTTATTTTTAGGGTTTCGCTTTAAAAATACAAAAGGTAATTCTTATATTCAAATAAATCTCAGTATAATAGCACATTTCCTCATTTAAGAATTTCTTTTGAAAATGGTAATAAGCTGTACATTAGAGATGTAAAAATAACAGAAAAAACTTAACATTACGCTGACTAAGATAAAATCTAAAAGTGCTATTCGGATAATTGTACTTACGAACAGATACACAGTGCTTATAAAATTAATATTTATCAATTTAGTTATTAAAAAAATATAAACAATTCTAAAACTGATACTGTAAGACTCAACAAATAATAATAAAATAATCTAATTACACTTAAGGTATAAATCATTTGTCTATGATTACATTACTTTCTCTTTCATTCCAAGATTTCTTTCATTGATATATTGTTTATAATTAACTTTTTAGGAATCTCGAAAAATATTTCAACGGGAACGCAATGTAACAATAATACATCAGGTAAAACTTGAGGTGGGATTGGAGAAGAGAGAAAAGAGAATTATGCAGATGAATCGCGGGAAATGATCAATTTACATCACGAGTCCGACGGTGCACTGCTGTTGCGCGCCATCTACGTAAACACGGGAAACGGGGTTTCGTGCAGAAGGAATCCGGTTTTTCAAGTAATCCAGAGTCCGGTGCTACGCTTCGCTGGAGAACCAAACTTTAAGCGCCGCTGCTGCTCCTCCGCTCCGAGTCTACGCTTCGAAATCCCAAGACTTCCCCCTCTCGCTCACCAGTCTTCGAAGATCATTCCCTCCATCCCGCCGGCCCTCTACCACCCAACCCCGACCCCTTCCACGTACTACCGCCGCCACCACCGCCGCTGCCACTTCTTTTCGTATTTCTCCTCTCTTCTTCTTACTTACTTTCTCTTTCTCTCTAGCGCTGCATTCGCCAAATTTTTTTATAGTTTTTTAGATTTTGATGTTTTAGGTTGAAGTTATACGAATTTTCGATGAAAAACTAAAAAGCGTGTTTTTTTTTCTTGCGGGATAGAAGTCAGTTTAATCTTCAAATTAGTGGCAAAACTTAATGGTTTGTTATAAACGTCAAATTTATCATTTGAGGGTTCCTTCTTTTTTAGATTCATATTTTTTGATGAGCAAAATGTGTTTAGCGGCTCTGTTTTATTCTGGATGTTATAAATTTCATTTATCTTTCATAATTTTATATTTCATTTTGTTACAGCTTATTACTACACTCATTATCTTTAGTTAACTGTAGTTTATTTCAAAACAGTATTTCAAAATTATGATTTATTGATTTCTTTGAATTAGTTTTTTTCTTTTTTAGAGCTTTCTTAGTTATTGAAAAATATTTTATCTTGGATTGTATATGTGTTATATTAAACCTAGTACTTTATTGGAAGAATTAAAATTTTTGATATACATTCTTATGCTACTTTTTCATTGATTCTCTATGAATAAAAATCTAATGTTTTAATTTTCTCATATTTATGTGTATCAAATGTCATTATTCGATCGGTATCGAAAATTATTATTGAACCAACTGTACACTATAATTCCTGTATCATAATATTTAATTTGAAAGTAAACTTAACTAACATTTCATTTTGATTATTACAATGTACAGCCAAGTTTGCACTAACAAGTACAAAACAGTCCCTTCAACATTTTTACCCGTTGTCAGGTACTCCTCTCGTTCGGTCATTCAATAAGTCTGTTCGGCAAGAAACACTGCCAGAGGAAGAGAAAAAGAGAGAAGATTACGTATTAAGACATAGACAAGGCTTACGGCCGATAAACAGGAGGCTTTTCGAAAACTACCGTCATCCGAAACGAAATAAAACGAGCAGAAAGAAGCAACTAATCTGCTGTCGGAGTCAAAATGAACGACAATGGCGTACTTTCTTCCTACCACCCTCCCCCCTCTCGCTCACTCACTCGCTGTCTCTCTCTCTCTCTCTCTCTCCTGCCTCTCTCTTTTTCCCTCCCTCCTAGCCCACACTCTCTCGCTCTTACTTTAACTTTTGCTGTCTCGGCTCGTATGCACTTCCATCCTTAACTATTCCTCTGTGACTTGGCGCACTTTAAAAGTCAGCTCAGTCTTGTTGGCTGTCGTAGTACTTACTCTTCAGCAATGTGCAGTGCTCTGCGTTCCACCTCTTTCTTGCCGCTTTACTCTTTTTCGTGGTAGAGGAAGAAAACTTTGTCCGAAACGTACTCTTCTTCTCCTGTTCTCCCACTCATCATGTCCGCCTTTAGTTGGCATATAATACTCTTCAAGGAGAAAAGACAGAGGAAGCGACGGGGAGGGGGAAAGAAAGGACGAGGCTGTGAGATATACATATATATATATATATATATATATATATATAGAGAGAGAGAGAGAGAGAGAGAGAGGGTAAGAGAATCGTAGCGTCTGAGTGTCGAAGGAGGGTGAAGAGAGCGAAGGCACAACGCAAGGAGGGCAGTAAACCCTTTGATATATAGTCGAAGCTTTTTAGAGTTCTGTCAGCCACGCCCACAATCAGCCTTAGTATTATTTACACTCTTCGTGTAGTTAGCCTATGCCTCCTCATGCTTCTTTTTCTCTCCCACTCGTTACCTCTCTCGTTCCTTCTCCCAGTATCTCGCTTTGTCTTGCGTGCACATATCCGCGGGTTCCGACTTTATCTTCGTCTAGGCCACTCCGCAAATGATTGTTGGTTACTGCCCCTTGTGTGCAAATATTAAGAGACTGGGGCTACTCCCTCTACTTCATCTTCCTATCCTGATCGTACTTTCTTTATCCTCGGATAGATGCAACCGAATGCATCTCGAGGCGGGCTCACCGTTCGGTTTCGACTTTTGCATGTCGAGGGAGCTCGAGATTTCTTCGCAATCTCAGAGGTCTGCTGTAGCTCCCTGACAAAGAAACGCTTATGCCGAGATTCGATTACGAGATCGTTCTTGGTCAAACGAAAGATTTATGATTTATTTGGCTTGCATAGCTTTGTACTCGGTTTTTAAGTCAAACAAGCTGTAATTTATAAGTAGTGCGCTCTAACCTCATACCAAGCATATATTAAATACAAAAATTCCATTTGGTCGAAAGACAAGAAATATAGCATTGACTAATAATCACTAGCCAAAGATATTTTTGACGGCTTAGGACTCCACAATCGATCCGATCACACCTTCTTTCATTCGACCACTTTGTATATTCTTAACTTTTTATTGCAACCTTATATTTCTCGGCCATTCAATATATCAAACATTTAAGCTTAGCCAAGGATAAATGAAATGATTTGTAATTTTATTGCATTTTTAATTTCAAAATATTAATATTTTTTTCTTATTACATGAGGATGGGCTTAAAACTTTCATCCTAACCATGAGGAACGTAAAACAAATCCTCAGTAGTCACTAAGGATCATGCTCACCGATTGATATGAGAAATAAAAAATAAAAACAAAAAGAAATATAATTAAATAAAAATTAATAAAAATTACTGCTAAAGAAGAAATACTGAATCGATATGTAGACTAAAAAAAATTAGAATAAGAATTCCGATCTCCTCGATCATCAATGTCGATCATACAAGAGTGAAGAATATATCTCGGGGGCGCATAAAACTGGAAAGAATTCTTATCCCTCTCTCTTTCTCTCTCTCTCTCTCTCTCTCTCTCTCTCTCTCTTTTCTACTATCTCAGTTCCTCTGTAATATCTCTTCTTACGTTTGAGCCATCTGTTACACGAAACTGCGATTTATTGTAAATGATCTATGCAGGCCACTAGAGCAAATCTTCGACTCAGATTTTTTTTTCTCTACTCGCGCACCTAATCCCGTGCATAAACATAGCATTGTATTCGCATACACACATAAACGCACGAATATATTCCTTTTTAACCTCCCCCTCCCCGCCCCTTCCCCATCCCCTCCTACAAACGCCCATCAGCCACCCTCTTGTTATACTTGTATTTTTTATATTAATATCTTTCGACTGGATGATCTCTGCGCCGACAAGCAGGTATATGAACAGAAATAGCACTTTTGTAGTCCTGAACGGCGAGAGAGAGAGAGAGAGAGAGAGAGAGAGAGAGAGAGAGAGAGAGAGATAGCTGGACATCGCGGCGCGGCAGAGTGAGAGGGGAGAAGCGCTGACAGACGGATTTCTCTCAGAACGCGACCGATCGTTTCGTTCTGACGAAAGAAATACGCGCTTACTGGTTTCCTTTATCGCACAATGCCCAAGGATCTTTCTCGTGTGTGCTCCCGCTCCCTTTCTGCCTTTTTTCTTATTTTTTCAGTCGGCCAAGGAGCGAGAGACGCGCACTGGAACGATATGCATCGGACTGTTTCTGGGTCTTTCATTCATGCCCATTTTAATGCTCTTTTTTTTCTTTTTCTTCTTTTTTTTTTATTATCGTTATTTTATCTTTGTTTTCATTTTTATTTGTTTTTTTATCGATCGGCTATTTCATACGAATTCGTATATTTTCTTGAGCGTAAGAACACGTTTTTATTTTACGTTCGCTTTTATCATTATGTGATATTTCTTAACACTTTAAATTACAGTCATTCCTGCTGAAGGATATTGAGTATTATTATTTATATTAATTTTATATCCTACAATAATTGATAAACCCTTGAAGCACTACCCTCCAGACATTATGTATTTTAATGTTTACATTTATTCTAAGATATATCTTTTACATGAATGGTCTTATGAAAAAATAATAAACAATAAAGACGCTCAATTGTTTTGATAACTTATTAAGTCCGCAAATATTGACTGTTTTATTAATAAATACATTGTATTTATGATTATTTTACCGTTTACCGTTCGTCGAAATAGATGATGAATGATTTGATATTCAAATATTGTTTATTAAAATAGCGATTGAAAAATGAAAGGTATGCTCGGAGAAAAAATTCGTAATATTATATTACATGAACTTTATAAATTTCAGTTAGCTATTGAAGTAATAATTGTTAAAACGGTCAAATTTATACTTGATCGCAATAATTTTCCTGCCAAAATTGGGAAGTCTATTCAGAAAACATCTATGCATGAGAAATTATTAGAGATAATACCGAATTGTATTTGAGGAATGAAAATTTTCAAAATCGCTGATTATAGATGTAATTTATTTAATTATAAAATATTAAATTCCCGTTCATTATTTAATATTAAATGCGGTCTAATAAACGGAGGATAAATGTATCGAATGGCCATGTTGCAAGAGCCGATCGATTGGAAATTTAACGTATAATGCTTTTCGATTCAGTGAATCTCGGTCGAAGCGTATCCATTGTGAGGCCGGAGAAGGCCGTGTTTGCTTTAATAAAGCAATATGTTTTTCGAAATTCTTATTGAAATTGGCCAGATTGCAGAGTTCGAAAAATCGTACTCTCGGAAAAGTAGTGGAATGTAGAAGTCGGGCCCGATCCCTACTTCCGGAGGTAAATTCCATTTAGGGGTTGGATTTCTCGGCGTGTGGCAAGTCGAACGGAAAGGTCCAGAGACGTGGTGCGGCGCGTCCAAGGATTATATAAAGCAGATCCGTGGTTCGCCGGCCGAATTACAGGTGTCGAGCGGCGGTCTTCCTTTAAGAATCGCTTGGGAAATTTTATACGCGCGACATTAGGCAGGCGCGAGGCGGTCGGGAGCCGGGCATCATCTCGGCAGGAGGACCGAAGGGGGGGGGTGAAAAGAGAACCGCTTTTTACAGCTCTCGCAGCTTTTATGTGCTTATGATGCGCCATATGAATCCGACTGACGGCGGCCAGGGAGACGCGGAAATGTACCACCTCTCGCTCGCGCCTTCCTTAATACCAGCGGTGCGCGAGAGCATATGCTCTTCTCGGCCATTGTTTATCGTTTTATGCGGTAATTAAAATAAAGAGTCTCTATCCGCAAAATGGGCGAATGAGAGAGAGAGGGGGGGTGGGGCATCCAAGGGCTTTCATCCATGCTCGACCCCCTTCCCAGTCCACCCCGACCGCACTTCTCATACGATCGCTTACTCTCTCTCTCTCTCTCTCTTTCTCTTCACTTCACTTCACTTCATCGTACGGCTATCGCTCGATGCCCGTACCTGTGCCTAGCTATGAACAATTATACATCTCTTCATATTTGTACTTGCGGCTACTACTGGGCTTCCAATGAAAATAGAATTTATGTTTTTTTTTTGTTTTAAATAATTTTAAATAATCGTAAGCGTTGCCAAATATTTCGATTTCAGACCTTAAATTAAAAAATACGTGATCGCCTAAAAGTCTAATTGAGTTTTGAATTAATTTATTTTCGTTTCATCAACGAATACGTAAAATAAAGAATATTCGAGCACAATTACACATGTATTTAGAATGTTTTACAAAAAAGAAAAGAAAAAAACAATGGCAGTTATATTTATTTTGCTTGCCACGCAGTTTTATCTATTTCAAAAATATCGAAAAATGGTACTGTGATACGTACGAACACACATCCTCTCTACTATTCTATGAGAAAAGGGAAAAATCTCGTTGCGCTCTTGGTGTGCGGAAGTGGTAGTAGAGTTGAACAAGCTTTCGAGAATTGGCGTACAAGAGTGGCTGCCGTTCGTACAAGTTAATTGAGTGGTTTGCGGTTCCACCACTAATGAGTGAATCATTGAGAAAGGGCGAAAATCCAACTCTCTAACACACCACTTTATTTCATCCTTACGTTTACTATTTAGTATAGAATTTCAAATAAAAAAAAAGAGTTCGACGCCCACGCACGAGGTTCTCTTTAACCAGTGTTTCATTGACGCTTAGAGCGCTTTAAATGTCTTGTACGAAATTCAAATTACGTCTTTCTACATCTGCTAATTTATTTTTAACATTATAGACACATTTATTTAACATAAATTTATTTAATTGTATAAAATTGTATAAAATTAAAAGGAACACGACAAAAATTCAATAAAAGAAAATTTATGTATACATATATATATATATTTGATGTAATGTTGTAAATAAATAATATTACGTAATTATGTAATTACTTTTAATGGTGGATTACGGAATAAGCCGAAACGAAATAAAAATTTCTGTCAATATGCGTCAAAAACACCTCTTAATTGTATATGAACTTGAAGTAAGATTTTTATTCACATCAGTCTAATTAAGTATCGTGCTAATTTTTATTTTTTACGTTTTATTACACCGAGTAAGCAATAACTATATGAAATACAAATTATTTTTAAGTTTTATCAAGAAATTCATAAATTATTCATTTGAAAGAAATAGTTATACAAATGCAATTTTTACAAGTTTCAACGAAAAATATCTTCCTATACCCTCCGCCTTTCGTTTTTACAATGACTTTTTCATTCTTGAAGAAATATGTTACAATATTTAATATATATATATATATATATATATATATATATATATATATAAATTGTATAATAGAGATCGGAGGAACGGCTTTGATGTCTTCATTTAATTCTCGATCGCTTGTGTACAAATCATATAAAAAAGTTATAAAATAAATTATTTATAGCGTATCGAAAAAAAGCAAAGAAAATGAGAAGTAGATTACGGTAAAACATTCTCTGCTACAAAATGAATTAATTTTTAACGACAAAAAATTCATATTACAACATTAATAATAATAAAAGTCACCGTCATCTAAGCAATTAAATATACTATTTACTTAATAATAATAATTGTTATTGTTATTATTATTATCAATTTTCTTATTGAAAATAATCAATACGTCAGCTTCCCTGTAAATACATTTAGATGTCTTGGTTATTGTTGAAATGATAATTAATAGAAACTTTTGCGTAGATGGCAGTATGAACTGTTATCATTTTAAGAAAAACTATAATGAGACACAATGCAATTTTTTTGAAAATGATCTTCCTATAACGATCACTATTTATTTCTGTATTCTCGAAACAATATGATATTAAGATCCTTCTTAAATAAACAGTATTTAAATAGTGTAGATAAGTTGATTAGATGATTGACATTTTTATACTCAAGGAGAATTCAATAATATCTTATTGAAATAATAAGCCTACCAGAAATGAGAGAATATTGTTGTAATTCAGTCCCATACCGCTCTTGGCAATGTAAAAAGTGTAAAGACGGCCGAAGATAAAGTGCAGAGAAAAATCGGAACCAAGTAGAATAGATAAAAAAGGCTTAAAATGCTTAAATCCGAAAGAGTGGCGAGTCTGATTTACGGAGAGTAGGTTGTAAAACCATAACAGTGCTACCGAAATGAAGAGTTTTAATGCGAGCACGAGCGAGCGAAAGAGCTATTTTATTTTTTCCGGACTTTATTTCAGCCAACTCTTTGCAGCCCCTCCCCTCCCGCCCTTCGCCGCTTTCCCATTCTCTCGGAGTCTCTCGTAAAAACAATCAAGCGGTGCGTCAGCTCGACACTCTAAACCTTGATTGCAACTGATGAGGAGGGAGCAAAGTACGTTGCGAGCGAGTCCGGGGGATAAGGGGGAGAAAAAACGGGGGCCGAGCTGAGTATGAGTACGGGCAGCTGAGACTAGCTGAGGGCACTAGCCTGAATCAGAATCGAGAGGGAGAGGAGAAAAAGTTCATACCGCGGAACTAGTGGAAAAATACCGGGGCAGAGAAAAAACTTGGCCCTCTCGCACCCTTTCAGAGCCGGAGTTATGATTTTCAGAAGCTCGGGCTTCTTCCTTTTGCCTCGGCTTGCTTTCAACTGCAATTTACGTTTGCGTTTCGGGTGGCGATGCTGTTAAGCTTGCATGAATTCTCCGAGAACGGGGAGCATGTAAGCCGACTTCAGTGTGAAAATTCCAGGGGAAGTAAGCGGGGCTAAAGCAACACGATAATTCAGGCTTGAGTACCGTATTCATCATGGGATCTTTTGCTTATGGGGAATATCACTCGCACGACCTAATTATTTTGGCACTCGACATTTCGCATTTAGCCTCAAGTTTTACTATTCGTACCCTGCACCTTTGTCGTCTAAAGTAACTGTCAAAACTAACCAACCAAGCTATACTAGCTTTGTTTTATCTACAATTTGACTGACCATTTTAATATTATGACATTACCCAAACTCTACATATAATCGAACAATTGCTGTTTTAAGCACGTTCTCGTTTAGATTAATTGATAAATAATGGCACACGAAAGTCCGAATGGACGTAACCTCGTTAAAATGTTGTAGCAGGGTATAATAAAATTTATAAACTGTCAATTAATAAAAATCGCAAAAAAACTCATTAACGCGCCGGTTGATGAATTGTAGAATGCGAAGACGTGTTGAGCCTATAAGAAAGAACGAGGAATGGAAGAAAAAAAACGCGACGACGCATCGTTAAAGTTTCAAAGTAACAATCGCGCGGGCATAACGCGAAGGTGGATCCTTTGCGAGACCGGAATAGAGATAGAAATACATAATTCCAGAGAGAGAAAGAGAAAGAAAGTGAGAGGTAGGAGGGGGAGGGGAGGTAGAGACAGAGGGGGAGGGGGAGACGGAGAGAGGGGGGCGTGCATATAGTCGCTCGAGACGGGGCGAGTGGGAAGTGAGGAAAAAAATGACAGAGGCTCGCGCTAACTAATTGACAAATAGATAACTGATAGTGTACGTCTTCTGCACGCCCTTGTGCAGTCGAAATTACGAGAAAAAAGAGAAGGAGAAGAGAAGAGATACTTTAAATGCCGCTGAGGTTCGTAATGGCATAATTCTTGTCGATTTTTATCCTGGAGCTCGTGTTCCACGTTCGCTCTCGGACCTCCCCTGCACTGCCGGGCGAAGACCATACGTAGTGGCCAGCTCCGGTTCGCTCCATTCCAGATTGAAGCAGCGGCTACGAGAAGAGCTACCGGGGTCTGAGATTTCTCTGTAAGCCCGAGGGAGCGCGTCGACAACCGGCGACCGCGCGTCCGGTTGCAATTAGCCGTTGGTATTATTCGCCGGGACCATGACCTGCGACCGCTAAACAGTTAATCAATGCCTTTACGCTCGTAGACGTGCACCAGCACCACGCCCTCCTCGGCATCTTCCGTCCTCGCATCACACTTCCTCCTCGGTCCTGTGTTTAACGAAAGAATCGCGAGGTCGCTGAGAGGAAAGGCTGTCCGAACGCTCGACCAAATGGACTTACGACATAACTGCATCAGATCATACAAACAAAGGACTTACATTTTATTTTTATCTCTATTCACTTTGTCTAAATAATAACCACATGTTCATAAGCATATATAAGCCCGTATCATTATACGAATTCATTTATAGACTTTATATTCGACTTATTCGCTTGGATAACAATTAAGATTTATTTAATACTTCCCAGCCCATTTACATGTAGAGACCTTGACAAGGACGATACTTTCTATATTGATCTAAATATTATTTCAATTCTTTATTATTCACTTGATTCTAATTGATTTTAATCTTAAATGCATTCTAGTTAAACATTTTCTGTACATATTCTCAAAAAATATTTTTACGGCATTGATCTCTAATCGCGCGCAAGATTTAACCAACTGTATAAGCTATTTATAATAATAATTTTCCAACAGTTAGGCATTATCATAAGTTCAAGAATTATCAACTATTTTAAGCAATAATCCTTACAATCTGTTGATTACTTTTTTCGTTTCCTATGTGTATGTATGTGTGTGCATTGAGGGTAGTAGAAGGGCATAAATTCCAAGGTTCACAGAGGCATGTGTATTTTTAATCAGCCCGTCGCCGATGTCGCTCGCGTTAATGCATTCGATTTTTACGAAATGGCATTTAACGCGCTATAAATCCCTGGGCTTTATTACCTTTACGAAACGAAGGTAATACTTTGTCGCAACAACGCTTCCAGCCTATCCCGCACATTTTAAACGATCATCGCGCTATATTTGTCATTCGACTGATTATGTTCGAGACCGAACATCCATTAACTCCGCTAAAGTCCTTTATACCCCAAGTGATATTCACGATCCCCGCTCTATCATTTCAAAGCGGAAAATCTTAACCTGGAGCAAGCGATAATTAAATCTTCAAAAGCTTGATTTCGTGATTGTCGCGCCTCTCTGTCGGTCCTTATCCTCGATTTTGTTTTATCCCTTAGTTTTTTAACGAGCCAAGTAATCGCTACATGCGCGATTAATGTCGAATCCCCGACTCTCTCCCTCCCTCTCTCTCTCCATCCCTCTCTCTCCCTCTTTCTCTCTCTCTCTATCTCTCTGTCTCTCTTTCTCTCCTACACGCTCGTGCGCACAAGAACGAGCCTTTATAAAAGAATTATACCTCCCTTTATATTTATGTACGTGCACACACACATTGTTTTATTTTTATTTTGGCATGGACTTTTATACTTTATTATTTGAACGAACATAAATTTGGAAAAAATAAATTTTATTTGACTTTCACAAGACGATTACAATGAACAGATGAGATTCGTGTTCTTCTGATAGTCTTAAGTAAATACATGTTTGTCTTAAATATAATTCAAATAAAACGTTCTAATAATAAAAATAATCTTAAAAAATCAACGAAAATTCATTCATAGCTTTACTCTATAAATGGCATATTTCTATGAAGATTAATTTATCATTTTCGTGTATTAATAATTAAATTTCTTTTTATCAGCATCATACTGTAGTATGAAACTGTTTAAATAAATGCCATCAATTAAGTTTTGTTTAAAATATGGTAGAACGGCAATAAGTACACAGAAGTCTTATTAATTATTATTTATTATTGATTATTTACTATATCAAAAAATATCTATAAAAAATAATATCTATAAAAAAAAATCATGTATATTATAGTTATTCTTAAACATTATAATTATAAAGTTATGATTTCGTTTCTTTGAATTATAGTATTTACAGAAGTTTTGTAACATTTCTATCGGCTGGCAATGGCTCGTAAATCTGTCCATAATACGTTCACGTAGAAGATGAAAAAAAAAAAAAAAAAAAAAAAAATTGAAAATGCCGAAATGGTGCGCACCCTTTCAAAACAATTCGAAATTCGTGATCGACTGCCAAAACTAACGATTGACCTCTACTTTGAAATAGAGAAAAATATTTTTAATAAAAAAGCCAAGAGGGGCGAGTAATCGAATACCCCGCATTCGCAAAAAGAAGAAAACGCTCGTCAAAAGGTATTCTATTGAGTAAAGGCAAAATAATTTTAAGCCCAAAAATTAGTGTGTTGTCATAATAAAAAAAGTGGGCTCGCTTTCTCGAAAGTGTCGGGCGAGTAAATTACGAGAGCGTCATTTTTTAGATTTTATAATTCTTCGTGAATGCATTGTCTCGCGGAACAATTTAGATACAAAGATCTTCAGCTGATTAATGTTCCATCACTGGCTGCGTCTACGTGCACGCAATCATGAAATTTATCACCTCTCCCCGTGCAACGATAAAAATTATCCGAAGGGCGATGTTTTAACAAAAGTTTCGAGTGTATTGACCATAAATAAAAGGGCCAACTCTCAGGCCAAAGTTTAGCAAAGCCGCGAGTCATATGTAAATTTTCGTAAGGAAAAATTAGTAGAACAAACGAATTTCTTCATAATTCCCATTAAATTCATAATATTTGGATTTGATTGGACTCCATCCCCTGCAGACTTTACCAGTATCTCCGTAGGAAAGTCTCCGTCTGACCCTCTCCGACGCGCGTACTCAATCACCGGCTCCGGTTCACGTGCACATGTACGAACAAAGTATCCACGAATGCATCCTGTTGTACTCGCAAAATCCTATCTCGATGTCCAAGTGCGTGTAATAAAGCAATAATACAGGACGAAGTACATGATACAACGTATCCAATAACAATACCGGTCCGTTACGAAATGCGTCGATATAGGAACAATGGGAAAGCGATAGGGATCTGAGTTGTCTTTGGGAAATTAAAAGTGATGAGAAAAATAAATAATGTCGAGGAAAAAAAAAAAAAAAAAAAAGGATGAGGCGGGAATTAAAAAGAGAGACGAAGAAAGGATGAGAGGCGGAGAGAGAATAAAAACATACATACCGTAGACGCGAGCTCGGAAACGCTTAATACTTAAGAAATTGTTGGGGCGAAGAAGATACGCCAAAGACTATAATCTTTATTTTCTTTTCATTTGGATAATCGGCAAATATAAAACGTCCCTAATGTATTTTACTTAATAAGCTTGATTGAAATCTATAAATATATAAAATTAATTATCGAGTTCATTCATCGGATCAGTTAATTAAGCAGATGCCTCTGGCGGCTTTTGTTTTTTCGCTTATTTATTTATTTATTCTTATATTACAGAATAATTTGTATATTATGGAAATAATAAAGAAGTAGCCGGGAAACGAAACGTACTTCAGCTGAAAGGAACAAGGAATATAGTCGATAAACGTTCCTTGGAAATGTAACGAATAAAGGAATTAGCCTTGGGTAATGTTATTAACGAATTAATGTATAAAATAATGTATTTGGAATCGTTTAGATTAAAAAAACTGTGAAAATAAATGTAGAAGAAAGTTTCGGGACCTCGGCCTTCCCATTGAAGCTCACAGTTCAAAAACAACAAAGCGAGCCGGAACGAAAGAAGGAGAGAGGCGCGCGTGTCTCTATGTACACCGAGGCGCGTGCAACTCCTCGTCGCCCCTTCGTCACTCCCGCATATCACCGATAGGTAAACGCTTTCCCAGAGTTATCGCTTACAACTTCGCCCCAATTCATCTTGCCTGCTCTTTGCC
Source organism: Ceratosolen fusciceps (assembly GCA_018883505.1). Classification (NCBI taxonomy): domain Eukaryota; kingdom Metazoa; phylum Arthropoda; class Insecta; order Hymenoptera; family Agaonidae; genus Ceratosolen; species Ceratosolen fusciceps. The sequence goes on along the minus strand of RCIC01000012.1, from coordinate 5,338,804 downwards.
CCCCCCCCCATACTATTGCTGCTGCTGCCATTTCTCCTCTACTATCTCTTTCTTTCTCTCTCTATCTCTCTCTCTCACTCTCTCTCTTGCACGCGCAGGCACGCAATCCAAGCACAGAAGTAGAGACGCTACGCGGGCGCTATCCCAACTCTTCTGTTCCCGACCTTCCCGCGGCCGTTCTGTCCCCGCTAACCTCCGCCCGATTCCGCCGTTCCGCCAAACCCCCACGTCACGACCTCATAATCGGCATCGATTCGTCAGCGGCTCTTCTTTTTTATCCATTTAAAAGCTCTACGAACGCTTCGTACCTCGATAATTGCATTCCCTATTCAATCGATGTGCTCGCTATTTGCGCTTTTTCTTCTGTCAATTTTCTGATTAATTTACGGCGCTAGGAGATAGCGCTTAACGAGATTCAAAGTGAGCATTACTTTTTCGACTTCCATAAATATTGTCTCAACTTTTACATTAATTGCTTTTTCAGTTAATGCTCATTTCAAAAATACGAGCTCATTTTCAAGAGCACCTGCATAATAATCATTGGAATTATAGTTCTGAAATTTATTCGAAAACTCTTTGCACTAAAAGCTGCCTGATATCGCTGCATGATAACTTTTTATTGGCTTTAATAAATCAGATTTATTAATTCAATAAAATAGCGTACCTGTTGGCAGATATATCCCCCACTCCCACTCCCACCCCCACTCATACACACACACACACACTCTCTCTCTCTCTCTCTCTCTCTCTCTCTCTCGTTTTCATATTTTATATTGTTAAGCTGCTATGTTATCGTGCACCAATAAATATTACCTAGGCGATTTAACCAACAAAATTTTTTCTTTATAACGCACGACATCTATTACATATAAATGAGGAAAAATTATGTAAATATTCGTTTTGGATCGTCCATAAAGGTCGTGAGTAGTCCCCTTTCAATATCTTATGCTTTTACTTATGCAATCATTTACATTACAGACCATTTGTTTGGGTACACGAATTACTTCTGACTCTACTTGAAAATGATATTTATTTAAGAATTGAGATGCCGTGGGAGTGTAGAAATTAAAAAAAAAGGAAAACAATAAAAAATAAAAAATATTGATAGAACGGAACGAAATATATTATTACGTTTCGAAAGATCAGTAAATAGAGATTATTTATGCTAGTCATTGAAATAATTGATGGCAGGCATGAATTTTTGTTGTGCCTTGTATCTAATGACTAAACAATATTGCTGGACATAGTCAGGGCAGGAAATTATAAACAAAATTTCGGCTCAAGGAAGACACGTAAAAATTTTTATGATCCTCCTTCGGCTGAAATAATCACCTACTGCCGTTGCAACGGTCAAAAGTCACAAGTATTTAAAAACTTTGGACGAGAGAGTGAGAGACGGGCGATCCCTTTCCAAATGCTGCCGCATAATGTTACTAGAACATTTATACAATTACCGAGGGACTGTATAATTAATAGGCTAATTCAGTCGTTAACTCCCTCGCATATTTGGTTCCACATGCCGTGAGCGCATTCGCGACTTAACGCACCCACACCCAGCCGCGTATATCTCCACATTAATGCAACAGTACCGCGACGCGTAGTTGGGCGTTAAATTATTGTCGCTCCAGCTACTGATTATTTCATTGCGTAATATTCCGGGGATCCCCCGGCTATTTATGACCGTTCGATACTCTCGCTGATTATTATTGTAACGGCCACTCATTGTTCGATCGATACAACGGGCTTCGAAGGAGCGCGAGAGCTCGATGCCAGTCTAGATCTACATGCTTCGGGGTAATAAGGAGTTCGGGAGCGCTGAAGAAGAACTTTCTGAAGACGGTTGAACGAAATAATTGGAATGCATTCGATTGGCGGGTCGGAAAGGGACAGGGTTATCGGGCCCTCGAAGCCAATGGGCAAAAAATCGAAACCCATTTAATTTTCCGTATAATGGAGGGAGGGTCGCAGCTGAGGGCGATTGCCGAGCGCGGAGGAAGCGAGGGCCGAGCAAATAAGCCGGGGAAGAGGGGAGCTATGTAAGCTGGGCACCCCCGGGCCAATAATATTTTCGCGCAGTTCAACGGAGCGCGCATTTCGGCGATTAATCGGCCAGGGCGAGCGAACCGCCGATTTGTTGACTCTGGATTCTCGATGGAATTCTCGCCGTGGGCCGCGGGGCCACGCGCATCGTGCTCATATTGCAGTTGCAGTTAATTTGCTCACTCCAAGTGCGTTTGATTCCTCTAATTAATTGACTGGCGGGGTCGGGGTGCAGGTCGCCGATACACCCTACGGGTGGCGATAATCAAGTGCCCAGCCGAACGGGGAGCTCTGTCGACACTGTGTTGGAATTGGTCCGTATGCCCAGGGTATGCCCGGGGTGGTGGCCCTCGCTCTGTACCTCTCTTCTCTTCCCCGTTCTTCGCCCTCACTTCCTATCCCTTCGTCACCCTTCGCCGCCCTTCCCGAGTTCGTCGCACTTTTTCTACTGGTCACGTATTCTTGCGCCCTTCCCCGACCGACTGTACACCTGTCTGCGTGACATTTCATTTGCCCGCTCCTCGTCCTACTGCGAAAATTTAAACTAAAAATTAGACTGACAGGCTCAATCGTGCTGCTGATCCACGCGCGTGCGTACTTATTAACAACATTTTTCATATTATAGATGATCGGGAGAGCGACAATATGCTTTGTGACCTGAATCCCAATTCGAATTCCTTCCGTTCCAAGTTCAAGGGACAGGCATTATTTCAAACCATTTAAAAAGGCTTCCCAATCTAATATCTATGAATACTTTAATACGCGATCATTAACTGATAGCTGAGATAAAGTATTGAATTTACAGATCAGCCGTTTTAGGGAATTCTCACGAGTCATAAGAGATTAATATTCGGCGATATCCTATTATATTTCGCAGCAATGCTTAATACAATATAAATATTTAAAGAGATCTATTACAACAGTTAATGGCTTCCGCTTTTCGAACGGTTTTATTTACAAAGCTTATATTACAATAATCATAATACATTACTGTCGTTATTAGGTTGAATTAATGCCGGTAGGAAATAAATATGTGAAGGATTATGGAGAAACCTTTGGTTTCCATATCAATTACCTCATTTAATTATAATAATTTTTTAATATAATAGTTACCATATAGAGATTTACTAAGATTTAAAAAATAAAAAATATTGGAATTCATAGTTTATGAGCTTATAAAGTATAAAAAATATTGAAATTGTTCGAACTAACTGAGAAGGTTGGGACGAGATTAATAAAAACGCTGCTTCGCGATAACGTTGTCTAAATAGATTGTCATTGGATCGGTTGAAACGTGCGCGCGCGCACACACAATACAAATCATTAATTCGTACGGGATGAAGAAAAAAGGAATGGATTAAATAAACAAAAAGGGAAACGTGCGTAGTAAAAAGATGTAAATATTAGGAAATCCCGTGCTCGTGAGCACAAGCTGCAAGGATTGGAAAGTAACGGCTCCAGTGAAGGCGACTTGCGCAAGGCGAATCGAGCACCGAGTTGTGGTAATGTTGAGCTAATAATAAAGGGAAAGCTGGCTACGATTCGCACAATCTGACATCCCGGCAAAAGCAATCTTGGAGGTCCAAGCTCTAGCCGTTATTTATTAGCGAATAATAATAACAACAACAACAACAGTAATAATAATAATAATAATAATAAGAAAAAGAAGAAGAAGAAGAAGAAGAATAAGAAGTAGGATAAGAAGAGGAGATGACGATAAAGAGGTGAAAAGTTAGGAGCGAGGAGCATAGCCAGAGAGAGGAAAAAACATATCTACTCGTTCATCTATGATGAACTGATGAATAAAGAAGGCAAACTCACCGAGATGTCCGTTTTCGTAATAATCGCCATTGTCCATCCGATGCTTCTTGAGCTGATGCGCGTGGTGGCCGGCCGTGGCGGCCAAATGACTAGCGGCGAGGCTCAGACTGACGGAGGCCCGCTTCGGTGGTCTCCCCGGCCTGGAGCTGCACAGTGGTAGAGAGTTACTGTGGTTAGAGACAACCGTCATCGAGGTAACGATCTACCCCGAGAGTCGCGGCAAACACTTAATACTAGTTTTATGTTTAGAGGTGTCTGAGTGACTTGGGAACATCGAGTCGGTCGCCGATGAATCCAGTCACCGAGGATCAACTCGCGAGCCTAAATCCGCATCCCTTTCCGTCATTGACAGTTTTTCGACTCCACGTATTTGTTTATTTGTAAAACTTGCAAGAACATTAAAGACGTGTATATTTTAGATCCCCCGCTCTCGCAATTATTACTCATTCGCTTATTCATCCAGTGGCAGCACGAATATTATTACTCATTTTCACAAAATATACTTTAACTAATATGTAATTAAGTTTTCAAGATCTCTAGGTAATAATAATAATTATTATTATTTAAATCGGTCAATATTGTCATTCATAGCTCATCGGTTATTCCATGTCCCAACGCTTCTATTATTATCTTGGCATTTCCAAAAACAAGAATTTTTTAATATAATGCACAACTCAACGAATTTGGAAAAATATTTGTACTATTATTATATTCAAAGCATTGTATATAAATACAATCGTTATCCTTTTGAAAGCTGAAAATATTTACTATAAAATTGAAAATGGATTTCTCTGAATTAAAAATTATTCGTTGAATTTGTAATGCCCCTAATATTATACAAATTAATTCTGTCGAATGAAATAGGAGATGAAAAAAAAAAAAAAAAAAAAATTAGTGATCCGAATGGCAGAAATGATAAATTACGTTTAAAAGTTGGGAAAGTCGGTGGAAAGATCATTAAAATGGGAAGAATAATTTTTAAAACTAGCGTGCATTGCTCTGTTAATCGGCTTAGATCGTTCGCACGATCGGTTCATGAAAAAGGGAGTCTCGAATGACTTGTAGAAATTTATGTTTTCAGAAAGAAAAAAACGTTTACGCATCTGCTGTATAACCTATTTATTATTTATTATCTCATCATCTTTCTTACGTTCAAAAGAACAAAATAGAAAACATTTATTTATCCAGTAATATGTAATATCATTTTAGTCGAAGAAAAAAAATAATATGTCATTAGTATTATTTGTATCTCGAAAAAATAAGCCGGTGGACGCTTATTTTATAACATTATATAAAACATTTAACAGTTCTAGTCTAAAATTGCCTAGATTACAGCTTCAAATAATATCAGTTCGGCATTTTATTTAATATAATGCTTAAATTAATTATTAATGTAATAGATATTTGCAGGAAGGTACGCGTACGAGGCACAGATACAATTACGGATAAAGGCATATAAATGTAGCCTGTGTAAATCATAATTTTTACACGTGAAATTGATGCGCTTAAATAGAATACTGAAAGGCTTGAAGGAATTGATATGAAAGTAAAAATGTCGTATCTCAAAGGGGAAAATAGTTAATGGGAACCATGAGAAGCTCATGGAAATTTCCATTGGCTCGACTATTAAAAATGATAAAAATTTGGCGAATGTATAGAGAAGAATGTGGATAATGGTAGGAACGGCTTAGGAAAGCCATAATGCAGCCGAAGGCGATAACAAAAGAAAGAGAAGAAACGTAATAAGGAGCGATGCACATATATGATTAATAACGAGTATAAAGGAATTAGCGGCTCTTAAGAAGAGCCGAGGAGGCCGCGATATCTCGCGGGGGCTTATCCTCGTCGAGTAGTCCGCGGACTTGGAATAAGTGCGAGCGAGCGTGCGTGCGTGCGTGCGCGCGCCTGTGAATGCAAGCGAGCGCACTTACGCTCGAGGAGATAGATATATATAGATAGATAGATAGATAGATAGATAGATAGAGAGTGAGGGAGAGAGAGAGGAAGAGATAGAGAGAGAGAGAGAGAGAGAGAGAGAGCGTGGATGGTAGGGGGTGGGGGGAAACGGTACGGCAGTCGATATGGGGAGGGGCAAGAGAAGAAAGGGAAGAAGCGTCCGAGGCAGAGAAGAAAGGCTCTTCGGGAGGATTCCTTCATTATTCATGGCGCTATGTGCGCCGCGCGTCAAAAACCTGAGGAAGCTCCTGCGGCCGGTCTGGGCCCATTATTACACAACAAAGGAATGTGGGACCCCGGCGCGCATTCGAAAATCATCGACCCCTGCACGCGCGCCTATGCATGCGCCGGACTCTCGGCTATTATCACTCGGAGCCAAGCAGCGGAGGCCGAATTTGTAGCCGATTTGCTGGAATCGCCGCCCGGAGCTTTTATTTTCGATCCCCGCCACCGCACTTTGCTATTCGACGATTCAGCGCGAATGCGCAGACGTAGAGGCAGTCGGCACCGCCTAGTCAAATACTATTTTCTCCATTTTACCGAACTATCGAATCCTTCACGAATAAAGACTCGCAGACCAAAGATCGACGCCGGACCTTCTGTATGATTCTCAAGAATTGCTTCGCTCACACTATCCCCCCCTCCCCGTCGCCAGCCTATCGTGGCTGCAGCTCGTTTAAAATTCAATTCCGTTCAATTTCACGAGAGAGTTTCAAAATAATGATAAACCAGTGCAGAATTATTCTCCCACAAATGATTCTCTAATCCCCCGATTTTCTCTAGAGATTTGAAAATGTAATTTTTCATCCTGCCTCGGCAAGCTTCCGTGGCTCCATTCTCCTGGATTTGGTGTACTCTACTTCTTCCACTCCTCTCTTTGAGCTTCCATAACGCAATCCGTCTTTTTCCCTTCAATACTTTTAAGTTCGTACCAATATGACTGCCCGTTCGAAATTCATTTGTTTTCTTCATTTTTTAAAAAATAAAAATTAAGAATTGTCTCTAATTCTGTCCTTTTCTTTCTTTAATTTTGTTCATTTAATGGTTCTCGCCAGTTATAAAGTTCAAATTTCCTTGTAAATTATAGAGGAATTATGTAAGAAATCTTAGTCTATAAAAGATAAACATGGAAACGTAAAATAATCGAGAATAAGTAAGAACTATTTACGAGAATGTTTACTAGGAAACGGATGTGGCTCGTTCTTTGTTAAACAACAAGGCCGTGTATTCGCAATAATTCAATAAAGAGCGTTTACGTAAAGAGGGGAATTTGTCATCGAGGGGTCTAAATCGCAGCAGGTAAGAGAAGCGAATTCAAATAGCAGAGGGATGAATGGCTAAGAATGAAGGTATAACGTAATGCAGAATATAACGTTGGCTGGTGCTGGCGTTTCGACGATCAGGACGAGAAAAGGACCGATCCGGCAGAGGTCTGCCGATCTCTTAAGCCTCTTAGTTTTGGGTTTCAGCGAAAAACAACGAGCGGTTACCGAGTGGTTAGCGCGTGCGCATAATACGCACTTGTTTGCCTTCGATATTTATTGCGCTCCGGCTTTTTTCAGTGTCTCGGCGCCGCGACCAATCGGGCGCTCCGTACCAAGACAAACGAGTGATTCGCCATGGAATGATAATCAGACAATGCTGTTATTTATTGATCGTAAATCCGTAAGGAAAGATTATTATAACGATGTGCTCTTCCCTTCCTTTTGTTTGTTTTGGAAAATACTTTATATGCCAGCTGTGTGTCGAGTAATTTTTTAAATTGCGAGTAATTGGATATGCACGATATGAAAAATACATTATTAAATTGGAGGCTATTAAATTTGCATTACTCTCAATTATTGAATATATCGACGCCGGATTTCACTTCTTCATTTACTCCAACACACAGAGATCTTTAAAACATTTTTATTGATTTATCAATTCCTTCTTATTATTTCAAACGGATATTTCTCATGTTTTTATGCATGCCTGTCTCGCAAGGGCGTATATAAGTCCCCGAGTACTTAAAAGCATTAATTTCCGAATCAAGGTGAATATCCAAGAGCATTTGCACCTCCATTCTGTACAATTCTTCGAAAGTTTTAATTCAGATTAAAGTGTCGGGCAACGACAAAAACTTCCGAAAGAGTTATTGCGAAATGCAAAAGCGAACGGAACAAACAACTCAATAAGCGTTTACGAATCGAAGGGCATTTGGGCATCGGCTCGAACTACGCGCGTAATACGATTGAAGAACCTTAAGCGTCTTGGCGTCAGTCAGATCGATCGCAAACCTATAAAACGTATAAAACGTATTGAATCGAATTTCGTGTGGAAGGTTTTAAAGGTGAAACCTATCGTTACACGATACTGCTCAATCAATTTTTGACGAGCAATGCTACTCTTCTGCGTCTAGGTAAACTCAAACTCAAACTCAAGCTCGAAGTCAAACATCCACGGGAATGACAATCATCTAGCAAGACTGGCGGAGCTCTTTATTGAAACTTATTGGTATGCGGGAATCATACCTATCGATGCCAAATAACCTTTATTCCTGGGCATCCCAACAAACCCTATCGAGCACGTGCATACGAATTATCTGCTCTGTTGTTTTTACCTCGGATTTAATGCTCCTCTTAAGCCCCACCAATCGGAACGTCTATGATCATCAAAGGTCCCTACATATTACATGCAAATTAGCAAATTACAAGGCACACAAGACATTTTGTGAAGGCCGAGCTCTTCATACCTAAGACTGTAATACTTAACAACTGTAATGTAACACTTATAACGATCAATATGTATAAATACAATCATAGTTTCTAATTCGAATGAGCAAAATCGAAACCTCAAAGGTAATTGGCCTGAGGTTGCGGATGCGTTTACTTGAATAAATTTTACTGATTTTACGTGCGCACGGTAGGAAAGTTGAAGAGCGACTTGATAATGTGCGTCCTTTATCTATGTAATTATCATATTTGATCTACACACAAGAATCGAGTTCGTCAGATTTTTAAAAATGCCATCATTTTATTGGGTGAGCATTAAATAAGAGCGCACGTGAATGCAAGACTTGGTGCTTAATTTTGGGAAAAGAAGCATGATATCTCGATCATCAAGGCTTTCGAAGAAAGTAGGCGGGTTGCGGAATCGTAGAATCGAATATTATAAAATTCTGCAATTATATTTATAATTGCAGAATGCGATCGTATTAATAGACTTAGGACTCAAATAACACGCAATAAACGCATTGCGATAAAATTCGTAAACGATAAATCGAAATTACGTATCAAAAGCCACGAACACCAAAATACTAAGGAGCGTCATGACTCTTGATATCCTCGTGAGCCAGCCACTAGCACTGATCTAAGCCACTAGTGAAATCTAAGTAAAATCATAGCCCGCGAGAGGAACATCAGCAACAAGCTCCGATAATTAATTAAGCTAAAAATATTTATTTATAAATTGTAGAAAGGATGGCTTGATTCATTATTCCCTAGCTCTCTCTCTCTCTCTCTCTCTCTCTCTCTCTATCGTAATCTTGTAAATGCTCGTCAACCCGTTCACCCGTTATCAAGCTAGACTCTTCTGGCTTCTCGTAAAATCGCAATAAGCTGTAATTCGTAGATAATAGCGTATGCGCGTACACATAATATTAGAAAAATAATAATAAATAATCCATTATTTGTAGGTGGTAAGATATTGAAGACCAGAAGTTAAAGGCTGCGTTTGAGTGGGAAAGACCGGAAGCCGGGATGATATTAATTTGCCAGAGTAATTAATTTTTTGAAGAGTAGGTAGGATCCATCCGACAGGCGGTAGTACCTGTTTATTACATTATGAGAATGACTTCAGAATGGACTTGAGGAGTAAGGGACGTGCATATACATTCATACATTCAGATAAGTATTATTAGCCACTAAGGATCGCCCCTCTTTTAATAAGGAAGTCACGGTCGCGGTGCGCTGCGCCTCCATTTCCATATTAACGAGTCTTTTTCACAAATACGCGAAAGCCATTGCGTTCCGAATGATAGGGAATAACGAGGGAGGAGAGCGATTGGTATGCGCGCACACGCACACCCGCTTACCTGCTCACTCCCCTTGGCCGCAACCCTCCTCCGGTACCGCGCGCGATATAATCCGGATGCGCGAGGGGCCGAAGCGGGGGTAATCGAAACTATAGACAGATATCGAAGCGCTCGAGTTGATTATACTATTGCAGCGTTGTTGCTCCTGCTGGCCTGCAGGCACCACGCGAACGGTCACGTACAGGATATACCGGAGTGCAAGGCCTACGGGAGTTACTTTTCCGCGGAAGCACTTTACCGTAATTAAGACAATTAAGCCATTCGCTATAAATCACATCGACTCCGCTTATCTACTGGAGATTATATCGCGATTGAGGATCCTTCTCCGCTCTTCTACTCCTTCTGCACTTTTCCGTTCATCATCCCTCCCCCCTATTTTGTACGATCCTAATCTCTCCTTCCCTCCCTCCACCTCCTTGATCTGCTTTTTATACCTAAATTATTTTTCTTCCTTAGAAATTGATAAAGCTACGCAAACCAAGTCTACAATTACCTAGATTTTATGTGTAATAAAAAACATACTCCATAGCCTTTGTTTCATCTCCAGCCCTTGTCACTTTATTTCCGACGATTATTTACTTTAATTTTATTTCTTTAATTTAGTTTAAATTCGCTACTTATTAAAAGTATCATTTAAATTTATATTTAAATAAAAATGAAGGGACTCTCTCTCTCTCTCTCTCTCTCTCTTCATATTTACTTTAGACGAATTTCTATGCTTCATTAAGGGGTAGGAAGCTGAAGACTCTATCCCCTTCCACCTATCTCTATAGATCTCTTTGAATTAATTTTTTCCTCATCCTGTGTAGATGTTAATAAGCGTTCCGCACTGACACGGACGCTTTCATTTAAGCATAAAGATCTGCAAATGCGGTACGAGAACGGGACTTAACACTGCCCAAAAGTCTACCTACGCGTTACGCATCAATATTCTTGGCCAATATGGAAAGAAATTATAAAAATCGAGTCACTCGGGCGATCTCCTCCCCTCATGACCGACACGTTTAATTTTCGTTTGAGCCATCCAAGAACTCGGCCGACTAACTCGGCTGACTAACTCGGGATATTCGAGGCAAAAAATCTTGTCATCGAGCACATTTCCTTTTACTTCACTAGACCAAGACGATTTTAATCGCACCGTTACGCAAACTGGTTTTTTCCCAGTTGCGGGTCAAATGTCTTCTTGATAATTTATTAAATCACATATTCATTTATTAGGCTTTCGAGTCTGTTGACTGATGTTGCCGTGTTTACGCACACTCACGTGAGTACGAATATGACGAGTGGAGTAAAATGCAAAAGGCAAAAAATTCGTTAAACCACTAAGTTTTAATTTTGCCAGAAATCATTTTTACTTCCCAGTAATATTTGATAATATTGTTTAAGCGAATCGATATATCTGAAAATCGCGGTAGTCGAGCGAGGTCGAACAATGTTTCATTTAATGTGTAAAAGTATTCTAGATATATCGTACACGCTGAAATATAAATATCGAGTCACCGAAAAATATTGCCAGACTCGCAAACAGCCCTGCTGCTTTGTACTCTTTGTTTACTTTTATTTTATCCTTATAGTCATTTTATTTTTTACCTTTCTCGTTGTTTCTTGTTTATTTATTTTATTTTTTTTTTGCTTTAAAAAAAAGTATGGACAAATACGAGTAGTACGGCGGGTAGCAAAGAAAAAAGTTACGAGCCTCTTGGCGTCGTTGGTAGAGCTTTGAAGATGCAAATTTTCATTGATTGGGCATAAAAAAAAGGAGGCGTCGGGTGGACGGGCCACTACTGTATGGACTTTAAGTGCAGGAACTCTCGTGGCCACCATTTTTCTCATTTTTCCTCATTTCCTTGGGCTCGTAGCCTTTATAGCCCACCTCCTCCTTACTTTTTCGTACTTTAGCTCAGCTCGGTCGTGCCAGGTCTCGTCAAAATAGAAAATAATCGAATGGTACAGGAGGGCATTTGACGCGAGGGGTCGTGGGCGATGGTCGGAGATGATGTTTGTGCGAGAGGGAGGAGGAGGTGGTGGGGCTACGCCGCGAGGACTCATAAATTGTCAATTTCGAAGTCAATTTGCCCGGGCTTACCAATCGGCTGCCGGTTAATTTCAAGGTGAATTGTGTCCAATATGGGTGTATTATTAATGGCCCGGGCGCCGAGGGTGAGTCCGCGCAGAAAGGGATAGGGCTGCAGCGGCACTTGAACTGCGTCGAGGGGCTGCAGCAACCCCGTTTTCGCGCATTGCCCAAATCTATCGCTCGGGTTGCGCGTGTGCGCCTCTGCGCGGCATATGCACACGTGATTACGTTACTTTCCTCCGTCTCTATCTGTCCGGCTCTCCTTCACCCATCCATGTGAACCCCTCCACCGCCCCCCCATTCCCACACTACCCGCCCAGGGATATCTTCCGCTCGTTCTCTAATGCACTCGAAAACGTCATTTGGCGCTCGGCGATAAGCAATTCAGCACCGCTAGCTGCCGAATCCGCCCTCTTGTTATTTCGCTACTACGATACTGCATCGCTAAAGATCCAACTGCTTCTCCGTCATTCATAGCTTTCATAGCTTTTGTAGCTTTCGTAGCTTTCGTAGCTTTCGTGGCTTTCGTAGCTTTCGTAGCTTCCGTAGCTTCCGTAGCTTCCGTAGCTGCCGTAGCTTTCGTAGCTTTCGTAGCCATCTACCGCCTATAGACAGCTGTATTAACGACTTACCGATTGATACGGATTTCATTGTTGCGGCGCAGGGGTTGGTGGGTGGGGGTGGGGGGGGGGGATCATGGGCTGCGAATTTCATTCTCCGAAGCCGTTATTAATTCCGTTATTGCAAACTCGACTAGCCCTTCTCGATAGATATACCTATTGCCTACCAATACCATAAGAATTAATATATTCTCGCAATAGTCAAAGATCTTTCCACTCATTAAATTCTTTCATTGAATTAATTATCTTCCTCGGAAGCTCTTACGAATTCACAGAAATGCCTGCACCAGGGATAAACAAGGTTTCAGACGATAAACAACATATCGATTTGTAAATATATCGTTGTTATTTTATCACGAGTGAATGGATGAGTTTGAAGGTCGTGTAGCTTGGTTGTCTCGGTTTAAATCGATAAATCTTTAAGGCTCGGCTTGGCTCGATTCGGTGTAAACGATCCTCGATACAACGATAAGAAACACATATGCATTTAGAGGGCAAGGTATTGCACGTATAGAACAATACAGGATATGTAATGGGCGTTAATAACTGAAACGGATGGAGGGAGGAGGACTTCCGGATGATTCAGAGAATCGAACGGAAGGACAATAATAGAAAGCTCCCGTCATCGAGCCTCTGTATCCTTGAATCGGCGCAAGTTGTTGGATGACGACCGGGGCCAGGGGATCCTCCGACCCTAGGCAATTATTTCCTTTGGCGAATGCGTGCGTCGCTTAAACGTTCTCGGTTCTTTCTGCCTCTCTCCTTATTTATTTGTCCGTGAGCCAGAGTCGGAGTTACTCAGTTTCTCGAGTTCTGCCGAGTCAGGTTCCTCGATCGTTACAGCTGCCAAAGTGATGCGCGGCTTTTCGCAGGACTGCCACCGCACGCTTCATCGACCGCCTCGCCCTTTTTCATTCGAGTCCGCTCGCTCACCAAGTCTCGTCATCGGCTTCGTCGGCGTGCGCACATGTACGACGCCATGACTATTAACCCCCTCGAGGCAATTGCACATTCCTCAGGGAATGTGGAGCACTTATTGATCTGAGCCGAATGAAGGGAGCGCATGTTTATTATATTACCGCGAGCGAATGCGATACGCCACTCGGCTCGAAAATGTCCCGAGCCTCGCTAGCCGAACCTGAGGACGACCGCGGGCAAGCTTAAACGAGCGAGACTCAGTCGAGACCAGCCGATTCGCGCATGGCTCCTCCCCTTACCTCCGACCCCCAATATTTTACCTTCGATTACCTTCTACATTTGTCATTTACATTTTCATTTCCATTTCCATTTCAATTTTTCGCACCTTCCTGTGCGAGACCAGCGAAGATCCCGAGATTTTTTTATACCCACCCTCAGACGCGTTACCTAGCGTTTCATTTCTCAGTTTAATTAATTTTGTCACCGACGTTAGAATGCGTCTCTGAGCGATGCTGATGCCCCGGTATTCTTTCTTACCTGGTGCCCAATCAACGTCGAAGCTTAAGAAATACATTAGTCGTCAATGCCAAGAGAATTAAACGACTGCTTGTCACTGCTTATGTTCCTATTCTATCTTCTAAAGGACCTTTTATCTTTTCATCTCTTACTTCAAATTCAATCAGAGCTGCAGAAACTCGATTCCCATGTAACCTGACCGCCACAATATCTAAAAAAAACTATTAGATTTCTAGGTCTGTTTTAGAATCAACTTTCGACTCTCAATCTGCCTCTTCACCACCCTATCTACCTCCACTTCTTCCCTTTCTTTGCGTTCCCCCATCGTAAAGCTTCGTCGCTTGCTATTCCCGTCATAACAACGACTTCAATTTTCGTCAAAAGTCTCTCGTCGTTATCATCTCAATTCTATCTCACTCTTCTCCCATTTTAACTTATAAAACTCGACCGAGTCCTTCGAAAAGTAACAATGAAAAGCAAGATTTTCAACTTCGATTTCCCGCCTTATAAATTTGATTACGCCGGAACTGCCATACTTTTTTTTACCCCCACTCACGACCGTACACCCACCTATTTACTTACTCTCTCTCTCTCTCTCACGCACACACACACACACCCTCTCACACACACACACACACACTCTCTCTCTCTCACTCTCTCTCTCGCCAGATCACGACTTATTTTCCAAATTATAAATTTTTACGGCGCGCATCCTTCTACCTTTAGTCTAACTCCTCTGCCCCTACTAAAAATAAGGACTTCTGACCTCCCTCCCCTCCTGTCCTTGCCCCTGCCTATTCAGCTGTTGATTTGTACTAGGAGCTACGCATCAGTCAGATTAGATTTGTCCGATTTCACGCGTCGAGCGGAAATAACCAGAGTTGCTGAAGCGGATCCTGAGCCCCTTTTGATTTTCCCGCGTTTACGCAACCTAAGTCATTTCGATTGTGCCAAACTGCCATTTTCGTCGGACTTGGATTTTTTTATTTTATTGGCAAACGTGCGTCTGATATATCACGTATGTCCTTGAAATTGAAGTTATTGTTCGCTGCGTTTATGGGGTATGGCCTATGCCTTTTATATCCTATTCTCTATAGTTTTACTCAACGTAGGAACTTGTAGTTTTATGTCGATTTCATGCTCTTTGAACTAAGACTTCTATGAATTTATGGAATTTAATCATTTTTCCCTACATTTCACGATATTTCCCTTTTTAATTTTTTTTTCTCTTTTTATTTTCATCGATTGTATAAAAATTTTCGTAATATCATAAATCAATAAATAGACTTTTATCACTAAATTAAAATGAATTTAATATTAACGTTTAGCCCAGTGATTTAGAGGAAGTTTATTCAGTAATTCATGATAAATGAAACTAATAGTACAGAATAAAGTAAATGATTTTGAATGTAATGTTGGACTTATATTAATGAAAAACTGTTACGCAATAATAAAATTGAGATTCTCTTAAGGGGTTGAGTCTAAAAATCAAAAGGAATTAGTGAAAAGATGTGCTCGGCTAATGTCATCTTTGGTTCATTCATCTTCCGAAAATCAAACGTAAAGCGTTTATAAGACTACTTGAGCTCGCGATCAAGTAAGCCTCCCTGCTTTCTCCCGTGTGACTTAAAGAAATAAAGAAAAAAAAAATCTCACCCTCCATGAAAGGTTGCGGAGATAAGTGTACAGAAAATAGGAAGAAAGTGCAACGAGCGTGAAAGATGCGATTTCATCGCTTTCGCTTCCGCGAATCCTTCATTCTTCTACTGCTGCTGGCAACTACAAAAAAGGAAAGACACAGAGAGATGGAAGAAAAAAAAAGCGGCTGCTCCCCCTTTTACCCAAGTAGCGTACAAGGAAGGAATATTTTCTAATAAGCAGAATGTAAAGCCGTAGGAGAGGGGCGAATGGCGATAGGAAGGGGGCGGGGGATCGGCTGAGGGGTCATGCACAAAAGAAATCTCTCCCGCTCGTGTGCTCCGTCTCTCTCACCGCGAGATCGAAGTAAGATGCGAAAAGGGGGCGCGGAGAAAAGAGAGCGGGAGAAAACGAGGGACTTAACTTAGTAATATTGGATTAAAACTTATGCCTCTCCTCAGTCGTGCAATATGTTATTTTTATTGCTTGTGGCTTTGCATAA
Organism: Ceratosolen fusciceps; assembly: GCA_018883505.1. NCBI lineage: Eukaryota > Metazoa > Arthropoda > Insecta > Hymenoptera > Agaonidae > Ceratosolen > Ceratosolen fusciceps. The sequence goes on along the minus strand of RCIC01000012.1, from coordinate 5,322,644 downwards.
TATTCCGTTGGGGTGGCGTTCCTTGGCTAATTTTAATTTTTACGCTTCCTACTCTTACTCTTCTGTAAACATTTTTTCTCAGCCCACGAGAGGAAAGACCTAAAGAGCCGAGAGCAAGAGAATAAATGAGCTAGGCGCATTCTTCATTTATTTATACCGTGTCATCGCAACAGCAACTTTCTGATTTGTTCTCGAATTAAAGTCCCCACGCGCGTTCGCGAGCGGCTAATGCGTATACATTTTGTAACGCCTTGCCGAATTAATATTTTAGCACTGAAACTTACACGCCTCATTATTCTACACTACACTCATACAGTTTATTACAAGGTATCAACGTGCTAGTGCATCACCGAAACAACATATGTAAGAATCGCTCAATGGATTATAATGGCCATGTCTCCATTCAATCTATTAGTATTCATTGGATGTGCGAGGCATGCTATGAACGAATAAATCTTAAAGATAATTTCAGAAAAAAAAGACGAGCAAATTGCTAAAGGCTATTCATCATTGAGGTGATAAGAATTTCTTGATAACACGTGAAAATAAATTTTAATGTAAAGCAATATTTGTGGCGGCCCTAACGCAGCCAACAAAATCGCATACACACACACACACACACACATATATATATATATATATATATATATATATATACACGCGCGCGCGTATACGTATATTCTTTTTCTAATTTTCACGCAGCCCCTTCGATTAGTATCTCTGAGGGAAAAAAAGACATTTCAATCATTCGCTGGGATAAATGTAAGAAAGTGCAAGTAAGCACGCGATATGAGGCTCGGGCGTAGGAGCAGCGATCGCTGAAATGAAAGAAAAATAAAAAACGCATGCGGCATAAGAGTAATCGGAAATATTTCAAATAAACGGCTCTATTCCAGACGATGGATTAGCTGAAATTAGTTGCGAGCTAAGCTCCACATCGGCAATCCGAAAGGGAGAAAATATATTCTTAGCAGTTTATATCATCGCCGTAAAGAAGAGAATATGAGGAAGTTTGCGTGCGTAGGGGCGCGGAAATAAGTCCGGAAATAAACCTTTCCTAGTCCGTCCTATATGCCTCCTCCCATATTATATATTTGACGTTAATAAATAATGGCTTACCCTTGGATCGAACATCATTCGATAATTACGGCTCGCATGATGAGAATTCAGTGGCAATAAAAAGGAGCTCGAGAATAAATAAGGCAGAACGAATGGCCAAGAAACGAGGAAAAACAAAACGCAGCCTCAAAATGAACAATGGAAGTGTAAAAAATGGCCTAATTATTTACACTTCTTGTAATGTGCGCGGTAGTGATTTAAAATGTAATTATATTTTCATGAATAATGCTGCATGAAGTTGCTCTTTTAAATGGTCCGTTGAGTAATATAAGTAGGAATGTAGAAGCACAATATCTGACCTCCTTGGGAAAACTTGCCAATAAGTGAGATAGATAGATAGATAGATAGATAGATAGAGGGGAGATAGAGAGATAGAGAGACAGAGAGAGAGAGAGAGAGAGAGAAATGTTTTAACATAATGTTTGTAATAAAAATTATGGCAAGTTTGTGAATCATTGCTCTCGGTCGGGGCAGTTAAAATTCTTTATAAAAAGATATTATTATAAATGATATATCATTTTAAAGGATCGATGAGGAAGGTAAAGCAAAAGTCTCGATTATACAGATTAGAGATTTCGATGTATGGGAATCGGACGATTTGATTTAAATAAGCGGTTAGATGTTCTGGAAGATTCAGGTAAATCCGAAGGAGAAGCTAATGGAGCAGCAGCTGCTTATCGCAAGGAGCACCTCGAATTATAAATTTCGCGCTGCTCGCACTGGCTGTCGCTACTTGCCGATAAGAGATCGCGGTTCCCTTCCGCCGAGGCGGCGATCCACCAATTAATCCAATTGGATAGGCCTCCGTTCCCCGGAAATGGCTTTAGTCTGGGTTTGACTGCTAATTAAGTGTGGAGGGATCGTTGATCGCTGCGTGGTCTCTCTGATTGTTAGTCTCGAGCCCTCGCTCCTTTACTTTATTATGAAAATTCCTTCTGACCATGGGTGCGAGTGAATTCGTTCACCAATGAATGCGAGATGCAATTCGTCGAATCCCATTCCCTGGATCTGACGATAAAAACAGGAGATCCGCTTATTTCATCACTTTAAATAATGTTTAACAATGAAGGATTCAGCCGACTCTATGAGCTCCCTGGCTCATATTTACGCATTTCTATTGATCGCGGTGTCGGCTTCTTTCTTAACTCTAAGCATATTACAAATGAGATTCATCTAATGCGAATGGATCTCCGTTCGGGAGTAACGGAGGAATCCAGAAATCCCAACCTAACAGAAAACTATGAAACGGTTGGAAAAGTAATTTTTTTCTTTTCTGTATTCGATCGCACGTGGCCGCGATTTAAAAAAAAAAAATCCATGCCCCCTAATTATAGCCACCCCTATGAGTAATTTGAAAAAAAATACTTTGTCTCTATATGAGTCATCTATATTTCGTTATTCTGTCCTATCGGGCCGAGGAATCTTTATATGACGCTTGTGAGAGTGCACGAGTTGCGCGTACCGCGATAATCCAGAGACACGGACTGGCTCATACCCGAGCGAGGTTTTTATCGTTTCCTGGTGAAAGGAAGAGAGACAGGACCGCCTGGCTCACCTACAGCCGCCTTCTCTTAATTAACAGGTGCCCCCGCATTTGTGCATTTTATCATTTCGAGAATCTTTAATGTTTATTTTGAGCTCTGAAACTGTAAAATACGACGGCTGCATGCACTTTCCTCAAGCCGACTTCGCGATATTTCAAACAATGACTTCTTTCCCTCCAATTCCATTCCGCTCTACCTTGCCAGCAATACAATTAATAATTCTTCCTCGTCGAAAGGGAGAGGGGGAGCTGTAACTCCTCGAGATAGAGAATCATTACCCGCCTAGTCACGGACAGGAATCATCAACATTTTCATTTTAATAACAGAAACACAATACCTATTTTACTCCCTGAGACAATGATTTTACAACAGGAACAATACAAAAAATTATTATTACCACAGTCAAGCAGCTCAGTTTTAATTCAGTTAAGCCACTCGTTATAATCACAACTGTATTCCCTGTTTTATTGGCCTATCATTTACATACACATAAACGTAATTGTAAGCTAATTAGTTAGGGAACTATTAATTTTAACACGAGTACTTCTTATCATTTGAACTTTCGTAACATACTACCAACTTATTTTACCATCTTTATATTACATTGAATAAAATGCTATTGCTATGAAATTCATATACTGTCCAATAGTCAAAATGAATTTTTATCGCCATTTCGAACCCTCCTTCCATACCTAGCAATTATTTCATCAACATTGTTTTACTTTTAAATGTAACTGTTGGATATTTATTATCCTTATATTTAAAACATCATGCAAGAGTAGCGTACTTATAAAATAACGACCAGTACAAAGGGTGCAATAAACCAGTCCAAAGTTTCCCTTTAATGAAATTCACTGGCTTATCTTTGTATTGCTCGTTTTTCTTACTTGTACGTACTTGATGAAACGTCGCTTTCAAAATAATTTAACAATTTTACTAAAAACTATTTTATTAATTTTTAGCCCATTGGTGTATTTTTTTTTATTTATCCATTTATTGTTTAACTGATAAATAACTCAATATCATGCCTGTCATTCTCTAATTTTATTTGATTATTATTTCCAACGAGCAATCTTACTTAACATTATATATAGTTTTTCGTGATATTTTATAATTAAAATTTTTATTAATAATGTTAACTTTTAAAACATTTAAAAAACACGTTTATTATTATTAATTTCAATAAACGTTTTATTGCCTTTCAAATAATGACATTGTGAAAGAAAAAAACGCAAAAGAACAACTACTCTGATAGTAATATAAAAACAATAAACGATAATAATAATAATAATAATAATAATAATAAAAATAAAAATAATGAAATACAAATGAAATGTAATTATTCTTAATGTGGTATGTAATTTTTAATTGTAAGTGATGAAACATTTAAAAGGCAGTCGCATTAGCCGACTAGCGAGAATGAGCTGTTTTTCTAATGTTATCATTTTTAGTGGTAATATTAAAGTTTTTAGGATCTGTTTTCTTCTTGAATGAGCAAATACGTGTGACCAAGAGTGTATATATTAACAAGTATACAGGAAACGCGTTGTTTCAATAATCGTTAAATTGAAACGCGCACGAAATGCGCGGGCTTAAAGCTCGTAAAGCTTCACAAGCTTCTGCAAAAGAAATTCCCTCTCCATATTCACTGCTCTTTCTACTTGTATACCTTTCTCTCTCTCTTTCATTTCAATATTTCTGCGATAAATCCAGACTGGTTTTTACGACGAGCGTCACAGAATAAATAAATGAACAGAATGAGAGGAGGTGCTCGCGTATTGCCATGCAAACGTACGTGTGGGCCATGCTTTTACGAGCGTGTAAGAGAGAAAATACATAGAGGAACGTACGAAACAGCACGTACGTGTGAGAAAGAGGTACAAATAGATAATATTTCTGCACGCGCAAGTGAGTGCGTGCGTCCGTACGCGTGATTGTGTATGCTGCGCGAGTGAGAGAAGGTATGAGAGCGAGTTTAACGGTGCGCGGAGAGTGGGAGGGACAGATGACCTGTATCGGATGTGTCTAACTGTCCGATCGGAATATGATTGCTTCAACGGGGTAAGGCAAAGTGGATAATAATAAAAAGTTCAATGGCCGTATATTTATTGTTCATAAATTATTAAATACTCGACAAATTAGACTACAGGGATTGCATTTATTTTAGGATACTGATTATTTCAACCGTACCAAATTAAGTATAAATTTTATTTAAAAAAAAAAAAAAAAAACATTTTGTTTTTCTGCTTTTGATGTGCTGTAAAGATATAACGTAAGTAATATTAAAAATAAAAATATTGCTAAAAAGGTCACTTTAGTGGAGAGCTTATGCGAATCTAGAGAATTTATATAATCTATATGTTTCTATAGATATATTTATCTATATTTATATAATCTATATATAATCTATACGTATATGATATGCTCGTAGAATGACATCTTAAATGTCGGAGGAACTTTAGGAATAAATAAATGTCATTCTGACTTTTGAATCACCAAGGAAATCTCCGATGCAACTGCGTTATCGCTTAAAGACGGAAGTCGTTGTGCTCGCTCATGCTGGCATTGACATCATCCACGATATTAGTATTCTAAGATAAAAAAGAAAGACTAATGGATAGTCGAGCGATAAAAATTAGCAGAATCGCTTCCGTTTCTCATGGCCGACTGGCAAGTAAGACAAAAACGCTGAAGCATTTTATATTTGTTAAGATCGCTTGGGATCACGAGTGCGTAAGAACTTCATTCGGCTCCGTCTTTTCTCCGCAGCACCCCCGCCCCCGACTATCATATTCCGCTCCGTGTCAGTTCACCACTACCCCTCCTCTCTGCTCCTTTTCTTCGATGATCATTCCAATCTTATATCCATTAACCAACCTTCTTATTCATCTACTGTTCTATACGATTTTTCACTTACTATTTATATTTAACCGCCATGTTTATATCTTTTTCGCGTTTTATTTGAGAATCAACATTTATTCTGAGTAAAAGATTTTTTCATTATAGTAAATAAATGATGATGTTGGAACAGCCCATACGTAACTGTGTTGTTTAATCGACTTATTTCAAAATCCATCCTGCAACTTTATTACTTCATCCTATTAATATTTTTCATACAGCCTGGCATTATAATTTAAATAAAATAGTAAAATCATTAGACATATTTATCTTTTTTTGATAGGATCCATCAATAATAAAGCAGCTTCTTAATGCAGTTTTCAAAATCCTAGGTTATTAAGCAATTTAATTAATTATTTATTTCGCAAATACATTACAACTGTTTTACATTTTTATGCCAACATTCCTTCATAAAAAATTATTATTATTATTATTATTATTATTATTATTATTATTTTCTGTAATTATAAGGATTAAATAATAATAACATTACTATTAAATGATGAATGAGCTAATAGGCTGGATTTCATCACATTTCAGCATGCAGACTTGCTTTTTATATTTACTTATTATTATTTGATGCTCGTAATCAAATAGAAGATATAAGATAAAGGATTAATATGACGTATAATTTAATATTTTATAATTGTTTAAGAAGTACGTCTTCTATTTGTTTGGATCTCTCGATATTGTGCCTTGAAATTTATGATTACGTTTAAAAGATCAATGCGTATTATATATTTTCGATGCTTATGAAATGCAAGTTTTTAAAGTTGCTGAATTCAATGTTCAGATTGATTGATTATACCCTTAAAATCTAATAATACACCCATAAACTAACTGCTTTATCAATATAATATATATATTTTTAATTTCAATGCGTAATAGCTTTATTTATTACTATACCTAAAGCAATTAAATAATGATACTTATAATGGAACTATTGAATTAAGTTATTTTTGGAATCTTAACTGTTAAATTCAATATATTTCGTTCAAAATAATATAAATTTCAATTTACTTAAACTGTAAAATAATTTATCATCATGTAGTAAATGTATATCTTATAAAAATTATTGGCACATAAGAATGCCCCCTTAAGGGTGAATCAGTAATTATCCAAGCCAATGTACTTTTAAATATGATTTCCTAGGGCGATAAAAGCTTACTTTCAAACTTTCATTCTTCGACTCCTTTGAATATAATTCTACTCCCCTTATTTTCCCTTCGCTACAGCTTCGACATTCTGTCTTCCTTTCCTCTTCTCGAAGAACTTCTAAACTGCGTTGGAACTTTATATTTTATATTATTAAATTTTTGAAAAAAATGTATCCAATTGTATTCTTATCATATTAGCTGAGTTGTAAATAAATTTTGCCTTGAAGAAACTTATTCGATCATCTAATCCTACACTTTTCTCATTAAAGAAGATTCATTATTCTATCTGATAATTAAGTCAGATGTAATTGACAAATAAAGCATCCTATCAGCAATAATGTAGGTAAGAAAATATTTTTATTAACATATAATTAAGAACTTTAAAGCCGAATTAACAAATATAAATTTGAAAAGAGCTTTTAGAAAACAAAAAAGAAACACAAATTGCGTAATTGCAATTAAAGAAATTAAAATGCAATCTTAAAAACCAAGCGAAATTTGGTTGATAGTTTGACCCAAAAGGCATTGGCAAGCCATTGAACCGAATGAGATACGCTTAGTGGGAAATATAACAGCGGCAAAATCTAAGAAGGAGCAATGATTCTCTGATATTCCATTTTCAAGCTTGGTCCGTGAATTCCGTAAGCCAGATGCAACGATCACTCGGGGGATTAATTCACCGCTTTTCCGGGGATTTAACGGTCGCAATAGAGAAGGGAAGGACAGCGACAAAGCGAAGTTTGCGGTCGAGGTCGTGGTGTTCCGATACCTCTGCGGTCAACTCTCGTACCGCGGCTGGGGTTAGCTACCGTAGCTGCTTACCGCTGACATCGTGTCTTACGCCATTACCTCTTGGCTATTTAAAAGGCGGGCTCGAGTGTCGTCTGGCCATGTCCGGCTCGGTTCCCCTTCCTCTTCATTCATTCTCCGAGGGCTGCGCTTACCCTGTCGTACGCAATATTTTCTAATAGCTTCCGAACACCGTTTCTTACCACCATCCAAACTATCGCTTCAACATTCTGCTCATTTATATTCACTCGATAGACATATTATACGTACTTGGTAACAACATGATTAATTCCTAATTCCTTCTTGACTTTTAATAAGATAGTAAATTAAAAAAAAAAAAATGTTATTATAAAACCAAAAAGAATATTCATAAACAGGAGTACTGCGAATATATATATAAAATATATTAATTTCAGCGTCGTTAACTTTTCCAGATATAAAAAAAGAGAAAAGATACTTATTGGGTCAAGATGCGTATCTTCTCATTTCCTTCTCCTTTCCGTCTTTCTTTCTCTTCCTCGCATCCTTTATGGAATCGAACTAATTGACTTACATACATGCTCTTCGTTCGCGAAGCTCGAGGAGAATGCCTTTCCAGCTGCTGCTTACCAACTTCATCGGTACGATCTTATCTGAACTTGTCATAATATATCTCTCATACGTTTTATTTTCTCTTGCTTATGAATGATGTACATAGTGTGAACCTTTAAGGCATTAATTTGTTAAAATAGAAATGAATAATTTATTTCCATCCAATTTGTTGAAGATCGATAATCATCTTATCATAAAGAAGGCGAATTCATGATATGACGCCGTGTTATAAGTCCGTTATTTACGTATCCCCGATAAATACAGATAACGATCAAATAAAATATCCAGCAAAATCAAAAACATTACCGTTATACTATCAATGTATTTTAATTTTAGATATTTTATACTTTAAATATAGCGGATAACAATAGATAATCGTCTGCGTTTAATATAACGAGCCGAAAGAAACTGGCTATTCTTGCTGTTAAACTAGTCAATGGATTTTTTATAATTTCTACCGGTGAGGTATTCAAGACATTTCCGATACGATCGAGAGAAAATCCAGATTATTCGAAGCGAACGATTGGCAAATAATTGGCATGTATCGTTATTACGAGGCATGCTGGTGTTAAGCAAGACCCCCAAGGAAAACCGATCGGTTAACATGGATTAGTCACGCCTCGATTCCCAATGGATAATTATTGCACAATTTCAGTCCCGTTTAAAGCATAACGTGATAAAAACTAAAAGTCAGCACGCGGTAGTCGATTCATTATTACAATGATCGAGATCGATTGTTACGTGGGGGAGGAAGTGGGAGGTCGTCCGATGGCTTAAAATACGTGAAAATCGCCGTGGCTTCGGATCGTGTGTTGTAGATAAAGTGGCCGCTAAATACGCGAGGCGTGACGCGATTGTTTTACGGGGCTGAGCCTCAAGGCCAGCCGATCTTTGCCCCCTGGAAGCGATCACTCGATCGAGATGAATCGAAGGCTCGACTCGTCACGTTCACATGACTTCTACTCTCTTGGTGGGCATTATTTGTCAGCTGCCGCCGCGAGATTCCTTCACACCTTATCGATCAGCTTCAACGTCAGGACTATCCGTCGAGCCGATGTTTTCCCGTGCGACACGTCGTGGCCCTCCCTCGCCGAGCCCATTGTCGTATCCCGCTCGGTCGTGCGTATATCGCCTAGACCAATGGAGCCGCACTCCCTCCCGCTCACTTGCCCCCGGCTCATTTTATAGCTGTCGAGCTGCTTTTATCGCGTCGATCAATTTATTTACATACTCCCGCGTAAATGCATCTGCGCAGCCGAGTTTCATCTGGCGCCGTTATTTCCCGTTTCATTCTTATTAATCTATCAAATTGTCCGTCGCCCGATCAGCAAACTAATGGAAAAAAAATATACGGTAATTTTTAAAATTTCCGATCCTTATAATGCAAAACAAATGCTTTAAAGATTAAACCAAAGATTCAAAGAGAGTCGAGAGTTATTGTGAATATTAATAACCGAGTAAAAGTACAATTGAACGAAGAATAATGTACTGTAATAAAGAATGTACAAGCAATTTTAAAATAATGTACTAGGGTGAGGTAAAGTTCAAGTCGACAGTTATTTGAATTGTAATCATTAGGATGGGTGTATATTAAATTTTTAAATGATTGATCTAAAGACCAATAAATTTGGAGTATTAGATATCAATTTTGATGATAAAGATGGAACGAAGGCCTGACCTTGCGGGTTGTAAATATGGTTAAATGCATTGGTTGCCACATGTTTTAATGTCTAACATGTCGGCGCCTTCGTTCACATGATATAAAGTTATTTCAATAAAGAGAGAGAGAGAGAGAGAGAGAGAGAGAGAGAGCCCTTAGCGGGTGCGTCGGGATCCGTGAATATTTTGAGGGAATAAAGAAGGAGACGCAGCTCTGACCCTCTGCGGGACGGGGCAACAATAATCCGGGAGCCGAGCGAAGTCCACGAATCCACTCGTCGTTCTCAGTACGAAAGGGATGATATGACATGGGGGTGCTCTGCAAAAGCTCTATCTATCCATATTATCTTAATGCCGAAATCGAATGAGCAACCCGTTCACGGGACAACGCCGAATAACACGCAATAGCCAAGCTATCGACGTGCGTGCACTCTGCAAACTGCAACAATGCGCCCACGAGGGGCGAAGGGAACAATGGGCCCTGAGAAATATGAGAGCGCATCTGGATGATGTCAGCTCGAGTCCACGCTCCAATCCTTTACTACGCTCTAATGCATTTCACTTGCATCCGTACGCTTCAATCTAACAGACTTCCTTCCACTTTCTTCCACCCGCAGCTCAACTCCTGCGAGCGTCTAATTCAGTCTTTTAATCAGGAGCAATCGTTCCAACTATTATCCTAAGTTTTGTCGACGACTTCACAATTCGATCCCCTTCATTTTCAATAGCTCATAAAGAATTAAAGAGTCAACAATTAGCTGAACGGGAGTAATTAGTCTGGATTCGCGTTTAAAAATTTTACTACGAGCAATCCCCTTGAAGATTAGCTCCGACGACACTCTGGTTGTATATAGGATCTATCTCGATTCAATCGTAAAAACTCTTAAGATAAATAGGTAGGCGTGAGGGTAGAAAATTTAAGAAAATAAAAGTTCTTAATTCGGTCGGCTGAGAGAGCGATTACGCAAGCTCTAACGCCGCAAGGATAGAGGCTCTTCGAGGCTCACACATTTCGCCTCTCCCCTTTCCATCCCGCTTTGTCGCGATTTTTCTTATTCCCCATCGCGTCGCTTCCTTATAAACTAATTTCCTACCATTTCAGCTCTCGGGGCGTGCGCTCGCGCCAAACAATTGAATTCTCTCTTTCCATTTACCTATCCGTTTGTATCAACATTTACATTTATATTTGAATAATGGGAAAGTAAAGAGGCGAAGCGTTCGCTTCGGACTCTTATTTTTCGTCGAGCCATTCCTATTATACATTTTTAAGCGTTCGTTTTCGAGCCCGCGGCGCTTGCTTTTATTTCTTCTTCATTTTTTTTCTCTCTCCTTTTTCCGCCTCGTTTTGATCCACCCGCTCGCTTCATAAGTCAGCGAGGTTATGATCTTTGCGCGAGGTAAGGTTGGAAAAGTTGGGGCAAAATAAAAAATAAAAAAAACAGTGAGCGACTCCGCGAAACTCGAGTAAAAAGAAAGTCGATAAAAACGTTCCTTATTAACATTTAGATAAAGCTCGTCGTATCCTCGAGTACGGACTATTTTCTGTCTTAACATTTTTATCCTCTCTTCTTCCTATTCATCGACCCTCTGAGAAACTTTGTCTCAACACATTAAGCGTGATTATCAAAGTCTCGAGCGTGCTATTTCATCCAATGGGAGCAATACCTATTACCAATGATTACGACATCCGTTACTAAATTTCTTACCTCTCTTATTTTTATATTTACATAACGATATTATTCTCCATATCTTTTTTTTGACGATTCTACATAGTTTAATTTTAGTGATTTCATATAAATTATCATTATTATTCAAATAGATTCCGTGATGCATTTTATATTTCACCAATTATAACTTATAATCGGTTCATCTATGCGTCAATGTTACATTATTCAATCAATGAATGCATATTTTATTATAAATTTATTATTTTCATCTAATTATATTAATAAATGTTTAATATATCAGATACTAGTTGGGATATAATAATAATTCTCGTAGGCAAAGGTAATTGACAAGTGAAAGTGAGCAGTCATATACGATTGTATTAACAGTAGCCTCAGAGTATAATGTGTTGTTATAGTTTGTCTGCCATAAATATCAGACGCATTCATGTTCACTTTTTCGATAAACAATTATTTAACAAGTATATTTGTATATCGATTTATAATTAAGCAACTGGCTTCCATTTTAAATTAATATTCACGATTTTGGTTAATTTTTATTTAAATAGCATAAGTTTAAAATAAATGTGTAATTATGTAAGTTTTTAGTAAGAATATTCATTATAGTTAAGGTTAAATAAATGAAAATTTTCTTTCCTAGTCATAATAGAATGGTTGTATATATATGTATATTTTTATAAATTTGAGTTTGAATGTTTTAATTATAACAAGTGGGGAATAAATAGACGATAAAAAAATAAAAAGTGTAAATTATGGACCGATATTGAACGCGAGGTCAAATAAAAATTCTTTAAAAAGCACTTATTCAGAAATAAAAAGTATGCGTTTTTTAACTCTCAGGCTTAAGTCGTAAAAAAAAAATAATCCGCTGGAGCCTGTGCTCAATAAAATCGTACAATTGATCAAGTGGCGAGATTCTCGAGCCCGTGAAAATCGAGTTGCTTTGTCCGAGCCCTTTTCGATCGAGCAATTAATGAGAAGGAAAATCGATTTCTGCCAGAAATACGTATGAGCGATACCAACAAAAAGAGCGTCAACGCCAGTATCGGTTTAGTGTAAAGAAGACGTGAAGAGCGGATCGTGCCATTAATTTCGCAGAGGATCTCGCGAGTCCTCGTGACCGCGATATATCGGGAGCCGAAAATCTCATTGCGGGCTCTTCTCGTTTATGGCCGAGGCGTGTCACCGTTGCCTTCCTGCGGCATCAACGCGTATGCGTCCTCGCTCTCGCCCTCACCCTCACTCTCACCCTCACCCTCACCCACTCCTTCTCCCACTCGTTCCCTTGTTTTCGTTTTATCTCTCGCTCTGTCTGGCTCGGAGTGATTTACCGACGTCATTCGTGCGGACGGGCCGAACGTGACTTAAAGGCAACCTAACCTCCCCTTGGCTCCTCGTTTGTTGCAACCATTTACCGAAGACGTTACTTTGCAAAATTGACAGGTGCTGCGAGCTACCTCCCCCTTCTCCACACTCCCAGCACCGAGCAAGTCTCCTTATTTCGTCCACGAAGCATATCCCTTACTTTCTTGGTCAAAGCGGAAGAGCAGCAGGCCCTGACACTCTGAAGCCCTTCCCTGTCGCCGCCACTATCAACACCATAGTTTGCGATTGTCAGTAAAAAAATTCGTAGCACATCAGAAAATCATATATGGGACCTTTCAATTCCATGTTTCACCTAAACTTCACCTTTTGCATCCATGATTATTATTTGACCACTGCACCTCTTTCTCCGTACAGTTCCTCTCCCGCACATTCCCTACTCGTCTACATTACCGATCAATGAACGACTCCATCTTAATTAACAATGAATTCTTTAATTCTTTCTTGTGAACTTTCTTTTACTTTTCAGACAAATTTATCACTGCCTTTACATTTGTGCGCAGTCAAGCCAGATGAGATTGATTTACAAAAAATAAGGAAGTTAGTACGTAAATAACAACGGGTTAAGAAAATGAAAACGTAATAAAAGATGAAAGGAAATTCCGATTAGGTTAAGCTGTATGAATGTTATAAATCACTGAGATAAAAAGCGTGTAAAGTGTATTTGTCGAGCAAGTGAATGCCCAGCTATGAAATCTCAAAAGCACACAAAATAAATGACTGGATGGAATATGCTGTAAGTACGTGTATTCATCGCGGGCCTCGCTCAAGATGTCTCCCAGAAGGAGAGTCGGCCGATGAAATCAGTAATAAACAAACATTGAGAGGCAGATGGGCTTTCTCGATATAGACCATAGTAATCTTCAATTTACGAATGCCACTATTGACAGTACATTTCATTCTGGCCAACGGGTCTGGCATTCGAAGCGTTTCCCGCTATATCAGTCCCGACTACGGATTATAAATATAACCTACAAGATTCGAAGGCGCGCGCGCCGACTAACGCCGCACTTAAAGAGGAACGGCGACGAAGAGGAGAAAGAGAGAGAGAGAGAGAGAGTGAGAGAGAGAGAGAGAGAGAGAGAGAGAGAGAGAGAGAGAGAAAGAGAGAGAAAGAGAGTAAATGAGTGAGTGTGTGAGATAGGAGGAAAGTTGAGGCAGGCCGAGGATCATCCTCGGTTTACGAGGTAGCATATTTCTGTTTCTGTAATCCATCGAGGACCACCCAGAGGGCGCCCGCGTACTAGTCCCCCGAACTCGCGCTCACAATCAAAATAGTAAAGCTTGGGAAAATCATAACGAGGCGATTGTGTCCGTGGCTCGGACCGAGTTATGAAGCAGTAAAACCTATGGCCCCGTCCCGACACGTCCCTCAACCTCCAACACCCCCCCCCGTACCTCAATCCCCCATCCGCCACCCTTCACCCCTCCAGTGTTTATTCGCACCCGCACCTTCTCTCTCTCTCTCTCTCTCTCTCTCTCACACACACACACAAACACACACGACTGTCGGGCTACCCCCTGCCCATCTCAGGCGCATCTTATGGAATAATTTAGATGATGGAGGGTCAAAGCCAGCCGCGTTTACTGCGAGCTACGTGAGCCCTACGTTTCCGTCAGTTCCGCGTCATTGTTTTCAGCGGAGACGGTATGATGGACGAACGGACCGAACAACGATTCACCCCACCTCCTTACCTCATAAGCACGACCGCTCTAATCTCTCTCCTATCCTCCGTTCCTACATACGTGCGTACATATCCATATATTTACAATATACGCTCGCACAAACGTCTCCGTTGAATTCGTGTGCCCGTACATATGTGTGCATCTAGGCGTGCGTTTCTCCGTATCTCTCTCTCTCTCTCTCTATATATATATATATATATATATATATATATGCACACATATGCGTATACGCATATTCAGGCATGCTCATGTATTCGATTGGGTAATATACCTTAATCCGTAGGCTGAGAAATATGACATTGGAGGAGATGTTCCCCGTTTCTCGAAACGCGCGGCCGTCGCGTGCTGAGCAACTGAACCGGGTACATACCTGTAACAAACGAGAAAAAACAAGAAACATTATTACAAAAGTGGCCTCGTATCTATATGGACTTTTGGAGTGTCGATAAATACATTCCAGAGTTCTGCTAGGATATCATTTCAGAGTAGCAGTGACAAGTAACAACGAGGATTTATCTTTCTTTAATTTTTTCTTTTATTATTATTATTTTTGATATTATTATTATTATTATTAAAGTAGTAGTAGTAGTAGTAGTAGTAGTAGTAGTAGTAGTAGTAGTAGTAGTAGTAGTAGTAGTGGTGGTGGTGGTGGTAGTAGTAGTAGTTTTATAAATATTATATATGATATAAAATCATTAAATTCCAATAAACCATAATAATTATAATGAAAATAATATGAATTCTAAGCAAAAAGAGGCAATAAAATTGATGAAACATAAAATTTATCATTCGATTTTATTATTTTATTTTCAAACATACGAATGTAGTTGGAATAAGTAGGCAGTCCAATTATGTTATAATTATTTAAACTCTAAGGTTTTATACATTCGTTACAATCTCGTTGCAATCTGCATAATATTCTGCATGTATTCCAAGGTAGAATATACTTTTGTTTATTACAAAATTAATACTGATGAGTTTTCTTTTTAAATAGTTTACGAGCAGTACGCAAATGAAATATATTATTTTTAATGGAAATTAGTATTCAGGAAACTTGCTAAAATCTCTAAAAGTACGTAGTTACACAGTGAGATTAACGGTGTCAAAGTAACGAATAGAAATATGAGGAGATGACGGGAGGTGCGCGCGGAGCAGTTTCTTTATCTCGATCAAGAAATGTGAGAGAATACACGTGAAAATTTTCGAAGATCGCGTCTCCCTATTCCTTATCGGCGGCAAATCGATAAATCTTGAAAGCATTAAGGTCCGGGTGCCCGTTCCTTCCAAGATTTATACGGCCAATATCGGCGAGGATTAGCGGCGATCGTATATGGACGTTAAGTCCTGGCGCGCGCCGATACCGCGGCTATTAGTGTCAAAATAAAAATGTGACCGCAATATACAGCACCGTCGACCCTCTTCGCCCTTTGAGCGATCCGACTCACCTCGCTCTCTCTCTCTCTCTCTCTCTCTCTCTCTCTCTCTCTCTCTCTCTCTCACTCACTCTCTATCTATCTTATTGCGGCGCACCACTCGTGCTTATTGGACACCAAGCGAGTCTCTCTCTCTCTCTCTCTCTCTCTCTTCCTCGCTCTCCGGCACTGGTTCACGTGCGCACTATTTTACGGACACTTCCGTACATGCATGCAATCATATGTATACGTCTATATACACAGCGAGAGAGGCAGAAAGAGAGGAAGAGAGAGGGATAGATAAACGCACACAGTCGCACAGCCAAACTGGGCACACGGGAGAATCGCACAGGAAAGCGATTTAGGGCCGATCAGAGTTTTGCACTCAACGCGCGACTTTATCCTTCTTTTGAACTCTTCTCGACCTCCGCTCGAGTTTATTGTCGAGCGGCGCTCACTAGTGCGTCACGATACTTAATGAATGGAGTGGAGTATGCTGCTTTATCCCGATGGATTTAATTATGCACTTAAGAAGAGGCATCGACATGTGTATTATATGAAATTAATGCAAAGCATGTTTTTCTTTTTGAGTAGCGTACCTATATTTTATATCAGTTATTTTAAATAAATATATATGATGCATTTACTATAAAATGTTTATTAAAAATTACTTTCATATTCCTCTATTATACCGTTCTAATTTACTTAATATTAATAATTATTATTCTTGGAGCGATTGGATCCTTTCATACTAGTTTATGATTGTAAACTTACTATTTACAACTTTTAAGCTTTTTTTCATAGAATTTTAAGATATTTTTCAATGATTTTATATACGGAACATTATGCATTAATTAAAAAATACAATTATCCTTTGCGAGAAAGTCCTTAAGCCTTTCGGATACACGTAATATACACTTGACTAACGATTCACATATGAGTTTAACACTCCGTAATACATCGGGAAAGGTAATTTAGCGAAAGAATCATTAGAAGCATAATTCATGAATTAAGGAA
Source organism: Ceratosolen fusciceps (assembly GCA_018883505.1). Classification (NCBI taxonomy): domain Eukaryota; kingdom Metazoa; phylum Arthropoda; class Insecta; order Hymenoptera; family Agaonidae; genus Ceratosolen; species Ceratosolen fusciceps. The sequence continues at coordinate 5,305,704 of RCIC01000012.1, read as the reverse complement.
TATTCATGATTAACTTAGAAATGCTTTAGTATCTGTAATATAAGATTTACTCGAGTGGTCCTCCCTCATTTCGCACGCTCGCTCATCTTTTCCATTTCTTTAGCACTTTTCCCCTTCTCGTCTTCGAGTATATTGAGTTTCCACAATAATTCGCACTCTCTGCACATGTTCATTAACTTTGAAATGCTTGTTTGCCGATATTAAGGAAGAAGTAACAGGAACATAAGCAGACTGAAGAAAAGCAAGTATCATAATGAACGTAGAATCTATTCAAATTCATATGGATTAAACCTCTAGAATAATTAAGAATATTCCTCACACGAACTCACTCATTTACGTACTCACACGTACGTGAATTTGTTCAATCACAAAGTGAAACAAAGAAACGTCTTATATCTATGAATAATGTTAATAATTATCTCGTATTAACCTATTCAGCTAAGAAGGAAAATAATAATTATGATCGGGTAAACTTTAAGATGATCGTCCGACCGTTGGAGATGAATATCGAATTGGCTATTCAAGATTATGTCACCATCCTGCTAATTTACTTATTCATTCGCCCATTTCTTTTATAAAAAATTTTTAAAACTCTTTTTGTGTTATCTTTCGTCTTTTTTCCTCAAGCATTTGCTCTCTTTTCCGAGTTTCTTCTATTTTCTCACAATCAAGCGTCTTGAACGAACGAAACCTTTTAATTACATCAGTGATTTATTCTCTATTTACTGTTGTTATGAGAAACTTCAAGCGTAAGTTTATTAAAGAACAATTAATATCCGCATGCTTTTCTTTACAATCAAATGAGATTTCTTTAATTTGTACTTTATTAATTATTCAATTATTCAAATTAACATAAATAAAAATGCATATAATGATATTTCAAATTTACACGTACACATATATTATTGTTTTTAATTGTATAATACCAAATTAATCTCTAAAATTCTCATTATTATTGGAGAGAACCTTATTTCCACAATACCGAGTACGATATAATTAAATCTTAAATTAATATAACCTCTTTACAATAATAAATGTATTATTACAATGAGTGCGTTCTTCCAGATATAAAATAATGAAAAATACAATTAAAATAGTAGATAGAAAATAAAGAAATGATCTTAATGGTATGGTCATGAGTGAGATTAAAAGACGCACAAGCCTAGAAAATAAAAATATTTTAAAGTATTATCCCGATCGGTATAAAGGCTCTTGTTTATTTACAAATTCCGCACATAGGTATGGGCTATGTTGGTTTTTCTCCTTAAAAACGTATCAATATATTTGAATTGAAGAAGCGATTGTTAGATTTGAATTAATTTAAATTAACGTCTGTTAATTTTGTTATATCGCGATGATTTTCTTCCAATAACCTTTCGAATTCGTTGTGACTTTGCTTTATAATGTCCACGTTTATTCAGTGATCTCGGCACGCGCGTTCGCCTTAGTAAGGCTGATTAGCATAGCCGATACCTCTTAGTCGAGCAATAAATAATAAGGACCGACCAGTAGCGCAAATAGCACAGCCATCCGCAGACCTACGAATCTCTGTTGGTGCGCGTAGCTGCTGACGTTATCTATTACGCATCTCGAGTCCTCCTGAATACCACGAGAGATCGAACTTTATCAAGATTCATCTTTTCCGGGCTGCATACGTCAACTCTTAATAACTAAAGCGATTCTTCTTAACTAATTTTAATCCCCCCCTCTCTGGAACGCCGCACGGGACTTTATGCTTTAATGTTAATGCGTCTGTACTTTTATTGTTTGATACTGACTAATGCTGAGCTTACGTAGGCTACACCTTGGAATCTATAACTCATAAATACAGATAAAATGTTGTACGTGTCCGTATTTTAAACAAGTATTTGCATTTACGAACATATATTTTCTTATGCATATTTATTCGCCTAGCTGCTCATAAATGCTTTATTATAATTTTACATAAGTTATTATCAAGCATTATTAGAATTTTTAACGTTGCAAAGATATTGTTTAATTTTTTTATCTATTCATGTAGCCATGAACTACGCAATTCAATATTCAGTCTTTATAACAGGAAAAAACGAATAAGCGAGTTTCTTTTACTATAGAAAACGATGAAATGGTATAACTTATTGTCCATAAGATATATTCTTTTACTGGTATGAATGTATTAAAAATATAACGCATAAATAGCAACTCATGTTCATGTTAACTTAACCTCGAAAGAATAAATGACAGTAAACAGTAAGGAATCGCTTCCTTTATCGATTAATTTTCCTTGCGCATAAATAACGAGACGCTTTAATACTATTTCGCCGAAATCATTAGCACGGAATCGTAAAAAATCGCAAGAAAGAAACAGCTTATTTCTATATTCGAATATATATTATGGCAGTGAGACATCAATACAAGTTCGCGCGCGTCTAGTACACCTTTATATCAATCGGTATTCTTTTCATATTGTCCCTCTTGGTCTCGCAATGCCAAAAATGACGTTCACTATAATTTCATAAGGTCAGGAGATCGTAATGTCGCGCATGAGCTATATAACGAAATTTAATGTCAATTCTCCAGGCCCACATGTACCGATAAAGGTATAAAACATCCCTATAAATACTTTTGAATATACGTTTATATACTAAATGCTCGGACGGAAGAAGTGAAAACGATAGGATGTATCGGTAAGTTGTATGAAAGGAGAAAAAGAGGTAACGGGATAGATAAAATATTATACAAAGACAATTAACGAGACTTATTGCCAAGAAATTAAACTTCTATCAATGAATATAACTATTAAAATAAATATTTTTATTTTCATATAACAATAATGTGCAACATTTTCCTAATGATCATTATTGTTTGTGTTAACAACAATTACGGTAGCTAAGCATAATCAATAAACGAATATGCTCTTAGCTTAGTGAATCATTCCAGATAAGCATATTATCAATTTTATAGGATATCTTAAACATTTTTTCAAACTTAATGATTATATCTTCAGATAAAACTGTTTAATTTTGGAAAGCATGCAAATCCAAAATATTTAATTTTAATTATTTTATAGATTTTAATATAAGCAATTTTCTTTTGTGTTTAAAGTATTTGCTTATGAGGTTACTAATTAAACTTATAAGTTAAATCCATAAATTAAAAGTATTTAAAAAAAATCAAAGCCATTAGGGTGTTTTTTATCTCGTAAGGTAAAAGCAATTAAAACTAATCACAACAGCATATAAGGGCTACGTATAATTTTTACGTAATTTCTCTTGTTAGCATTGACGTGTATGTTCACTAACTATAAGGAAACTTTATTCTCAGTCCTAAACTCGGGGTCCGGTCCGCCCATTAGTTCTTCACTACAGTCAACAAAATAAAAATACGGACATAACAAAAGACAAAGACAATATGGTAGCGTAGGAGAGACATAGGAGAAACACATTGAATGATCCGAAGGCGAAACCAAAGAAGAGAAGAGAGGAACGGACGAGTCGATTGTGATTGCTGATCTAGCTTTTACGATTCATAACTCAAGTAGAGCGAGGAAGTCGAGGGAGTTGAGGGAATAGGTATACGGCGAAAGTGGCGGATGGATAGGAGGGAGGGGGAGGGGCGAGTCGCGCGCGTCCACGCGTGATGCATGTGTATGTGTATGAAATGAGAGAAGAGAGATGCCCAGACATAAACCGTTTATTTATATGTCCTATACACAATGTTCGCGCGCTCACCACCCCACGGTATTTATTTATTGCAGCGCATCTTTCTCACTCCTCTTTACACTTGGAACGGGCAGCTTCTCCGACTCTCTTCAAGCCTGATGTAGCATAAGGAAACCGGATTCTGCCAGCTGATTCATAACAGCCTAGGCTCGTTACTTTGGGGGCTTCAATTGTCCACGCATAAACGTTCTCCAAGAGTCCGAGGTATTTATTTGTGGGAAAACTATTCTATTATACACGAGGATGATGATAGCCATAATAAATGTCACTTGATCTGTTATATCAGGCGCTCGACAAGCGACTTTTCCATTACAAACAAATAATATTTTAATTTTTGACACCGCTTATACAATGTTGCATTATTATTGTTGTTGTTGTTGTTGTTGTTGTTGTTGTTGTTGTTATGATACACATTTTTTTATATAAAATATAAAACCATCAAATATTAATTATAATTACATATAAAAAAAATTATGAAAAGATATGCTGATACTGAAGAACATTTGAACAACCTCAACGAAGCTCAATGTAGCGGAAAAGGCAAGACAACTAAGATGAGAGCGTCATTTAAGAATCATTTGGAGATTTTAGAAAATGAATTTGGATTTCCAAAATTATGAAATTGATCTGTAATATCTAGAAATTCTACAGATTGATAAAGTCATACATTAGTAGACATACAATCCTAAAACGAACATATTATTTAAGAATGGAATACGTAGTAAATAAGAACCGGATATTGTATAGCTATGGATAATGGAGAGTTTTAACTATTTATTGAATAATTCAATAAAGTATCAAAAACTTTTTCGGGTTTAAAATAATGCCTAATTACGTAATTTTATACAAAAACTAACGTAAAATAGAATAACTAATGCGGGAGTAGTTGTAATAAAAGACCAAAAAACAGTAAATAGCAGAATTAAGAATCAATTTCCATTTGGAATCCATGGAGTCTACACCAGGGATAATAGGTTGTGAGCCCAAATCTCAAAGATACCTGAACCTTCATGACCGACAGGATCTCGACGGGCCTTTGAATCGGCTATAATCGTCCAGACAATTGGCGTGTGTCCATTGGACGCGACTCGCCTCCCCGTGCTTATACCGCACGAGCACGCGCTTGCCGTCCGTTACGCAATGAGATCGAGTTTATCTAACCAATGGATCAGCGCGCATCCTCTATAGGCGCTGCGCGAGCCTCCACGACTCAACTGCGCCGCTCGCGCCCACGTACCGTCATAGACAGGGACGACCGCCACTTAACGCTAATAATTAGTTCCATTGGGGTCTCCGTGCAATCTGTATCTCCTCCTCCTCCCCCTCCTCCCCCGGTCCTTTCGTTGTTTTGAGAGCCTCCAGAGAGAGAGAGAGAGAGAGAGAGAGAGAGGAGACGATCTGTCCCGACCGACCAATGATGTGATGTACAGACTTCCTGCACGAGCGGATATAAAAATAGAGCAAATCTCTTCTGTTTAGTTATCTCTCTTTAATGGAGCAAACGAGTCGCTCATCTGCCCTTTTTATATCGTGTGTGCCTTGCTTTTAATGGTTATCACGAGCTGCACTTTTGTTCTTCCTCCTTTTTTTATTATCTTTTTTTACTCTCGGCCCCGTCTCCTCGACCCTCGCCACTACTATCTCACTCGTCCCCACTATTTTTTATGATCAGTGTTTAGCTGATTCAATCATAAAAATTGGCCGAATGAGGTGGCGAGAGATGTGCATCGATGGCAAGAGATGCGATTACTTCCCGCGCAAATAATATACCTCCATGCCCCTGATTGTCAGACTTCACCCCGTCACTTTAATAGACCAATAGTAATTTATTCTCTTTCTCTTTCTCCTTCTCTTTCTCTTTCTCTTTCTACGTTAGTACATCACTACATTCGCCTTTACTTTGAAAATCTATCCCGATGATTAAACGATAAAATGGATGGTTGATGCGCTTGAACAACAAAAATTTTGAATTTGTAAAAAGCATTGTAGGTCTTTGAAGAATTATTCTTTCCAGATATTCATTTCCAGCTGAATCTTACTTTCTTTTATTTATTAGCTATAATAATACGAGCTTACGATAAATATTATTAGGATATTTTTATGTTGTCTATAAAATTAAATAATACACCGGTACTTTAACTCCGGACATAAAGTGTGTCAAAATTAACTTTAACAAGAGAAACAATTTCATATCTACTGGTGCACACGTCATAGATTTTTTCGAAGTCGTAATAAAGAACACGCGGACAGCATAGCCCAGAATGAAGAGAAAATTCCATTCCCCGAGTATTAAATACGTATACATCAATTTGATCACACACGCTCACGCACGCACACAGAAACACACACCCTTATTTATTTATATATATATAAATTGGAGGACGTTCATTTCTAGCGTCATATAAGAGCAATCATATAACTCCCTGGACAAACCAGTAGAAAACGACCGCCAAAAAAGCTTCCAGATAACAGCATATAAAGCTTATGGATGTAAGTTCAAGCCAACGAGCGTGGGTGCCCGTGCGTCAATGTTTGTGCTTGTCTAGAGGCCGAGAGTGTGAGAAGAAGAGGATGACCAGGGCCATCCTCGGACCGGGCTCGTAAATTATTTAGGTGCCGAGCGCGCGAAAGACGAGAGCCGAACCTATATACAGGGGAAAATTAAATAACAACAAAACAATAAAAGACAATTGTTCCCTAAGTTTTATGGTGCGACGGAAATTCGTTCACGCGCCGTACGTACGTACGTCTATATCTTTTGGGCAGGCGAATCCGTGGAGGGGAGTCAGCTTGGATATTACACGAAAATCGAAGATGTAAACAGGCTTTGAGAGTCGTTTGTTAAAGATACACGGCATTGCGAAGATTTCTAAATTACCTGAGCTGAGAACTCAAACTTACTATATTTATTGATTTCATAAGTGGATTCTTAATAGTTTCATTATCTTAATATATCCACCAAATACCTTTAATGACCATTAATATTGACAAGGCTGCTAAATTGGTATAGTTATATTTGTCCAAATGACTTTGAATTTCTTTCTTCAATGTTATATTTTTACTCGTTAAATGGAGCACAAATAAAGAATAAATAAAGCTTTTAATGTTTTTCACCTAAAATTAAGTGCTCTAGAAATCTGATAAAATATCCAATTTTTGCTATACATAAGAGATTATATGCTTATTAAATTCTTGTCAACCAAATGTTGTTAATAAAATTTAATTGAGTAGAGTTTTTTTTAACCGTAAATATAAATCAATAAAAATGTCATTGTGTAATTGAAAATTTAAATTGGAAGTAAAAATAAATATTTTTTATATTTTTATTCTTTAATAAATTTTATAGGCATATTTATTTATATTCGATCGTACGAGAAAGAATTTTACTCGTAGTATTAATTATAAATGATAAGACTAGTTACTTAAAGCAATAACAATTTATTGAAAACTATTGTTTAAATTTAATGCAGAGATGATCATAAACGAGAAAAATAAGAGATAATACAAAGAAATTGAGAAAATGAAAGATAGATATAGATAGATACAGATAGAGAGAGAGAGAGAGAGAGAGAGAGAGAGCGGAAGGTTTTATTACTCAGGCGTGAGGAAAAGGGGCCGAATGAGATGATGCTTTTGCCACCCTCGCTGTACATATATACGCTTATATATATATATATATATATATATATTGTTAGCCGGTCAGTCGTCGATGGTCACTTTATTTAAGGGGTGTGTTTTTCAACGTTACTCTTTTTCCACTCTTCATTTTCCCCTCGGTTTGACACCCCTTTCACATTATTTTTTATTTTTCATTCTTTTTCAGACAGTTCTAGTTCTCTGTGTTTTGTGCAACCTTACGTATATATATGTATATATATATTTATATATATATGTATATATTTGTTAGCACGCGTCATTCATTCTCCCCGAATTTTAAAAGTCCTCATTATGCATAAGATCTTCATTATTTGTGAAATAAAGAAAACTTTGCTTTAAAATTAGACATTATTTTTTATGTATAATATCGTAAAATGAAATGATATTATGATTTATAACTGCGATATGTACGAATAGTTAATAAAATAGCTTTGAGAACATTATCGCCTAGTTTGTGTAAACATAAGTAATTTAAGATCTCCTTGCATGCCGTTCGTCCTGAAAATGTGCTAGATTTCGCAGGTTCCCGGCTTGTTTTTTTAATAAAAAATTACGCTGCTTCCTGAAGATGGGATGAAGCTATTTGCTAAAATTATGTGAAGCATGCAGAGAAAATTTGGCGAGATCATAAAGAGATAAGAAAATAGAATAACTGGCGAGTATATATGGATGTATATGAAAAGCGTGGTAAAAAGTCTCAGAGTCAATGCTCTCGGGGACAAAGTCTCTCTGCCCCCTTACGTGTTACAAGGCGACAAGACAGGGCGAGGAGACAAGAAGGCGCAGGATTGTCAACTGTCCGAGAGCGAAGCGACAGAAAACAACCGAGCGCCTTTTATCCGGAGATAACGGATTTTAAGTAAGAGTCTCACCGCTTGAGATTATCACATGAGTTGACTTTCTTTCATGCCTTCTCTCTCTCTCTCTCTCTCTCGTTCTCTCTCCACCCCCCTTTCTCAATTCCTCAGCGATCTTTCAACGGAGCCAACCAACAACACTTACCATCTATCTCAGAGATAATAAGTCCGCGTACTTGTGTCTCATTAGCCATTCATTCGTATCGTTTTTCTGCAGGTGCTTTTATATTAGCTGGTAACGTCCAATGCCATTCCCTTAATCTTCGAACAAATGCAGCTGAGCGCTAAGCATAGAGCTAAGTCGGCCGATCGACTCGAAAATCTACCTAACTTATATTTATTACATGTCGAATAACTATAAGCAACAAGCAACTGCAAATTTTAATTAAAATTATGTATGATAAAACTCCTTGATCAAATGTTGTAACTGTCTTTCGTACAAAAAGATTCAAAATCATGATACGCAATAGCTTCAAATAATTGGCATTTATTTGCTGGGCATTGATTAGCTTTTAAATGTGTTTGTGTATAAATAACTTTGTAAATGATGCACGGCCTCTAAAGTATTAAATCATCGCTCTGTTTCATCAGCTCGAATAAAGTTCAATTGAGTTGCAGAGCTTGCCCGTTCCAAGATGTCCCTTTTACGCTAGAGAATCATCAATTACTTCTACGAAGCTGTCAGCGTCGTACAATACATCGTTTATGAGGATAGCTTGCCCATTCGTAACCTTCTTATTAACTAACTCTGTTAATTAGGCTGAAATAATTAGATTAAAAGACATAGTAGTTTATTAAGGAAAGTAATAATTGACATGAAATTTCAGTAAATTATATATATATATATACATATATAATGTCATTGACTTGAGTATTAGTAGAAAAAAGTAAGCAGGTAGATTATTTATAAAAAGTACATCAGGTGCTGTTTCCAGTACCAAATGATGCGTATTTTTATTTTACGTTATAACGTTACGTTACAACTTTATGTTATTTAACATTATAAATCAATGGATATTAATTAGAATTTTAATAAAAGAATATTCGTATTAATTTTAGAATAAAAGTTTCATTAGCGAGACAGAAGCGCTTCCTGATACTTCGGATTCGTTGGTAGAAATACGACTGTCGCTTTATGAGCGAAAGCGAATTCTTAACCCCAAGCTCCTACTGGGCCTGTGTCAGACGTTGCTTGCACCTTAGCCCCAAGGCGCTTGTCACGCCAGGAAACGCTCTTTTAACTGACTCTGGCTCGATCGAGTATACGCAATCCCGACGTCGCTGGACATTCAACCTAATCTCTGCTCAAGCTCCTCTCTCTGCAGTAATTATACTTCCATTCGCTACTAAATCAAGTTCCTTAAGGGATGGAAGATGTAATTTCAAGATATAAGGCTTTCGAGTTTACTAAATGCCATAAGAGAGCCCCGCCAATCAAAATTTATTGAGCTCAGTTAAATATTGAACAAAATTAGTCATTGCTCCTTATAGGTCTACCTTTATTTCTTTATCATTTTTCTATCAACGAAGCTAAGCCGAAAAGGAAAAAAATATCAATTAAATAGCAGGTGAGGTGAACCCCCTAACGCTTCTCCATTCTCTTCGCGTATATCAATAAAAAAAAAATAATAATAATAATATAAATATAAATTAAATGAGCTGTCAATGTGTGCGTATGTTCAGGCTCGAGATATTTACTGTATCTTCCAGAGTTGGACTTTTCGAGTATACTACGTCAAACGTAAGCATAACGAGAATAACTTTCTGAGAGCATGATCTCCTCGAGCCTGTCGTTCGAAAATGCTTTTTATATGTACAATTAAATCTTAGTTGTACACTGAAAACGTGACTGAAACCCATGGTGTAATTTTTAAAAACAAATGTGCCAGCTTGATAAATGAAAAGTGGATATTCCGCCTCTGTTAAAATCGTTGTAAATTACATTAGCTCCGTAAATTTTATTCTTGCAAAGGAAATTTCCGAAAGTATTAATTATAAATTACCTTAATGGACGTGACTGATTATAGTTAATTAATTGTCCCGGAGCCTACGTATTTAGCATTTCTTTTGAAAGCTGAATAATTAAGCAAATAATCTGAATTTCCAAATAAAATAGTGTCGTAGGGTGGGCTGTTGGAAAATTAATAAAAGCCGAAAGCGTCAATAGAATGAGAAGGGCAGAAGGCAATGCGATTACCCTGGACGATAAAAACGAAGCCCTGAAGTTATTACGCGAGATGGACTCGTCGAAATATCACGAGTCCCTGCCTTTTCCTCTTACTTATTCTCGGGAGCGATTGCCTCGCGGATGTACGTAGGAAGGGCGCCGAGAGTAAGTAGCCCCGATGAAGACGAGCCGAGAACTTAATCAACTCTCCCCGAGTATTTATGATTTTTGTTATTGGCTCCGTAGCTACGGAGTTTGGCCCAAGACGCCAGCGTCGTGATTTTTGCCCTTGGATACATCCTATCCCATTAAGCCCGAAGCGGATTAAAACTTCATGACCGGCGGGAATGGGGCGCAACGCGATCCGGGTAACAACGCGCTTAACCGAGTCCAAGCTCTGGGCGCGTCCTGCCACCGGTGCGGGCCGCGCTCGACTAAGTCCGTCTCCCCCGAACTTATCAAGTCTCCGGACAGAAAACAGGGCTGCGTGCGCATTGCGACGCCTCGACCGCCGATTATTCGAGTCTCCCTTCGAAGCACGCACTTTGTCCAGAAGCTTCTGCGGAGCCAGATCCGCAGCTGTCTCACAGACGGATTACGTCAGCCCCTCTCCTGCCCTCTCCTGCCGAGCGCGACCTTCGCCAAGGGAACCGAACTCGACTGGCCGCAGAGATTTTAAGGGCGCGCTCGCGAAAGGAGAAATCCGCTCGGAGAGTCTGTACGAGACGGTGATCGGGTCACGTGGGCGAGTTCCCCAAAAAATATATATATATATATATACTAATGAAAGAGAGAACTTTCCGACCTTTCCATCGCTTAAGCGGTTCTAATTCATTCTCGAATCTCAAGCGACTTCACATTGTTGCTTCTCGAGGCTGCTTTTATCGTCAGTTATCGGATTGCATTTCAGGTTATGCGCAGCGAATAAAATGAAAAGCATCGTCCATTTTAGGATCCAGACAGAATAGAAAAATAAACGGGTCGGTATAGTTAGAGCGGTTACTGGACAAAAGTAAAAAAGTGCAGACGGGCTCGGCAGAAATAGCTCGGGGGCGTTTTTCAGAAATTAGAGCAACGTTGTGTAAGGGGCTCCTAGGGAGCCTCTAGGTCCAGTCTGGTTTCTGGATCTCGCACGAACCGAAAAAATGCGAAAAGCGCCCATCGGGAGAGAAGCGCCGATTATAACTGAAAGTGTCAGCCGGATCGATCGGAGGAGGCTCGCATGCGGTTATCTGCCAGGGTTACGTAATTCGCGACGCTCGGCCCCGGTAATGGGGCTCGCGTGTGGCGCGGAGTCGAGTGGAGCCGACAGACACAGGCTCCCCCTAAATTATGATTAATCGGCTCGAGCCGATGGCCCTGCGCCGGCTCGAAGAAATTGCCGATGCGCTCCGAGCGCAACCCTACAAAAGAGTCTACTCCCCACCCCCGCCCGTCGCCGTCCCCCGTCCCCCGTCCCATTGCCAATAACTCCCCAATCTGGCCGCCGTTCTTTCGCTCTTTATTTTTATTTTATATCGCACCGAGCCAGTCGCTTCTCTCGACTAGGAGAAGACGAGCCATAGATGCGCCCTAGCGATTGATTACGGCCTTCAATCGATTATTTCAAAATTAGTTTTTTCTTCTGACGTTCGTGCATTTAAATGTGATGGCTTCAAAAGTTAAAGCACGGCTCATTAATAGAGAAGCCTTTGAGAGCCATTTATTAGGCTTTTAGATCTAAATTACTTATAATGCTTGGAAGAAACTAGTCTGTCACGAGATCGTAATAATAACCATTATTTCCTAAGCCTAATCTCATTATTTGCCAACTAATTCCTTACACAGGGTGCATCTATAGTGTATATACGTGTGTCTGTAGCTTGTGTAAAATACTGTTATTTTCTCTTATAAAAACTGCCTAGCATTTTATTTCAAAATACCCACCGGACACTTATGTATAATCTTGTATACTTTGTACGATTCAATTAAATATATTTATATATTATTTATTTTATTTAAAGTCTCTTCTGGTTTGGTGAAGACGCGTATAGGTTATGAATTTAATTTTTGAAATTCATTTTGAATTCTGCAGATGCTAACGATACGGCGTTGGCCAGAGAGAAATATAAATTTAAAATTTTTAATTCATGAATACTTTTATACAAAACTATTTATAGTAAACTATGCGCATATTAATTTATTGAATAAATTGACTTTTAAGCTAAAAATAATTTATTTATGAAATAATATTAACAAAAAATATTCTTTTTATTTATTGTACTTTTGATCTTGTTACGAAAAAAATATAATTCTGAAAAGTAAGTAAAGTTAATATTGTTTTACTATTCTGACAAAAGCTAATTGCAATACTCTATAACTTGTTCTTTTTTGTTAAAGAATGACAATACAAAAGTTTTTAAAAGTAATAAAGCCACTAAGAAGAAACATCGGGAAAGCCTTTAATATTGGCATTTCGTATACTGTATAATTTTAGGGTAGACTTGTTGAAAAAGACTTTATTAAAGATATCTAGTAATCAAGTCGTATAAAAGGCGTAACAAGAGATTCGAAGCTCTAAGTAGGCTTTTGGCAGAAGAGGGGAATCGCAGAGCAGGCCGGTAGTGAAAAACTCGCGTGATTAACGTAGTTTTATTTTAATGCATATGAATTGGAATACGTGAAGATAAAAGCTAAGTTCATGTTGATTTCACGGGGCGAGATAACGAAATGAAGCATAAAAGAGAAAAGTAAAGGGAAAGGGAAAGGGAAAGCGAAAGGCCTTGCATACAAGCCGAAGAAATGACCGGCGGCGAGCAGAGGGTAGGGTGCGGAGGGGGACAAACGAGGAGAGGAAGTAGTAAGGCGCGGAAGGGTCACGTGTTGTTGTCACGTACTCTGACTGACAACAAACTGACTTATGCAAATACCCATGCGGTAGGCCGCCTCGTCGCCCGGGTAATCTGATTGTACAAAACGCAGCCGACCCTCGCTTCCGCTTTTTCACGTTCCCCGCCGACGACTTTATCGAATTTAATCGAATTACGCCTATTTCGAACGATCCGTTAAAATCCATGCGCTTCTCTTGGTACTTACTCGCGAATATTGAAAACTATCTTGGCCTATCGGATATTCGGCTCATTATCAGTTCTTGGTGAGGTGCGAGCGAACTAGACAGGAAATCAGACAGGGTCTATAGAGCATAACCATGCGAAGTAATGATTTGAAATACACAGTAGCCGGAGATAATTGTACTCTTTGTGCAGCTACTTAAATTAAAGACAGCCAAGGTGATTACATAGCAAGGGCTTTCGAAGGAGAACTGCACCGGAAAAATGAGCGCAACCGTGCCCTCGAAATAATTTCTGACTGTACTTATACCTGTGCGTATATACGTTAGAGAGATAGAGATAGAGAGGGGGAAGAAATAGAGAGAGAGAGAGAGAGAGAGAGAGAGAGAGAGAGAGACGGAGGGAGAGTTAAACACCGGCGGTCAGCAGATGTATCGAGAACAATTTCATTATGCTCAATACGTCCGAGACTATGCTCGAGCACGCGAATAAAGCATTGATCACGAGCACATTCTATGAATAAAGTTGGTATTCCGTAATGGTACTCGGATCTCGTAGAAACTAATCCTGACAGGCCCGTGCCGTTTACGTCGACGCTCCATGTTTCATTCCATTAGCGCGTGGTTAGACCGCTAAATTTGAAACTGTTTCTGCAAAAATCATTCAACTGGACAACATCTGTACGCTTATGCTGATTAGAGTTGTCAGTAGGACTGATTCGCAAAATAAGATGATGTCTCGAAGAAATCTCGGTATTCCAAGAACCGTTCGGATAAGGGAAAATTGTGAGCAAAGAAACGGAATTAGGAGAAAGCGAGCCTGAAATCAGGTGGGAGTGAGCCCTCGGAAGTCCTAGTATACTAATAATAATCCATCGGAAAGCCCTAATCATGGTACTTGAGTCGCTGTAGTAATTACAACCAGAGGGAGTCTTGTTGTGAGTGGTCGGGTTAACGTGCAGACGTGAGGCCGTGCGCCAGCTCAGGTAAGAGCGTGGACAAGGAATTGGATACGCGTGGATAAAAGAGTCAAATCGCGGCTCTCTAACGTAGAGTCCGACCTCGGGTTCTTGGTCTATGATTATCCCCGGGCGGTACAACAAGGGGTCAGGATGCTCACCCCATAGCACGTCCGCCTCGAAGGACCCTTTCAATTAATCGGCTCTCGACGATAGTTAACCCGAGATTCATAGTGCTCTGCCATCTAGCCCCGACACCGCGGAATCACTCGTTACTCAAATTCTCGACGGCGTCGAGTTCTAATTAAAATCCAAGGAATAGCACGAGCTCTATCTCAGCCTTATCAAGGCAAAACGTTGGATTCGAGAAGAATCGAGTGACCGGCGCTCACGGCACACGGATAGACGAGCTTTTCGCGCTGAATGGGCTTTCCGTCGTTAATTACGAAAGTAGAAAATGTTGGGAGAGCCATAACCCTCGGGGTCATTGAGCTTTAAACAACAGTTCGCTTTTCTTCCTCCTCTTAGCCAAGAATCGTTTCACTGCGTACTAGGTATGACTCACTCCTCGCGTTCGTTGAGATTCGCTATGAGAGACACGCTTGCCAAAAGAGTGACTGCGCTCCTCTAAATCTAAACAGTTTTCTCCCTCTCTGCTCTATTATATATATATATATATATATATATATATTAATTTATATAATTAAAGTAACGAGGCCACAGGAATGCAGTGTCCGAACTTTTCCCCTATTGGCTACTCGCTTAAATACCTTGAACGACTCATTCGTTACTCCGTCTTAATGCTCTTACGTACTGTAGCGCCCATAGCTACTGTAAATGTGGGATATGATAATACCGTATCGTTGGTCTTTTAGGATTAAAAAAAAAATAAAGTCGGTACCCAACCGAATTCGTCGATCGTGAATAAAAGAAATATTTTCACGGGGCGTGTAAAACGTCAATAAGCAGCCTATTACAGATATTCGCGGCAAGGGATAACGCAAGAAGCGCAAGCTTCGTTAATAAAGCCAAAGTGGTGTGAGGGTGGGGATGGGAGAATAGGATAGAGGTTTAGGGGAGGGTATCGAGGACGAAGAGGAATGAGCGCCAATGGAATTAAAGTAGGGCGCCACGGGGTTTTATAGAATCGTCGGCGTACGCGAAAAGTTGACTTACACGGGGTCGCGGTTATTATTTCCCGAGTGCGCGTCACTTCTATGAAGCTGACAGCTCGACAGGCCGGCCAACAAATTGCATCGAAATCACGCAATACCTAATGCCATCGGAAATAATAATGGGCATGAAGCTGTGCGGGCCGTGATTGCACCGACGCCGGGGATTACGTTTACCCTCTGCGATATAATTTCGGCAACAAGCGGTTGAGCATTCACTCGAATTAACGGAGCACTTTGTCACTTTGGCGAGCTCTCCTTCGACAGCGGCAAACCAACCTCCGCCCCCGCGACGGCCCCTAGCCATCGCCAAAACACCTACCAACAAACAGCCACCAACTGACGCGTCGCCGAGTCTATCCGCAATAGATTATACAGCTGCCCCCAACCCCTTCCAATCCACTACTCCCGCTCTATCTAACCATGATTCGTCTTACATAAAAAGTGCTTTCCTTTTTTTGCCGCGTTTCTTACTTAAATAACGAAATAAACAATGGACAATGAGATATCGGATAAAGGACGCGTATTTTTTATCAAGTATTCTATAATATTAAACTTCTGACTATTGTGAGCGCGAAACACACCGTATATCTAACCATCTAACATGCCCTTCGACTTTATTAGCAATAACAGCCGGCGAATAAACGGAAATCAGTTGATTTCGTCCGGAAGCTCGTGCAAGAGCTCATGGCGTATGTCGGGACTAAAAATAACTGGTTTTTACTACTCTGGCTCCGCAGACAGGCTTACTTGGCATCCTGGCTTCGGCTACCTGGAATCATAGAAAAACACTGGGCGCGCGACGTTTTTATTTGCGCTCGTCGATCATTTGACTCGTTGCCCTCTCCTAAGCACTTGCGCGCAAGTCCAGAACGAAAATTACCATTCAGCTGAAATTACAAGCTGCATGATTCACATTTGAAATACGATTCCGCTCTCGCGGCGTCGGTAACATTTTCATGAGCGCGCAAATTATGAGGCTCACGAGGGTTACGAGAAACAAAACAAAACGAACGATAAAAAGTGAACGTGTAAGAAGAGGCATACGTACACGTACGTACACAGCGCGCCCGCTCTCCCACACAGATGCACGCCCAAAGCGACAGGCGCATATGGCTGCGCTCGTATGCGTTCTTATGCAGCGCAAAAATAAAAGAAACGGAAAATAAAAAGAAATAGAAAGCCCAACTAAGATCACGTATTTCTTCATATTTTACGTAAGTTTCTGCGCGCTTCATTTAGGCCTCAATGATTCTTGAGGTCCTTTTTATATGCGCTACCATTGCCCTAACCTATAAATGTTGGCTAAAGTTGTAGGTTATAATTTCGAATCTAGTCCGAGCATAGTCCATTGAAATCAAATTTCTTTATTGGAAATAGTGCGTTGAAGTTAAAAAATTATGTATATTTAAGATAAGGCAGAACTTTTGCGCAACAGTTAACGGCTAATGGAAATGGAATTGCATCAATGAAATTTTCAAATCAATTTTCGAAGGAAAGTTGTCAGCTCTTTGTGAATCATTTGAATTCGAATGAATGATGCTGGATAGGAGACTAGAGTATTAGCCAGCCATTGGAGAGAAGTCAGCAATGAACTGACGTTCATTAAAGACTGTAATTTGGGATATACAGCTTTCGGTAGCCTGATCGCATCGCGCAATGAATAACGGACCCGGGAAAAAGCCTGGAGATTTTTGTCCAATCAGCATGAGAAAGAGCGACTCGGTAAAAGCGAATGTTTTGACAATGGCTAAGTCGCGGGAGGGGGTAGAAAGAGGCACAAAAAGGCGGGCGAGGAAGCTCGTAACCTTGCCCGGGTACGCTTAATTTATGCTTTTCCTTGGCTTTCCATGCATACGATCCCCTCGTTTAGGGACCAACGCGTTTTAATAGCAGGTGCGATCGAATGCACGCAACGGGCCCCATCGAGTGTCATTTCTCGATGAAGGAACGACCCGCACGCACTTGACCCTTACACGATACGAGAACAGCCAACCACCGCCTCTTCGGCCCTCTTATTTCCCAAGACGTGCGTCTTCTCACTCCCCGAGACGGCATTCCGAGTTTCATCCCTTTTACGAATGCGCCGACTCAAGCATCATACTCTCACAAGAACTAACCTCGAGTGTTTTTCGCTTTCCATTCAATCACCAATTAACTTTTATCTTATTAGCTCAGGTAACTGTATTTGCTTAACTGCCATCTGCGACACGCAATTACCGCAGAGAATATTAAATAAAAGGAAAGAGTGGATTTAGTCCAACGATTATCCTTCGCTGTACTTTTTAGATTTTTATTTAGAGAAAACAGTGGCGGGATCAGTCATTCAGACAATTAAACGACCTGACGTTCTGTTTAGCGAATATCCACTGACCGCTCTACCTATTTTTATACCATTATCTTGCTTGTGCCTGTTATTGTTTCTCTATTGTAAATGGCCGAGGACTCGCTACTCTCGGCTCGGCTCTCTAAACTTATAGCATTACACGCAAGCATGTAATACCTAATACTAGACATCCTTAGTAGCTTTATTAAGGCATGGAAGAACGATGCATAAGAAAGCCGCTCGTTGACTTTTTTATTTTACCAGAAACAAGTTGAACCATTGCTGGACATTACTAAATCAATTACGTATATGGCAACGAATAATGCATTTTATTTATTACATTAATCGTTCAATCTCGATAAGTACGTCGCTTTTTGTAGATTAACTTGAGGAATTACCTGAATAATTGGTTTTGGTTACATAAGCTCAAATAAAATATATATTCCTTCGCCGATAATAAAACTTGTTTTACATTATATATTATATAAGTAATTTGCGATTTTATAATAATATTCATTTAATTATTAGTTATAATTTAATTAAACTCAACTTAATATCGTTCAGTGTTAGCTTATGTAATTATGCTAAATGTTCCTTCACGTTACTCTATATTTTATACATAACGCGTTCGCGATCACATGCACGCGTACGTGTGCACGTTTTGATCATTATTGAATTCACATATGTATGTATAATGTTTTTAAATTTTAAATTCTTAAGAAAGAAAACAAGTTAAGAATCAGCGTAACGATAAAAATTCGAAATGGATATATAATATCTAATATTATTAACAGCGCATTGAAGAAATGATGGATTGCATCCGAGAACTGGATTGTGAGTTTGAAAAAATATTGGCTCTATGGAAAATCCATAAAAAATAGATAAAATAAGCTGCGGTTTAAATTAAAAAGTTCTGAATAAAGGGAATAATTTTCATTTCAATGTCGGTGACAAAAGAAATTTGACTTAAGAAAGAAAGTGCAAGTAATAGAGAATTAAAAATAAGGAAAACAAAGTATTGCGTGCTTAAGGAAAGTAAAAATTGTATTAATAGGCTTAGATTAATCAAGAAATGATTTATATACCTTACATATATTTACATAAAAAAAAATTGCAAGAGTCCGAGGATTACGTATTGTATGAATTGTACAATGTGACACGTGTATATTCGTGTAAGACGGGGGCATCGAGGCTGGCTGATAAGGTATTGATTACCGAATCGATCGTAACCGTTTTCGTGGAGTGTGGATGGGAAGACTCTGAAAGCCGAAGCGCTTATGCCTTTCGAAGCTTAGGGCTTGCGAATACTTGAAACTGGAATCGACAGGTACAGCCGAAAAGTTCGGAGCTCTGTCCGGATTCTCCTTCACCTCCTTATCGTCCTTATCTACCGAGCTTAACGGTACGCCGAATTTCGTCAGTGGCTCGCATCGCGGATATGTACGAGCGATAAGGACGGTAGATCAGATCATGGCGGGAGAAGTAAATTTTACGGAGGCTTACCGGTGTCGCGACGACAAATCAAATTAGATGATTTACAGAAGCCACGAGTCGTTTCGTTCGAGTTACGCTCTCTGGGAGTCCGAGACTAGCTCTTTCAAAGGCGGCTAAAAGAAAAATCCAATTTATTTTGCGAGGGCTTCCTTTTGCTTGCTTTTATTATGCATAAGCCTGATTATGCATGCGGTCAACTTACTTAGCGGCCTATGCACACTTTAAGCCTTATTAGTCACACAAGATACAATGTATACTTTAACGATGCCTTTCGTCAACACTTTGTCCTCGAGGCTACTTAATGTACTTGTCGACGCGCGGCGAACTCGTTTTCCAAATTCGATGTTCTTTTTATCAACGAATCTATCAGCAATTCCTTATTCGAGCGATTGCACGAGCTCGCTTCTGTTCTTTATTCAGACTTCTTAAGCAGACAGAGCCTTACCATTTATAATATTCAGCATTGATAAACACAGCTGTGACCTCTACTTCCTTTCCTTCGCCACAATTATTCATTGTCGTTTTTAAAACGAGAGAGCTCGGCCATAAGTATTTAAAGACAACGTTAATATATACGATGTTATAAAGCTGCACGAGCCAAGATTTTAATGAATACCCTTTCTCCAATGCAACGCCTATATCAAATAGAAGGCTCAAAATTTAATTGAAAAGGCCGTAAAATATTACTTACATCACTCCAAAATATTATAATCTCTTTTTTAAAAGTTTGCGTCTATATAAATAATTGTATACACTCGTTTTATAACAGAAGCTCTAAATAATTCTCTATAACAATTAAGCAAATGTAATTTAACGATTAATTAGGCAATTGCAATATCCCGCCTCTCGTCATCCTTCAATTAAATGTTACGGAAGCAAGACTATGACTCACAATAATCAAAAAAATTTATTAAATAAAATAATTTTAGTCCCAATAGAAAATGAAAACTTTATTCACTCTTACATTTATAATGTATTTGTTCCGCCATTTACTTTGTTCCTTTGTAAAAACAAGGTATGATTTAACTTATGATATCGATCTATAAATATACAGAAGACTATTTTTTTTTAAGGGAGTATTTTTCATAAAAATGAAATGTCCAAAGTTGTAAAAAATTTAATTTTCGACGTTGTTGTTAGGTTAGGATTAATCAACACTGGAATCCAGAAAATCGAGCCAGATTTTTTTATTGCCGTTCGTTACTCTCAGGCCGTGCCACATTTTTCATACCTGTCGCGTCTCTCTCTCTCTCTCTCTCTCTCTCTCTCTCGTTCTCTATGGTTAACCCTCGCTAGCTTCATCTCTCTTCGGATATCTGTTTCGCATTTCCGCAGGCCTTGTGGTATGTCCCTAGTTCTTCTTTTTTTTTTTTTTTTTTTTTTATTTTATTTTATTTCTTCCTACCCTCGAAGAAACACGGGTCGAGCGAGATATAAAGGAAGAAAGAGATCTGCGTGTGAAAGAGGGAATGAGAAAGCTCGGAACTTTCCCTTCTCCGCGGCTTCCTATATTTTTTCTGGCGGAAGCTCTCGTGACTTAATTAATCGCATAATACGGGGCTTAATGAAATCAGAACTCCACCCACCTTTAGCTCTCGAGCTGCTTTCGTTTCTCATCCCTCAGCGCACTCACTGACGAGCCGATCTACCCCAGTTTTCGACCGAGGCTTTATAGTTTAAAGAAAAAAAGAGAAGAGGAATAAGGAAATATTTGTCGAGGAATACTTTTTCTCAACCCAAGTCTCGATGTATAAACGTCGGCATGCCTGGCGAATCAGCAGAGTGAAAAATAAATGGTCGATGGGGAATCTACGCCTACATTCCTTACACCAGACGAATCTCTTCATATTTCCCGGAGTTTCGAAATATTTTTAATAAATAGCAATAAATAGCACTATAGTCATTAGATTGAAATAGCAAATTTTTAAATTACATATATAAATAACCGGTAACAAAGGCAAACAAACAGCGGTATTTAGAATTTGATCAGAGTATATGCTGGTAGAAGTGTTAAAGATTAAAATAAGAAATAGGGTTTGAAATTACTTTCAAACCCTACTCGCATAGTGAGAAAATAATTAAATAGGTTAAAGTAGTGAAAGAAGCTTTCGCAATACGGATAGAAAAGAATTATAAATTTCGATGGCTACTTCCTTCAAAATAGGGCCTTTATTGTCCGCGAGAGCGGAAGAGGCCGCGAAAAAATCGCCTAATCATGAAAGTCATTATACGCCATACGAGTATTTACTGGAAAATCGTCACTACTCATTTAAAAGGGTGTTATGAAGTAAGAAGGAAGGATAATGAAATAAGAGTCGCTTATTTACGATGAAAATTATATTCTACGAAATGAGAATGAAAGATAATATATAAGGACGAACGAAAAGGTATACTAGACTCGACTCGCATAATTACTTGTGCAATATTTTACAGACAAGCGAAATTTAAAAGAGTTGATACGATAAATATTATCGGAAGAATTGTCTCAATCGAGAATATATTCTGGGGAATAACTGAATATTCAAAAAGCCTTCAAATAGCAACTTTTTTTCATTAATTTTTTTAACAAAAATGAATGAGCAAGTATGATCATTGAGTGATATCATCGAGTTCTATAATTATATATTGTCTGCCTTTTGTACTCTATAAAGTGAAGAAGAAGAAAAATATACGGTTAGTAAAAGTCAATATTGGTTTAAAGGCAACTAAATGTCGAACAAAGAACCGAATGGTGACAATGGTTGCGAATAATGATAAAAAAGAAAAGAGAAAAAAGAAAGAAAAAATCAAGAATGTGGAAGGAAGGGAGAGAGGGAAATCGTGAAGAGAAAGAAAAGGGATTCTTGGCTACGAGTCAGAGAAAAGGGTTACCCTTGGAATGGTTGTGGAGAGTTTAGGCCGGTGCACCTGAGCTTTTTTCACGAGGCGTGCGTAAACGCGATTGTGTACGACCAGAGAGAGAGAGAGAGAGAGAGAGAGAGAGAGAGAGAGAGAGAGCCCGCGAAAGGTCGGGGCCGGTATTAATATCAGTCGGACGGTGCTCGTCTCGTGTATTTGCGAGTATTCGCTCGTTAAAATAATAAGCGCGCTTCGATGAGTGTGAAAAGCCTCGACCGAAAGCCGGAGATAGAGTGGCCAAAAGAGCTCTGTCGGCTTGGCAGAAGAAGTGGTCGGGGTGGTAAGGGGTGAGCTCGGGTGGCGATGCGACGGCGTCGTGGAGCGGGGGCAGAGACGAAAGGGTTTTACACGATATGATGCACAGCGCCTGAAATTGCCAACTCTGTAAACTCGGAGGCGTTTCTCTTCTTTGCAAGGAGCACGGCACGGGGGAGTAAAAGAGAAAGAGGCGAGTGATTAAGGGATTCGGTGGGTCGCGTCAGCGCGATGAGACAAGTAATTTAATTCGCCGTGCGAAAGCGTTTGTACGCTCGGTCGGCTGCACGTCTGCCTTTTCGCCTCCCTCTCTCTCTCTCACTTTCTCTCACTATATATATATATATCGTACTCGCCTACTCGTCTGCTAGCCTCCCTGCCCGTCTTACTTTATTAAAAGGAGAAAAGGACCAAGATTTTTCTATGCTTAATGTCGATGTTTATTTTTCATTTACTGCTTCATGTTTAACTGAGATTTACGCCTTTGTATTTGTTAGCTTTACACCTTGACACGAGCAGGTGAGCATACTGAAAACCGAAGAACGTCTCTATCCAATCATATATTTATTCTTTCTTTTTATTAAGATGTCTTGTGTTTCTTTTGACAGCCTTCTATCTCTTCTTAAGTATAATATTTGTCTTTACGTATAAAAATATTTTATTTTATTTACACTTTATTCACTATTCTTGTCCGAAAATTATTCAAATTAGATGAAATTCTAACTATTCTTTTATAACTAAATAAACAATGATTATAGTTGTCACGTAATAGTGCGCCATTGTTAATGAATCAAGTGTAAATACAAGTGCTTAATTCGAGGCTTGATAATAATAAAAAGATCTAATCGAAACTGGAAATGCATCCAATTAGAAAGCGCATTTTATAGTGCAAAGAGTGAATTCGATAGATAGTCGATGAAGTGGTAGCAAAAAGGTAAAAATAATTGGAATCCGAGTAAGCGACACTCGCCATGAAGAGTTGGAGAGTAGGGTGGACATGGAGTAAGAGGGGAACGAGGAAAAGAGAACGAAGAAAACGCTGCGTTATATTGCTACACGCGCAGCTACATATACATTAATGTCGTGCAGCACTCGAGCCCGACGCAAAGATGTATAATTGCATCAACCATCGAATTCGGTTACTCTCTGGCGACTCTGATGCATAAAATGACAAGAGAAATTTAGTTATAGTTCCGCTTCACAAAGCGAACGCGATGCCGTGTATCGCGCGCGCTAATACACGAATGCAGGTAAGCCCCGCGCATGCGCTATCTAACTATTACGGCTAGCAAAAGCAAGCACATCCGTACATCCGTGGGAGGTATACGCGGTCCTCTACCAATTCGATGGTACTATCAAAATTTAACGAAACTAAAACGGATAGGGAACTCGTTTTATTATTGCCATTCAACCCCCGTATAAAGTGACACAAGAAGAAGAAGAAGAAGAAGAAGAAGAAGAAGAAGAAGAAGAAGAAGAATTAACAGATGAAGGAGGAGAGGAGCTTGTCAATAATTCCAAAATTTCAATAACTCTACTGCATTTCCTACTTATCGAAAATTTAGTGACACCTACCAATCTGATTTTTGAATTGTATTTTATAATGCAATTGTCGATTCGCTCGATCAATCTTTAATATATTGAGTAAATTTCTACCCTCGTCTTCCTTCTCGCTTTAAAGCTGATATTCAAACAAAAATTTTTTGGAAAACTTAATTTATTTTCTCATTAATATAACTCGAAAATTCCATGCATTTATTATTGTTTGTAAAAGAAACGATAAATAAATCATTGACATGCCTTTTAAAATCGTGAAATAATAATATTTATTAAACATTTCAATTTGTTAGATTTTTCTTATCATAAGGAATGTCAAAGCAAAATTATTAATATTAAAAGCCATAGCCTCATTAAAATTAAAATTGAAAACCAATAGTTTTCAAGTATATTTTTATTGTAAATAATCTACAGACTCTGCAGATAATCTTTTCGTTTGAATGTTATGTAAACTCTATATATGATTACTTAATCCTGAATCGAACGTACCATAATCAGCTTAAGATTAAATATTTTCAAAATACTTGACCAGATATAATTTTGAAATTGATAAATCTCAAAAATTCTACTTATTAAATGTTAATAAAATATTTATAAAGGAAATGCAATTTCGTTGCAAAATTTAATTGGAATTTTCATTTGATATAAGAACGTAAACGCATGTCTGTATATTTCTACAAAAACTCACCTAATAAATAAATCCATTTTTATTCCGAATACTTACAGTATATAAATTATATATACATATATACATATAAACCTTTTATATTAGTAATACTATTCTCCAACGTATTTAAATTTTATCTCTGTTCCAATTTATCTTTTTTATTGGTTGCGATATTCACGTTAGCTTTAACTCGAATATGCAATAGAAATTTATTTGTAAGCTGTACATAAATAATATATATATATATTCTTAAGTAGCGATTGCTTTTATTATTTTTAGGATAACTACTATCTGTTGGCCTTAATCCTTTTCTATGCAATGGCTCAATAAAATAAGCGAATACCTAGATTAGCTCTCTAATAAGTTAATAAGATAATATCCTAAATAACTTGCGTTATCAGTGAAACCTTTTTGTTCGAATAGTCAGTCTCACCTACAATTATCTAAGCTGAAGGTAATTAATGAATTATATTAATTCGAATGAGTTAATTATAGTATTTATTAAATATTAAATTATAAAAGGTCTCTAATTTACTTAGTAATATCAAGCAAATCATTGGAAGTGAGTACCTAATTAGTTGAAGGCGATGCATTTGTTATAAGATGTCGAAAGTTAGAGTTAAAACCTACTGAGTTATACAGTATTTAATCAAAGCGAAACTTTACCAAGGACAATTATTAATAGAACCGTTTGAATCGGATTTCGAGTTAATATTGGAGCTCGGGGGGAGACCGACTTCTGCCCCCGAATCTCGAACGAACGCGCATTCAGCGTCGAGAAGATGGTCAGAAGAGTGGCTTTCGGAGAGAGTGAGATAACGGAAAGTGAGTGGGAAGTGAGCAAGCGTATCACTGTCCCAGCGGCGCGGGCTTTCATCAAGACTTCATTATGTCTGCGTAAATGTATTATGACTTCTGATTGAGCGGAGCCGCAACTTGTGTGCGTGTACGCGTGCGCGTGCTCAGTGGGTGGGAGAGGGACGGAGGGGCAGTGGGCGAGGGGGAGGGATGGTTGGGGGAAGGGGGGAGAGAACACGTAGGCTTCTAGCCCACAAGTCCGTTGCTTTGTGTTTGGCCCCGAGTCTCCGAGCACTCCATTATCTCCTTCCCTTTTATTCTTCCCTCTGCCCTCTCTTTCACCGGCGAATTATTCCGAGCCGGTTCTGAATCCAGTCGTCGATACCATTAGCTGGAGCCCGCGAGAGCGCCCCATTTCGCTTGCGGTCGATAATTAAAATTCTACGAAACTTTGAACACGTGCCTTTCGTCATTTTAACTTACTCTTCTTACATTCTTAGCCTCTCCAACATACATCTCCCATACGGAATCTAAAATTCGTCACTTTTAGCAATTCAGACTTCAATTCTTAATAGTATTACGATTACTTTATTACAAAGGGTACGTATTTACAGGGAATCTTATATGACCGATAGAGTTAGCAAATTAATTAACTGTCTAGTAAATGGGTTATACATAAAAATATATTATACGCGAGAATGTATTATGAAAGCTGTTTACATAAATAATTTGCTTTTATTTATTTTTTGAACAGAAGACGATTGCCAATAATGTTGATCGATAACTAATATCGAGGTAGTTCTGCATCGAAAAGTAAGGCAATAAAAGAGCAGTCACGAATCAGCAACGGTGACTTACGATTTCCATAGCCCTATTAAATAATAGGAAGGAGGCAGGAGAAGTTTCAGGGCGCTCAGAAGAAAAGGCAAATAGACTTTGAAGAGGCGGCCTACCAGTCCGCTTAATCCTCGCAAATTAAAAGTGCCCGGTCTCTCTCTCTCTCTCTCTCTCTCTCTCTCTCTCTCTCTCTCTCTCTCTCTCTTTTCAAAGGATCCTTTTCTATCGCGGCAGCGCTACATCTTTTTCATTGGTAGTCCGACGCGCTTCTACGTCTCGTATAAAATTGGTTCTCTCTCTCTCTCTCTCTCTATATATATATATATATATATATATATATAGATAGATAGATACATACATACACACACGTATACAAACATAAACTTATTGACGTACATGTGCACGCGTACTCATGCGCGTGCACATAAGCACGTAGATGTAAGCGTAGGATCCTGAATCCCGGCTACTCGCTTCAGCTCCATTTACAGAAACCCCATCAAAGGGATTGTGGCATTACGCTTTAGAGTTTAGGAGGCGGAAGACGACCTCTCCAGTGAGTACTGGACCGCGACTCTAAAACGGTAAGAGTCTCTACTTCTCCTTTTTTTCTGACACCCCGTCCTAAATCCTCTCTCCCGATCCTTCTCTCTCTCTCTCTCTCTCTCCCCTCTCTCTCGCTCTCTCTAGCTCTGTCTCTATCTCTATCTCTAGCGCACACGCTCAGTTCATTTCCCCTATGGCTTTCCCTATCTCGTCGCTCTGTAACTGTCGCAGAGACTCTCAGCCCATTACCCCAGTGCTAATTACACATTTTCTTTGTCAAACGTTCAGGATTTCAATTTTAATTTGCTCTCTTGACTACTCAAATTTACCGATGAATCAACCGCTTCATTTAAATGGAAGAGTAAGCTCAATTTACAAGTTTTCTTCCGATTATGATAGCCGCTGTTGTACATACCTAAATAATAAAATCTACAGCACTTATATCCTCGTCATTGTTTTTTAATTTCACTATTATATTTAAAAATATAGTAAATAGTATATAATGAAAATGTGCTAAAAAGAATCCAAGTTCTTTTATCGTTTTTCAACAAAATGATGATAAAACGAGGTGAGAAAAGCGCCGGTTTTCAGCAATGAGTTTTCAAATTATTAAAGTAAAAAGCACACCGGCAAGTGGAAACTCTCATCTACCGCTTCATCGGGGCTTATTTAACATGGATAGTGAGCCGCCTCCTTTTTTCCTTCTGCCTCTTTGGCTTCGCGCTTGTTCAACCGAAAGGGAGAAAATGGTCGCGCGCTCAGCGGAAGAACCGCTGGCGCAGCGCCAGACGGTTAATGTGTATTTGTCTTTGTGAATAAATAAAATGCATTACATGCGCGGGGCATAAGGGAAGCCAAGGGAGTTTAAAAACCGAGTAAGAAGAAGGGACAAATAACGGGGCAACTGCTGCGAACTTCAAAAGCAATTCGTCCCGTTGAATTTCTTCGGACGCTGTTTAACTTTCATTCGTACTCTATCGCGCCTTCTTCTCCTGTTTGCACCTCGATGTACATTTTGTTTTTAATAAGGATGTGCAGTTTTGTGCTATGGGCCCTCAGATCAAGCGGCTCTTCTAGCTCGCTTCTATTACGAGATACCCGAGGTCACTTTTCAGCGACTTTCGTTTCATTCCTCACTAGTCACTAGCTCCATTCAATTCAAAGCCCTCACTCTTTTATCAACTTTTCTGTCAGTTTTATAACGAATTTTGACGTACGCGGGAACGGGGGTCTTACTGCTCACTCGAATAACCTGAGGAACGCAAGCGTTTGATGCAGCTCGATTGAAAACAAGCCTTGAGGATGGAGCGAAGAAGCGCCGTGGCAGCAAAGAAGCCTGGGACTCATTAATTACGCAGGCAGCCGCTAAAGTGGCCTCCCTCCCCTCATATTCATTCTTGTGAATTCTCTATAAGTACGAGTCGCTAAATTCTTAACTAAAATAATAGTAATAAAAGGTGAGGGTGAGAGCGGGACTCTCGAAATTGCTTCTGAAATTCAAATCGATTCACTTAGAGAGTAGGAGTCAGCCGTCGGCCTCACATTTAGCATGGTGAAGTAAAGAGGTGATGGAGTAGGAAGACGGTGAAGGGGGTGGGGGAGGAGGGGCAAGTTTTCGCGATAGCGAATTCTCGTTACCGTGTGCCAAGTTTTCAAGTACACGCGTACCTCGAAACCGCGTCAGACTCCAGTTACTTTGAAAATTCGAAAGGGAAGTAATAACAAACGTTCGCCAGTGAATTTCTGACGAAGCCCGAGCCTAAACGGAAGGTACTCTTTTCGACCACCAGCTATGTCAATTGCAAGGATAATAATGCGCCTCACCCGCCCTTATCGAACGTCCTCTCTAAATCTTCAGAATTCTTAATAATTCCAAAGAATAATTTGCTACTATGTAACATTTGATAATGGCTCCATCGTGATTTATATCCCTTCCCCTTACCATCGAGCCTCACACACTCAAATATGACAAATTTCCTTAATTTCCTCCCATTCGTTATCTTACAATAAAGAAGAAGGAGTTTAAATACATTTTACGCAACTTAAAAGTCAGTATTTTGAAAATGTCAATTTTTTTAAGATCATGTGATTTATAGAAAGCGCCTCCTTCCCAGTTATTATACCGTACTCTTAATCGGATCATTAACTTTTCACGGCATTACGTTTCTCTATACTTAAGAGCATAATACAGTGTTCAAGAAAGCACAAATGTCAAAACAATAGTAATCGAAAGTAGAAAGAAAATAGTAACGTAAGACGAAGAACGGCTTGTACCTCTCAACCCTCTCCCAATAGCAAACTTAGACAAGCTCTCTCTCTCTCTCTCTCTCACTCTTTCTACCTCCCTCTCTCGCCCTTGTATCTCGGTGGGTCGCTCTCGCTCACTCTCTTAAAGCCTTAAGACGGCCGAATTGAATTTGCAAACTTGCAGATTGAATTCCAACTTGCCTATTATAGGGTGCGTCTGTTACGGTTAAGAGCCTGGGCCAACGGGAATTAATGTCGATACGCTACACCGATGTCGAGGATTACCTCGACTCCTCTCCAAAGGATTGCAGTTACATTGCCTTACGCTGCGAGGCCGCGAGTTCCTCTCCAATTTTCAATGCTAAACTACAGCAACGCCTTTGTTTATCCCGGCGCTGCTTCGCCACGGTCCAATCGCTTTTGAGCTATCGATTGTCCTAGCAAGGAAAAGATCACGGTAATAGAGAATATTGTCCCCTCTCCCTCTCTCTCTCTCTCTCTCTCTCTCTCTCTCTCTCTCTCTCTGCATCTCTCTGTCTCTGCATCTCTCATTGTCGATGCCTTGTAAGTAATTGACAAAAATATCTTGTAAACTGACTTTTGTTTAAAAAGAAAAGCTTAAATACATGGGAAAAAAAAATACCAAACGAACGTACTGCCCTGATACATTTTCACAAATTTGTCGCCACTCACACTCAATATTATAAGTTAAGATATAAATTTAAAAAAATCAAATGTAAATATAATAAAAGAAAAGAACATCACGAATCGGTAATTATAATGAGATTCAATCTTACCGAAGAAAAAATGTAAAAGTATTGTAGATCTTACTTTAGAATGTAGTTATCTCTGAGCCGAAGTGAAATTCTGTGGTTACATACCTGAAAGAAAAAGAAGAGAAAAAAAATGATGAAGAGGTCGATAATGCGGCTCCTTATCTATATAATTAATAGGTAAGTCGGGGAGGGAGGAATAGCGGAGTTGCGTCAGTAGCGATAAACTAAGGCCGACAACAACAGGAATTTACATCTTGGGCACGAGTCGGTCGCGCGGAGCGGCAAGGGCGACGGGAGGGGAATAAAAAGAGCAGAATTTATTCACGTAGGTATATTCTAGCGGCAATTTTCAATGAGTAACAAAGCCGAAATAATTCAAAGCTCAAGGAAGGCGCGGCGCTCGTCGAGCCGAGTTCACGAGGCCGGAAAATTCTCTCCCCCGTCGTTCACTCGCTCCCGGCTCTCTCTCCCCTCGGGCTCATGTCCCTCCCCCACCTTCCAAACCCATAAACGCAATAACCGGAGAAGGGTTAGACCAGGACACGCGCGTAAATGTAGTTATAAATAAATCCAGAAGCTCTTAATGCTCGCGCAAAGGAGGAGGAAAGCGAGTGAGCGCCCAAGACGTCGTCGACGTCTCCTATACCGTACGACTCCTACGACTCCTGCGACTCCTGCGACTCCTACGACTCTTACAAACGCCAAGGCCCCAACCTATACTCGCTTCCTCCTCCTCCACCCTGGAATGTAGTTACACTTCGAGCCTAGGCTTTTGTGGGATCAAACTTTATTCAATTAACGCAACCTCCTCTTTTTTAATTAATCGCCATTATTAACAGGACGGGAATTTTTTCATACATTCATATTTAATCCTCTATTTTTCTTGGAGAACCTAATTTTCAATGGCTCTAATTAAAACTTCCCCGTTCTTCTGCTCTTTTGCCTCTGTGAACTCTGTAAATCTAATGACGATTTTCTTTCTAAAAACTGTAAGGAATAATCGAGTCCTTACAGTTCTTGGAAGAATCAAGCAATTTGCTCGTGGTCAAAATATTCGAAGTTAACAAAAATTAAACACTCGGTGCGATAAAAATGTTCGAGCTTGGGAAGTAAGTAAGTAAGTAAGTAAGTAAGTAAGTAAGTAAGTAAGTAAGTAAGTAAGTAAGTAAGTAAGTAAGTAAGTAAGTAAGTAAGTAAGTAAGTAAGTAAGTAAGTAAGTAAGTAAGTAAGTAAGTAAGTAAGTAAGTAAGTAAGTAAGTAAGTAAGTAAGTAAGTAAGTAAGTAAGTAAGTAAGTAAGTAAGTAAGTAAGTAAGTAAGTAAGTAAGTAAGTAAGTAAGTAAGTAAGTAAGTAAGTAAGTAAGTAAGTAAGTAAGTAAGTAAGTAAGTAAGTAAGTAAGTAAGTAAGTAAGTAAGTAAGTAAGTAAGTAAGTAAGTAAGTAAGTAAGTAAGTAAGTAAGTAAGTAAGTAAGTAAGTAAGTAAGTAAGTAAGTAAGTAAGTAAGTAAGTAAGTAAGTAAGTAAGTAAGTAAGTAAGTAAGTAAGTAAGTAAGTAAGTAAGTAAGTAAGTAAGTAAGTAAGTAAGTAAGTAAGTAAGTAAGTAAGTAAGTAAGTAAGTAAGTAAGTAAGTAAGTAAGTAAGTAAGTAAGTAAGTAAGTAAGTAAGTAAGTAAGTAAGTAAGTAAGTAAGTAAGTAAGTAAGTAAGTAAGTAAGTAAGTAAGTAAGTAAGTAAGTAAGTAAGTAAGTAAGTAAGTAAGTAAGTAAGTAAGTAAGTAAGTAAGTAAGTAAGTAAGTAAGTAATAATAAGAAGAAAAATAGGTATGAAAAATAAGGGGTTGAAATTTAAGGGGACAAAAAAAACGGGTGTAATAGTCGAGTGGAGGAACATCCACTTAAGGTCGTTATACAAAGGCGGGGTATTTCTTCAGAGCGCGTGCCTAGGATATGAGCGTGCGCACGGCGATTCTTCCACTCGAGCATTTCTCGCATTGTTACCGACGAGACTCCCTAGTAGTACCCCCTCACATCATCCCATCCTCCCTCGCCCCATTCTCGCGACTCAAGGGGCGCGTGTTGATACATACGCGCGCAAATCCTCCACACCGGGAGAAACGAAACCCGCCGGTCTCGTTATTCCTCTCCTCTTGCTTTTCCATCTACCCCCCCCCCCGAAATTCGTATGCCGGTGCACGTATCCGCTTTTGCAGCGGAGAAATACTTGTCGCGCCAACGTGCGAATCCGCCCGGTCTCGAGTGCGAACCTTCGGACGGGTTCACGCGTCTCCTCCAGCGGAACTTTTCTACATCTAGAGATAAGCTCCAGAGAAAAGCTTCCTGACCTTTGTCATCGCTGCCGCGAAACTGCCCCTATCCCTACTCGTACCTTCCACCGTTTTCCATTTATGTCGCCTCTTATTTTCTTCCTTCGCTACAACGATACTGAGAATAATAGCAGAGATATTTGAGAACGCAATGGGATATCCTGCACTAGGAACACAGTTTTATCATTTTAACAATATCATTAATAATGATAATGATGATGGTAATAATATTAAGTATTGACTGAATAATGAGCAATAATGGAAGGAAATAAAGCTTATGCCGTTAAATTGCAGAATTCGAAATGTTCGCACGCTAAAGTTATACGCGACTCGTGCGTCGAACAAGGAAGGAAATCTCTCTGGGCATAAGGCGAAATGAGAATCGAAGAAAGGCAGGAAACGGAGAGCCGCATTCATGAAAGTCATGGCGCATTACTGGCAGAAGTAATACAGATGTGCCGATGGAGAAGGGGCGGGGGAAGAGAGGCGGGGGGCGGAGAGGCAGAGGGCTTGCGCGAGCGTCAAAGGAGAGCAAAGGAAAAAAGCAATTACCTCATCGATGAAAGGGAGAGTAAAGGCTGAAGGGAGTAGGTGAAACCGGCGGAAAGCGATAACAAATGAGCGCTCAATTCTATTGGATACATATTGGCCGGCAAAGCCCCGAAGTTCGTTTAAGAAGACGTAGAAGAAGACGTAGAAAAAGACCTAGAAGAAGAAGAAGAAGAAGAAGAAGAAGAAGAAGAAGAAAAAGAAGAAGAAGAAAAAGAAGAAGAAGAAGAAGAAAAAGAAGAAGAAGAAGAAGAAGAAGAAGAAGAAGAAGAAAAAGAAGAAGAAACTCGACATGGATATCGCGAGTCCGTAGGCGAGATAGCGGATCGACGTAAGGAGGAGGGTTGGTCTACGAATCGAACTCGAGGATCGGGAGTCGGGGGTCGGGACGGAGAGTGGGTCTGTCTTCGAGCGCGGGTGAAATGAGTCGCGAAATTGTTTCCGCCTGGAATTTATCAATTTTCTTTGAAGGCATTCTAATTGCACTAATTTGTTTGTCTTGCTCCGGGACGAAGAGGAGGCGACGGCACTCGAGTAGCAGACGTTTGCCCTCGCTCAATCTCTTTTAGCTTTCTTCGACTTGCATTCGGCGCGCTCGACAATCTCCATCGTTTAATCTTCAAGCGCGTGTCTCTCCGATCGTCAACGGGCCCCGGCTGCCTCTACAGAATTAAACGCGGCCTTAATCTATCACCTCTTCTTTCCTCTATCGATTATTGACCATCGACTTACACTCAATCCTAGAGCGAATCTCGATGGAGAAATAATAATCGGAGCCACTTCCGTCCCATTTCCACTTTATCATTCATTAAACGATACTCTACGACTATTTATTATTAGATAACGAAAAATCCGTGTCCTCGTATCTTTATCACTACGATTATTAAGTTGTATTTATAAATACGAAAAGTTCTCTTGAAGCTTCTGTTATTCATATTCCTCTTTAAGATATTTGTTTTGTATCTTTAATACGTGATGTTAACAGACTTTTTTCAATAAATTCAATAAAACCTTTCATATATGCACTTTATATTAAAGATTTGATTTAAAAAAAAAAGGCTCAATCTTCGAAATATATCGATTTTAATATAATAATTTTATTATAAAGTAACTTTCAATTTCATTTCACACTCTCCATTCCCATACTAAAGTTTATATAGCCTATTTATAATACATTTAAAATTGTTTGACTGGATGGAATTGAGCTAAAAACCATCCAGATAGAAAACTAAAAAATTGGCATGTGAAACAAAATTAAGTAAAGAAGAAGAGAAATATTGCGATGCGTTGCGAATTTACGTAGTGTCTTGCATAAGGATTTTCTCTTGTCCCCATTTCTCCCTCCTTTGAATAAAAATATAAAGATTATAAGGAGAATGAGAGAGAGACGATTGATGACGGAAGCTCCAAAGACAAAGATCTATCGAAAGAAAAGTGCGAAATGGGAGCGTCGAGTACGGCGGTCCCATGCTCGCGATCATTAATCTCAGGCAGCCGCGAAGCTTTACGCGCGATCGATGACCACGAATGAGCCGAGCGAATTCCTTCCTCTTAATTATTCTCGCTGCTATACGTTATTTCGCTATGCCTATTTTATTGTTTCATTTATCAGCGATCGCCCTGCTTCTAAGCAAAGTCACAAGCTTTCGATTAAATAGCAAATTGACTCTGTCCCTAGTAAATCTTTGAAATCTTTAACTGAGTAGGGGTGCCAAATCCTATTCGAAATCGACCCTTATCTTACGCTAATCGAATCTAACTCATCAGCTCCGACTCCTCAGATATAACAATACTTCCGTTACTCTAAATACATATAGATCTTCATCTTCATTTTTACAAGATTAACCTCCGACTGCAATAATTTAACATTAATTTAACATTCGACTATTCAATATGCCTACCGTTGTGTGAAATTTTTGTTTTATCGATTTTTTATTATTTTTTTTTCTCTCAACAGTAACTCGCATGTAATCGGTAACTAAACAGATGTACCATTATCTATGAATTAGGCATTGAAGGCTCGTTAAAAGCTACAATAGTACGAATAAGTGTATCATCTTTCACGTGGCTCGAGTTCGATTACTTATTCGATGTGTTCTATAGAAATTGTATTCAAGTTGAAATTAAATAAGCCGCGTATAGTTCTACTGATCTGGATTTCATCTGTAAGCACACGTATCCTATATTGGCTTACACGAAGCCAGAACAATAAAATATTTTGCAAACGTGATATCGGATAATGGTATGAATAGAGCGGAAGAAGTAAGAATGATGAAGATTTAGAAAGGAAATTGTTGAAAAACTGTGCTCTTCATGCTATGGTTTTTCATACAATAAATTGTTGTGACATTGTCGAGGTCATTCAAACAAAAACAAAAAAAAAGAACAAAACAAAAAATTATGCACTACAATGAAAAAAACCGAGTCTTTGAGGATGAAATAATTATGGATCTAAAGTAAGATCTTGAGGGCGAAATTTACTGTGTGAAGGATTAAAAAGTTGATGCAAGTCGGCTCGTAAGAAGCCAGACCTAAATTATACAAGACCTCGTGGCGCATCATCTCGACAGAGCAGGTACTGAAAGTCTGAAGAGAGTGAAAAGAAAGGAAAAATTCTCGTGGCAAAGGGAAAGAGGGACTCATGGTACTCCTCATGGTACTCCTCGTCGTACTACTCATCGAATCTGAAAGATATATCAAGCAACGGCTCTCGACATCTCGATGCCTTGGTGCACAACGGGAAGGGAAAGGAGTGAGAGTTGAGAGGGAGAGCGGAGGTATCGAATTTCGCGATGCCGCGTAAAGCTATCCACATGTGTCCGTAGAGGGAATGAGCGCGCGGAAGGAACGAAGAAACGGGAAGCGAAGATAAAGAGACGGAGTTCAGAAGTTACGCGGTGGCTGCTGATATCAAAGAGCGCGAGCGATCTAAACACAATACGGTGCACCGAGAGATGCTGATGCGATTGTATTATACGGATAGGTAGTAGTGGACCGGTGAT
Organism: Ceratosolen fusciceps; assembly: GCA_018883505.1. Classification (NCBI taxonomy): domain Eukaryota; kingdom Metazoa; phylum Arthropoda; class Insecta; order Hymenoptera; family Agaonidae; genus Ceratosolen; species Ceratosolen fusciceps. The sequence goes on along the minus strand of RCIC01000012.1, from coordinate 5,269,875 downwards.
CCATTGTCTCGTCACGTCCTCTCCTCGCGCCTACCCACTCGCGAGCTCTTTTATCTCGATCCCCCATCTCTTTCACTTCAATATACGTGTAACTAAAGTATTAGTCCGTATCGAGTGAGCATCCATCGAAAATAGCCTGGCCAACAGTGTGTTGATGCACCCAAGAGATGCACACGAGGGCTGGGAGATGGAAGTGAAAGATGGAAGAACGAGAGTCTCGAGTTGCTGTATCATAATGCAGCTCACTCGGCGCTCATATGAGCGAGTGCATGGATATATGTGACCAGAGCGGATACGAGCTTCAAATTTTACATTAATAATAAGGCTTACTGATCAAAGTACTGGATCATCGATATTACCAATATTTGTCTTTCTATTTATTTTCCTTACCCCTTCCTCTAAAACTATTCCTTTCCCATTCAAATTAGGAAGTCTTGCCTTCCTAATACAATCGAAAGTCCATACGAGCTCCGCAGTCATTTACGACATGATATCCTTAAAATATCTCTACTTATATACAACTACACGGACATGTCGATATTAATTTGTGACCAATTAATAACTCGATTTGCCATTCGCTCATTTGAAAGATTTGAAAGCAATATTGGACAGGTAGCAGCTTGCAACAAAACATAATAATATAGAATATGCGTTTAAATATATGATTTGATCAATAAGCAATCATATTTTGAATGCATAATATAAAAGAGACTTTTAAAAGAATAAATGTTTCTTATTCGAATCACCGATACCGTTCAACTAATGATAAGTAAGTAATATCAGGCTCGACATACTTGTGCTTTAATAATTCGCATGAATAGTTAATTAAAATATACTGTTCGATTTTATGCTATAAAGTCAATTGAATGTGTGTGCGTGTGTGTGTGTGTGTCGGGGGGGGGTGTACAATATTAATAAAATGTAAAAGAAAAACGTAAATCTTGTACGGAGTATGGACTTGTAAGAAATGAAGAAGAGAAGAAGCAGAATAAGAAAGCTGAATAACGTTTTGGATAAAATAAAAGCGATGGAAATAGCTGCGATAAAAAGAAGTAGTTCCAAGACTTGTAACAAAAGGGTAAAAGATAAAAGAATAGATGAGCGTGTGAGTCGATGTAGATCTCGTGTAAAGTACGAAGCCGGCGGTGCGAGAAAGAGAGATGCGAGCGATAAAATGATGATGCGGGATAGGGACATTCGATCGAACGATCGACGACTTCCGGCCGAGGCGCGTACGTGCCGATTCGAAGCTTCTGCACAGATTTTTTTCTCTCCGCTGCATGTCAAAAGAAAAAGCTTAATTAAGCCCACTAGAAGTCTCGCACTTGGCGCGGGCTTTCTATTCGTAACCCTTTCACTCGTTTGTCCCCGAGCTTTAAACAGTCTTGATTTTTATATTTATCTCCGAAGGGAGAGGGGGCTGACGCATCCGAGTCTTCGAGTTTTTCTTCTTTTCGCTTAATGGCGTACTTTCAAAATGCAAAAACTAAAGTATCCCGAATGGTACGAGTTATTGGGATTATTCATTGGATGCGATGATATTAAAATGCAAGCAGATTAATAATTTACTGCCGTTATAATTCATTTACGATTCGAGTAAGTGCGGCTGTGCGTTACAGCTCCTTCACTTACAAGTACTAATGTTTATGACGGTTATTATTTTGATTATTATATATAAACCCATGTTCGTATAAAATTTTTTTCGAAATTAAGGTGGGAGTGTAATAAAAATATAATTTATTACACTTTTTAGTTCAACATGATAAAATTATTATCTGTTATTATTAGTCAAAAATAATATATGATAAATAAGATTATTTTTATAAAAAATAAAAACTATCATGTTTTCTGCTCTAACTTTAATTTATCTTCAGAACTAATTAAAATTTTTCGATGAATTGTCTTGACTGCGCGAATAAGCCTTTGTACATTAATTACAGTAATTCTTGATAATCGCCATAAGAATTTTAAAACCCCTTTATTCATTCATTGGAGCTAATTTTTAAGTATAACAGCTATAAACAATGTGGTATTAATTTTTATTAAGTATTAAAGCAAATATTAATTATGATTTGATTGTAAAAGCATAATTTTTTTTTTAACGAAACTTTGATCGATTTTATAACAATTAAGTTTGTTATTTAAGTTCTCATTATTTAGTGAAAATGTAAAAACATTTATCTTAAAAATAAAATTATTCAAAATAAGTTAAGTTACATTGAAAAAAATTCAGTAGGAAAGCCTGTAATTATATATTAAGTAAGTTACTGTTATACAGAGATTTTCTAAATTTATAAACGTAAAATAATATGTTTAAATATTATTTTTAATAGTAAATATTTTTATGAATAAGAAAATTTTTTTTAATAATTTAATAGTAAGTATTTTAAATATATGTATATTTAAAATAATATAAAAAATACTTTTGATTACATAATAAAAATAACTTGCAGTCACGTAATTCGTTTATAGCTATACAATTTGTGATATTACTTGTTATTTAATAAAATATTATTAAATATTAATAAATTATAAGGATTTAAAGATATATTATTGAACGAAAAAAAAGAGGAAAAAACATTATTTCACTGACATAGCTAAAATAATCCCAATTACCAATATAGAACGCGTGGAAGGAGAATTTTTTTTAATTTCAATTATTATAAGATAGTTCGGATGATCTGATAAAAAATAACTTTCATTGAAACGATGATCATTAATAAAATAAAACGCCAGGAATTTTTAGCAATTGGAGCGAGGCCAAACATTGTGGAATAATGAATAAGAGAAGGAAACGACGACTAAGCATTCGTAAAAATTTGAAGGGGAGGAGTTCTGGAGAATGTACATTGAAAATCCCCATAATTAACCTTCGGAATGTCAGGGATGGTAGGAAGGTAAGGGGAAAAGGGAATCGGAGAGAAAAAGAGGCACATGTCCAGAAGTCGATTAAAAACGTGAACATTGTCAGTACGACCCGCGATTCCATGTAAAAACAAAAGCAATATGGCCAAATATTTATATAGATATTATGTGTATGCGGATGTACGTGGGTGTATGCATGCATGCATTCGTATGCGTATGTGTGTGTATGTCTCTCTCTCTCTCTCTCTCTCTCTCTCTCTCTCTCTCTCTGTATCTATATGGCAGAGGAAGGGGAGACAGTTTTAGCCAGATGGATCGTCATTTTTTGGATGAAATATTTTCAACCTTGATGAAAAATTAGTAAAATATTCACAGTAAAGATCTGTACAGGCAACCTAAAAAATTTATTTAACGCATACGCTTCCCCGTGATCGTAATGTAAACTCAACGAATATACGAAATATTAAAAAATACTGCGGATTTTTCAACACTTTACAAGTCAAATATTTATGTGGTCAGCGTAAAAAATTTTTAAATTAAAAAAACTGTCCTACATAGGCTCCGCATGTTATTCATTATCTCACGCGGATCAATTGAATTGACTGTTACACAAAAAGTCGAATTAATTGATAAGGATGAATGTATGAAATAACCATTTTAGTCCGAATAAAATTAATAAATTCTTTGGATTTAAATCAGCTTCCACTTCACTAGAGACCCTTGCTATCTTAATAACAATAACATGAAGCGAATAATGAAATCGTTGTAAATAATGATTAAACACAATTAATGCTGCAGGGAGTGGGATAAAATAAAAGGAGGAGACAAGGGGGGGGGGAGAAGAGTAAGCGTCTAGGGGAAGGGACGGGATGGGGCGAATGAGGAGAGGGAGCGCGCGATACGAAGAGAGCGAGTAGTAAATTTATATGACTAATACGCTGGCTGGGGGTCTTAATATCGAAGGCGCGGAAGCTTTTGGAAATCCGAGGAGCCAGTCTCGCTCGTGGAGAAAAGCGGAGGAAAGCGGAGAAAAGAGCCTGGAGGGAAAAGTCGGAGAAACGAAGAAAGGGATCAGCGAAATTGCAATGTCATGGAATGTATAAATGTTGAGTTAGTATAATCAGCTGAATGAAATTTTCGTAAATCTTTCCCGCCCTTCATTCCCTTGGCAACAAGTGTGACGACGAGATATTTTATCATGTGTACCCCGGCTACCCGGCCCTTTCATATGCTTACATTACGCTCTTCATAAAGTACAAAAATAATTCGTCTTGTTAGCACCTTTTTCTCTCATAATTATTTCACTCTTTCTCTCATTTCATTTATACTTAACGAAGCGAATACGTAGAGATTTTCTCTCGTCTCCGTCTAAAGCGTTTATTACTTTATTGCCTATGTATTCATTATCACTGTAAATAATTACAGCGAATTATGAAGGGGAAATCCAGGCTCTTTTTTTAATAATAAAAGCATAGATTTCCGGAAAATCGGTGAAGCGAATGGAAACGACGATAATAGATACAAAAAAAAAATAATAATAAAAAAATAAAAAAAAATGAATGAAAATAAATGAAAATGAAGGGGACGAAGAGACGGCTTTAGTTCTGTAATACTTTTATTTGATGAATAAAGAAAAGAAAAAAAAAGCAAAGAAAAAATCAAAAGAAATTATATTTGCTGCAAATAAAGCGTGATAAAACACTTGGTGCTATAAATCAGCTCCTCGGATTCGTCGTAACTGACAGAAAAATCCCGAAGCCATAAATAATTCAGTGCTTGCTCTAGAAGGCGTGTATACAAGCCGAAACACGATTCCTTTCCTTCCTTACCGAGGGCTAGAGGCCCTAATCTCTTCTGTCTAAGAAGGACAGAAAACAGAAAGAAAAAAAAAAGAGAGAAAAAAAGAAAAGGAAAGAAAGAAAAAACGAGTGACGAAGGGGTGAACGATTTTATATACATACATCTCCAGTAGAAAATCGCGAAAGGCACACCTGCGAATACTCTTCTCTTCATCAGCTTTATAATTTAATACTTAATTCCATTTTCGCCTCTAATTGGACGGTTTTATTAAGGGATGCATATTTCAGATGGCGTTTTTATTATGCCCATCGTTCACTTTCACAACTACATCCCTGCTCATGGCCAAATACTAGTCTAGGAAGGGAATTTGTCGGGGTTTTAAAAAAAATTTTGGTTCCCTCTACTCCTTATACTGTTCTTCCTCTCTATCTTACTTTTTCTCCCTCGCACCCATCAGAGAATATTAGCATCGAACGAAGAAATCTGGCACCCCTTTGGCCCGAGGCGCTTCTCATTTTTTTTTCTCCGCTTCCTTCGGGCTACTACCAATTCGTTTCTCTCGTATTGTTCCAAGGATTAAAGTATACGGAAGTGTAATTTCTTTACAAAAGATGAGAGCAGGGAGGGAGAGTTCCAAACTCGCGTGGCAACGAAATAAAGTCGAGATAAAGATGTGATAGGGATTGATAGAGGGTGAGCAAGAGAACGAGACAGACAGAGACTAAAAAAGAGCTCATCCCTCCTTTTATTCGATATTTAATCTGTTTGTTTTCCGTCTGCAAACGTTAAACTAAAATGTTTTAGAAGAGAAAAATAGTTTACTATTTGAAATTATTTCATTCGTGTATTTTTGGATATGAAGTATTTTCCATAAGTATGAATCAAAGGATTAGATAACACTTATGAACAACGAGACAATTAGAATAAATATTTACGAAAATAATAAGATCTTTAAATGAAAAACGACGTTTAAAAGACAATTGGTCCAAGTAATTGAATATTTCGAACGTCAGCTAAATTTTTTTTTACTATTGTATTGAAGCATATAAGAGTCATTAAGTGAGGGTAATTATCAAGTGTGATTATTTGCAAGGCAATGATGACGTAAACGTAGTAAGTTGCAATTTTCTAGGAATCCGTATAATAGGAAAAATATTTCCGAGCTGACGGAGAAGCGAATAGATAGCACGAGAGGGGCGGGGGGCAAGTGAGATATATATATATAGAGGGGGGAGGGGGTTAGAGGTCGAGAGAGGGAGATGGAGATGAAACAAGCCGCGAGGCTGCGCGAAAGAGGAGCGCTAACCAAAAAGACAAGATATAAATTTTAATAAGCCTCGGCAGCAGCAACCCTTTGAGCCAACCGAAATGAACGAATTAAAAGTTTGAGCCGTTTCGCGCGCGAGGGACGTCAAGCTCAGCTTGACTGGGGTAAAGGGGAAGAAAAAGTGCTCCTGGAGACCTTTACTGGTCTCGCGGTTGACATTTCGACTCGCGATACGCCACGAAATTACGGAACTTTCCTCGTTTCCCGGCGCTCCTGCATATACCATGAGAGCCGCACATCATTTCAGAAAAAACCCGAGATTCTTTTGATGGCTCACTCACTCTCGCCCACGCTTTCCCACCCCTACCGCCACCCCATACTTTCCTTGTCCCGCGGGAATATAATCGTTGAATTTCATTGGCAGCATCAATTCGCTCTTATTGCCATTTTCACCTACTCCTTAAGCAAAACTCAGACATTCTCCACAGTTTTTATTAGTTAAAAAAGTTTTCGTGGCCAAACAATGCTCTCTCCGAGAAAGGAATGAGGAAAGAAGATTTCTGAGGTTCGCCGCTCTTATAAAGCATTAACGAATAGCTAGAAAGTAAGTATCGATAAGTCCTGAGCACGAGCTTAATAAACTGCGTTTGGACTCCTACCTACTAATAGAAGCCATAGATTAATGGTATAATGGTAGGAATGAAAGGACTCATCTCTAAAATCCGTTAAATTGGTATATACCTCCTGGAGATATAATATTCGGGTGGGCGGTTAATGCACTGTTAGTCAAACGAACAAACATCCGAGCGATTAATTAACGCGGAAGAATAATCCGTAATCCAGGCATAAAAGGAGAGGCGAAAAGTCAGCCCGAAAACAGCGGAGTCACGGCCTTTCATTAAGAAGCGGCCCGTGAAAAAGATTAGCGACGCGCAGACTCTAGCCTCCAGCCACACCACCCCACCCCATACACCCCCTACCCCTTCCCCTCCCCCATTCCCCATTCCCCATTCCCCCGTACCGACCGCCTATTATATATAAAGGAGCGGTGCATCGTCTTGCCGAGCGCGCATCGCGACTAAGATTTCAATTAAAACAACCCCCTGGTAAGCCGGGGGATTAGCAGTACGAATCCGCGAGAGCCGGTGCGTCTTCCGGGGCAGGCTAGAGCCGGTTATGACGCCGCATAAATATCAGCGTAAATTGCCTCCGTCGGGGGATCCGAGGGTGGTGGAGCCACTCGCCGGAAAAGGCGCCCGGCTAACTTTTCCGGGGAATTAGGCGATTTCGTATTTACGAGGCCCGAATCGCCCCGCGAGTCAAGCCCTCCTTCGCCTCCTCCTTCCTCTTCATCCTCCTCGCCACTCCGTCAGTAGGCCCGACCGACGAAAACTTTCCCTAGAATTTCTTACGAACCCACTTTCTTAAATAAGGCATCGGCGAATACAATTATTCTTGCTAGCTGCTATTTAGTAAGGGAAAAACGGATGAAAAAAAGGAACGCGCGGGCCATGGGAGAAGAAAATCGAGGTAAGGTCCTGCGCATCAGTCTACAAAATCTTGTCCTTGAAGCAACAATCAAGCGTATCAAGTTTTCATTCGGACAAGAGGCTGCTGTTCTTTAACGTAACGATGCCTTTATGGGAGACCGTGACAGAGGGAGGGAAAGAGAAAATTATATTTCGAAATCATAATTAAGAGAATTATTTGGGAGTAACTGGATACGTAACCTTGAGGCCTTGGGGTGGAAGAGAAGTGGGTGCATGGGGCCGTAGAGAGGGGGATTCGTTCCTTTATTCCGTCGTTCGTCCGTACGTAGGTTCGCTCGTTCTTTCGCTTTCGTCGGTAACTGTAAGGGGTCAGGGGTACCAGGGGATGGATACCGCGACGGGGAACGGCTCCGAGGCTTCGAGAGGGCTTACGTCTAAGAAGGGTTGCACGAGTACTCGTATCTTCCTCACGCGCTCCCGTAACATTTCGCCCTAACGTGCGCTCGCTGCGAAATTTCATATACGATTACTCGTCATTCGCAATTAGAAATTTCGTAATCGTATATAGTTGCTGGAAGATATTATTGTAGGGAATTTTCCGCCTCTCTCGAGTCCGCTTTCCGAGCGCTCCACGCCGCACAAAATAGCCAACGTCTTTCATTAATCATTTATTTCATACTACGCGCAAGCTTTGTACCTCAGTCAGACACAGTTCACTTCACGTAGAATTATCTTATCTTATCTTATTCTCTCAATTCTACGAATTATTTTTTTATTAAATACTTCGAGTAAAATAGGCATTGCCATTCAATGCAAATCCATCGAATCCCCTTCACATAACTACGATATATTGCAATAAACAAGCCGAAAAACCAATAGTTCAATGTCGACTTTAATAATTAACTATGTTAACTATCAATTAATTGACTCCTGGATACTGAACACGATCCCGGCCATCGATTCTAACAGACCGTTACGTCATATGTCCTATATAAATAAAAATAAAAATAAATAATATAAATACACAAATAAATGGTTTTGTGCATTTTTATTGAAAAAAAATTGGGAACTGAAGAAATATTACACCTAAATAAATGAACATGTATAGAAAATACTCTATTGGTCGTCTAAATATTGTCTCACGGCCGTTAAAAAAGTATTCAGTGGCAATGAAAGTATTCGAATCGCATACGCTTGTTAAATCTCTCTTGCAGGGAAAACCCTCCACTGACATCTCATCCATCTCTGGGTTCTCTTTCTCTCTCTCTCCATCTTTCTTTCACTATACGAATGTACGTTGAAGAAATCGTTAAAAAAGAGAGAGAGAGAGAGAGAGAGAGAGAGAATGCGGCTGGGGAGGGGTAAAGTAAGAAAGGGACAGAGAGCGTTAGAGCATATCGGCGAGCTTCTCCGTCTAAGCCCTTGCAACCCCCCTCCCTGCGAAATTTGCCTTCTCCCCCGTACGCAAAAGACTTGTCTAGTCCTCGGCTCAGTTCGCTCTGGGGTGAAATTAAGCGGCGGCGAATACTCGCTCCCGCGTGTATATGCATACGATGTGCCTGAAATTCTCGCGAAATTGCTTCTGCCTTATTCAGGAGTCTAATCATCCCCACCGAGGACTACGTGCATCTACACTCTCGCGTCTTATGTCATTTATAGTGAGTGTCTTTTCCCTCCTGGCAAACTAAACTGATCCTTATGCATACTCGGGCCGAAGGACGTGGAATAATGCGCGGACAAAGATTTCTTCCCTGGAATCGGATAATTGGATCACTTCCCGAACGCTCCCCGTTTACTTTGCAACCTCGGCAAGATATTCCAAAATTACATTATGCATGATCTCCGCGTAACTCCGTACGATATTATTATACTTGAAATAAGTGCTCAGTAACCTTATTCTGGATTATTACTTTTCGAGCGAGTGTCGACAGCTCGTTGGTAGCTCCTTGGAACGAATATCCGTGCGAATCCCACGGATCACAAAGTTAGAAATAAAGCAACTAGTATACGGGACCGCGTGGTGTGCCGTGACGTGTCGGGGCGTGACGGGACGCGGCGGCCCGCGTAAGAGAGTTGATACGGAAGATGTGAGATATTGGAGGATAAAAAGCGATGTTCACAAAGAGGCGCTTAACGTCGCCGAGGAAAAAGAAGGATGAGCGCTGCGCTACCCCTGTAGTAAGAAAGGTAGACACGTGGCTAGGAAAAGAGCCGAAGGAGAATCGCGGGCCCGGAAAATTCAGAAAAATCCGGGCCCCGGCACTTAGGACCGGGTCGGGACAATGAAAACAGCAGGCGCAATCTCCCAAAGGGACACGGATACGTTGCAACCTCGGGAGGCTCCAAGATAGTTCTCTAGAGCTATGGAGCAGTCGCGGAGGCGCCGTACTAAAAGAGTTAGGCATGCGTGCCCGATGCAGGAGTGAGGAGGAGAAGAAAAAGAGCTCCCCGATAGAATGGAGCCCGGCTTCTGTCGTCTCGCGGGTTCCGCGGATGGAAGCGACCGGTAGGTCCTGACACCGGGAACAAAAGCCGCTAAGGCAAGAGGGCGTTAACTGAACTTTAATGGATATCGCGGGCTAATCCCGAGAAGAAGAGACAGCCGTGCGAGACCGAGGATTAGGTGAAAATCGCTTCAATCTCGTAAGTAATCGCTCTACCTGGGCCGCAATCCTGACACGGCTGACAATCGTCATTCGGCTTAAGCGCCTTAAGATGAGCGCGCAGCCGAATCCGAATACAGAAGGGGGCGCCACAATAGTTTATCAAAAGCCCGGGCTGCGCTCGCGAATAAAAGTCAAGTAAATTACGTGAAATCCTCGTTCCTCGAATTGTCTTCCATCCTTCATCGTCTAGGAGCCGATGCCGATGAGTTGGGGAGTGCTCCTAACGTGCATCCTAACCTAACATAACAATTGCAACTGTTGCGTACCGCGTGTAATATCCCTCCGACACGCAATCCCATCATCGAGTCTCGGGCCCCGGGAGAACCGCTACCTGCGCGCAAGGCGTCCACGCGGACACTATCCACGCACCATCTGTGAAACCGTGATCCTAATCTCGCAGATGTCTTGAGTGTTCCTTTGTGGGAGTGGAGGTGCCGGCTCCGGCACGAGCGACAATGTCTTTATCGTGCTCCGCCATTGAATACCGTATAAGTTCCGTATCCTTCGACGTCTCATTATCTCAGCGATGAGCCCACGGAGCTTTTTTCCTTTTCAGCATTTTCCTATTCAACAGTGCCGTCCCGTCCCGGAGATCGCTTACGTCGGTCGTCCCTTCGAGCGACAAATAAGTGCCGGGACCGGGTGAAACTGATAAAGGGTCCTCCCCCCACGGACGATAGATGAATGGAGTGGGGGAAGGGTCGAAAGAGCCCTCGGAGAGAGGAAATAATGCGCCGGGAAAAGCGCAGGGTGTCTTCGCGTGCCTCGCTCCGTTCGGATGCGCGGTCTCCCCGAGCTCAACAAGTCGAATAAAAAGCTCGTAAATAAGTGGCGTCGCTGGGGTTGGCGGGAGGGGGCTCGGGGAAGGCGCGCGTTTCTCCGAATGTCCCCGCGGACACCTGTTGCACCCTTTTCCGACCCTCGGTCGCTCGGGCTACGGGATCGTGGTTGGGGCGGGCCGCGGGAAATCCGCGCGTTTGTCACCGGGTGCGGCTACGTGCGGGGGAGAAGAGCACCCGATTACCCTTTATCCGTTTTGTGACGCGGGGTCGGCGAGAGAGCGTGAGTAATGTTTCTCCGTTTGGCGCTCTCGGTTTGCCGTTCCGGTGCTCGCTAACGAGCTCCTCGCTGCCTCTCTATAATCCCTCCACCCCCCCTCTCTCCAACCACCCCCTCCTCCCAACACATATACACACACACGCGCGCGCGCGCGCGCCACACCACCTTTCCACTGGCCGCCCGACCCGATTAATTGATTCGGCCGAGCTAAACGACCGCGCACTCGACCATCAAACTCAACTGCTCTGCAATTTAGCCTTTCTTTTTCAATCCTTTCATTCCTCGCTTATTAATTTGCCTCTCTATCCCCTCACCGCACATCCTGCCACACGGCAGATCCTTACCATCCTTACCTTCAACCACTCAGCCAACTGCTTTTCAAACTGCATATATCGATGCAATTACGATACAACGTTGATGATATTTTGAAAATCGAACCAACCTCCCCACCCCCTTTAACTCACATAGTCTCCTCGAGTCCCTTTATTTTTAAAGCCAGCTGCACATTCAACCTTGAACATTCTCTGTCTGTCTTTCTCTCTCTCTCTCTCTCTCTCTCTCTCTCTCTACAATCCGCTATTCCCTGTACCGAGCCAGCAATTTCGAATGATGAAAGCGAGGAATGATAAAGTTGTGATAAAGTTAATTCGAAAACTATGATTTACCGTGTGAGCTGAAAAATTCATATACTCCTGAGGGTTCGCGTAAAGACTACCCGAGTAATGGTAGAAAAGCAGCATAATAAAGACTGTTGGGATAAAAGTGGGGTCGGAAAGTAGTGGTGATGGTGGCGGGGTTAGGGGTGATATCGGCGGCGGCGACCAAATGAAAACTCGAGAAAAGTGGTGTGAGGCCTTCGTCGAACTCGAGTGGAATCTGAGACGTGCCCGGGCCGATAAATTACACGCGGCGCTTGACCGGCGATCGCCTGATTTTATTTCACCTGGCCGTCGGCGAGAAAAGACGCTATTCCGAACGCGTCAAATATGTCCGGCATTTTATTGCCATCCGAGTTTATCGGCGGATATTTCAATTCGCGCCCCCGCGCCCCTTTCACTCTTATAGCCGCTATAGCCACATGTACGGATACACTCGCGTGTGCCTCGAAGCTGGCGTGCGCCTGCTCGTGTGAAGGACATGTAGTCGAATAAGCTCCGCATCCCTCAGAGTCACCGCCGTCAACTGACAAATTGAACGGTATTTGGCCTTTGGCCGCCCTTTTTCCCCTACAGGAGTTACGACTCCGAATCTTTTAGCCTGCGGTCGGGACTTTTCGATCTCTTTTTTCCCGACTATTTTAGCATCGGACGTTTGCGGTTACGGTGGGGTCAAGGTGAAATATTGCGCGCGTCCCGAGAAATCTCGATTTATCTGAGCGAATGATTCTTATAGAGCTCGACTTGTTTCATTTTGATTGCATCAACTATACTTTCCTTTCCTTGTCTTTATCCCCCCCTCTCTCTCTCTCTCTCTCTCTCTCACTCTCTCTCTCTCTCTCTCTCTCTCTCTCTCTCTATCTATCTATCTATCTATCTATCTATCTATTTGTCTATCTATCTATCTGTCTGTCTAATTTCCGACTTCGTGGAACTCAAAATCAAAATGTAGTTTTAAGTGATACGCTCAAAGTTTTTTACAATAACAGCCCTTACGTATGGAAAATAAATAATGTCTAATTTAAAATAACAAGGATTCAAAATGGTGGATTACTCATTTTTATTAAACTCAAACGTACTATTTACTTTATTATTCCTGCATAAGATTGCTCAATTACTAAAAACAATTACCAAAAAAAATCGTAATCATACATTCTTTATTATACTTAGTGTATGCCCCATACCTATTAGGACCATTAAATAAATATACACGAAGAATGGCGTTCAAATTAAAATCTATCCTAACTTCTTTCTTAATATGCTCCATAATAAATACGTCAACTCCACGGATGGCTTTGATTTTTTATGATAGCTGCTTTACGTAAGTAGAAGATAACAAGAAGAAGAGTCTTTTTCAACGATACTCATTACACGAGTTTCTTATTGAATTTCCATTTCATTTCCCGTGAACGTAGAGAGTGGAAATAAAAAAAATAAGAAAAGAGAATGAAGGACCGAATAGACCGTGGAAACGCACGGAACCTCACTTGCGTTTCGTCTTGTTGGAGCGCGAGCGCGACTGCCAGTGCGAGGAGATTGAAACGAATGCGTTGCAAACATGATTATCTCTCTTTTTCTTGCTTGTCGCCTCGAGGAAAAATCGTTTACAGCCACTTTTGAGGGAGTCGGTGCATCGAGAAGGATAGGCAGATTGACCAACGAAATAAGAAGAAGATAACGAACAAGAACATAAGAACGAGGGGATAATGAGGCCGGAGAGTGAAAGAGAAGGGACATGGAGCGGGGGCAGGGGGAGGTGGGAGAAGGGATAATGTAAATTTTGTGAAACAGAGAGTAAATAACTCGGAAATGCAGGAATATCATTGTCATTTTTCTCCTCTTTATTCTCCCGCGATTTACAACTGAAGATTATATCTTAACGCACGATAGCTAACTTAACATAAGAGTTTAGGGTTTAAAATTATTCTCAAAGCTGAAATAAAAATCCTAGAATAGAAATTTATTGGCTATTTAGTGATTGAATCAACCCGAAAGAAAAGGCCAGAACACAATACTATTTATGAAAACATTGAAATGTACTTTATAGAATTTTTCAATGATAATTATCTCCTGAGATGACATAGATAGACTAATAAATACATAATAATAATCCCTCGACTGTGTATTCAAATTCTGAATTGGCATAGTAGAGCATCTTATCCCATCACCTTACTACGCCATTAAAATTAAAATTAATTTACAAGGCAATTAAGAGCATAATGTAAGGCACAGAAAATATTTTAATAAAGTTTTGTTTATTATTAGCAACCTAATTACGTAATGAGAGAAAACAAACCATTATCTTTTAGACGCTTAAGTATGCGTGAAAGCAGAAAATCTAATGTTCACATGCTCTATGAATATTTAATTCAGAATACAATAACTAACATCGTAGGTATAATTTTATAATTTATTACCTGGATTTTTCAATCGTTCCTTAATAATCAGCTGCAAGATATACGCATGATAAATAAATGAGCATAATAATGAAAATTATAAGAAGAAGGAGAAGAAAAATTATGCATCTCAAATTAATCAAGGCACTCTTTATGTACGAGAACTTCCTTATTCGCGTACCGAAGTAATTTTTCAAGCATGGGCTGAGCCTCGTGTCAACTAACATCCGCAAGCAAATTGAAACTAATGTAAATAAACACTTAAACAAGCCGACCTTCCATAATACGCTCTCAAGATGAACGACGTACCGCGTGAAATCTACTATTTATACGATCCCCGGAGTCGGCAGCTCCTCCATTGCCCCCCCCTCCCTCCCCGATCACCAAACCACCAAACCCCCATGCCAACCCAACACACCGCAGCCTTATCTCCCGTTTCCGGTACGGCAAAGCGGTCCCCGTCCTGCGTTAGATGCGCTTCATGTACGGACATTAGAAAGACAAAATGAAAATGAGGAAGGGCAGGCACGAGGAAGCCCGCAATAATTAATGTAACAAGTACGCCTCTGCCTTATTTTTAAAACTATGCACGTTAGGAAAGTAGCTTTGCATAATTATGTAATCCGACAATTATGTGGACGTGAGCTTGACGTCCACCACGCGATCCTGGTACCGAACCTGATAACTACGAATTATTATCAAAGGTTTATTTCAAATTCTACCCCCTATGGAAAATTATCCGAAAGAATCAGCGAACTGCAAGGAATCGCACGTTGCCACTTACGACAGCAGATCGAATTGCGGTTGCAAATGGAGTAAGTCCCTGCAGCCTTATTAGCTTGATTATAAAAGTCTGGAAACGTACCTGAAACAGAGAAGAAAAGAAAGACTTAGTATTTCACTGAATAGAGCCCATAGTCATGCTCGGGCTAATGAATGCAACTAACGGTAGAGACGGACGTGGAGGGGGAGGTTAGGAGAGTTTACGTAATTGAAAAATTAAGCGCCGTGAATGGATTGATCCGAATGAAGACCCATATGTGCGCATAACGAGGTTGGCCGGAGACCTCGTACATTAACAACTAAAACGCATTCCCATTGGTTTCCCCACCATTTTGTTATTTAGTCCGGACCATCGACCCCCGGCGCGCCGCCGAGCCACGCTGTCCCTCTTTCTCCGTTTCCGCGGCTCCGTCTATTACAAATAATTCAGGGATGCGTGAAATCCGGCGAGCCATTAAGCGCGATAATCGGGGCGTGAACAACTCAAAACTATATCTATACTCGTGTGCCTCTGATGTTTTCAAGAGGTGCTGGTGCTAAGAGAAGGAGATGCACGGATAAAAGGAGCCAGACAATCTGTCGAACGCGGCTCAGCCCTCTAAAATACGAAGTACCAAGTTAGATGCAGAGAGAGAGAGAGAGAGAGCTAATGTTTTTTTTCTTCTTTCCGTTTTATTTCTATCAGCCATATGCTCGATTGTTGAAAATATTATTTACGCAGAGAGCTCGAGTACCGTCATCTAATGAACAATGTATAATTAGCAAGAAGAAGAGGTCCTGAGCTAGAGGTCGGACTAATTCTTCAAACAGTGAAGACGATTTCAAGTCTTTGTTCGGCGTTGAGCTTTCAAATACTTATGCTCCCGGTGGCTTTCGATAAAATAAAAAAAATCTCGTATGCATCACCTCGTAAGGGGACTATTCCCCGAGGAAACTTTATTAGAAGTATAAAAGTCGGTGGCACCGGCGCAGCTATACGATGATTCGCAATTTTCCTAAAATTGCATCCCCGAAACCGTAATGTTCCGTTAATATTAAATCACGTTGTTTGTAAATGCAATAAAAGTAAAGCCCCCGGATGGCGAAGGGTAAGTACGTAAGTAAGTAAGCAGGCGCGGCAGAGTACCGAGTGCGACTCAAACTTAATTGCGGGCTTAATAAGGTGGCGGGGCGGATAAGGGTGAGAGCGATGGGTCGTCCCTCGCGACACCGATCGAGGACGAATACCGAGCTCGGGATGCAACGGCAATAGTCGGTTAAAACAGTCGAATAATAGGAAAGCGTGGCTGCGCGGACGTACGTGGTGCGGAGGGTCTAAAGAACGTGCGTGCGGATCACCGGGCCAGGGATTGGTGAGGGTGGCGAGTCTTGAGAGCGGGAAGGGGCCGCCTTTCCAGGATTCTAGCACGCATCGCGTAGCCGTACAGAGAGGACGGTGACCTTTTCTCCGGGTAGCGGGGGCCACCCGTCGAGCCGGCCGAGCCGATCGAACCCCGAGAAATCGAGCGAGCGGCTTACGGCTCTGGGCCAGCGGCGCCTGTGGCGCGATCAGCTCTCCGTCCCGTATTCTACTACTGAATGAGCTCATCCTGCCGAGAGAAGCATTTGCTCGTTGCGCGACTCGGCGATGCCGTTAATGCCTTATCCTCTTCGGACGGGAGCCGAGCCGCGGCTTTTGTTGATTGACGCTTCTTTGCGTTTTGTTAACATTGACATTCGCCGTACGCGAGATCAGCCCTGCTTACCCGACAATTAGGATCTCTCTCTCTCTCTCTCTCTCTCTCTATATATATATATATATATATATACATATATCTCTATCTCTGGCTCCTATAATTCCGGCGCCTAATTCCCCGTCCTCCGACAATCTCCACTTCATTCTACATGCTCGTTAACCATTTTCCTTTATACGGCTCCCCTGCGCATGCACGAATTTGTCAAAACACCAAATCTTCAACGCTCTCTGTAAACGATTTTCCTAATTTTTTAGTGCCATTAAACGAGTCTCGAATCAGTCTTGAATCAGCCCCGAATCAGCCCCGAATCAATTTTACGTCAAATTTAGCTATTTCGCATTATTCTATTATCCGAAGAATTCCCAATGAACCTATAGCTTATCCTTACTACTCTATAGATATATATATATATATATATATATATATACATTTCACGTGATCCTTCATCTCTCTCCCTCTCTCTTTTTCTCTATAAATTTTTATAAACATGCATATGCATAGGCATGCATATGAATGCCGCCCTTTCTTTCGACTTAACCACGTCTCTTTGACTCATTCTTTTCTCGCGTCAGTACACTTGACTGTAATATCTCTAACTCTTGTCTTTTCCGCCATCTTTAAATCGCAAAATTCTTTTAACTCTCAGATTCATAAGTCTTCATTTCATTTTTACCCTCTGTCTCACGGGCTCAATGCTGTGGCTTAGTCTTAAAGTTCCTATAGAATTATTTACGGTAACCATAATTCCCGCGCTCCATTACCATTGAGGTTTTAAGCGAAGTATTGCTTTCTCTCTTTCTGTTTAACTCTCATTCCTTCGCGTTTCCCTCCCTTTCCTTTCCCACACTAACACTACGTGGAGATCATGTATGAGTACTTGTACTGATGAAACAAAATACAAAAGTCCAAAGAAGATCGGTTTGTTAGTTGAACCAATTCATTATTCGCCATAACTTCTAAATTTATTTTCCTTTTTATGTTCTCTTTCCTTTTTTAATTAAATTCTGATATATATTATTAGCCAGTGTTAAATTAAAGAGCACGAACGTTCATAAATATACTGTAATTACAAAGCATACGAAATACATTTATTTTATTTACTTTTATCGGACTAACCAGCATCGTAGAAATCTCAATTTACTTTCTAATTTTTTTATGAAATAGAAATACCTTGACTGAAACATCAATAATTTCTTTAAGAAAACAAAAAATATACTGATATTAATATACTAAAACTTTATTTTGTTTTAATAACTCGATATTCAAGGCGTTAAGCTGAAATTATAATGAAAATTATATTTTTTGAATAATACACGCATAGCGACATGTATGGTTTTTTTTTCCCTTTTTTTTCCTTACTTGTACCGGACGTCTCACAAGAGTTTCTCGCCTACTTATATTTGACACTGATGCTTTTTACGAGCATAGTATATCAAGTATTTTGAGCACATACTGTAAATACAAATCAGATATAGATCAACAGAATAATTTAGAATATAGTAAAACCGTTCAATTTACTTATTTCTGCTAGTCGTTAATAACGCATATAACGAATAATTTGTAATCACATATAATGTGATATTAAATGTAAAACATTAAATTTATAATGATTATATAGTATTAATCATTTATGGAGTTTGCAGATTGCAAATTTTATTTAAAAAAAAAAAAAGAAATGTTATTCGTTAGAATAGTAATAATAATATTGAATTTGGGCCAGTAGAAGTAAAAAGTAGATTAAAAGTATATTATTCATTGAAATGTACTTGGTAGATAATAATATTTCATTTCCATCCATCAAGTCGCTTTTCAATACGAGGAGTACACTGAAAGCATATTCGGGATCGAGCTATAATAGTGAAGTCGCTGACATCTAAGAATATTAATAGTCCGTGCATCGATAATTTTTTCATTTGTTCTGTTATATGATAAATAAGAATGAATCACTAAAGGACTCCTCGGGAGCGAGGAGAACTAGCGAGCGAGGGATTGGGATAAATGCGATAGGGCATGGAACTGACCCGTGCATGAGAGAATCGAGAGAGCAACGTTTTATGAGCAATTAGAGCGAGCCCCGTGAAGGGATGAGATTCAGAAGTCTACAAACAAACCAGAGCTGAGAGAAGTGACACATGGCTAGGATTGGGACGCGCACTGGCTCGGAATAGGATACTCGGCGATAGCTAATTATCAGGCTAGCGTGGACTTGCAGCGGCGTCGGATGGAGGGAGAGAGTCGCCAATGCGCATAAGCGAAGCCACAGTTGTGCGGCCTGAGAAAACGTAGAACGAAAGCGGAAAGGTACGTAAGGAGATGGGCGTGATAGGCGCCGTTAAGAAAACAATGGAATGCCTCGTATAACAGTGCCGAATGAAGTTACAAAGTCTTATGCAAATCAGGAGCTGAGCTCGTGCCCGCTACTCGAAATAATCAAGGAATCCTCATGGTCTCGTATGCGATGATCTTGACGTCTGATCCGGCTAATCCTCCTCAATCGCTTCTTAATTTTTCATCGCCCCGACGTCTAATTTAGGAAGAGATGCGGAAGAGCGGAAGCGTTCGCTCTGAGAAAACGGAGACTAAAGCCACGGGAGAGACCGAAGTGATAAGCAAGGCTGGGCTTCGGTAGGTCAACTGATTCCGCGATACCCGTCCCTCGTCCCTATTGGCCAGCAGCTATCGAGGCCTTAGTCAGCCGTTAACGGTGTAATCATCGGAAATTTTAGCGCGACACGCGGGACCGAGCGAGCCGTCCCGGGTGAGAGCCGTGAGCCAAGGTGAACAACAAAGCCCTAACGAGCCGCGCTGCTCTGGAATGTGACGAAAAATGAGAATGAGAAAAAGACATAGCAGGACGAGGATGGATGGATTTAATGGGGGAGTGGGGGAGTGGGGGGAGGTATATGGGCCAGAGGATTTTCGTGGCCATCTCGCACCTGCTTTGACCAAGGCATATCGACTAAACGAGTGCGCGCACGGCTGTCTGACTTTACTGCTACGATAATTAATGGTTACGAGCGTAGCTGCGAATCCATTCGTTACGCCATGAATCTTTTTATATAAAACTGTAATTGCGCGTGTCTTACACCTGGATTGTGCGCGCGGCTCAATTCTGTCGCTCCGTGGACAAGCTGCGTGGGCAAGCTCCGCGGCGCGTTACCCTGGCTCGCGGATATGAGTCAATTATTTGAAGGGGGCTCGGTGGATTGTCCCGCCGCATTCGTAATTCCTATCCTCGGCCCCCTTCAAGCCCATGGGAATCCGCGGCCCCGGGATAATGCCCGCGCGGATGTACTGCCGGACTCGAATCCTCGTTGTCATTTTCAAGGCTGACAGTTGTTAGTAGAGTGGAACGCGACCCTATCTCGCATCGGCTTCCTTTAACCGACTCGAGCTCTCAGTGACCTTGCACTACCGGCACTCCATTCTCTTTCCGGTTTTTAATTCAAGCACAATATATACACGCAGCCTAAACTAATTGCCATTAGTATAGTAGTCTTTGAGTATAAGCATCGACCTCGTAATAATTATAATTGGCGAATCACTCTTCTCGTTTCTACTCGACTTAAGCTACCGGAAACGTCACTACTTCTCACCTATTCTAATTACTAATCATCTATCTATTCATATTCTTCACTCTCTTCATATTTATTCTCTAGAACATATCTAATATCTATGTATGTATCGGCCTCCGCTCATTCTGCTCTTATCTTATACTTTTTTTTTTCTTTTTTCTTTTTTTCTGCCAATACCTATGCAATATATTTTGCAACTTTGTAATGTCCGACAGCCATCGAAAATCAATGAAACAATTTTTATTAAATTTTGTTTTACTCTTATTATATATCCCCTGAACAAGTTCTTAATATCCACAACAGGAAATTCTATTCGATGTTTCTTAAACCGTTTTCGTGGCCAGCACAAAGAAACTTTGCGAACATCATGTCCGAAGTCTCAAAATCGAATATATCATGGAGTAAAGTATTAATTTCCTCAAAAAGCTTTTTACAATAAAAGCGTGCAATAGAGTTATTGTAATGAAATAATTGTATTGCATAACCAAAAGCCAAATTCCGATATTCTATAAAAATTCGAATGTAGTTTGAAAATGGTAGAAAAAGTGAGCGTTAGAAGACACGCGCGAGCTTCTCGTCGCCATATTCTCTCGAAAAGATCCATTCGCGTGATTCCAAAGTCTAACGCCGTTAGTTTTCCAGCTTCTTGCCTCTTGGCGGTCCTCAGTTATTCGTGTAAGAATCTCTATCTCAGGCGCAAACATACTTTCTCGATACTCTAATACCCCATCTATATTTTTTGCATAAGAAGTGTAATGGGGAATCTTAAAGCGTAAGTATAGAGCTTGTGCTAGTCTACATAACTATACAGATAATTTCGTGTCTTATGTTACACGGATTCATGCATTGGATTGAAAAACGCCTTGCTCCAGGTGATACAAATGATTTTTATTATTTTCTTAGAGCAGATATATGGAGAAGAACTCTTTGTTAACTTAAATGCACGTAAATATTGTACTCGACTTTATCTGCGGTGAAATTCATTCGCACAAAGAACAATTCTATATCACTTTCCATAATCTCAAAGATTTTATAAAAATTAACGCGATAATTTTAAATTCTAATAATCAATCAAAAAAGCTATTATTTCAATATTATTTCTGAAAAGCTTCAAACATGGATATTACTATCGAGAGCTGCTTTTAAAATGCTTTTAAAACGTATTCTGTTATGGGTATATTTGCCAGAGTAACGTTTCTTTTGAATTCATATAATATTACCTCGTAGAAGCACCGTAATAATGACAGTATTAAAGAACATAAAATGAAACAATTATGTTAAGAAATTATGTAAATTAATGCAGGTTATCTAGATTTATGAAATTCGCGGGATTTTTACGTAAAGTAATTGCAGATTCATTAGTATTTAAGGACTGTACGATTCCGACAAGCGATTCACGTAATAGTATTGCAGTTAATTCGTGGTCTTGGAGTTCATTGCATTCTATGCCATTAGAACTTGCGCAAAGCTACAAATCAAGAAAATATCCCTGCCGCAATTATTTTAATCTCAATTGTTTATAAATTGAATGGCTTTAGTTTTTAAACTATATTTACATGTTTATTTTATTATTTTTCAAACTAAGATAATATGAAATTATTATAGAAGTTTCTACTATTTAAAAAAATTTAACGATTTTTTTCTTTCATAAACACTATTCATTACTTCAAAATAAATTATTTTCACTTCTTTCGTATTTAATTTCCAAAAAATTAATGACAATATTTATTTATCTTCTTGAATTTAAAGATACGATTTATTCAGACTGATCTCAAGTATAATTCTGCAATAAACTAAATGTCAATGGATAGTGAACTTTACCTATAGAGTATGCAATAACAAGTACGATTCTCTGAACTTTTTTATATTTTCTCGGCCTTGCCTCGCTCAATTATAATCAAGGTCGCAAAAAATTACAATAAAAGCGAAAAGGGAAAGATATTAATTACGATTCCTCTATAATTAAGACTAAGCATTATTTTGATAATTTTTCTTACATCGCTATAAGCTATACCGATGCGTCTTGTGCGGATGATTACTTGAAATTTATTAAAGATTTTTTTTTTTTTTTATAAAATGGCCGACTAATTAAGCGGTAATAATTGAAGCGAATGGAGGTAGACTGGGCTTCGATGAAGGGAACATTACATAGAAATGTGAAACAATCAAGGCGTTGTCGAAGGGCTTCAAGGGTTTTCAAGATTATTGTCCAAGAAAGCGCAGGACAGACGCACTCGCTCATGCGTTACGTTAAGCCATTCCATTGATTTGATAAGGACTCTCTCGTATACTAAATCGTAAGACCAGCTCAAGCGCATTGTCTAACTACGCGTTCTTTGACAGGGTAATTGCAGATAAAGAAATCTCAGAGCGAAGACGGAGCAGCTGGAGAAATGAAAAAACGAGTGAACTAAGAGGTGTTTAAGCCTGAAGCGAGAGGCAAAGAATTCACATTGAAACGCAAAGAAAGCCCTCAATACTTTAAGTATCGAATTCTGCTCGATTTGAATGATACAAGTGCAAGCCCAAGAACATGAAAGAATCTTTAAATGAAGAGTAAACAATCTTTCAAGAAGTATTAAAGACATTCTATTAAGTTAAAAGAAAGAAGCGAATTTGAAAAAACTTGAAAAATCATAATTATACTTTAATTAACGGTCACGTTTAATATAAAATACTCTCCATGAGCCGATCATTTATAATTGATTCATTCATCAATTGCCTTATCAATTAAAAACATCTATACAACTGTAGAATTAAATCACTGTAGAATTAAATGTTTATTAAATAACTTGTATTTAATAAACCAATTATAAATAATATCCATGTCGATCAATAGCGCTCTAGTTAATCTCTAATAACTTAGTTAGCATTAAAAATTATATCTTTAAAACGAATCGATAAACAGAGGTTTATTAGCCAAGACCAGAAATGTAATGAGAAATTGCTTAAAAAGTGTAATAGCAGAACAAACGAAAAGTATCGAGTATAAAGTATGAGTAGGGGAAGCGGGAATAGAGAAGGTAAGGAGGGCAGAACGGAGGGAAGAAAGAAGGCTGAAGGGTCCTTACGAGGAGCCGTGTCGCACAGGATCCTTGATGAAGAATGAGCTGAGAAGCGACTGAGAAAAAGTGAGAAAGAGTCCTTCGCTTAGGCTAAACAATATCAACATTGTGGCGACTAAGAATAATTATATTGTGTAACCGTAAAATAAAGGTAAGGGACGAATTCTACTGTCGCCACTGCTGCTACTACTACCATCACCACCACCACCACCACCACCACCACCACCACCACCACTACTACTACTACTACTACTACTACTACTACTACTACTACTACTACTACTACTACTACTACTACTACTACTACTACTACTACTACTACTACTACTACTACTACTACTACTACTACTACTACTACTACTACTACTACTACTACTACTACTACTACTACTACTACTACTACTACTACTATTACCAAAAGGGTTCAGTCTACTTTTTCAATTGCGAGTTCAAGGGGCGGAGTATTCGTATAAAAGAAGGGTGGGTTTTGAAAATCCCGCCTCCTTTTACTTTGCTATATTTTATTTTGCACTTTTATATGGCAGTAGTAGTCGCAACATGCAAAACTATTACAGTATTCGATGAATATAATTTTTATTTACATAATATAACTCATTATTCCTTCTTATTTGTTTAATTTTTAATTTAAAAATCCTTCTAATACTTATGCAATACTAATAATTTAATTTAAAATGTTATAGCTAAGTGAAGATTCTTTTTTCTAATTAGTAGATTATACCTTTAAAGTAGCAATTGCTTAAACGTTAACCTCGAAAACAGTTACCCGAGTGAGAAATATGATAATTAAATTATCTATTGTTTCTTTTAATTATTTGTCGAGGAAAAAATATACTCTAATGAATTGAAAGTATTAAAGTTTGCATTGTCAGGCCGGTATACAGTTAATCTCAAAATTAGAGGATAAAAATTGAGAGAGAAAAATCTTTTTTCTTTTGAGAGATATCTTATACAGTACCTTAAAAGTCTAGTATAAGAAACAGAAAAAGTAGAAGAAGAAGAAGACGACGAGGACATAGTAAAGTAATTTTCTTATAAAATTCCTTAAAAGTTATTAAGTCTTTGGTGACGGTTGTAATCATACATTATTCCCGGTATAAAACTGGTGCTATTGAAACGTAATACAAGAAAGTAGAATCAATAAAATTAGAGGCGAAAAAAGCATTGCGTATAATAAAAATAAGGGTAGCAAAGCTGTATCATTAGCTGAAAAGAAATGTACAAACTAAAACCAGTACTGAGAATGACGATTGCAAATTCTCCTCAATTTCTCATCGCCTGTCGTACTTAAATCGAAAAACGTCGCTTCCCTCTCTCTCTCTCTCTCTCTCTCTCTCTCTCTCTCTCTCTGAATTCGTCCTCTTTTGGGGTGCTCTTACTTACATACTCTCGTTTCTTTTTTATTCTTTTTTTTTTACTTTCATTCCCTTTGACTTGAAGGCAATAGAAGCGTCCGGTGCGTCGCTCGCGCATCATATCGATCAATGACACAAAACTTGCCAACAATACTACGTCCCGTTCCTTTATTGCAGTCATCAGTCATTTGGTATAAATATTAAATTCGCTTAAAAAGAGAGAGAGAGAGAGAGATAGAGAGAGAGAGAGAGAGAGATTAGTAAAAGCGGGCGTTTTGGGGTCGAAGCTGCAACGTCAGGCGCTTAAACAAAGGCGGATGGCAACTACACCAGGGCCAGCTGACCGATAGCGTCAATCGGTAGGTAAGCCTCTTCTCGCTCGGTCACGCGCGCAAACGCGCTCGCCTACTCACTCGCCCATGCACTCATACTCTTTCCCAATAAAGGCTCCCTCGCCTTCTAGTTTTATCACTTGTGTTCGTTTTTTCCCTTCTTTCTCGATTCGCCCAAGATCGATCGGTAGATATCTCATTCTCGAAGGACTTCTATACGCGATACTCGATACCTTCAATTTGCTTCCTAACAATTTCATTCCCTAGTCTATATAAAGACGTAATATTTTCCTTTCAGTTCGAGTTCATTTGTTGTTGCATTAACCGGCTATCCTGATTGCATCATGCTCATTACTGTCCAATTTAACCAACAATTAATAACGACAAAACCATGTGATTTATTATTAAAAGGATTTAATTATTTTTGTTCTCTATTCTTAATACTATTTTAATATGATTCCTTTATTTTATTTTAGTTAATCGCCCTGATTTATACAATTCAATGTCGTCTGTGCCTTTGTAAAACGTACACGATTGTTCGCTAAAACGAAAATCTCTCCCAATTATTTTATAAGTAAGATGAATTTGTCAAAAATCTGTATTCTTTTATTAGTAAATTAAAGAGACTTTTTCACCTATCGAAACGATTTCAATCTTCAGCGTTCTAAATGAATATATAACAAACGATGATCAATTGTCTTTAGCTAATGATGATTTTATCAATTTAATATTCTTAATGAATAATAAACATAAAAGGAATCGGAGCCGCTGAATCGCTTAACGAATAAAATTTATGTAATTACTTTGCTGGCTGTGTATGAAATTAGCGAGATCTCCAATCAAATAAATAGAGAGAGCACTTAAGTTTCATTCCCGTGTATTCCTCTTCGTAGCCTCCAGTTATTTATAAAGCTATCATAAGCCGAGGAAAGGTGCAATAAAGTGTCCCTGTCACATCGTGACTTCGCAGGCAATATCATTTTTTAAATAAGTCGCGAGTTAAATGATTACCAATGGCTATGACCAATGGCTATATACCTGTACCCGTAGCTGACGCTGTCCCATAATAACTCAGCCAAACGATGTCGAATCACAATCTAAGTCCCTCTATCTCCTCTTCGAGTCTTTAGATCGCCGATCCCTCGCTCGCTCTCAATCTCAGTCATTAAGAAGAAATTATCGGAGCACAGAGTCAGCTCTGCGGCCGGAAACAAAGCCGCATTAATGATTTCTATTTGTATTAGTCGGCCGAGTTGGTAGTTGAGTAAAGGGGGCCTCAAGGCCGTCGGTCCCATGAATAATGTGAGAGAAGTCGGCGCTACATCTTTCAGCAACGGCTCCCCCGCGGCGCCTAACAAATCGCTCTGGCGCTGCCGCTTACGGGGGCGGCCTATATCCCTCTCACTCCACACACACCCCCCCTCCCAACATACCCATCCCCGTCACCCGCTTGGTATATCGCTCGGTAGATCCCCTGCGAGTCCCGCGCGAGTCCCGTGGCTCGGCGGAATTTCAAAACTCGCCCCGACGAGTCAGCCCTCCCCGAGCGGGAAAACATTTTGAAAACGGAAGCTCTCACCGAACCGGACTCGTCTACTACCACCTCTTCGCCACTTCCGTTCATTCCTCTTGTCACATACTATATTTCTACTGCATCTTCCGACTCGCCTATCCGAATGAAATAGAATCGATACCAGAGACTCTCATCCGTACGCGTCTAATCGCCGAATGAGTTATATCCCCTTATTGAGAGCCAACTCCCACTTAAAATAAAAGCCCAGCCTTTAGAAAATTTACGCCTTCGAAAATCCTTTTAATATATTTATCTCGTGGACAATAGCTCGATCCCCGTGTATTTATAATGTCCCCATTAAAACTTGGAAGCTTTAATGTACATATTGAATGTCCGTTTTTTTTTAGTTTTTTTTCTTTCCTTTTTCTTTTTCCTCGGGATATAATTATTAAAGTTGTATAAAAATTTCTTATATTGATGTTGTATTATTCGATACACGGCCAATTAAGAGATAAAAATAAAACACTCAATGATGTGCTCATAGTAATTAGGAGGTGGCTATACTTGTGAAAGGAAAATTGCTCATTCCGTGCCGCATCCCACGCAAATCATATTAAATTTTCTTGGGTCTTATTCTGCGAACGTATAACAACAGGCTATAGCTTAGTTATTCTTAAATAAGATTCTTTAAGAATATTGTTTAGCTTTTAATCCCTATAATTATCTCGGCGCTTTACTTCATCAAATTATTCTGTTTAATCGTTTTAATTACAGTCTTGTTAATAGATAGAAATTTTTTAAATTAAATATATATATATATATATATATATATAACATATTATTTTAATGCAATCAAAATTTGAATTCTGTAAAACAAGAGTCTTTTCTAATTAGAAACGCTCTGATATTGAATCAAAAATATAATTATCAATGTGAGAAATTATCATTTAAATGAAATTTATTATAGTGATTTAATCAGAAACTTATTACTCTATTTAAAAAATTAATAAATATACATAATAAACTTATTCGATCAAATGGAAAATAAAATGTCCTTATACAATCACATTTGCATTCTATACTCAAACAATAATTAAAAAACAATGTTTGGAGATTCCTTATTTTAAGACTATTGTTATTCTTTATATGAATTTCGAAGTTTTTAATCGGACTGGCATGAGGAATCTTGTAAACCGTCTTTATACTAAATAATTTTGTAGCTGCTCCTTCAGA
This sequence comes from Ceratosolen fusciceps, assembly GCA_018883505.1. Lineage (NCBI taxonomy): Eukaryota > Metazoa > Arthropoda > Insecta > Hymenoptera > Agaonidae > Ceratosolen > Ceratosolen fusciceps. The sequence continues at coordinate 5,242,066 of RCIC01000012.1, read as the reverse complement.
GAAATATAAAAACGGTTACTGTAACGCTAATAATTGCGAAGATTGTGATCGTGGAGAAGATAACGGAGCTCATGAAAAATCAATAATCTACGCTAGTTTCACATCGAAACAGGATTGTAATGATGTAATAGTGTATAAATGGCGAGAGGAGTGGAGGGGGGGATTCCGTAATGCCGAGTAAATGCAGTTCGTGCATATGCAGAAATTAAAAAATCATATGGAAATCATTTTAATATAAATTTTTAATAGACGGTAGCCAAATCAGTGGAAGGTAGGAAGTGATGAATACATCGGAATGAGAGGACGATGAAAAGTACGTGCGAGTGCCCTTGCAAGATATTGGTTCGGGTCAGAATTTCAGAATTGGTTTCATCGAGAAGCCAGAAAGAAAGAGATTTTGAGCGGGAGAGGAGAGATCACGCGATCGCGGAGAGGCGCAAACGAGTGCAATCGTACTGGGGCCCATTTATCTGTGCGCGTAGTTGGGCATCTTCCTCGACTGTGTATGGATGCCGGCACTTATCCGAATAAGAGCGCCAGGCTGCGGAGAGGAGGAGATGCTGGAACCGGCAATTTTCTAGAATTAAATGTTTCGCCGTGAATTTCGTTTGCGCTCGGTATCCGTGCTCCGTATCCGCACTCGGTCCCGTAGTCTGCTAATGCAGGAAAGATGCAACGGTTCCGGGCTCGGCCGAGCTATATTCCCTCCCTTCAAGGGAAATTTCATTCCCTAGAAAACCTGAGCTTAATTAAGCGAAAGTAACTCTCCTGGTTCCTTTCCAACCAAAACTCACAGGGATCGTACTGAGATTGAATAAAAAAATCGGTAGATTGTCCACGATAACTGAAAAATCTCAAGGATTCAGTTAAGCCTCGAAATTTCCTAATAGACTATACAAATTTATATCGATTTAAAGATATTTTAAGGAAATATTCAGCTGCAGGCTCAGCTCTCGGATGATCCTCCAAGTATCATTTAAAGTGAATATTATTAGGCGTAAACGGGAATGCGCAGTCTGTAATGATGAAGAAGTGATGAAGAGTAATGAAATCCGGAAAGCTCGGTAGTTAAGATAGATGAGAGTGAGGATGTTTTTTGTAAGTCAGTCTCGTGTAGACGTGGCGTTAACGTGTTCGGATACATTAGTAGAGGTAACGAAATAAATAGCTGTCTCGAGCAAAGTAGGCCTCGATCGGATAGTAGTACCTCGCCGATGCTTAAAAAAAGCTTATAATCCCGAGGATATTTCGATCTCTCATAGGCAAACAATATAATTCAAAATGTTCTGTGGAAGGCCAGAATGATTGCAATATTATTTAATAGAGAATGAGACGGTCTGAGGGCACACGACTTAAATTGCAGATTTAGCTACAGTTCGCAAGTCATCGTAGGACGTGGAGGGTGGGGGGATCGGAGGGGAAGAGGGAGAAGCTCGAGGTCCGAGAGGCCCGGTTCGCTTAATCCCACCCAACGAAATTCGCAAACAGGAAATTACACTGCACGCAAACATACTTAATTAACGACTGGCAAATAAAGCCGAGGCTGCGGACTCGCGAGGAACAAAAAGGACAGCGGGAAGGAGCAAAAAGAAACAAAGACAAGTCTCTCCAAATTAATACATTCATAACGACTCTTTCAGTCAGTATGAAGAAGAGCGCGGCCAAGGGGGTAATATCAAAAACGAAGCGAGAAACGAAGAAAATAAAAGTCGCTGGAAATAAAACGTGGATGGAGAAAGGATATGTGGATAGAGACAGAGAGTTCATCAAGGGAGCATAAATCGCTGATTCGGATGCAATTTCGCCGCAAGTCGAAAAATCAAGGATCGGAGGCCTGGCTCGCGAACGAGGGACCGGGGCAATTAGAGAAAAGGATTTGTACTTGAACGCGGGCACTATGCATTCCAATTTAAATCAAAGGAAGACGCGACGTCAGAGAGCCCGGCAGCACGAAAGAGGAGCAGCCGCTCTCCTCTAGTCTTCAGACTCTTCGCGAGAGGGAGAGAGGGAGATAGGCAGCGAGAACGAGAGCGAGAGCCCTCCCGCCCTCTCTTGTTCTCTCGCGGCTTTTCTACCTGAGACTCACTGACACTGCGGGATCCGCCCACAAAAGTAATCTCACGGAGCCACACCTGATTCATCAGCGAGGGATGAGAATCGAGGGAATGGAATGGAGAAGAAAGGAAAATAAGTTTAAACGTAAAAATAAAAGAGGGTACCTAGCGACGTAGCGACGTAGCGACGTACCGTCCTATCGATGTAGTGGCGAAAATAAATAAAGATAGTTTATACGGGGCCAACTTGTAACGCCTCTACCCCCCCTCTCTCTCTCTCTCTCTCTGTCTCTCTCTCTCTGTTCCCTCTAAGCGCCTCGCCACTTAAAAAATAAATGACAAAAAAACGCCCTTGTCTTGTACTTCTATTAAATTTTTATGATTTAAGCATCCCCGGATACGTATAAGGAAAGTAAGTAAAACGCGACAGTGCATGTACGCTGATAGACGTTCACGTATGACACGGGAAAAACCTTTTTCATGGCGTATAATCTCCTCTTCTTGCCCCCTGCCCCACTACGATTTTCGATTGGTCGAGCGTCCTAAGTCATCCAACTTGTTGCTTTCGATTAAAAAAATTAAGAATTTATAAGAAGCTTTTGGAATCGCTTAAACACTTAAAGTGCATTTAACCGCTCAAACGCTCTCTATATAATGTCGGTATGTGATTTATAATCCTTGAAGCTTGCTCAAGGACTTATAACTTGTGATTTCTGGTATTAATTACAAATCGAGTCGGACTAATATCTAAAATCCCTGTCGATGCTAATTCTGATTATCTTACTGACTTTAATCCGTATACGTGCACCTATGCCTGATAAGAATTTATGTTAAGAAATACTTGTAGAAATTACAAGTATATTATAAGTAGATGAATCGAGAAGAAAGTACTTATTCTTCAAGTAAGCTTATTAACCAAGTTTTATTAGGTTTTGTTAAGTGTTGGAATAAGGAAGGTCGGCTAGATCGAACGAGAAACGAAACTATAAAACTGTGTGGTCATATTGTAGCGCTAATGCCATGTGGCCTTTTGTTCATTCGAGTTTCGACTTATCTTATCCGTACTATAAAAAGTAATTACAGGAATAGCAAATATATTGATTTGAGTACCGACGCAGCCTCCAAGTATCGGGTCATTACAATATTATATTACAATAGGAAAGGCCGTTTTCTCTATTGGAGATAATAAAAAGGCGGCCAGCCGAGAATATTTGCTCGAGTGAAACAGAGAGAGAGAGAGAGAGAGAGAGAGAGAGAGAGAGAGAGAGAGAGTTGTGCGCGCGCGCGCGCGCGCGTGTGTGTGTGTGTGTGTAACGGCCGAGCTGACCAATGCCAGCACAAATGAGACTTTCAATTCCTCGCGCGCTTCTCCGGCAAGACAAATGATTTCATTTATTCCCTGAATTATATCACGCGATGGACCTTATTAAAGACTATCTTTCGTTTGTCTTCCATTTAGCATTTTCGACATCGATACTTTATTGCCGCTGCTTCGTCCTCGAGCTTATAATTATTTATTCACCATTTGACCACCTCGTCCGAGACCGGACTTCCTCATACGTGTAAATTATCGTAGACCCATTAGTTTATCGAATTCATTGGCTGTTGAAGGGCGACTAATTACGTCATTCGATGATAACACTCTGAACTCATCGCATGAATCCGTTATCAATATTATTATCAATACAATAATATCAATAATAATAATAATAATAATAATAAACAATAATAATAAATAATGAGAATAATAAATAATAATAGTATCGAGCTAATAGCGGCACACATGTATTACGCTATGTATTACGTCAATCACAAAAATCAATACTTAATATCCTACATTCTGTAGTATTGATGCAATAGCCTCGAGGATCCGTTCGATACAAAAGTACAACTCGAAGGCTTACTTGCTGAATATTCATTAAAGAAAATTTGTAACTCTAACTTGGCTATCAGTCATTTAATTAAATAATCTTAATAATATTTTTGTTTACGAAAATATATGTCAATCGATATAATATTCTTAAAGGCCATATTTCGTCCTTACACATTTCGCCAAATACTCTAATGCATAAACGTATTGAAATTATCATACGAAACAGCACTTGTCATTCGTAAAATTCATTTGTAAAAAGTACTAGATTGAAGAGGAATAAAGAGTAATGAATTGATCCACTTATAAAAATGAGAAATCGCTCTTACAAGGGAATAATATAATTTCTCCCTATTCGTGGTATGTGTTGAGATCAGCAAGGTTAGATCGCTAGGAAAGTACAGCGTCGACCATCGATCAATTGTTTACGAAACTGTCATGGAACTTAGAGCTCGACAACCGGTTCGCAGCCTCATCGGGATCAGCATTGATGAGGTCAGTTAGGCTCGCTGAATAGAAACACCGCTTCATTGATGAGGGAGCACTGAGTTTTTTCTTGCGCGTTTTTACTTACTTGATATTATGAAAGGGTCATTAGCCAAGCTTATTTCGGTGCAGCATACCTTTCTCTCCTGGGGAGAGGGTGTCACTAAGATAATATTACACGTGTCGCCTGTGTTACGCTCAGAGGTCAAAGCGTTTTATTCATAAATGTCTGTTCCAAAATCAATGTTCCGGAAATTATTATAATTATTCAAAATCTCTGACTCTCTATTATAAACGTAATTCTTCCTCAATATATGAAAAATGTAATTAATACAATAATGTAAGCGGCAACGGAAATTAAAATGTACTTTTTGAAGTACATTATTTTTTATTACATAAGAAAAAGCATTATTAGTCGTTATTTTCAAAGTTTATATCGTTTGTAAATCGTATATAAAAGGATAAGCTTACCTTCCGATAACATTAATTTCATTCTTGCAAATGCTCATATAAATGAATTATTTTTATTAATATATAAATAAAATTATAAAAACTCATCGACCTACAAGAGTTCATCGAATCCGGCAACGATGGATCAGAAATTTGAAGCTTTTGTTTAAATAAAGGGGTAAAAACATAAAATGATTATTTACGAACTCAATTAATTTGTCCGAAAGTTTTTGTATCATCGATAGAATAAATATAAATGGCAAAAAAAAAGTCTAACGATATAACAAGTAGAGGAATACAGAAATACGAGCGATAGTGAAAATCTCATAAGAGTGCCTAATAAATTTACAACAATAGAGAGCGATGCAATGAATAAGAAAACCGTTTGATCTCATCATTCCCGTGAGAGAGAGAGAGAGAGAGAGGGAGGGAGGGAGAGAGAGGGAGAGAGAGAGAGAGAGAAACTCGTAAGTTACAAAAGAAGAAAAGCCATAAGTAGTGGGCACTCGTTCGACCAAATGAAAGAAAAGGGACTAACGAATGTAATGCCAACAAAACTTCCCTGGCGAATCGCTCTCAGTCGGTTCCTCCCACAACGGTGACCCCGTGTATTCTTTCCTCCGACTTCTCATAAGCCGCGAGCTCATACTCCCGACTTCAAAAGATAGCTTGGGGTGATCCGAGATAAAACCAACGGCAAATATGGAACTCGACTAGCCTAAACGGCCGCTCCTCTGCTTTGAACCTTCTCAATTTCGGCTCGCAATTACTCTGCTTTACCATTTATGAAATAATAGGAGGAGGAAAGAAGTCCCCCTCTCCCTCCGCAGGCTGCCTGAGCTCCTTTCTGTCGCACGCGGTGCGCTTATTTCGAGGAAAGGCTGATAAAGGTAAGCATTCTTTGTGAAAGAGTCAAACCCCCTACAGTCTAGGAAGAATAATAATTATCGATTGCGTTCTGTCAGTCTCTTTAATATTCAACTGCCCCTCTCGAGATAATATATTTGCTGGTCGCATAAACTGCAAATGCGTTGTAATGGTAACGGAAAAATTAGAAAATCTGAACAATCGCCAAGAGGAGGCAGAAAAATAACTGCCGCTTATTCATAATATGTGCGTGTGCGTGCGTGCACGTATGTATGCATGTGGATGAGCGTGGATGAAGGGTCGAGCGAGGAGGCTTTATGCCCCTTATCACGTGATAATTATCGAGCGTGTCACGGACCGCCCAAGTCGCGCCTACCTCGAAAATTCGTAATTGCGCGATGAACACTTAGCGATGAACTCGCTGCTCCAGCCTATCAAGTCCCGCGAGGACTTAATCGTCGACTACGACAAAAATAAATATTATCATCCGCGTTACGTATTCATTACGGGTTGCGCTCGGCTTCACCGCCTCCCTACCATTCCCATCCCTCATTTTATGCACTTACATTGGCCATGTAAGTTAAAAGGCTGGCTCTGTAAGCGCCTCTTGGTGCAGTCGAAAAAAACAATAAGGACTCCTTTGCTCTCGAAGGAGGCCATGGCGCACGCTGTGTATATCATACTTTACAAATGGCTGCGGGGAAGGACAGGAAGCCTGGCTAGGTACCCGGTTGGCCGGATCTTAACGGTGATCAAGGCTCCGAGACGAATGTCCGCGGGCCGATGCGGACCAACGATGTGATCCCGTCGACCGGAGCGCCATTACCTCGACCGCCGCCAATAGCACAATGAGCCAGAGCTCGGAACCCCGGGCAACTACAGGAAACGCTGCACCACTCTGCCCCTTCGTACGACCCAAGTGCGATAATAAACCGCGAGTCGAGTCTTCTCCGGGAGGCGCGGGCTCTTACTACTTAATACTTCACCCTGGCCAAAGTCTTCCCCGAGCGCATTCGGATAATCGGATATTACCAATATTTTACAAATTCGCAACTAAATTTATCTACAAATAATCGGAATCATTCGCACTTAGCTTCTCGACTGTTGTTCGTAAATCACGATGCAAGCATTCAGTCTTATTATATTCACATGTATTTCAACAGCTTCCCCCATCTTTCTGTTACACTGATCACTTGTTCCATAATCTCAGACGTTTTTGTAAATTTTAGAAGTAAAAACTAATTATCGGATTAAGTTTTTGTGATATACGAGCTTTGTTTACAAGATACGGATTTATATGAATTCCGTTAGCTTGAAATATTTTGTATCTATCGATTACTCGCGTAAATTCATTGGGATAATAATTTATAATTTACAATAGGTGATAGGAGTTTCAATTATATAGCCATTGAATGGTATTGGTAAAGGAGGCTTGTTTAAGCTCATATTCTAAGCCGGGACAAGAAAAAAATGATTTTTGTCTCCATCGAGCCGTAGGATGTAACCACCAAAGGCTTAGTGCACTCGGTTGACTTTGTAATTTAAAATCTCTTAGATATCTTTACCGTGATACATAAGTTACGGTGATTTATTTGAGAATTTGATCAGAACTATGAACATAAGAAAGTACGTTCATCGTTCACGCTCAATCTTAATTATAAGAAGGTATGCAGTTAGCCTTTAGTTTCATATTTTATTTTTAAATTAGATGTAATTTTATATTCTGCGATTTATATCAGTTTTATATCGAATTATATCCTTGTTTAACATCACTGTATAATGCTTCTATAAATCATAAATCAAACACGTTCTTGTTTTAAATTCAAACTACTGCTTTTCATTTCTAATAAGAAACTCAAATGCGATTTTGATGATTTCTAAAGAGGATAGGGGGGGGGATTCTATTATTTTATTTGAATACATAGTTTAAACGAGAGCACTTATATTGTTTTATCTATATCCTTATAATAGTCTATATAAGTCTATAAGTTTTAAAATTAAATTTCAACTTTCTCAACGTCGTCCTCACATAATTATGCTAACAATTCTTTTTCTAAAAAAGTTTCTAAAAGTTTTCTAAAAAAATATATACATGTACATATTAATTATTAAGAAGTAGCTGCAAAATACGAATTCGAAGACATGCTTGAGCTACATTTGTGCCAAAAATGTATAATAAAGCTTATACCGTGTGCACATGAGAGAAATAAATCGAAAGATGTGCCGTATATATATATATATAAATGAATAAAGTTGATCGTACCGAGGAAACCGATCAAGACTCAGCCATTAAACAAGGAATTAACGGGCCAAAGAAATAATCACGCTGACTCTTAACGCTCTACTAAATGAGCGCATGCCGAGCCGTTCGCCCTCCGTATCCCCTTGCTTCTCGCTCATCTATTTCCAACGCTCACTCTCTCCCTCCCTCTCTCTCTCTCTCTCTTTCTCTCTCTCTCTCTCTCTGATTTTCTTGCCGCATCTCGAAAATGACCGGCTCTCTTTCATTGTTTTCCTTTGTTGTCGCTGGGATTACGCCGTTTTTGCCGATGTCCGTGAGCCGTCCGGGGAGCGGGGGCAGCGGGAGCGGCGGGAGGTGTATACGACGGGCACGAGCAGGCACTCCGATGAGGCGCGCGCCCCTCGCATTGTATTATTTGTATTATTTACATGTTCGTTATGCTCGGCTAACTGTCCCGCGCCGCCTCCATTTCTTTGTCGATTCGACGCGCGCCCGGTAAGGATAGTCGCGCGAGCTCGGAGCCCGCCGCGGGCTGAAAACGAGCCGAGTCCTTCCATCATCTGCCCCAATAACTCTCGACCGGGATCCGTCGCTCGACGTCGACTATCCTTACCGAGCTTCGCAATCGAAACCTATCGTATTATTATACTTTATACTGGATCGACGCGTACTGATCGGTCGGTTTCCCGGCCACCACCCCTGACAGAAGGACTGAAAAAATGGAAAAAAATTCCAAATTCCAGGCCGTTTTCTCTATTTAGTAAGCGCGAATAGAGGTTCATTGGCGGCCGGATTCCTCCTCAAATCCCGCTAATGGAAATGGGCCAAAAGAATGAATGCTTTTATTTGTAGGGGGCCTAATGATTCACAATGATTACAAAGTCGAGAAGGAGAAAGAAAAAAGCACAAGCCTTTATGGGATGCGATGATGGCTCGGTTTTTTTTTTTGTTTTTTTTTTTCTTCTTCTCGAGTAGGCCTTACCTCGCACGTTTGACCTTAATGGAAGGCATTAACGAAGACAAGGTCGATGAAGAAATCGATAATCTCACCGGAGCTAAATGCAAAGTGCATTTATTAAGTTCATACATGGCAGTTGATTTTCAATACTGGCCATTTTACTTTATTTCACTTTATTTTATTTTATTTCATTTTATTTTACTTTATTTTATTTTATTTTATTTCATTTTATTTCATTTTATTTCATTTTATTTCATTTTATTTTATTTTATTAAATTCCCGATGCCATTAAGCTAGACGTGTTGAAGCACCGCCCGCACCCTCGTTCTCTAAAAACTTTGCGTATCTCAGTCCCGGGGGCTTGTCCTTCAATCGAGAGATTTCTCCCGGTCGGAGGACCTTTGGCCCTTATTATCCAATAATTAATCGTACGAATGTGCCCGATCGCTCGTGGCTTCGTTAATCGGTAGCCGGGACAAGTCCGACGAAAATTTTTACAAGCAAGAGCTCGTTAAGGATATAAAGGATCCGAGGTAGATGAAGCTGGAGCCCCTGTCACCAGGATATAGATCGTGTCGAGAAAATTTTTGGAGCTCGCATCGAGCGCTAAATCAAATTTCCTTCTACGCCTTACGTATCTCTCGCTGACTGGTGCACCATAAATCCGAAGACATTAAGGTTGGGCGATTTAACGGACTGCGGGGCTTGTAATGTTAATGTTTGAGCGACTCGTCAAGCGAAACGCAAATAAATTCGCGTGCCTTCGTCTTAGAATGAGAAAGGGTACGCGTTGAATGCCGGATCAAGGATGCAGGGCCGGATCAAGAAGCGAATGGCTTATTTGGGGTGGTGGTGCTGGTGGTGGTGGTGGTGGTGGTTCCGTTGTAGGTGGCTCGTTAACTGTTCTCGGCCGTCACACGGATATCCTGCAGATGCGGCCGCGGGTGCGTGTCGGCGCGTATCCATCCACTGATTGATAGAGAGATAGACGGAGGGAGGGAGCAAGTCAGCCCTGATGTGGAAGAGGGTTGATAGCGCTCGCGTGCGAGCGACAGGGCGCGAGTCGGGCTCGCAACTTACGGAGGCGTCAATCAAAAAGGTCGCGGCCGCGCTCTGCGAACGTCGGCGGCGATCGTCTCGAAAATCCGTGAAACGAAAGGGCGGACGTTGAGGGGCAGAGGGAAGGGCTGGAGACGCGGAAGCAAACACGCCCTGGCCGCACCGAAGGGCTCACTCATCTTTGGACTCGCGTGCGGCCCGCATACGACACGCATGCGTGCCACTCTACTTGTACCGGCCGACATTTATTTCATTTTCACCAATCCCACTCGAAATCTTGATTTACACTTACGGCTGATTACAAAGCCGCACTGAAAAGCCGTTTAGGGTTGCATATTTAAAGTCGAGCTCGATCCTTCCTTCCGGCCGGGCGAAAATTCTTTTTCGCTCAATCGAGAATCAGTTACTGAGTTACGGCATGATTTAATAAGATAAGTTAGGAGGGAATCACCGGCTCCGTTGCCCGTTCGATGGCACAGTGGAAACCCGGAGATGCCTAATGAATGATTGCAAAGCCCAGGAGGCCAGGGACGTAACCGAGTAATCGAGCGTCATATTCGACCCCTCTCAGCGCTTTAATTCGCGAGGTGAAACTCTTCCCCGCCCGCCACCCTACAACCCCCGCCACGGTGAAAGGGTTTCGCGTGCGCACGCCACGGAGGCGCGCGAGCCACTCCAACTCGTTACACACGGTAATTAAAGGACGCACGATATGTCCGCGCGGGCTCTGGTTCCGCGAAGGGCGCGTGCCACTCATCCTCGGATGCCTCCTCGACTACGGCCCGAGACTTCTCCCAGGTATTAACAGCCAGGCCGCCGCTGTTCCGCTGGCACCCTTCGGCCCTCTCTCAAAGATATTAATTCCCCCCCCCTTCGTTTGTATTTAGCCCGAGTATGCGAGCACTCGGGGTACGGTAATCGGCCCCGATTCACTCGGACTGATTCGCGAGGTCGCCGCGTTCCGCTGAGTTTCCCGGCGCGGTAAGCGGACTAGTCGCCCCGAGGCACTAACCGCACCGCCAAGAGGCCCGGGTAGACCGAAGCGGTAGCAGAGTGGGAAACGAAGAGACTTGGAAATTCGGTTCTTAGGGGCCAGGGCGCGGGAGGCGGTTTGTGACTTTAGATAGCCCGACCGAACGGAGGGAGGGTTCGCTGAGCTCTTCCGACAGGAATTGGGATGGGTATGGAGAGTTGGGGGGGGCAGAATAACATGGGGTCGTCCTGCAGTCAGCTGTTTTATACAATGTGTGTCACTGGCACCTACGAGATGATCGATTTATTCGAACAGAAGGGAGCCCTTCCGACCCCCGTCCACTAACTGCCTAATAAGAAGCTTTCCTCCCCTCTCCGTCGCCGCTCTTCTCAATATTTATTTTTTATTTTTTTTAATGACTTTCTGTACTGCATTCTCCAGTGCCGAAGCCGATCCCTTCCCTTATTAGGCAATTTAATCGAAACTGGCGCTTTCAGGTTACTCCAAGTCCGTTACGTCATTGTATTTACCAGAACTTGGCTGAGTTTGGCTCTGCAAAGCGATAAAGTCTCGCGGGCAACTGCTTTCGTGTCTGGTTCAACGAATAAGATGAGACACGTTCACACGTTCGTATCGCTTCGGCGGCGGCGGCGGCGGCAGCAGCGACGGCTCTCGCGCACAATGGAACGTTTTAAAAAATCATTAAGGAGGCTTCGCTTGTACAGGCTGCGCGAAAAAATCGAATCCTTCGGGTTCCTCCTGTGCAACATACAGAAAGAGAGATAGGGAAAGGGAGATAGAAAGAGGGAGAGAAAGAGCGGCGCTTCGGCGAATCGATCGGAAGTCGAATAACGTTTTCATTTGTTCCGCCGTATAAAATCTACGTGCGTGTGAATATATATATATATATATATATATATATACGTTTATAGAGAGGTAGGGGGAGGTGGAGGAGCAGCCGCAAACCCGGTTGGAGAGGAAAAAAAGAAGGGTCACGGAGCAGGCCGTAGTGGCGGGGGATTACAAAACTGAGAGAAAAGGTGAGATGAAGAGCGCGGAATCATCGCTCGAGTAGGAGCAGAGATTTTGATTGATTGATTGATTGATAATAATTTATTGTTGGCATCGTGCGGCATTTTAATCGCAAAATTTTTAAATTTCAATTGATAATTCCAACCTGAAGTGGGAGCGGATGCGGTTAAGGGCTAAGAGAGAGAGAGAGAGAGAGAGAGAGAAAGTGCTGACCTAGTACTTTTCTATTTAAAATTAAAATTCTTCAAAAAAAAATTCCAGTTTCGGCTATGCAGTTTTCAGTCGAGATCACGAAATTTGAGCCTTAATTCGTAAAATTTGTAAATTCGAAATCGATATAAAAATTTCTTGAGACATTGGTTTAATAAGTAAGTGAAGGAAGAAAAGCATTGCGGATACATTGAATTCGATAATTTTAATATTAAAACCAGAAATAATATTAAATACATGTTGAATAATAGAAAAATAAAATTGATTAAGGCCATCATAAACTATACATCCGAAAATAGAAAAAATAAGATTACATAAATAAATTGCGCATATAGAGAATGGAATAAAAGAAACTTTGCATTAGAGCGCGTCCATAAGAGTATGAGAAAGAGAGTGATAAAGGGGAATGAGAGGCGGCGAGGTTTCAGGAAGTTGATGGCGGGGAGGTAGAAGGAGGAGGGAGACGACGAGGAGGAGAGGAAGATAAGAAAAAGAGCGAGGCTGCAGAACGGGAGCCTGGCGCCATTGCAATACAATACCTCGGGTCTGAGGGCCCGCGCACCCGATGACTTGCATTTGTATCCTTTCGGCATTGAAGAAGAGAAAACAAAGTGAAGATAGAGAGAGGGGGGAGAGGGTGCGACGGGAGCGGGGAGGGGTGTGGAGGGTTGCTCGTGATTATAGCCGGGGGCCCTTCCACCTTCTTCATTTTCTCATCCTCTCCTTCTGCAGGCCTGTCCTCTTGCCCTCCTCGTTCGGACGTTCCTATACAACTCCTTCTACGCCCTTTCGGACTGCATAGTTTTTGGAAGACTCGTGACCGTCCTGAGTTTTGCCCTTCTAGCCGCACTGTTCTCTCTCAATCACTCACTCGCTTGCTCTCTCTCTCTCTCTCACTCTCGCTCATTCGTTACTTTAAGCAGTTATTTTAAGCAACGCTCCTCGCCATCCTCGATGAGAAGAATTCTTTGTCGCGCTCGAGGCGTCCCTGACAACGATTATCTCTCTCTCTCTCTTTCTCTCTCTCTCTCTCTCTCTCTCTTTCTTTCTCTCTCTCTCTCTCTCTCTCTCTCTCTTAATCGCTCTATATCGATACCTCTCCTCCCTAGTCATAATTAATGCCATTTAATCCACCTCGTCCTCTATAGCCTAATTTTTATAAGACTTTTCGTATAAAAGCCCGCTGAAACTACGTTGCCGCGATAAAAAAAACTTTATTATTTAATACTCACGTGATTCATTAGTTAAAAATTGTTAATCAAATACATTTTCCTCTCTAGTTTTCAGCTCCTTCGAGCAAAGTTATTTACAATAAACAGATCTCGAGATCAATTAAACCAACACATCAACGAAACAACACGTCTATGCCTCCGTATAATATTTTAATAATTTATTTGAGAATTAACGCGACTTACATTACACATACCAATCAATCCGTTTTGTCTTTTCCAAATAACTCCTTCAAATATTTTCTTGCGCGCACCACGTATTTACGCTCATGCATATATATGGACATAAATATGGATTAATTAATAATGCGAACTGTCAATTGTAGAACGTCCAGAACATCGAAGCATACTGAGCTAACGTGTCATAACATTTTAATAATTATAATTAAAGTAAAAGTAAATTTTTTTAAAATGTCGAGGAAATAGTTACTAATGTGATAAATAGTCATGTAGGTCAGTTTAATAAAAAATTCCATAGCATTTCGTCAGTATGTCCAAAATATCAATAAAAATCCAAAGGACTTCATTAGCAATATTCAATATGCTTTTGTATAGGATAATCTTTCAAAGTATGCAATAAAATGACAAGTTGCAATAAAATTACCAATTACTAATACTTATTTTAGTCTGAATTCGAATGTATCGTATTTAATAAAAAATAATAAAGATTAAATTATTAATTTATAATTTATAATATTACAGAGTCGGAGAATAATTTGTCTGAGCTTGAAACTTTTTATCCTTTTAATGCTAATTGAATAATTAAGTTCATTGTCGAGGATTTGCAAAAGTTGAAATTTGCGATGTTGACGGATAAAATGACTTTGGGGATCGATCGCTTTTCTTTGGCTCGATCTATTATGTTAATTTGAGATTATTCGTTACCAGGAATACGGAAAGATCCCATCTATATCTTATTTTCTTCTTGGGACACGCTGTCCCTCCCCCCTCCCCCCTGGGACTCGCGGTTCCGACTGATCGACCGTAATAAAGGAGCGCGGTCGACACTCCCTTCGTACCCCGCCGCGCCTCCACCCCGCCCACCATCACTGGACTTTCATTCGATTTCGCGGCTCTTCTCTATTGGACCGGTGCGACCGAGAGGTCATTTGCATCTGAATTTCTATAGGCTTTCAGTCGAGGACTGAGGAATACGGCGGATGAAAATCTGGCAGATGGAAGCCGGAGCGAGTCCGTAGCGAGTCTGTAGCGAGTTCGTAGGGAAGAATCGCCGAGGCCGTAGGTAGTGGCCGTATAAGAGCGACGTATGGTTAGAGGATTTTGAAGCCATGATGTCGCTCGGACCAGCCATGATGTCGCTCTCTCCTAACCCGTTCGAGCCGCAAGTCCCCGCCGCCCCTCTGCAACTGAACCGTCAGTCCACTACAACGTAAGCGGCCCGGATTATCCTCTCCTCGCTCCTGGGGCCGATGGGCGTCGCTTTTCTGCATAACTAATGGCTCTCGAGCGCTGGTATGTAAGCCGCGCGGAAGCCCAGGAGACGAGCTCAGCACGCGCTCTTGCTCTTCTAACAACATTGGTACTCTCGGGGACTCCTCGGATATAAAGGGACCCGGATAAAAAGGAAAATAAAGACGATGCCGCGTCGAGGGCCAGCTGCGCTCCAGGAGAACGTGGATTGCTAGTGGCCCGCGCGCGCGCACAAAGCATCCAATTCGTTGGCCGTACACTCCACTCACTCTGAACGTTGCAAATTTACTTCCCCTTCCCCGTGGAAGACCCACACCTATTCACCGTCCAGTTCCGTTGGCTCGGAATCGGGCCTTTGTCGGTCTTTTATCCGACAGACATCGTTAACGTATATACCTGCGTCGTTAATGTATTAGAAGCCTCGTATCACATGTTGCGAACGCGTCAATGTCCCCGGACGACAATTTAGGCCCAGAGTTAGGCTTCTCTGCCAAGTCACAACGTAGCCTCGCGGCTGATTGGAGTACGTGCTCGTGCCAGGGTGTACCGAGTTCCGTTCCCAGTTTCGCGCTGCTAATAAGATCGCGCGATGATCCGGCCGTGACTAGGGCCGGATGGGGAATCAGCAGCCATGCGTGGGCCGCGCATCGGGAGGAATAAAAGACCACCACCGAGGCGAAAACTAGCCTAATATTAAATCAGCCTAACGATACGTTATTACGCGCCCTTGCTTCCCTCTACCCGCCCGCCCCTCACCCGCCAGTCCACCGTCCCCGACGAAAGCCGATTATTTATTGTTTTCGGTCATTAGCAGCACCAGATAATCTATCCGCAAATTTTATAATTAAACAGCTTATAATGGGGCATTGAATTACGAATCGGGGCCGCGACTCCCACGCCTCGTTTCCTACGCCGCGAAAAAAATCTCGTCGTTATTACCTCGACTCCCATAGCCGCCTGTGGGCTGCTCTTTCTTGCTGATCTCTTGCTCGACTCTCATCCCTCTCGGCTTGAGGGGAAAGAAGAGGCCCATGTGATCGACGCCATCCTCCTCCGCCACTCTGGCCATTTTTAGTCAAATGGAATAAGGGAATAAGCGAGACCGATCAATTAAAAAGCTCCACTCCTCTCCTCTCCTCCCCTCTCCTATCCACCCCTTTCCTCTCCTCTCATCCACGTCCCCTTCCATCACTCTCGCCTCCCCCCCTCTCTCTCTCTCTTTCTCTCTTTCTCTCTTTCTCTCTTTCTCTCTCTCTCTCTCTCTCTCTCTTTCTCTCTCTCTCTCTCTCACTCACTCCGAGTGATGGGGCCGAGCGAGTGCGCGTGCGCGTGAGAGCGCCCGCGCGCTCGTTACCGGCAAATTAATTAATATAATCAACTCGTCTCCTTAGTTGCGCCAATGCTTCCCCTTACCCCGACCCTCTCCACCAATATTCAACAAAAGAGTTTAATAAAGTAATCGCCAGTTCCAGTGGCAACGTATCAACACTGACAACGTACGCGAATCCCTGAATTAATAGACAATACCTTATTAGCGCTGAGTCACGTGCACCTTAAAATATTTATTATCAACCACCCTGGCTTCGGACCTGTTTTCCCTGCATACCCTCCTACAAATCTCCCCATAAATCCCCCTATAAATACCCCTACAATTCCACGTATAGACATTAGAGGGTCGATTTCTCGATAAAAGCTGATTGTGAAATGATATTCATTGCCGAACTGAATAAGAAAAACGGGATAATTAGTAGCGGAAATGCAGATTCAGTAGCTTCGAAGCCGGCTTTCACTTCCAAGCGAATTATCTCGGATGATAAGCATCGGGCTTACACACCCGGGTTTCTTCCTTCCTCCGGGCGTCCTGAGAAAAGCGATAAAGTCTCGGACCTTATTCTTATCTCCACGCCAACGGCTGATTCCCTTTTCTACATTTCGACCTTTCCGAGCCTCGCTCTTCTAACTATTCATCAACTCCTTCAACCCTCCTACGTTATTCTGATTTAGCCCTTTCCGCTCCTACACCCCCTCCCATAAACCGTCCATCCTATCAGCTCTATCTCTACGATTAACACCGTGGCTCGCAATTTACTCTATTATATTGCATTTCCTAAGGCGCTAAGGGATTCTTATCAATTTTCTCAATTCAACTTAAGTAACCGCCAACACTTACAAATACTACCGGTTACGAGTAAGGGTTATTTCAATAACGCATTCAGTATTCTTGTCAATGACTTTCAATTGCAAGAAACGCATTACGCATAGACAAGTTGTTTTACGCGGACACAAATGTTGGGCTAAATCTCTTCGATGCTCAACGTCGGCTTTATAATAAAAATGAGATATTTTTATAATATATGAAAGTACAAAACAGTCTGGCCTCTATATGTATACTCTAGAAGATTGATTGGTAGGCCCTCGTTACAATCAACGCGTTGTGCGTTGTACGTTGTGCGCTATGGGTACGGAAAGGAACATTTAACTATAACGAGGAACAACAAAGGAGAGGAACCTTATCGTCGTCGGCAATTGATCCTATAAAAAGAAATAGAGTTTCGAAAATTTGCGGCTTCGAGTCAATGCCAAATTAATAATAAAGCCATTGAATTAATCCAGCCATATTTTGCATAACGCTCCAGCCGAGTGACTCATTGCATTCGATATTCTCTGCACCGTCGTATGTACGATCCGCCCCCCTCCCCACTCGCTAGTGAGTCGCGAGAGTAGGCGAGGCCACCCTGCGCAGTAAATACCCGCGGATCTCTGGAATTAACTGGACCAAAGAGACCCGTTTACCAGATACGCCCTCGCATTACTGGCAACTGAAAATATCTAAATCGGCCCCTTCCTCCGTTTTTCCTCCCACCTATTCCAGTATTGCTATCTCATCTCCGATGAATCGATCGAACTCAATTCTTACGTTACGTCTGGAAGACTGTCTGGGACGCTGTCCATCCCTCCTCATCCTTCCGCGTCCTTCCCCTTTCATCTGACCCAGCATCCCGAGCATCGGTCGCGTTCTACGGATCTCGAAGAAATTTTCACTCTCATTCGGGAAATGGTCAGGATAGTCGAAGGAAACAGGTAATGAAAAATGACGCTTGATTATTCAGCCGATCGAACGACTCTGTATAACGTCTTGGATATGAAAAAAGTTGCTCGGAAAGTCACGCGGCTGACGTATCGGATAGACGCGAACCGTGAACGCCGTTGAGAACGCACCGCAAGAAGGAGGAAGCCTCAAATAATGGATCGGGGACTAAAAACGGGAATTGAAGGATACAACGTTTTAATCCATCCTCATCCTCCTCCACCCTCTAAAAAAAAAAATATAGGGACGGGTGGGGGAGGGCCGAAGGCTTAAAGATATATATTATAAGCAGTATTGTCAAGGACAATGACTTGGGATCTATTGTCCAGAGAGCAGCCGTATCGGTGCTTCTAAGACCGAGAGCCGAGTATCGAGAGCCGAGAGTCGAGAGTCGAGAGTCGAGAGTCGAGAGTCGAGAATCGAGAGTCGAGAGTCGAGAATCGATAGGTCGCGGTGACCGACGGCTACTTAGCCAATGCTCTTCTTTCCCCGATCCCCCGATGCATTTACTCGGCGTTTTATTTAGCCGCGTTACCGTTAAGTGGCCGACCGCAGCGAAGCTCGCATCTAGCCCACCCGCCCAGTGCTTTTCCCAGCCAAGAAGAAGCCAGCGATGGAGGTCCTAAGTATCCCCGGAGAAAAATGTGGACGCGCAGCTCGGGGCTCGTTTTCAGCGGTCTCACAAGCAAAACGGAAATGGGCGACGGCCGATGGGGGCAGGGAGATCGGGGGAGCCGGCGCCCGGGAACCGCAGGAAATATTCATCTGAGCTACGGCTGTGCTCGAATCAGCTGCTCGAACCCGGCGCTCGAACCCGGTGCTCGAATCTCATGCTCCCCGGTAGCCGATACAATTCCAAATTCTTCCCCCGACGACGGTCAGCCTACACTTCTCATGGCACTTTTCGCTTCAGATTCCCTGACTCGACTAACTTATTTATTTATAAAAGAAACGGATATCGGATTAACTTCCGTTCACACTATTCCCGAAATCAAAGCTTCGCTCCTCGCCATTCTGGTTGTTATTGTCGTGGTTGTTATTTTTGTTGCAGCTGATAAAGCTACTGGTGAGTGAGAAGCATTGAATGAACTTTGATGTCGTTGATCAAGTTAACGAGAAAGGAGAACAAGCCAACAAGTCTCTCGATACGCAAAGGCCCAAGCGAAAAGTAAAACTTTCGTATGAAGATTCAGTTGTAGGGAAGGAGTCGAGCCTTAAATCGAGCTTTAAGGATCCGATAGCTATTGATTTTCATGGAGTATATTTCATTGAGGGTTGATACCGATCAACTGTTGTAGTACGCTCTTAAGCTCTAGTAAAGGGGAGTCCCGAGAGTCCCGAGAGCCAGCCGAGTATCGCCAGGAACGTCGACAGGGAATGTCCGGGGACACCTCCGAGACCGCCGAGACAGAGCCGTAGGCGCCACCTTTGCCGCTAACGGCCGCGATCAAGAACGCATGCGCCTCCATTAGAGAGACGGGCGGAAGGGGTGAGAGGTTTAGCCACAGCAACAACCGAGGGATCTGCTGCTCTAAAATATTTACAGGAAAAGATGCGAAAGCGGGACGGCAATTACCGAACGCAGCCCTTCCATTTAGCCCATGCCGCGACTATTAATCGAATGCTCGAAAGCAGGACGATTTGCCGGGAGGGGCCTGCTCTCTGTACCCGGTGCTCTCACGGCTCTCACGGCTCTCACGGCTCTCACGACCAGGAGCCGTACTCTGACGCTCGTCCCTACCACTGTTCTTCCTCTCGAGGCCGTTGCTGTTGACGTTCCTGGGCCCGGGTCCAGGCATAGATAAATAGCTGGAGATAATTTACGCGAGCCTGGTCCCGATTATTTTTACCCGACTATTGATCCAGATAACTTATCGAGGCGAGGATACGGCCGCACTTCCTGCACCTCCCATCGGACACTTTACTTTTCTTTAGCCGGGCAAATACTGCCAATCAAGCCCCCCCCCTGTAACCTGTAAAGCGAATGAGTGGAGATACAGCGGCTAGGAGATGGAGGAGGCGGCGGTCGGCGAGAGGAGCTGAGGCGGAGGGGGGGAAGGAAAAATTTGTTCATTACGCACTAATTAATCGCGTTTAACATGTTACTCGGGAATGTTGAGGGGGTAATTAAGAAGCTGCCAGGCGCTTTCGCCTACTGAGATTACGAAAATTTATAGCCCTCCGCAGCCTAAGCCGTGTTGTAAAATGTTATCATTTATAAAAATAACGTTTCTAATATCCGAGATAAGCCAATTTCACTTTAGCTTTTTTCTCATTTATAACCATACATGCGCGTATCATTATACTTTGTATTTCTTTCATTCTTGGCTCCGTATTCAAGTCTCTTACAGACTTGAGTACATTCAATTACATTGCACCCGGCGACTTTTAAGTGATAAAATGTGCTTTTAATGTGGCCCGTAATCGTAATTGTTTTTTTTTTTTTTTTTTTTTTGTTGTTATTTTAGTTTTACCGAGTAACTTGTTTTTAGCTTCTTAGAAATTTTAAGAATTAACAAGTCGACGACTATGTAACTTACATTTTGAATATAAAAGTAAAAAAGCAATTCCCTCGAGATTATGCAACGTTTATGTCCGGGAATCACGTGATCGTACAACGGAATCAACACATTTTGCGAATATAAAAGTCATTTTACTGTTAGAGAGGCTAAGAGGATTAGCTCAAAATAAGGAGAGAATTGAGTAATTGACGATAATCAAGTCGAGCGTTATATATTCGATAATCTTGTAGACAAGTGCTTAAGCTCGGAAACGTTTTTCCGGAAAATGGTAGTCCGGCAGATACCGATTATAAATGGATAATAAAAACCGTCGTCGAAAGCCCGTCAATTTCTAAAAAATTCGAGAAAGAAAGGATAAAGGGAATGAAAGACGATCGAAGGAGGCAAGATGACAAAAGATATTTGACTTTACTTGCAATATCGCGTGGAAAATACTGAGAGAGGAGGGGTGGGGAGAGAGAGACGAGATAATTTTTGAGCTGTCAAAGTACTGGCTGAAAGCTGAATAAAAATGTTGGCCCCGATGTGTGAGAAATAAATGAAATTATAATGACGAGAGAGGGAGAGGGAGTAGGTCCGGAGCGACTGGTAAGAAGAGCGCGAGGAGTTGTCCCCAAGTGGAACGAATTAGCTAACTGGAGAGGCAAAGGATCTCCGTCCGGAAGGAGGTTCGTCGGGCCGTCGGGGGCTCGTAGCCTCCTTCCTCTCTCTCTCTCTCTCTCTCTCTCTCTCTCTCTCTCTCTCTCTCTCTCTCTCTCTCTCTCATCCCCTCAGCGGCGGGGTTGGCCGCGAGCCGTCGATGGAGGGAGTTCCAAGGGAGTGCCGAGGGAGTTCCGAGGGAGTTCCGAGGGAGTTCCGAGGGAGTTACAAGAATCTTCATTCAGAGAAACAGCCGTGAAAGGGACACCTGTTGACTCTCGGCCCCAGGCGCCAGACAATTGTAGAAATTGTCTATTTAACTGCAGCCCTGGACCTTGAAATCTCCGCTCCGAGAATCGAGAATCGCTCGAGGTTTTGAAAGTCCTTCGGAAAGGGCAACGAAACAATCGGCTCCTCCGACTCACAACAATCCCAGAGTCCGTCCGAATAATCGAGCAATAATAGAGCAGTTGGCCGACTTTGAATAATCAACGAAGAAGAAATAGAGGACTGGTCGCCGAGGTTGATCTTCTTGCACAAACGGCTTACGCGACCTCTAATAATTGTAATTGCGCATTGAATTTCCTCTTGCCTGGACTGCGATGAGGGATAAAAGAGATAACAAGCTAAGGTCGAATGAGAGAGACGGAAGCATAATGATCCATCAGATGGAAAAGGGACACTTCGCTCCTCCGTATACTAAAATAACTTATAAGTCTCGCTATTTGTAGCAGCGAATCATCTCTCGGATTATCCATCCTCCTCCCCCTCCCTCCACCCCCAACCCACCTCGTCTCATGGGTTTGCTTTTCCGACTCTGTCACGACTACGCCGAGATCAACTGTCGTATTACTGTTATTGCTGTAATGGTTTAACGGTAGGCTCGGCTTGAAGAGAAGAAGTTAGTTAGCTTACTTTGGGGGGGGGGCGAGAGATGAACGGAGGCCTAATATAAGAAAACGTGATCCACATGTCAGGGGATAATATACAGAAAGTTCAGCTGAGATTTCGATATGATCAGTAGTTGCGCGTACGTGCGCCGAGCATCAATCCCCGACGATTGTTAACTCTTAGCACTCTTCATTCGTCGAGCAATTAAAGTTTTATTCGACTATCGTTTATTGCTCAGCATTTTATATGTCTACAAGAGAGGTAGAGTGATGGAGATGGAGAAAGAGATGGAGATGGAGATGGAGATGGAAATGGACATGGAGGGGGGGGGAGCGAGAGAAAGAGATAGGGGTGAGAGAGAGAGAGAGAGAGAGAGAGAGAGAGAGAGAGAGAGTGAGTGAGTGAGTGTTTGTGGGAGGGGAGGGACAGGAGGAAAATGAAGACCCAAAACTTGAGATAGTTGCAGCGAATTAGAAGGAATGTGAATTTTGCGAAGGGTGCGAGTGTATAAGAGGGTTAGAGGGGTGACAGGGAGGAGGTGCACTCGGAGTCGGAAGACAAAGTGTTGCCAGCGGCGACCGACGCGTTCTTTTATTAAAGCATACGTGGACTCGAGCTTCCGTTCTCTCCTCAGAGCATAAAACATCATTTAAAGGCCAGGATTCCGATCATTTCAATCAACGCTTCTTCTAGATCAAGATATCCCCCCCCCCCCTCTCTCTCTCTCTCTCTCTCTCTCTCTCTCTCTCTCTCTCCGGTTTCTCCACCACTCCCCACCTAATCGCCGACCCTTTATAAAATAGACAAAACAAATTAATTGCTTCGCTCGGCCAACGGGAAAGCCGAGCGCTTATCATCTCGTTCCCATTTGCTCGAAGCTCGCTTATCCTGGATTTTCCGGGACTTAAAACTCGCTCTTCCCGACGACTTCTACCGATCGAGCCCCTACGCATGTGCGTATCTGTGAACTTGAGGTTTAACGCGATAAGTGCTAAGCAGACTCGACCGAGTCTCCTAAAAGCATAGAGATGTGCGCACGAAAAATGCGGTATCGCTCCGCGATCGGCAATTCACGGGCATTCAGAGGTGGCCCCGTGGAAATGGCGATTTGAATGGTGGCCCTGCTGTGACGCACGGGGACGGGGAGGCGGGGGAGTAGGGAGGAGTTGAAGGAGGGGCGGAGTGGGAGGAGAGGAGAGGACATACGGCAATCGAAACTCCGGATTGAATCGAAAAAGAGTGGCGGGAAAGAGGGAAGGAGAAAAAAACAAATTTAAAAAAATCGGCTAGGAGTCGAGAAATATTCGCGAGCTACCTCGAGACAGGGTCACCCGAGTCTGGGGAACGTGGGATGGGCCCGCGGTGCCCCCGGGTCAGACTCGCGGGCACTCGGGCTCGCACGCACGGTGGATCCCCGAGATCATGGAATCGGTTGCTCCTCCCTCGCCGTACCCTTCACCGAGTAACGGGAGACCGAGGCTCGAGCAGGTCCACCCGGAACACGAGGACCCCCCCCCCCCCCGCGGCATAGCTCGAGGACTTACCTGGCGGTCGTGCAGTCCCTGTACAGCACATCGAAGTCCTTGCAGCTGAGGAGCTTGCATCTGTTGACGCCGGGCTGGATGGCCCCGAGGCCACGAAGGATCCTGACCTGCTCGACGTTGCAAACGAGCGGCACGATGTCGAGTCTTTTGAGTTTCGTGTAGACGGTGTGGAGGCCCCCGACGAGGTGCTTAAGGAAGAGCTCGAAAGCCTGGGGCAGACAGAGCATCGTGTCCCCGGCGATTATGAAGGCAGCGACCTTTTGGCCGCGGTAGTCGACGAGCTTGCACTCGTTCGCCGTGGGGTCGCTCGAGCTTATCGGGGGCGGGCTGTTGTAGTTCCTCGGGGGCATGACCGCGTGGTGGGCGGCCATGAGCTCGAGGGGCGATCCATGGTGAGCGCTTAGCATGCCGCCAAGCTGTCCCAGGAGCCCGAGACCAGGCGGGGGTAGCCCCGGCATCCTGGGCACCATACCAGCCGGAGCCCCGGCGCCTCCCGATAGCGGGGGCGGCGACAGGGGCAGACCCTGAGGTGGCGAACCGCGGGTAGGCGAGCCCGGGGTAGGTACTCCGCGGTGCTGCTGTTGCTGCTGGCTATGGTCGCGGAGCTGGTCGCGGGGATGAGGCTGCTGGTGACCGCCAGTGAGCGAGTGCTGGGAACCGTGAAGCTGTTGTGGTCCCTGCGGACCGGGACTATGGGGATTCTTGGGGCTGCTCGCGGCGGGACTCGCCCGGCTGCTATGCTCCGAGGAGCTGTCCATGTTGCCGTGATCCATCGGAGGTAGATTCGGATGCTGGGGCCGGCCGTCGAAGTGTTGCTGCTGCAACTCCGACGTGGGACTTGGCCAAAGCTGCCGCTCCGAATGCTGGGCCCGAAACCACGGGTAAATCTTCGCGAGGGGATGAATTGTTGAGGCTGGGCGTTGCTTCTCCGGGGGTAGGACAAGGAACCCGCGATATGGCGGGTTCGGGGCCTTTATGTGTGCTCGAGCGTCGGCCCAGCGCTCATCTCCGGCTCACTTTTACACTCCCACCAACCCTCTCTCTAGTTCTCTCTCTCTCTCTCTCTCTCTCTCTCTTTCTCTTTCTCTTTCTCTCTATATCCCTCTTTATCTTTATCTTGGTCCGGACCGTTTCTCTGTCTCTTGATTAAGCACGGAGGAGCACTGCTTAACGCATCCTCGATCGGATCGCTAAAAACACCAGGAATACGCACGGAGGGGCACCAAAAAGTCCCTTACGAGTCACTGGCACTCCTCGCTTAGCACTATTACATATGCATTTACATACATAAGCACGTACGTGTGTATGTGGGTTGCAGATGTGCAGGTTATTGTGTTCGTGTATGCGTGTCTGTTGGGTGAATTGGTGGGTGGTTGGGTGGGTGGGTATGCGTGTGTTGAGGTTGAATTCGCGTGCGCGTGCCTCGTCACTGAGCCATTCCTCGATCACGACCGCGTTCTTCTCTCTCTCTCTCTCTCTCTCTCTCTCTCTCTCTCTCTCTCTCTCTCTCTCTCTTTCTCTGCTTTGTCTCTTTAATCCGTGGATGTGTGAAAAGTACGAATTCTGCCTGCTGGAGAAGAGTAGTAGTATCACAGGACTGGGGTTGTACTCGCGATCGGCTCGACTGGAGCTGCTGGGGCTCCGGGCGCGATCTCGACTTGCTGGCTACTCGCGAGAGAGCGCTCGATGCTCTCGGGCTCCGGTAAGCAAAGAGTGCCGCGGAGACTCGAGTCCCTGTCCGTATTTCCCTCTACCCAGTCACAGATGTAATAAATAAAAACACGAGCCGGCCTCCGCCGAGTGCGGCTGCGTCTCCGTCGCGGCCTCGGCTTCGGTGGCGCGGCGCCGGCCCAGCGCACACCGATGGTGGGGGGGAGGTCGACGGCTGAGCCGAGCTCGGCGGCGGCGGTGGCGGCGGCGACGACGACGGCGGTGGAGGCGGCGGTGGTGGTGGCGGCGGTCGTGGTGGGGCGGTTGGCTGGTCGGCCCCGACGGTGCGCCGTTGATGGGTGGGGCGGGGCGGGGCGAGGGGGGGGGGGGAATTGGCGAGGGGTGTTAGCACAATCGTGGCGGGTGGGCGGTATCGAGGCAGCTGGGCTTAGGGTCTTAGGACGGCGGACGACGGTGGCGCTGGCGGTGGCGGCGACGGCGGCGGCGGCGGTGGCGCTGGCGCTGGAGGTGGAAGTGGCGGCAGCGGCGGCTGCGGCGCGTAGCAGGAGGGGCAAGGACGAGCCCCGGGCGCCGATTGGGGCATGGGGGGGCGTGGCATCGAGGCGGCTATTGGTGGCGGGATACCGTCCGTACACGCCCGGCGGCACGACCCACGGATCCGCGGGCCAATGGCGTCAGGGATACGCAGCCGAGCCGCCGTCAGGCTCGGGCTCCCTTTGGTCGGACACATCGCGTAACGGGTGGGTGGGGGGTTTTCCTCCGCGCACCGAGTGGGGATGAGCCGGAGCTACGGGTCCTGTATGGGCGGGGGGCGGACGGCGGGGAAGGAGGCAGGCTGGCGTGCCCGGCCGCCGGCACACACGACGCCTCGGTGAATAGTCCGGTTCGAAGGAGCGAGCGAGCGCGCCTCTTCCACCACCACCGACCGCATCCCCATACCACGCATCCTCCCACGCACGCGCCCCTTTCCCCCACCCAAATATCGACGCGGATGCGCGGGCAGCAGCTCGCGGCGAATATATCCGTCCAGAGTGCGCAAGAGTGTGTGGTGGTTGAATGCCTCAGTCGAAGCTTCGTCCTCCTCGTTCTCCTCGTTCTCCTCGTTCTCCTCGTCCTCCACGTCCTCCACGTCCTCCACATTCTCCTTCCTCCAGTCGTTTAATTTTCGCGCATTCTCTCCGTCTCACTCTTTGTCACTCCCACCCTATCTGAATGAGCCCCGCGTAGTAGTAGACTTATAGGTAGCGAGACGGCTGCGCGACAATGGGCCGCGAGGAGCAGACGCCCGAGAAGAAGCATAGAAACGGACATACAGACAGAAGAAGAGAAGGAGAGTAAGGGAGTCAGGACTCAACTCCCACTTGGCCTCGCCGTCCTATTACCCCTTTCGAATCCCCGATCACTCGGGCACCCTTCCTCTCTCGCGCTACCACCCACTCGTGCCCCGTCCCCCCGTCGATCCCGTTCCTCTGTCTCTTAGAGAACCTCTTTGTTTTGCTGGCACTCTCCTCGCTCGGCTCCATCTCCGTTTCCAGCGATGAGCCACCAACGTCCCTGACGACGACGACGACGACGACGACGACGACGACAACGACTAGGAGTTGGGGGAGGTTGTTGGAGAAGGAGGAGGACGCTAACCCCGCTGCCAACCCCGTCGTCGACGACCAAGACCAAGACCAAGACCAAGACCAAGAATGTCCCAAGCATTGGCATCGATCGCGCCTCAGTAGAGAAAGGGTAGGAGGAGGAAAAGGTCTTTGGTAGGAGGCAGTGGCAGCGGCGTCGGCGGCAGTGGTGGTGGTGGCGTCGGTTGTCAGTGAAGAAGGATGAGTGTGGGGTTGTAGCGGTGACGGCGAGAGGAAGAGGAGGACTAGAAACGTCTCTGCTCTCCAGCATATTCACCATCAACATTACACGCGCGCACTTATTTCTTCTGTAGGTACTTTGGTTGTCTCTCCGACTCTCCTATCCCTCTCCGTCTCCCTACAGCGTTTGCGATTTGGTTTTCATCCTCCCGCTGATCCTCCCCCACCGACGCCAACCACCACTTCTCATTTCACAGCCGTTATGACGCTTTACTCTCTTTTCTAACATCCGCCTGTCTTTACCCCTTCCCACTCCGCTCCCGAATCACGCTCTCTCTCTCTCTCTCTCTCTCTCTCTCTGTCCGTCTGTCTCTCTCACTCTCGGTTCACCTCTCGCCCGCGCACCCTCAGCCGGGAGCGTCCGTAACATCTCCAACCCAACTCCAGCAGCTCACCTTTTCCCTCCGCTCAGTTCGTTTACCTCCTCCTCAAGCCGCCGCCGCCGCCGCCGTCGCCGCCGACGCCCTCGTCATCGCCACCTTCACCTTCTGCTTAAATAATCTCGTTCCTTCGACCCTCTCAGCCCCACTTCCACATTCGCTTTCGCTCTTCACTCCGGTCTGGACTCCTCGACGTTCCCTCATTCCCAATCCAAAGAAGGCTTTATTTTTTCATTTCTTAATTTTAAAAAGGAGTCTACTGTTGAGCCACTGACTTTTAAATGATTTTAATGAATATTTCATTAGCGACTGGGATGGCTGAATTTTCAAATAAATTTGTCATTCAAGCGTTGAATGAATCATACAGCTTCCGGTCATTCGTAGCGACTGGAGTCCACCCGAGCGACGTTTCTTACTTCTTGGTAAGAGACTATCATTCGGTTACACTCCAGTTAGAGTCGCGTGCACGCCTCCTTGACTTGCACTAGCCCCCCCCCCTCGTCCCACGCCCCTCATCGACCTATAGAACGAGTAAAAAAGAAGCCATAATGAAGAAATTGGCGATTATAATTGGTTAAGAAGCCAAGAAACAATGTCTCTGCTTCTAAAAATATGCCGCGCCTACGCATTATTTATAACCCCGGCTTCTTCGGCCATTTTATTCTCTCGCCTTGCCCCTCTGGCTCTCCTAGAAACAAACAATTTCCTCAATAATCGATGCCGCTTCGCGATTCCAAAGCATTCCTCGCTCCTGCATTAATATTTCAAAATAGTTACCTCACACTCAAACACGTCCTGCTTCTAAAGTTAAGTTAAGGTAAATAAATAATAGCATTTATTGTAAAATGTATAGGAAGGGTTATTGGGGTTATGAGGGTGGGAGGGACGGCTGTCTCCATTGATGTTTGCGACACTTCTTCTGAGAAAAGCAAATACATTTTTTGTTATTTTTATATTATGCGCCGAGCGTATTCTGCACTTACAAGTTACAATTTTTTTTATTTCCTTCTTCATGTTTACACTATAAATGTGGAATGGTAATCGTTTTGTTTTATTTTTGTTATTATTATTTAGAATCATATTAAGAAGATGATTAGCTAGTACACTGTACACTAGTACGGATAATTAAGGAAATATTTCTTATAATTTTTAATAAGCTTATTAAATATCAATATAAAAGCGATCCTTGAATTCTTTAACTAACCTTCATGTTTTTTTTTTTTTTTTTAACTTTACTCGTTGAAACTCTACTGACTGCGCCACTAACTTTTTATATCATATTTCCGTGAAAATTAATTATAAAAGAATATATCTGCATAATTAATGCAATTGTTCACATCAGAATTTAAATAACTGAAGAAGCCAACTAACTGTGGCCAAACTATAAAGCACTAATACTCAGCACATATACTATTAATGTATCTATTGTTACATTTTCCTGCATTATTATCTTTTACATCTTTTAATACTTTTTAAACTTACTTATATACAATTTGTAATATATTCTTGCGCGTCCTATTAGGCGAAAATTTCAATGTAACAAATTTCAATTTATTATTATTATTATTTATTATAATATGATAACGCGTTAATTATGAAATATATCGCGATAAAACAACTGTACGATCCGACTATATTAGCTTTTAAAATATTGTTATAGTTGTCGTTGTCGTTGCTGTTAATGTTGTTGTTGTTATTGTTGTTGCTGCTACTGCTGCCGCTGATGATGAAAATGATGAAGATGATGATAATGATGATGATGGTGATGATGATGAATTCTCAATTTTATCATAAATTAATAAAAATACTATCAATTATGAGAAACTCGTTGCTGCTAATTTCCATAGTATGGTTATCCCATATGTATTTGGAGGTAAGAGATCGAGCTTTTCCAATGCAGGCACATTCAAAGCGGCATTCGATTGAAAATTACGACTGAACGCTCAAATAATTATTGGCCTCGACTACTCGCAAGCCTCTCTAGCTACCTGTGCCTTTCAATAATATTAAAGATGACGATGAAATATAAAATTCGTGAGAGTACGGCGAAAAGGATGGGGGGGAGAAAGGTTGGAAATATAGAGGGACTTGGAGAAAAAAAAATAAAAATAAAAATAAAAATAAAAATAAAATGGAGATTACAAGTATCGAGGGAAGAAGCCGTAAGCCCATATGTCGTTTCTCGAGCCGATAAATAATGATCGAAATGAGCGAGTCAGGTTGGAGAAGTTCCGGTCGGCAGCCGGTGGAACGAATTGGCCGAGAAAGCCTTTTCATCGTCTCGGCATCGTCCTTCCAAACAGAATAAGTTGTCGTTAGGGTCCCTACGTTAACTCAATTGTTTCCTTTTCCCTCCGAGCCCATTCGATCCCATTGATTCCTCTATTCTTATAAAAATGCCTTCATTATATCCTCCAAATAGTTTTTACTAAACGTCGGCTCTTTTTACCGAGGCGTCGCTATCATCCGAAGCTGCTGTTCACAACAATAATCGAAATGCTTCCTTTATTCCCACATCACTAACACTTAAATCCGACTCCAGAGTTCTCGAATACACCTACACGCGCACCCACGCAACCATACCGAGTGCTACGTTTTATTAATAGGAAATAAACTCGTCTCGCACTCAGAGACTACCTTGTGCATTATATATTATATATATATATATATATACACTGATTAAAATCGAATACAGGATCCTAAATTCTCAGGATTCGCGAAATCAAGGAGCACCCGAAACATAAAGAATCTGTTTTTAACATTCGCTTACTTTAATTTGCTTATTTTAATTATACAAAACGTTCGCGCAACTCTTGGCGCATTAATTAGAATCGTCGACTCGAATTATTCAAGATCTGCGTGCGCGCATCTTAATAATGATTAACATGTCGGCTCGCAGAGCCATTTGTTTTATAATAAACCGATTTCTATGCGGTGTAATATAAATTTTAACGAATGAAATTTTACGCACAATATCTTTCAATTGGCCGAGGGAACTAATTTCATTTCAAACAGAAATTCACTTAAACACGTAAGCTCTCAAACATTTTTAATCATTTATTGGATAATTATAACATGCCAACATCACGTGCCGACTAGGAATTCTCAGACCCAGTTAGTTCCTCTACAAACGCGAAGCGCGAAGCCTCGATAAATTTAAATTAAAAAAAAAATAATAATAATAATAATAATAAAAAAGATCACCACCACAATAGCCCAATTAGATAAACATTTATTTTAATGCAAAATTATATTGCAGCGCTAAAGGTATGAGTTGCGCTTGAATTAAAAGAGAAAAGCTTTGTCGTATCCTTATAATCCTCTAGTTCTCTAGTTCTACAAAGAAAAATGTAAAAGAAACAACAATTTTTTCTGACATTTAGTATGCAGAGACAGATAGGCGCTGCTTACGAGTATAAGAAACAAATTTTTTTATTGCTTCTGACTTTATTCGCGAGTCTAAATTGCGCTTTGACACTTATAACCCGGCATTGATGTTTATCTATTTGACACATGTCGTAAATTTCGAGGCTATATATAGCAAATCGTTAATGACAAGATCTTAACATGGCAAATTTCTATAGCTATGTGTAACAAAATCATAAAATTCAAGCTTGTCCTCCCTTTTACTTATAATATTTATTAACTATGTGCTCAAAAAGTGTGGAGAAAAATTAATTTTTACAATTCCATTGAAAATTTATAGTAAAAGTTCAGAAGATTAATTAAATACTTATTTTCAGACTTGTACGACACCTTCGACTTATTATAAATCTTTATAGCATTTAATTTAAATAAGAGATGAAATGGCGGTTTACGCTATTTCCATAAAGGGGATAGTTAAAATTTTAAAATGCGATATACCGAATTGGTCCAACTAATTTTAATTAAAGAGGTAATAATAAAGTACGGCAGTATCGAATCAGAGCTGCTTGACGATGAATAATGTGATAAAGGTTCATTTGATGCGCTGTATATGCAGGGGAAAGACGAATCGAAAAAGTATATAATAATGAAATTGGTTAGGGCTTATAATTATTCCTCTGTAAATATAAATTTTATCCTACTTTTGTATTATAACGCTTGGAATGCGTATTTGGAACAGGCGTTTGAGTAAAAAATACAAATTAAAAATTATTGTTTAGATGTACTTTTTTTTCATTCGGTAATTGAAACTGTGCAGCTGGTGAACCTTGCCAGCTACTCAGAATAATTATATACCTAGTTGGTTACGATGCTGGAAGATGCTTCGAGTCGGATGGTCCAAAGAAAGCTTATATTAGAATATTAGAATATTTAACTTTCGAGTCCCCAGTGCTAATGGTCCATTCATTAATGCTTTAATGATACTTGTCTTAGCAGCTCGAAACAATAGATTGACTTCCTGTCCATCATTGTGCTTGAAATTTTTTATCAGAGCGGAGTTGGATTGCAATGATGATAAATGTAACGACGATAGCTCAGCTGATGAAAGGTCGAAAGCTAAGGGAAGGGATGAGTGGTGGGTGGGATGGGGAGGAGGAGGAGGGGAGGGGTAGGGGAGAGAGTGAGGGCTCTCGGCTCCGGAGTAATGCAAGCTACACACGGTATTGAACACCTGGCGGTTAAGAAAAAGTTAACAAGTCCGAGCCGCTTCGATCATAATATGCCTTATCGTACGTACCTCATACGCAGGTAGGTGCAAGCCGTCGAATCCAGTTCAACAGACATGTCCGCACAGCAATTAAAATGCACGTCTGACATACGAAATTATTATAAAGAACGATCTGCCTCTTATACGTATAATATAGCATTGGCTTTATTCGGTTATCGATAAAACCGTCTGACTCGATAACTCGCACAGATAGTACACTACTGCATAATTTCAGCATCTCCCTTTCGAAATTATATTATTTTTCAAAATAGTTAAGCACATGAATTCCGCCAAAAACCGACATTTATAAAAGTCCGGATGTTTAAACTTTAGCCCTTCGCTCTTTTCTTCGTACTTTTATATTGCTTATTGAAATTCTTCTTATACATGACGCTCTATTGTATTGGTTTTGCGTGTATAACGAGTGGAGATGCTACATTTTTTTTTTTTTTTTTTTTTAATACAAATCATTGATCTCATCGCCTTTACTATTCAGTAATAACAATCCATTATCGATCCATTAACTTCGACAAATAAATTTTCATGGTTTCCCCTTAAATAAAAAAAGAATATCCAAGTAATTTTAATAGTTTTTAAAAATATTGGTTAGAAAGGTAATAATATATAACTTTACTTGTTTAATATGGTCGCTTTAAAGTCGATTTTGGCTTCTCTGAACGAAATTGCACTGGATTGCCGTGAGTCATTCGCCTATTATCTAATATAATACTATAGAGTACCTTTTAATATCGAAATCCATTTACTATAGGATATCTAACATATTAGATTGATCGTTCAAATAAGCTGAAATACAGTTCACTGGCCTTTCATTGGCATAGCTAAAATAAGTTGCTGAGTACTTTGAATTTCGTTATGTTTCGTTACGATTTCTTGAATCCGTTCGAATACTCTTACCGTTTTCAGTACTAATAAATTAAATAATAAAATTAAAATTTATCGAAATTCACGATTTTGCTTTGGCTTTTTAGAAAAATTTTCATAGACTCATTTAAATGTAATTATTTAAAACTCTAGAATATTTATCCATTGAAAGTTACAACAACAACAACAACAACAACAACAACAACAACAACAACAATAATTATTATTATTATTATTATTATTTTTATAAATGATAATAATAATTAGTATAAATGATAATAATAAATAATAATAATAAATAACTGATAATAATAATAAATAAATGATAATAATAACAACAATTTTAATAATAATATGCTCTTATTATCTTATCTTATTATCAGTAAATCTTCCCCCCCCCTCTCTCTCTTTTAAAAAATTTGAATTCGTCCAGTATAAAGGATGGAATAAATAATTGAATATAAAGAAAGATTCGGTTCTACGCCCAAATTGCTTGATCAACCAATCAAGCTATCGCATTTCTAATAATAGAGTTAACAGCTCAACATAATTTCTCGGTAAATAAATATAAAAAACATTATTTACTTGGATATTTTTATTGAGAATTCCAAGGCGTATTCGGAACGGTCATTAAGGAAATGCCTTTACAGTACTTTTTCTCGGTTATCTGCGCTTCGGTAAAAGAGGAAATAATTCTTTTTTGCACTCTTTGAAGAGAAGAAAAAGATATTGGATCCATTGTAATTCATTGATAATGCCTTAAGATTGTCATGACACCTTTATAAATTTAAGATATTTTTAATGTTTAGTATAAGCAGCGGCTATACAGACCCAGAGAAATGGTTTTTCTGCCCGTATCACTAACACTCTCCACTTTCTGCTCTTATAGAGACTTTGACTTTTGAATAAGCCGATGGCTTTCCTCATCATTCATAAGAGATAAGGATGCTAACATTTTTCTCCGAACCTTACCGGCATTCTCCATACACGCATACACGCATATGCGCATATACGGACGCTATAAGCTTTGAATAATTATTGGCCTTTTAATGGGATTCTGCGGACGCAATATTTGCTCATTGGTTATACATTTTTTTAAACATTAGCCAATAACTTTTCTAATAATGGTACTTATGTATCTTAAAAACTGAGAGCGAGAAATTAATAAAAAAAATAGGATATTAAATTTTTGTTTATATTCTTTTCATCGTTTCATGCAAAAACTTATTGAATGTCTGAGTCTGATATAAATGGATCGAAGCTCGAAGTCGGATGAGAAGTGAGAATTTTTTAAACGCATACCAACGAATGAGAGTATTGCTATATCGAAGAGACAAAAAAATATTGGCTCAATTTCATTGGCAGTTCAGATAGAAGATATAATCTATTGTTTTGATGCCGGATGAAATTATACTTTTCCTTAAACCACAAATATTTATTACGAAGCATATTCAAATATATTTACTGAATAATAGGCATTGATTTATAATAAATTATTATAATTTTATGTGGACTCGTTATTTATGTATTTGTATATATTTGTTTACAGTGGCGAGCTATTAGAAACCATTAACAAGTAGATAAACCTCGCGATAGTTTAAAGCGAAAACAAAAAATAATATATATCTGAAAATGGGCTTATTGGGGTTAGGACAGCGGAGCCACTTTTTTTCCGACAATAGAGGGAACGGTAATGGTAATCGGGACGGAAAATAAATCCGTCCTTCGATAGATCGCGGCAGTATAGGATGATAGAGCGAACGAGTTGGAATGAGATCGGTAATCAAGACACTTTGGATAATTTCCACGTGGCAAGTTTAGGGTCGCCGGTCCCTCAATCACTCGCTCGATTATCTTGTCATAGACGTTTCGTGGATAGGAAAAGAACGGGCGCCACTTGTGGACCGAAAAGGGGCTAAAGTATCGACAATGAGAAGGACAAGGAAGAGTAGCGATATGAGCGAGCGAGAGTGAGAGTGAGAGAGAGGGGGGGGGGTAATGAGAGTGAGCGTGGCTGGAGGGGAACAGGAGATAAAGAGAGAAAAAGGGGACTCGCTAGCGAGCCGACCGAGCTGGTCAACCCCTCATCGGCTGAATATATCGGCTGAACTATTATACCCTCATCGGCCCGGTGACCTACATTTTCCACTCCTCCGTCATCCCACGTGCTCGCTCCTATGGCTGTCTACGTAAAGGAAGGAACCTTGGAATTACCGCATGCTAAATAGATTTGCCGTGCGTATGCTGCCTTTTCCTATTCCGTGTATCGGATCTGCGGATCGGCAGAGGCTCGATCTTCTGTAATTTAGAGGCCGAGCGTCTTTCCCGAGCAAACCTTACCGAGTTCAATTGATCAGCCGAGCCTCCGAAGCTCGACGCCCTGGTCCATCGTAAAATTCGATTTGAAAGCTTCGACACAATCATGAATTATAACTCAAACGGAACTACTTGTACTTATTAAAACTAAGCAGCATACCGGCATATCTTTATTTATCACTTGTTCCTACCTGTGCCTGCATGCGTAATGTCATCTTTTTATTAACGCTACCCACCTTTATTAATTTTGCCGAGTGAAAGTCATAAATATAAAAATTATTAATATAAACAAACAAATCTAATACCTACTATTAAAGAGTATTATTATTAAGTATAAAAATGCCTGCGCGGCATTATACTTACTTGTAATTGAAAATCAAATAATAAATAAATATTTTATAGATTTTATAGATTTTTTGTTCCACTTTCACCCGGAATGAAACGTCTGTTCAAAGAAAGTAAGACCATTCATTATAGACTAATACTAAATTACTATTCAAGTTTACATTTAAATATTTATTACTTTTATCAATTGTAAAACTTACTTAAATGACATTCGTGTGAATTAAAATGCTAAGAGGAGCTTTTAATAATTTTAAAATCAATAATTTTTTTTCTTTCAACTTGTTAGCCTTGTTGTACAGAAAAATTTTACTTAAAGATTTATCAAACGTGATCTTGTATAGTTATTAATGCATAATAATATTGTGTAATTAAGTAAATTTCAGTATACTTTTTTTAAATCATTCTTATACTATGAATAAGTTATAAATAAAACAAGTTAGATTATACATATCAGAGACATTTTTATTGAATGATTAGAATTTTTAAATAAGTTTTATAAGCAAATAGAGATTTAGAAGAATTTAAAAGAATTTATTATTATTACTATTATTTCTTTTTTTTTCATTGATTGTTGGAAAGAAGCTGATTTCTGTCTATAAAAAATATTTGTACTTGTATTTTTTATTCTTTTTTTCTTAAAAAGTGCTTAAAAGATTTGCGATTTTTAGAAACATGTTTCAGCAGTGATTATCAGAAATTATTAGGTAATTATTAATTAATGATTGGAAAATCATGATTTATCGTGCAACTTTTGTAAAATGTTCTTAGCAAATATTAATCATGTTATCAGTACTATTGTTGTTGTTTTTATTGTTGTTTTTTGTTGTTGTTGTTGTTGTTGTTGTATTTTGTTTAGTAGTATATACAAATTTAAACCGCGGAACGAACGCGCTGCGGTGCATATATACATACGAACTCCATAAAATCACAATGTGTACATCACTGGAGAAAAAATAATATTTTGCAATGCAAACCGAGTGATTTTATTAAAAAAAAAAAAAAAAAAAAAAAACAAAAAAAACAAAAAAAAACATAAAAAAACAAAGGTAAACAGAAAAATTTTGTATTCTGTTTAACGAAGTGTAAAATAAAGAACATACGTATAGGCCAGAGCTTTATCAGACACGAAACGATCAGTTTGAAAGCTTTCCGTACATATAAAACATAAAAGTGAATTTTTCGATCGAACTTTTGCCTCGCGACGTACATTTGCCTTATACATCCGTCAATCCATCGCTCAAATGGTCTTTTTCACTCCAGAAGCGATTTTCTTGTCTACGAAAATCTCTATGAGACTTTTTTAACAAAAGTTCGATCGCGTGCGGAATTTTTTTTCTATGTCATGCTTTAAATTGTTAATATTTTTTTCTACCAGTTCTTAATATAATATAAAAAATAATCGTGCAAAATTAAAAAAATCATTTTTCCTCATGCGGTTTCAAGTATTCAATCAGAGCAATTTTTTTTATTATAAATTATATTGTTATCAGCTCGGATTAATTGAAAGTATATAGGCCGATATATTTGCGTTTCGTCCTACCTTTTTGTTAAGAATCATCCTAATTATTAAATTCTTCCTTATAATGTGTGCACACAGTTGAGCTTAAAACAATGTTTTTCTAGATAACAATCTATGGGAACATAAACACAATGATTTGATCGTGATCATTTACTTTGAAAATATTAATTACAGCGCATAGTCAAATTTGTTAAAAAAGAGAGAAATTCGCCTACACGCGCGCGCGCGCGCCGAGCGGTCAGTGATAAAAATCTTCCACTTAAAATTTATGACATTATATTAGCAGCGAATCAATAATTTATTTAATTTATGCATAAAGCGTGTATAATTAAATTGACATAATATCGACTGTATTATTTTTCAGCTAATTATCGTACTCGAACGATAGATAAAATCTGAAGTGCACATTGTGCTATAATTGCACTTTGCCATCAAAAGCAGATGGAGAGTAAAAAAAAGGTACGCAGCGCATTGTTAAGTTAAAAATAAGCATCTAAAATCCAATAGATATCTATTGGGCCAGAGAATACAGAGAAAGGGATATTATATTATGCACAAATGCACCGTAATAATGGAAAGCATAAGCATAGGGAAAGAGTCGGAAAGAGGGTATAAATAAAATGTCTGCATGGAAAAGTGTCGCTGGTCTACTGAACGAGCCAAATGTGCAAGTAACGATTGGATAACACAAAAGTAGTTGAGAACGTTAATCAAGCGGTCGTAAAAGGGCGGCAAACGACAGAGCGAGGCGGGGTTGGGCGGCTGGTAGGAGGGAGAAACTTCGATTATATTCGATCAGCCTTGTTTTCGGGCACACCAACAACAACAACAACAGGAAAACAAGGAAGAAAAAAAAGGGAAAAACAAATTCGGAATATGCGGGTGTTTTTGAGCGCGAGGCTCGGACGCACCTAATTACCGATACGCCATGTGTTTATTATAAATAACCAATCGTTATACCCCGACGATGTTCATAATGGCGTGTTATCGGATAAATAAAACCGACGGTGGCGCTCGGACTCAACTCGATTACGCGTGTCGGCAGGGGCCGTCCTGACCGTCCTGACCGCCCCCCGAACTCCCCTCTTCCCTCTACCCCCGTTCCACGATCCATCCGTCCACCCTAACGACCTCCTCCCGCACACCCTCACCGTATCATCCGCTGTATCATCCGCCACAGGAGCCGGGGGGGGGGCGCTCCCTCCACTACTGGGACGTATTCGGCTCGAGTGCTGATGAAGAACCGTGAGGAAGGCCAAGAGGCGCGAGCGTAAGAGCCGTCGTCGGGTGTCCTTTTATCGCGCACATTCTATATTTCATGATAAATGTTCTGCTGTAAATGGGAGAAGCACCGCCTCAGCAGCAGCACCGAAGCGCTCGGCCAAATTTGCACACGTGACCTGAGCCGTCGGCCTCAGCTCCGGACGCCTCTTCTTGCAAACTCCTAGAATCCATAGCGGGGATACAGTAAAATTTACTGAGGAAAGTTAACCGAGGAATAACTCGCTCGAAATAATGCTTGCGATAAAGGTTAAAGGCCTTGAGCAATTATTGGCCGAGTCCACCAGCGTTTTTAGCACAAATAATATAATGGGCTAATTTAGGCTCGTTCAGCCCGAGGGAAAGTTCCCTCTCTACTCCCTCTCTATTCCCTCCTCCACTCCCTCCCTCCCTCTCGCTCACTCTCTCTCCCTCCGTCTCTCTCTCTGTCTCTCTCTATTCGAAAGTTCATCAAACAAACTCGAATGGCGCATTTATAATAACGTAGAAATATATTAGAATTCGAGTTAATTTTTCAAACTTTTGTCATGACGTGTTCTTCTCCAGCAGATCCGTTATTGCGGTATTAACATCATGTTAGCAAGCATTCGAGCGACTTTTTTGCTGAGAGAAAAGCCCATTGGTCCGGATATGAAAGCTAAGCAACGCGCACCAATCTCGACTTGGCTATTTTAATAAGATTTCATGTTTGTTGAGCATAGTATGCGTACACGCAGTAAGGTCGTAGAAATTTTTCTCCAACTCGCCTCTATAAAGATTTTATACCTTTCCAGCACATAAACTTGACTAAAAGAAGTTTCAAAATATATAATGACATTCCGAGGAACTTGTAACCGATAAATTTGTAATTCATCTAAAACATAATAATACGACATTCCCCCTCATTTTAAGGATTATGAGCAAAGAACAAAAAGCAACAAAAGAATAAGAAGAAGAAGAAGAAGAAGAAAATTAAACAAGTTAACTTGGCTATTACAAGTATCACGTATAAATACAAAAGCCGACAAGTTTCGCTACCTGATAAATAAAATCATTAGCAGGATAACTAATCAATGGCATTTTATTATCGAGATATTTAATGGGTTTTCGGGTAAAAAGTAGGAGAGACGGGAGGTATTTAATATTCCTGATATCGGGCTGACTGCAGGCTTTGGTAGCACACGACACCGGCGATACGGCCGGGGTGCGGGAATTATTCGGGACGACGGAAAATAGACGAGCTCCGTGAATTCTGGCAATTATTAGCTGCGAATCGAGCTGGACGAGTAAGCCTCGGGAGGCTTTGATCAGTCACCTGTGCCACCGATATAGATAGTCGAGGGCTACGCTTCGGCCTTGGCTTCTATGCCCGCGCTCCACCCTCCGAGCGACCCCTTCCGCGTCGGTTCTAAATTCTAAAATCGGTCCGGCCGACATCGCCATCCGAGGCTTCGATCCGCGGTCGAATGAACGCG
The DNA here is from genome assembly GCA_018883505.1 of Ceratosolen fusciceps. Taxonomy (NCBI): domain Eukaryota; kingdom Metazoa; phylum Arthropoda; class Insecta; order Hymenoptera; family Agaonidae; genus Ceratosolen; species Ceratosolen fusciceps. The sequence continues at coordinate 5,202,175 of RCIC01000012.1, read as the reverse complement.
TGAAAATAAAAGAAAAGCCGCTTCTGCGATTACCCGCGTCCGATTTGTCCCCTCTCTCAACCAAAGGCTTTCCTACGCTTTTCACTCACGTACCTCGACATTTATTGCCGGCACAAATTTTTAAATCTTACCTACCGACAGCTATAAACAATATTTGATATTTATGCACCTACGTTTCTTTTCTGCCTTTCCACGTGCTTTATTTTCCTTTTATTTCTTTCTTTTTTCTTTTTTTCTCTGTTTTTTTCTTTGTTTCTTTTTCCTCTTTTAGTTTGCTGATGCTGCTTCTGCTGCTACTACTGTTGTTGTTGTTGTTGTTGTTGTTGTTGTTGTTGTTCTTTGTTTGCCGTGTTCAAATTTATTTACGAACGCATCCTTTTGGGATATATAAATCTGCAGCTATAAAATGTAAATAGGAACGAGAAAATAAATAAATAGCACCCGAGTCCATGCCGGGCGACAACACCTACACGCGCGCACTTCATCAATAATCATCGACGTCGACTGCAATACTATTAAAATACCGAGCACTACCCTCGTGTGAATGTGCATACGGTGTGGAAATTCCATAATTTTATCTGCTATAAAGATTTATCAATGCTATTGCGTCAATATAGCATAAAAAATTAAGAACAAAATTAATGCAACGCACTTGGAAACAAAAAATATATTTAATTCGCGAAATAAGAATTCTTTTTTTTTCTTTTTTTTTCAGTCGGAAGAAAATCCATTTAAACGTTTATGCTAATTCTCAGATAAAAATGTTAACGTAACAATAAATCAAGTCGAAATTACCCACTTTCTTACGGGTTGCATTTAGAGTTTCTCTCGTCGCTCAAGGCAATATAAAAACTGCACTCTAATCATAAGAAAAATATTTTTCTTTCAAACTGTCTGAACAAGCTGATATGAAAAATCGTTAGCCGAAAGCAGCGTTAGATAACTGAATAATTGAAAAATGGAAGTCTTGAAATGCTTCTTCGTTGCAAAATTTTCTAATCTTGTACCTTTATCCACTTATACTATTTACTGACTTGTACTCTTTTCAATATTATACAACATCTTAAAAATTATTAGTTAAAAATTAACACAATAAACAATTGTTATTATTTTAACGGTTAAATAAGAAGGGCGCCATAAATTATTAAAACTGTATTTCAAGTAAAAAAATCAACTTATGCTAAAAGTTTGATTTAGATGAAATCAAAACTCTTTGTGGTGGCAATTATTTTTATCTAAAATTATACGAATAAAAATTTTAAACTTAGATTTCCAATTAAAGGATACGCTAATTTATATCTATAATAAATAAATGAGCTTACCTCCCTCCCCCCCTCTCTCTCTATTTCTTTTACATTTGACAAATTATGAAGCGTATAACTGTTTTTCAAATTTGATGCTAACCCCAAATATTTCTTAAAAGATTACTTAATCTAATCTTAGTATCAGATAATGAAAGCTTTTATCAACTTACTCAATATTTTATTATTGTAACATTTAAACTTATACTAAGAATATTAAATATCGTTTTATAACTTAATTTATATAGTTGCTTTAATAATATTAGAAATGTAATATAATATATTAGCCACATGTTAGTAAAATCATAAAAATATTACAGAATGGATTATTCAACGTAAAGCAATTTTCTAATATACTAAAACAAAATCAAAAGAACATGAATCCTCCAACGTGTTATATAATAAATATTATTTTCTGACAAGAATTAAAAATAATGTGCTGTAATCTCTAATGATAAAAAAATATATTTACTTGAAACTGAAAGTGACGTAAAATATGTAATGTATATTTTATAGTTATGTCCTATATATATATAAAACTGTGTACTTGTATCAGCAATGGATTTTCTACATCACAGAAAGATAATAAATATTCCCTAAGCTACGATATTAATCGATTCATATAATAACAATTCTTTCCAAGTATATTATAGCAGTATTATATTAATAGAATTATAAATAATATAACGATTGTATTATTTTTATATAATGTCTTAGTCATTATGGTAGTTTTAGCAAATAATTTTGTTCTTTAATATTTAAGTTTAATTATGTAATTAAAATATCTAAATGTAAAATAGAATAGCCATATTCTTGTGAAGGGATTGATGATCTATACATTGCTAGATGCTTTCATCTGCACTGTTGGCTATAATAATGTAATTTTAAATAGCGTAAAATTATATATTGTTAGTATACTATAATTTATCTATGGCTGTTTTGAAGTCTGAAGCGAAAATCCACTTCAAAAATTTGAGCAGTTAATGAAGAATTAGCGAGGGACATAAAGACGTACTTCACTTATCGAACAAGTAAAAGTCTAACACAAGTAGATAAAAGACATGGCGATCGAGGAAAGGTCGATTACTCGTAATGAAATATTGAGAGATGTTGCACTGTTATTGTCGTCAATAGCATGACAGAGACTTCGAAAAAAAGCAGATGAAGAAGAAAAAGAAGAAAAGGAGAAGAAGGAAAAAGGAAAAGGTCTATGATACGTCATGATTAAAAAATCTATATCCCCGATTACGCGATGCTGCTGTCCAATTTTTTTCTGAGTCGGTTTTAGATGAATAAGAAAAAGCGAGACGAGAGTAAAAATGAGGGATGAAAATAAAAAGAATCTAGGCTAGATAGTCTCTATGCAAATCTGTATATAAAAAGAGATAAGGGTAGGAGGAGCGATTGAAAAAAATATTAATATGAAAGAGCGAACGCGAGAGAAGACTGAAAGGATTATGGGTACGTCAACAGGGATGACGGAACGGCTGGTAATCGTAGAGTTGCTCTCTCTCTCTCTCTCTCTCTCTCTCTCTCTCCCTCTCCCTCTCCCTCTCCCTTTCTCTCCCTCTCTCTCTCCCTCTGTCCCTCTCTCTGCCTCTTTCTCCCTCTCTTTCTCTCCGATAGATATACGATCATGCAAAGAGAGGGGGGGGGGAGACACGCGCACAGACAACCTCGAGCTTAATTCTAAGATGACTTCCAGCTCGCTCTCTAATATTACGAATAGTTCGCATTTACAATGGGCTTTATTGGTGGGAAAGCCGGGGCTGGTTTTGCAACGGGCCGAGGCGCAACGGCAGCAAACGTATCCATCACGCGATGTCAACGTGATTGTCTTCCGCCGGGTGTATCGCCACGCCGGCAAAGTATTGCCTCCCCGGGAAATCCGTCGCGCCTCCTCGAGCTCCGGACGAGCGATACCCCCGAGCCGAGAAGAGACGCCTCAAACGAGCTTCTCCGCCTCGTTAAAGGCCAACTAATTTAAGATCAGCCCCACACCTCTACTAACAACCATTTATACAATTACTACTACTACCACTACCACTACTACGACCACCACTAGTACTACAACTACTACTACAACAACAACTACTACTACAACTACTGCTACTACTACTAGTACCACTACTACTACCACTACTACTATTACCACTACTACTGCTACTCTCACAATACTTGATCAACTTAGATCGAAGCATTTCGATCGAATCTCTCGAGCTCGGGATTCTTCTTCGGCTTCCGCGAGCTTCCTCGACGAATTCTATATACGCGTCGGCAATCGTCCTCTGAAATAAATGATATAACGCCAGCTTGACGCACAAGTACTTGAAGATCTTATCGAAGCACTAAGATGATTCTACGAAAGGTAGTGGACACGTGCTCGGCTCGGCAAGGATGATGGATCTTTTCCATCCTTCTGCAGATGTGCCCTGACCCTTCTCGATTAGGCCTCTTAACTCGCGCTTTCCGACAGCTGAATGAATCCCGAAGCAGACGTGGGAACGCAGACGGATCGCTCCCTGATTCGGATCTTTATCCAGATATCTTTTTAACCTGTACTACTATTGGTCGTTCTGCCTTTACACCTCTACGTAACATCAACCTGGCAGATTTTACTTCTCCGATGAGTACAAGCGTACGACAAAGCTCGGTGCTTTTATGCAGCTCTCATCTATTGCCGAATGTCATTACAATTAATAATGAGCTTTGAAGCCTTTAACCAATAGCTTTAAAATTATATGTATACGCAGCACTTAGATTACGTGTAAACTCGTGTAGTCACTTGTTCAACGTCCTAATATTACATTAGTCCTCCTGCACGAAATACGCAATCAATTTCTTCAATTGACTCGACCAATAAATATTACATGGTTCATTCGATTTTACGAAGAAGCGTGGATCTCAAGTGCAAAATGTTTATTCGATAATGCGTTCAGATAATCTTAATTGAAAAATATCGAGAATAAGAGCCTAATTAAAAAAATACATAATCTAAAAACGACAAAACTAAATAACAGATGTCGATACTCCAAAAGATAAACTCATATTTTTTATACTTATCTAATCAATATTAGAAAATAGCAAATAGTAAATATCAAAACCAAATAATAGATAAAAATAATGGATGAATTCGGAACGATATCCTTAGGGAATCCTAAACTTTCTAAATTTATAATCGAAATGAATATATTCTACGGAAAGTCTTTAAAGTACCTTATTTCATAAGAAAATAATTTAAATGCCGTTCGAAAAGCTAAAGATTAATAAAAAATATTTTAATTTTGATGCTTAAAAAAAAATTAAATTTCAAGCCTAAGTTTAATTTCATCGGGATTTTATTTTATTTCTTATAGAACCGATGTAAGTCTTACAAAACTAAATTATAGAAGCTTAATTGTATTATTCGATGGTTGATTGCAAAATTTATATATTTTCAAATTTTAAAATAAAACGAATTTGAATTTAATTTTTTTTTTTTTTTTTTTTATCTTCATTCGCTTGTAATAAGGGCAAGACATTGTGAATTAAATTATTTTTAAAATTCTTTAAAAGCAAAACTCTTTTAAAACTAGAAAATCTAGTTGTTTGACATTTAACATATTAAATAGCATACAATAAATCTATCGGTCGAGCGAATTTATAATAAACCCAAATATTTTCCGCGCGCTTTATAATTAACGCTTAACGCGCACTTGTTGATACTAATTTAAAAGAAGAAGAAAAAATTCTTTAATCATTAAGAATTCTCGGTTACATCAAATTATTGTTATTTTATTTAAATGAAAAATATATAATTAATTTATTATTTTATAATTAAGCGCTTTATAATTAACGCTTAACGCGCACTTGTTGATACTAATTTAAAAGAAGAAGAAAAAATTCTTTAATCATTAAGAATTCTCGGTTACATCAAATTATTGTTATTTTATTTAAATGAAAGATATAATTCGATACTTCGTTAAGGAAAAGAGAAATAGGAGGGGAGAAAACTGATCGAGCCCGTAAAATCCAATTGTTGAGGATAATATCGCTACTGTATGGAATCGAGCCGGCAGTTAAAAAAAAAAAAAAAAAAACGGTGAAGAAAAGTACTTGGGTAGTGGGTGGACTAGTGGGTTGGTGGTTGGTCGGTGTAGGGGTGCGGGGTGATACGTAGATACCGGTAGTCGTCGAGAGGAGTAGAAGAGATAAAGGGTAGGCGGATAGAAGAAAGTAGAGGGAATAGAGAGAAAGGAGGAACCAGTGGCGAGAATCAGGCTCGTTCGACTTTATACATAATAAATTCGCCGGCGCGCGGCTCGCGAGCAGGGAAAATGCGCAGATGGATGGTAATAAAGAGGCGGCAGTGGAAGCCGAAGTGACGTCCTGTGTCACAGAGTCGTAAAACTGGGCTCTCAGACCTCCGAGCTTACACTCTTATTAAAGCCACGCAAGAAGCATTACATATTGACGGTTATTGATCACCTTTCGCGGACCTTTTACTATCCGCACCAACTATACAACCTTACAAACTTACTTTCTCCCCCCCCCCCAAAATCTAGCTTGATTTTGAATATAAAGGCCGCAACTATTTCAGTCCTGGCTTCGTGCTCTTTTCATTTTTCTCGGTGCTTATGTTTCTCGATGGAAATCCTCTTGGTTAAAAGGATTCTCTCGCCAATTTCCATTAATTTCTTTTGATTCTTCAACGCTCGCTACTGACTTTTCGCTGGATGTCACTTATTCCCTCAAAATCCTGATCTCACGTAATCGCGCATCTAACCTTCATCGAACCTCTAACCGAGGCTCATTTATATTTAATGAATATATTTCACTTTCTCTGCAGCTTTATCCCAGTGCTTTTAATATTAACACGCGCATATAATTCGGTAATGCCGACACTACTAATTACAATGCTGTTTTTTTTATTCCCCAAAGTCATATAACTGTGAATATTCATATTAAATTCGAGCTCGCTCTAGAAACCTAAATAGTTTGTAATTTCAACAAAGAACTTCAAAAGCATTATTAAAAATGATAATTATTTTAAGCATATGAGGTTCTAATTATCTTCCCCTATCCGCGATATATCTTAACTATCAACAAATCTACTTAAATATTTAAAAACATAATTAATCCCTCATTATATATGATATACGTGTATATATATAAGAGAGCAATAGAAGTTTATAAATTTTACAATCGTAACCTTAACAAAATAACGCTATAATATAAATTTTACCGTAATTAAATGTTAATTTTACGATAAGTAAGAAAGACAAACAATAATTATTATTATAAATTATTAATAGGCTTAACAATTTTAAAGAAAGACTATTCCTGATCTTTAAATAACATTTTATATATATCTGACTACTTGATATTTTAATATCTGACATAAAATACTTGTAATTTATAAATTGTTCTTGTATAATATATATGTATATATATATATATTTTTTTTTTTTAATTTAATCAAATAATAAATTTGCATTTACATATATATTTATTAAAAAAATATTTTCCTTCATTCCGCAAATGGTCTTATCGGGCTTTTTTATTCATGGCAGCACAGCATTGACATTTAAACTAAACTGAACAAATTTTGCTGTTTATATTTCAAACTTAGTCAATAGTTCTAAATATATTTTATATTTACACAGTTCCAACTTATATTTAAGGTACAATAAAATGTCCGTATACGTGTTGTGAAAAGGTTTATAATTATTTATTTAAATATATACTGATACATAGAAGTACAAGTTATAATTAAATTCAAAAGCTTAATTTTAATTTGTTGTTTATTAATATTTACAATATTTTCATTTTCAAATCGAATCAACAAATTTAATGAGCTTCAAATTATCGTTCAATCATGCTGCATACTTAAACCGACAATTGGACTTCGTATGTGTTAATAACATTAATAATTCAATTAATTATTTTATTTAAATAAAAAAGAATTAAGAACTTGATCGAAATAAATAAAAAATAAATAAATAAAATAAGGGCTTTGTAAAAAAAAGAAATGGAATAAAATTTTGAAAATTCAGATTAGCTCCGTCGATGAATGTTGCACAAAATAATATAAAAATATATAGAACAAAAAACAACTTTTTACAGTTAACGTTGTTTAGGTTGTATTTTAGTTATATCTGTCGGAATTTAATAGGTCAGTGTTGAAATTTTTATGCATATATAAAAAAAAAATTTGTTTCGATAGATAAATTAAATTTTCATTAAATAATCTTCATAATTATCGATTGGCATTTATTAAAAATATATCTTATCTGTTCAAGGTAAAAAATTTATTTACCTTCATAAGACAATGAAGGCAACCGATCAGATATATCCGTAAGTTTTCAATATCCTTAGCCGATAAAAAAGTTTTCTTATATTTCCACTTTCTATTATTGAGTCAAAATAGAATGAAAGTACTTTGAACGCTTTCTATGCTTGAAAATTCAGACGCGCAGAAAAATACAGACACATTTATTCAGTAGAGTAAGTCGACAACAATGAGAAGCTGTATTTTTTATTTGAACGTTATTGTTCATACAATAATTAGAATATTGTAACCTAGTGATGCAGTTCGTAAAGAAGAATGGTGCTGGAGGTCATGTTTATCATTAAATGCATAGAGAAGTGATATTTTTTTGTATGACAGGAAAAATCTACATCTAAACGGTATATGTTGGTTTGGAGCCAAATCAGCTGAGACTCTGAACCTATCAAAATTAAATTGCCTTACAAGTGCAGAAGATTTTTCAATTCTTAGTCTGGCTTGCATAAGCTGCAAAAACTATTCCATAGTGAATGACTATTAGGCATTGGAAGTAAGAAGATAATCAAGGTGACTAGCATTATTCATTATATACCTTGAAGTTCAAAAGACTAATTTATATAGATATAGATATTGGACAATAGCTCTTGAGATTTCTCAAATATCTTGCTGATAAAAGCTACTTCGCATGCTTAAAATAAAATCTGAGAATGGGGAATGCAGGTAGCAATCAGACTGTTAGTCATCACGGAACTAATATACAGCGAGAAGTTCATAACAGACATAATAAGGAACATCATCCACAATCACCAGGGAAGGATGAGCAAGCATTTATGTTTGATAAGAAACCTAGTCATAAAATTGTATTTCAATCTTCTCAAGATGATGAGGAGACATTTTTTGCAAAGGTATTTTATTTTTTTTCTATCGAGCCAATGTTTATTTTTATCTTATGTTTAAGATATTTCCTTTAATTGAAAACGAATAATTGTAAATTGTTTGTTACATTTGAAATTATTCTCAATTCTTTTTTTTAACAACATGGATATGAAATATGTATAATTCCTTTATTATTTTTTAATGATTAATTAATTGACATAAATTATTTATGTTCTAAATGCATTTTTATTTAAAAAATTTTAAACTGGAATAGTTAGTTTAAGAAAACATTAATTTACTAAAAAATGATTCTGATTGTCAAATAATTTGCAATCGCATGTAGGGTAATATATTAACTTCTGTTGCTTTCAAATATTTTGTCCTTACAGACTTACAATTGAAATCTCTCTAATTTATATTTCTAAAAAATCAAAATAAAAAGCAATAATAATTTAGTTTATAATAATATTATGAAAATAAATGATAAAGTCAACCAAGGTCATTTAAAATGAAATAAAATTAATATTTAATTTGTGTACTTTAAAATAAGTATTTCTTTTGAAAAGCTTATTTCTTTTTATCTACAAACAAATAAAATTTAAAACTTTTATGCATCTCCGACCAATTACTTAAAAAAGAAAGATGCAAAGGATGGTCACAATTTTCCTGGAGCAAGACCTCGCTCTAATACAGTTTCTGAGGGAACAACAACAAAGATTTCTGACAGGAAAGTATTACCAACGGTGTTTAAATGGGAAGGTGGTGGCAAACAAGTATACATCAGTGGCACCTTTAACGATTGGAAAACATTACCTATGGTAAAGAGTCATGGAGATTTTGTTACTATCATAGATTTACCAGAAGGCGAACACCAGTACAAATTTTTTGTTGATGGAGAATGGAGGCATGATCCTGGCCTTGTAAGTACACATTTTATTAACATATGTATATTAATTGCCTTATTCACTCATAATTAATTAATTATACACAAATAATAAATAAATAAATGCAAATAAATAATATTTTAATAAATTCAAAAGTATAAATGTAACATTAGTTTAGTATTACTAATAAAAATTTACTAATAAAAATAAATGTATTTTATTTTAAAATGTAATGGAAAAGTGAAAGTTTCTTTTTTTAATTTTTAAAGCATACAGTTTAATAGTAATATTTTTGTATTACAAGTATAGGACTGAAATTTGAATTACATATAAAAGATCTTATTAAAATAATTTTTATTTCAGAAAATTGTTGATAATGGAATGGGCTCTAAAAATAATTGTGTATCTGTTAAAAAATCGGACTTTGAAGTCTTCCAAGCATTAGCAAAGGATAGTGAAGGTATTATTAGTAGTGCCCAAACAGAATATGGTCAAGATATACCACAATACAAACCTTGGGAAAAAGTCCCTGGACCTCCGATTTTACCTCCACATTTACTTCAAGTTATTCTTAATAAGGATACACCCTTATCGGTAAAATACAAAGACTTATTTCAAAATAAAAATTTTTTATTTTATAAAAATATTTACTAATAATTATTTATTATTAATATCGTAATCTATGAAATGTAAATAATACTTATTATAAATAATAGATATTTTTAAAAAACTTTTTTAAAAAATCCGTTTTCTGTAATTAATGTTTTATTAGATAAATATTTTATTGGAAATTACAACATTAACATAAATATATTTTATGTATAAAATTGACAATGCGCATAATTAGAATTATATAATAACGAATACTATTTTTATATTTTTTTTTTACCTAAAATTTTAATACAAATATATTCATGTAAACTAAAAGTGATTGAACATATAAATGAAAAGGTATTATAGTTTATTTTTCATAGCTTGTTGAAATTGATAAATAATATTCATTCGTTTTGTTTTCTTTTTATTTTAGTGCGAACCTACACTTTTACCAGAGCCTAATCACGTAATGTTAAATCATCTGTATGCATTAAGTATTAAAGATAGTGTTATGGTACTATCAGCAACCCATCGTTATCGCAAAAAATACGTGACAACGTTGCTATATAAGCCAATATAACTCCAATGAATTAAATGAGCTCACACCTGCCATTGCCTGATGACACCACTTAGATAATAAAGAACATTAGGGATATAATAAAGTGGAATAAAAAATTTGTTCTAAAGTTTTTTAGGTATACTTCATATCAAATGACACGAGATACAACTGAGTACATTTTGTGAAATGAAAATTGTTTATTATATACCTCGAACTGTAACATATGTAATTATTTATTAAAATCATTGTTTCGAATTAAACAAAAGAATTGTTTTTACTAGAGACTAGAATGTAAAAGATTTTATTAGTTTATAAAGTTTCATTTTACGTTATCATCTATAAAAAATCAAACGTTGTTGTCGTCTATTTCGTTAATACAAGCATATGGTGGCTCGGATCTCGTTTTTAAGAAAAATGATCCATTTACTGATTTATCAACGTGCTCTCCTAAAAATGCTGTTTGACAATTATCGCATTCGCCTCTCAAGTATTTTTCCCAATTTTCACATTTTTTCGCCATAAAACCGATTATAGAATTAATACTTTCTGTAAAATATTTATATGCTCTCCCATGGCTGCAAGCCTCTGAAAAGAAAAAATTTAATATTTTCATCAAATTCTTTTATAAATAAAGTGAATACAAAGTATAAAATATTAGCTTTATACAGATAGTAAATAAAATATTTAAAATATACAAGGTGCACTACCGAAGTAGCATATTGAAGCTGTGTTACCAAAATGCTCAGCACTGCTTGCAGTTTCTCACTAAAATTTATATTTAAACTATCGTTCCCATATTTATAATTCTCAAATACATAAAATTTCCTACGATTACGTTTTGTTTGACGATATTACTTTCAAATACATCGATGAGCCCTAATAGCATATTTAAATGTCTTTCAATTGTCTAAAAAAAGAAATCATAATTTCATGTATCCACGGGTATTGTGATAATAGAAAAAGCTTATTCCGGCTCGAAAAGTTTAATCCCTGAAATTTATAACTTTACAAATGCGATAAAAAGAAAAATATACCAATTATTTCTGGTACACAGCAGCATCCAGGCTGGACCGCGACACCCGCATTCGGGTAGAAATCTACATGACCAAGAGGTTTCATGTACCCGAGTATGCCACCACACGAATGTATAATATCTACGAATAGCGCATCAGTGGCATCCAGTCGACCGGTATCGGCGGTCAATAAATGGAACCCAGGAAGTGCCGGATCTAAGCCAGTCACTCGTCCAAGTTTACCAGACATTAGAAGTTCGCCAGTGTTACCAGCCACATGCGCTCCCAATGAGTGACCTTTAAAGTAACAAGCAACTTTATTAACGTATTGGCTGATTTATTCCTTATTATTCTTCTAATTGGTTGGTTTAAAATTTTGTAAATAAGAAACTTATGCATTTATAAATAAAATAGTATATAATGTGACTAAGGAATTAACATTAGATAATGAAAAAATACGCTAATTATTACGGAATTTTACGATACATGCATATCCAAGTTTTCTCTCTCTCTCTCTCTCTCTCTCTCTCTCTCTCTCTCTGCGCGCACAAGTATTTATTATAAATAATTATTGTTAGTATAATCAAAAGTTCTATTAAAAATTAATAATATAACAGAAGTCATTGCAAACCTAAAGATTGGAAGAAAAATAAATTTTAACACTGAAATAGAATTTTACTTATATTGTAAGAGATTATTTTTAAGTCCGATCAACGAAATTTTTACATTAAAACTGTGAGTAGTTTAAGATGAAATGCGATATGTATAAAACTTTCTATATATTGTTACATTTAAGACGAATTCTGTTGGTTCTGTAAGTAAAGATTATGAACTACTACTTTAATGTATAAAATTTCGAAGGATTTCGGACAATACCAGAATCATGCCATTCGTTTCATCATGTCAGCATGTGGCAAAGCAAAAATACGCGGATTTCCACGTGAACATTCATAACTAATGTTTGTTAATTTCAATAACTGCGAATTTTCGTATTGCGAATTGCGCCGACACCTCGACTTAATCATAAGATTATCACTCGTATTGCGTAATAATTTACGGAAAATCCTCATTTAAAATTCAACGGTTTGCACAAATACGTGTATATATTATACTTTAGTTGATTTATATGTGATTAAAGTACTTAACGACTCATGCATTGATTCTATTCTAACAAGTAAAGTTATCAATAATGAATGGTAAATTATTTAAAAGGAAAATAATTTTATTGCTATTGAAAAAAATTTTATTTTTAAAATCTACTATTTGAAATTCAACCAATGTCTACATATTTTCGTCTTATTAATCATAAGTAAATACAATTATTATTTTAACTTTCTATTTGGTTCTACAAACCGATAAAGTGAATGTTATCAGTGGCCAAACCAGTATCGCGTACAAGAAAATCGATGAATTCTGCCGTTTTCCTGCCGACTTTATAAGTATTGCGCATCGGCCCAAGATAAAATGTACTTGCAGCCATCGGCTCCCAATTCACAAGCAACACATTAAAATCTCCATATTTCAAGAATTCTGCAACGTTACAACTTGTTATTATCAATATTATTGGAAAATTAATTCAGAAACGATAAAAATAGCAGCTTTAGCAATTTTACTAATTTTAAGTTTACTATAATTCGGTTGAAAAATGCTTTCTTTAAATAAAAAATTCAAAATTTATTAACTATAATATAATTTTATATAACCTAATTGTTTATTCTCATATTCTTATTCACTTGAAATACAGTTCAATATAAACGAGTGAATAATATCTACGAATAATTTACGGATAAATTTGAAATTTTATGAAAAAAGCTCAAAATGATTTCATTTGTAAAAATCTTACAATTTTATATTACAGATTATATAAAATCATCACCAACATTTACATCATTCGCTACAAATACACCTTAAAATTACCTGTTTTTAGGCTTAAAACACTTTCAGTGAAAGCATTAGATTTCCATCCGTGAGTAATAAATTTAGTAGTCTTCAAAGGAGAAAAATATGACGTCTTTAATATATCTGAATTATTAGTGAACAAGTACAGACCTTCATCTGGATTAGATCTAGCAAAACATTAGTTAAATTTTTAAAGGATTCGCTTATGTCATGTATTTGTGTAGATAATACTTGTGATTCGAGGAAATAATATTAATTTCTTAATAAGGCTTATTATAATATCTTCAATGCTACATTACGTAATTTATTACGTATTTATTACGTATTTACTTAAGGTACTTACTCATATGCAAATAAACTGATGACGATTGTGCGTACATTGGATTGCTTACAAGAGGTCAAGCATTACAACTACCAATGTCATCATTAAATCTAAATTTTTACATACAACTATACTACTTGTATTTCATTGTTGTGAAAAGTTGAATACTTTATTACTTTAAGAAATTAATGTTAATATATAATTAATTATCGCATAAATTTATTTTAGCTTTTATTCAGATAATTTATTATAATTAATTTTACTTTTGTAGCTTACCTAAAGCAATTGGATTAAAAAAAGTAACATTATCCACAATGTGATGATATTTAAAGTATTTAAAAAAAATTCTTAAACGTTTGAGACAGATTAAAAAATATAAAATAAATTTTAAGATTTCAAAATTTCAAAATTTTTCACGATATACAAACGTTACGTATAAATTTAAAATTCAATTTTTCTTAATAAAAATAATTTAATAACATTTATAACAATTAAATTTATATAAAAAATAAAAAGTAAGCATTTTATAGCTATAGTAATTTAGTTAATAAAAATAAATTATCTAAATTGAGAAACCTCGTTCCTTTCGTGTAAAAAGGAAGATAAAAATTGATTTTTATTTTATAAAAGGTTAGCTTAAGAAATAAATACAAAATCGGAAAATTTTATTTTACTAATTATTAGAATATATGTTAACCATTAACGCTCAGAAAGAGAATATTTAGATTTATGAAAATTTAATATATGTTATGTACCCATAAGTAAAAATAAATGCTGCAATAAAATATATTGTAATATATGCAAATGGACTATAAATATAATAAATTAAAAAGTAATAAAATATTTAAAATATAGTTATTGCCACTAATATTTTGGCGCATAAAAATTGTATTTGAAAAACTCGCATATTCATCACAGTTAAAGTTCATTAGTCGATTTTATTCAATCCAATTTCGTTTGATAGATTTAAAAAAAAAGGTATATTCATATGTAATAAAGTATCATAAACATTATTTTCTTACTTTTTTTTTTTAAACATTTTTTTGTTATGAATACAAATTGACACGTTTTTATTGATATTTGTCAAGAAAAAATGGTCCTAAGCAATTGATTTTCGATGCTGTTAAGTATATTAAGTAGTAGAGTAGATGTAGTATTATCACGTTTAATGTCATCTTTTCAAATAATTGACCTGGACGATCAAAATGGTATCTTGAAATCAATGATAAAATTTCGTCGTACCGCGTGAACAAAATGAAGTTTATGGTTTCATCGAGAATTCCGCGGCCATCCGGATAAGGGGCCTTAATTACTGCGACTTGCGGTTGTCCTTTTCCATCAGGCATAAAAATCCAATCCTCGCCATATCCATCGTACTTTTCCTTCAAGCCACTCTCCCAACATGCACATGCGCCCCAAATTAGCCACGAGAGCCAAAAAAACGTATCCGTGAATAAACTAACCATATTTATATTGCACTTTTCCTATCTAAATAAAAAATTCCGTTAAAAAATAATTAATTACAGCGTTTTTTAAGTATAATCTTTTGCTTGCTAAATTTCCTTTATGTCAATTTTTTTTTATCAAATATTACGTATCAGTATAAATTACTCTTAACTAAAATGTCTTATGAAATAAAAATTTATTACAGATATTCTAATAATTATAGAATAAAAATAATTAAGCATTTTTTAGATATATATATTTTTTTTTTTTTTTAATATTTATTCAATCGTGTGTGATAAAACTTTTGAAATTAGAATAATTATTAATTATCGAGATAAATTTTAATATTTATATATACATAACAACGATATACAATTACATAATACTTTATAACTATATAAAAATGGTCTAAAAATATTAAAAGCCTATGTGTGTTAGTACCCGAAGCCGCAAGCGTGGCTTATATGTTCTTTTATATAAGTATTACTTCGGTGTAACTTTTGATGAATTATTAACGTACAATTCAGCTATTAATTCATTTTAGAAATTCTATATTCTATTCTTTATTCTACATCCAATTAGAAATAATTATCATTTTTAGAATGGTTTATTTCTATAATAGAATATTCAACAAGCAATAAGGGCGTTAATTTCTCTTTAATTTAAATAACTAAAAAAAAAAAAAAAAAAAAAAAAAACAACGAATGAAAAATGATCTGATTATTATTGCTTAAAAGAGCTTAATTACTTAATGCAACAATACCAACCCCTTGCCGGCGACTACGGTATCAAAATTCATCGAACTGCTTATAAGGAAGCTCTACAGTAATCTCCAATCGCGCACTTCTTGACCCAATTCTCCCCTGTAGTTTTTTTTTTATCAAAAACCTAGTCGCTATCTCGAAAAACGCAAAAGCATTGTTAAATATAAGCACGACCAGAATTTAATTATACATTTGCGATGACATTTTCGTATAGATTGGCTCACGTAACTATTTCCTTGCCTTACAATAAGGTAGGAATAAATTATTCCGATACCCATATAAAACCACCTTATTATTTCTAATTATTTATAATCTGACTTCTTTTACCCAAACACTAACATTAAATTTAAAAATACATTCAGGCTATTATATATAACTATATTCAAATTGCATTTAATCAATAGTTTTAATAAATCCATTATCAAAATATGCTATTTTAGATTAATTTATTCAAAGTACTCTCCTTGGACATTTTCCTTGAATACAATGTCTTAAATTTTAGAAATTTAATGTATTCTTATAATTTTAATATTAGAAATAACTATAGAGTTCAATCTGGCAAACCAAAACAATGTGAATACTTCCAGATGCTAAAATTTCGTTTTCAGAATGAAATACTTTTAAGCCGTAGAAGATTATCGTCCAAAAAACTTGATAAGTTGGTTTTCGGTGTTCTTCCGTAGTCTTTGAATTCACTTTCATGTACTTCAATTCACCTGCTTAGTACTGTAAACCACTTATTCAATCTACTATTGACAAGTAAATGAAAAATAATGGAAATAAAAAAATAAAAAAAAATTTATATTATATAACTTCTTTTATACTGCATAAACCACAAATATAGTTACTGCAAATATAATTTATATCCTTACACAATCCAAAAATAAATTCAAAGCATATTTATAAACGAATACTGTAATCTAAATGTAAATCTAAATTTTTTTATACTAATTTTGTACCTCTAAGTGAACAAATGCGTTTACCTTTATGCGTATTTATTGATACATATATTCATGTATATATGTATTATACAAAACACTTTTTTTTTATAGAATTATCAAATTCTTTTTTATCATACGTATATTTAATACTATTTTCATTACAATTTTCCTACTATTATGTATATAAGTATACATATATTTGTTAAATTTTTGTATATAATTAAATCCATAAGAATAAAGGAATTATAAATAAAGTAATCTGTTTGTCTATAATAATAATCAGTAAAAGTATATCTAATTTACATTCAAAATATAATTCATACAAATACAAAAACATTATTCCTTATTGGATTTAATTTACATACTGCTCATATCACATTATATCACGAATTTTGAATGCTTCAAAATTGTCAATCATAATTATCTTGACGTTTATTGATACGTTAATATGATAAATATTGTCGAATACGTGTGCATTAGATCTTCACATTCTGAAAAAAATAATAAGTTTTATGAATTTAAATCGAATAAGTAAAAGAAAATAATAAGAATAACAGTTTTATAATTCTTTTTTTAAAATAAAAAATTATAAAAAACGGACTTATTTAAAATTAAAAATTTTGAATTTCGCTTTGAATCTATTTTAATAAAATACAGTATTAAATATAACTTTCATATTAATAATTTTTATATATTTATATAAAATACATATAATTCTGGGATAGCTTACTTTCCGATAAAGTATTCAAACCAAATTCTCCATCACCATGTAAACCAATTAAAGGTACACTTTGAAATACTCTTTTAAATACCGTAACTTCCATATCCTTCCAGAGCATGCGTGCACAACAAGAAAACATGAGTGCCAAGGAATGCTTTTGTAAAGAAATACTTTTTTTAAAATTTTCTAGTTTTTCTTGTACACGAGATTCACTACGACACGAATGAAGTAAAACAATAGACCAGCTTTGTAATGTAGGGGAAGACAAGGTTATGGCTGTCCAATGGAAAGTTTGAGCACATGTACGAGGTGAAGTAAATTTTTTACAAAGCTTTAAATCTACACATATTCCTCCCCACAGAGAAAGAGTTCCTGGCTTATAGCTTAAAAATAATACATAAAATATAAAAAATTAAATAAATAACAAACGTATTTGAAAATAGTTTACCATTTAAAAAAAAAAAAAATATATATATATATATATATATATATATATTTTATTATAATGTTACCTTTTTTTTAATGCTTGCAGTATAAACTTTGTATAATGGACACCATCTTGATTTGTTAACACAATAATACATTTAGATTTTTCACTTTTAGAGGGTAGTAGTAGCTTAGCTGTTTTATCAGCATGAATTTTTACATTTTTTTCCAAAACATCTTTAAATGTATCAACATCTACATGGTATATCATACGGTTTAGTTTAGGTATATCAGGTAAAAAAGCACAAGCTGCCATTCCAAATTTATTTTCAACTTTTACATCATTCATAGTAATATCATAACCACCCAGAATAATTGTATTGCATTTTGTTGGAAGATTTTCACAATAACAACCTATGAGAATAAATTAATTATTATATCTAATCACTTATAAATACTTTGAAATATTGAAAATTGATTATAAGATTATAATAAATAACCTTTTGGTGTCCATTCATCATTATTTTGTACTTTTATGCATACTAATCCAAAAGAAGGTTTTATCCTCAATTCATTACCCAAAAGTGTTGCATTAAAAGAATCTTCTGAATTATTTTTATCTATTACTTGAAAATTTTTTATAATACATTCTGGAGCTCTCCTACTAAAAATCTCATTATTTGCAGCATCTTTCCATGATCTATATTAGTTATAAATTAATTTCTTACATAGACTTATATAATAAATAATACTAACCTACATGTGTGGGAAACGCTGGAAAGATCCTTAGCACTTAAATATTGAAAAATAATTCTTAATACATCGTAGGTCAGAATATTATTGATTTGTTTTTCTATTTGATTTGAATCAACTTGTTTATCTTTTAATGAATCATCGAGGCCAAATTTTTTGACGGAATTTTCCATCTCTCAAGCTTTAAGTATTTAATGCTCTTAATATAAAAATTCAAATAATAATAAAAAAATTATAATCGGTAAATTATTTATATAAACTCGGCTACAATTGATCAATTACTTGAGAAAAAATCGAAAAAGATTGTTCATATCGCTGCTGTTTTATCCCAAGTTCCGCGAAATCTTAATGAATGAACCTGTTGCAATATATAAATCAGAAAATGGCGTTAATGCACAAAATTCAAATAAATCCTGTGTAAGGTAAGTCAATAAAATAGTTCACCATTAATATTTCAGCCTAATCATACTGCTGGTACAAATTTTTTAATAAAGTACTGTATCTCTCTCTCTCTCTCCTTCCTTGCATATAATTAAAGAATATACAATTTATTGCAATTATAATTTAATTAAAAAATATTTAACTTTTGCATTTACCTTTTAGACTAAGTTAGAATTATTGACTTTAATGTTTTCAAGCATAAATTTAAGGACTAGAGATTTAGCTGATTAAAGCTCACGATACTTTGATACTTTGATACTTTGCTCGTAATGAAACTAAAATCGATGGAGCGGATGAAGATAAATGGCAATTAACTTACGTTACATAGAACATGACTTGACGCATCGCGAAAATATCTGATACTCGAAACTTGTATTTGTGATGTGCCGAAGGGGAGTGTACTCCCCTGGAGAAATTGGCGTAAACTCCGCTACGTGACTGGGGTTGTCTTTTTATATTTCGGTTTATAGGCTATGCATCTGGCCGAAACCGAAAGCCGAATGGATTCAGCATGTGATAATTTCCAGCGGTCGGCCTCAGGTCATAAACGCATGACTTCAAAATCGAGAGCTCGACACCCCTTACTTTACCTCTTGGAATCATTCACCGGCAATCGCGTACTTCTGTTACGGCACTGTCCTGTTATTACAACTGAACATAACTAATTTAGTTTTTAGTTTGTTGTTATTTAAATTAAAGAGAAATTGACGCTCTTATTGCTTATTGAATATCCCATTATAAATGTAATTGCTTTTATTAAATTATTTATCCTACTTTGAGTGTTCTTCAATAAATTAATGTTTTAGTTTCATTTTGTAGAATATTATTTCAGACGCTCTTTCTCTGAAGAAGCCAAGTTTAACAATAATCCGAAGTCGATGCAAGTGTCTTGCAAAGGCGAGACGAGACGAGTCGACGAGACGAGTTTGATGATAATTTAAATTCTTGTACCGAAGCCTAATGCCGTGGGAACAAGAAATGTCAACATTACAGGCTGTTTATGGTATTGTTCTTGATTTCGTTCGCACGCCTTACATCGATACATTTAGTCATTTCACCCGATCGTTTATACATATTTACATATATTTTTATTTGATGAAACGTTTAAAAGGAAGCTTATTTTATTTTATAGCTTTTAACCTATTAGAAATAAATTTCGTTCCGAGCTTTTCGCAATCGTCTTCTTTTTTCCTTTTAAATTTTTATATCAATTACATACACATATAAATTCAAACATAACAAACTTGAAATAATGGAAATAAACCATACAAAAAATTATAATTATTTCTATTTTGTTGAAATTCAAAATACACTATATAAACATTGTAAATTTTTGTATTAGACTAAAAATGCTAACCATAACTATTTCCAGCTTCATTTCTATTTTAGAGAATTCCAAAAATAAAACCTTGACTGCTATCGTTATACGGCTTCTTTATAATTTCATTGATCTAAACTTGCCTGAAGTGTGAGTATTTAAATTGAAATTTGAGTACTTGTCATGTAAAATGTTCTTATTAATATTTTTCGATAAATGAATTATTTCAATAGATAGTAGTTTTATTAACAGAATAAGACTTCCTTCGATTTTACTGCTTTACTAATTAAAAAAAAAAAGTTCATTGATGTCATCAAAATGATTGTGATTATATTAATGTAAATAACGAAAATATAAATCAACGCAAGTACCATCTATATTTTTAAAAATAAATAATTTCAAAAAAATTTTTTATAGTCAATATCATACATATATCTTAATCTTTTACTATAATACAATATTTTTTTAATATTACAATATTACAATATTAATATTACAATATTTTGTTATCTATTATACTTATATTATTATTGTTGGCTTATATACAAGAAAATGATTACTTTTCGTTTCTACATTCAATTTGATATTTCATTTGTTACTCTGAAATTCTTTTCAATGATTTTCGACGGATATATCTTTCTCTATAGGCAATCCGCGTCAGAAACGGGGTTACAAGTTTATGAAAGAATAAATGAAGGCATACGTATGATTTTAATATAACGCGTATTTCTAGATAATTATAGATCGGTGCTGTCAATAAAAATACTTTACAATAAAAGAAAATAAAATAAGACACCTGCTTTCGCAGTTTACTATTCATTTTTTTAATATTAATTTTCTTATGGGGTATTCTGTGACACAGGGGGAATAATTCTAGCCGCCACACGAATCACGTGACGGGCAGAATAACGAACACAGGTATTCACCGTGAAAAAGGCTGCCTGTCCGGGTGTCCGGAAGAAAGCTACTTGCCTTGCGGAAGACGACTTGTCCTGTGCGAGGCGCCCTGCGTTCGCTGCACTTCTCTTATCATTCTCGTCGCGGAGTTTCCCCACTGTTTCCTTAGGCTACGGTTCCACTTGCTATTCTGTGCAGTCGTCACACGCGGATGGGAAGGGACGTTGTGCATGATGGGGATATCACAGCAGATTTATTTAACGAAATGAAATCCTAAACAATAATAAATTTGAATACATAAGGATTAATTATTTTTAAAATTTATTAGTTATATTTACATACTATACATTTTTTCAGATATTATAGAAAAACAGATAGTTATAAATAAAATGTTTAATGTGTTGTATTCACGTAAGCATTGCATGTATAACTGATACATTACCTGAATTGTGTATAAATTTTCAATATTTTAAGTTAAAATACAAATTATAAATATATTATACATATTTATTCAATTATGTTATACGTTTACAGTATATTTTATGAAGAATTAATAAATAATGGTATATTTAAAATATTTTTGATACATACTATGTGATTGACAATGACATTTAAAGTAAGTGTACGATTATATAACACAAATTCTTCTTTGTAATACAAATGCATTCATTACATACATATCTTATATTGAATATTTAATTGAATAAAACATATTTCTTTTTTATACTTTTATGTAATCTTTTTAACATTATTTATTGATTATAATTATATTATAAATAACTATAACTTAATAATCAGCATATAAATATGAATAGATAAAATTTTTATATTTTTTTAAAATTAGTTTAAAAATAATTGTTTTTATTCGTACTATATTGCATGCTATTAACAGTTAAATTTATAAAATATTTTGCTTCGTGGTTGAAGAGCCTTATAAAAAATGAATATAATGTAAAATAGGTCTAAATTTTGAAAGTGAATTCTTAGAAACTAAAAATACTGTTGTACTACCTATGTTTCTATAGACTTAAAATATTTTATATTATAGACAACGTAATCTGCAAAGTACGCAAAATATTAATTTTTCCTTCTAAATTAAAAGAACAAATACAAAAACATTAACGATTTCTTATTGTCAAAGTTTAACTCAACTCATTTTTTAAACAAACTATCAAACTATTCTAAAAGCGTCGTTTTATCTTTTAGAATTTATTTTTGGTTATAAACATATCACAATAATATTCTCATTTTTCGAAATTATAAATTTTTACAGTATTTTGTAGAATTACATACGTACATGAAATCATAAAAAATTACTTCAGTTTATCATACATATTATATTTTATTTTACATTTCAAGTTTTATTTTTACAAATTAATAAAATTTAATTATTTAATAAATAACTTCATTGCGTTTAATTAAGCAATTTTTGATGTACTTATACAGGTACATATCTATACATTCATATGTATTTGAAACAGTTTCGAAAAACTAATTTATTTTAATTATTTATAATTATGAAATATTATTATTTGAAATTGTAAATATTTAACATATGTGCATATGTTTATTTATTCCTGTGTATATTATATTTAAAATTATTATTCAGTCTAACTGAATCTATATGAATTAATAAATGAATTCGTCGTAAATACCAAAAACTTGCTTTCATCTATTATACATTTGCAATGTAATTTGCAAATATATTAAACACATTAATTTTTAATAGAATTTATCGCCATTTTCGCATAAACGTTGTTTGCGTCACATAAGTTCATATCACAGCATATCACAAAAGCTAATTCAATTTAGCTATATTAGCCATAATTACACTACAAAAAATTTATTGATATGTTAAAATCATAAATATTGTTGAATGTGTGTGTTGCAGGTGACTTTCACGTTCTAAAATAAAAATAAGAATATTATATATACCTATTATACATTTTTATTAAAGCTTTTATTTAGTGATTATATTTTAATAATTGCAAACTTACTTTTACTTAAAGTATTCAATCCATATTCACCATCACCATAAATACCAATTAAAGGTACTTTACTAAATACTTTTTTAAATACTGCAATTTCTATTTCTTTCCAACGTTTTCGAACGCAACATGAAAACATCAATCCCAAAGAGTTTCTTTGTAATTTAATATTTTTTCTTAAAGTTACTAGGTTTTCTTCTATTTGTGCTTCTGTTCGACAAGAATGAAGTAAGACCGTTGACCAACTTTGTAATGATGGACTAGACAATGTAATTGCTGTCCACCTAATAGTTTTAGAACACGAACGTGTAGATTTCGATGCATTACAAAGTTTTAAATCCACACATACTCCACCCCATAAAGAAAGAGTTCCTGGCTTGTACCTAATAAAGAAATGTACACTTAAAATTTGATTACAATATAATTACAAGTACTATGAAGAATATCAGTATTACTATAAGTCTACCTTTCTTGTAAACGATTCATTATAAGTTTTGTAAAACGACTTCCTTCTTCATTTGTTAACATGATAATACATTTAGACTTTTCATTTTTTGAAGGTAATAATTGTTTTAATAATACTTCTGCGTGGGTCTTTATATACACTTTATTCACACCCTTAAATTTATGCTTATCTACATGAAACACTTTAAGGTTTAACTTAGGTATATCAGGTATAAATGTGCAAACTGCCATTCCATACTTATTTTCAATTTTTGCATCATCTATTACAATATCATATCCTCCAAGAATAAATGAGCTACAATTGGATGGAAGATTTTCGCAGTAGCAACCTAAAGATTATAACAAAACCTTATAAATTTTTTAGACTATCCAAATTTATTAAAGATACTGATTTTTATAAGAGATTATTTTTCCCATAGAGTTAATATATTTTAATATAATTAGTTTTAGTATTTTACAGAAACTATCTTAAATTTATTTATAATTTTAACGTTCAGTATGAAAGTAAAAAGAAAACAAATTAAAAAAAAAAGTTCTAAGTTAAGTCATTTAAGAATCATTTCTAATATTTTAAATCCAGTTAGCTTTAAATGTACTGTTTATACTTACCAACAGGTAACCATTCATTTATTTCTTGAATTTTTGCACAAATTAATCCAAGACTAGGTTTGACTCTCAAATCTTTTCCCAAACATGTTGCATCATATGCATCTTCAGAATTTTCTTTGTCAACTACTTTAAAATTTTTTAAACTACATTCTGGTGCTCTTCTACTAGTAGCCTCATTATTTGCAGCATCTTTCCATGATCTATAAGATCAAAGTTATTGTTTTTCTTTCAAATAAAAATAAATATTGACTATACTTGCCTACATATACCAGCAACTTTAAATAGATCCTTAGCACTTAAATACTGAAATATGATTCTTAATACATCATAGGTCAAAATATTATGTCCGCATAGTCTCTCTGTTTTTATTAAATAAACTTGCTGCTCACACGAAGGACCAACATATAACTTTTTTGCAGAATGTTCCATTTTAAAAAAAAATTTAAGAAGTGATTAAATGTTCATTTCAATTACTATTAATTAGTAATAAATTCACAGAAAAATGTTCACTACAATACAGCAGGCAAAAGTAGAACAATAACAATTGTAAGCGAATCACTGAAAGTTATTTTCCTGCTGCGATCACAATGCGTTTATGACATCACATTCTTTGTCTTAAAATTTTAGAATGAAATTTGGAATCTGCGCAGTATTTGCTTGATAAATGACATTGAGAAACTGCAGTCGTTTAAGCGGGAAATTTAAAGTGTGTGAAGAAACTGAAAACGGATACATACCTTTCAAGAATATATCTGTATTACACTAAAATCTATAATTAAATATTAAAATTACGCTTAAGATATGTAAAAATTTATATTTTAACTATAAATATTATTAATACAATATAAATATATACTAAGAATTCAATATAAATTTATTTAAATTTTTTGTAAAATCAATTTTAATTAATAAAATTATTTATAAAATATTATATTTATTTAATTTAATATTTTATTAAATTTTAAGTTCCAAAATATATATTCATTATGTATAGAATAAAATAAGTAAGTTTATACCAATTTCTATGCTCATAATTACACGCATATTACGTATATATGTACGCTGATTTTTTATATATTAAAATAAAAATAAAATATTTATACATATATATATATATATATATATATGTATTACTTTTTATTTATACGAATGTCATTCATAATTTAATAATTTTACTATCTATATTATAATTTGTAGATTAAGCATTATTTATTTAAATGATATTTCAATTTAGAAAATAAATGTGGAATATTGTTATTTTTATATATTTTAATATGAAAAATGTCATAATTAATTGTTTATTACTATAAGTATTTCAAAATTATGATAAGTACATCGAAACACGTGCGTAGACAGTGTTTGTAGTTGTGCGATGGCAGTGTTTACACATTTTGTATCAAGTCGGTGTGTGTGCACCCGCGGGCGTGTGCAATCGAGAGGGAGGTACAATGTGGTATCAAGTGAATGCTCAAAACGGCCAGGTCAACGAATGTAAGCACTAACCTCGGATGGTCAGGAAGAGGATTAGAAGGATTTCCTAAAAGTTGGCGTTGCCCTATTAGAAGGGCAGCAAAAAATTGTGCCGAGTCTAGGTTTTACCATATGCGACAGTATATCTTTGGATAAGAAGGCGTATTCTGCATTCAGACCTGACATTCGGGGAAGAGGCCCTTACGACGACAATAGCATAGGCAATACCGCATAAAATAATTATTAATTACTTTCTAATAACGGTATTTTCAATAAATAATATAAAAAGAATCAAGTTTTACTGAAAAAATAAAAATATTATTTTTTACCAATACATTCATATTTTATAAGTATATGATTAATGTTAATTAATATTTAAATTTATTCTTAAAAACAAATTTAATTAATTATCCTAAATTTACGTGTCGTGTAACGATATATTTGCAATCTAGAACTACAAATGATTTTTGTAATGCGAAAAACGATGTTTTAGATTGATCATGATAATGGTACAATAAATTTATCGAAGAAACAAGTTTCCGTATTTTTAATAATAACAATTTTATAGTGCGTATATCTAGTTTTTTATGTTAATAATATTACAATTAAAAAATAATTATTTTTAATACAAATTTGAATAAATTATAGCATAATATATAAAATTATATTTATAAAATTTTTTATTTTTTTGATGGAATATTTTTATGAAAAACTTTATATTTTTATTATATATTAAATTTTTCTTACATGTATATATATTTAGTTAAATGTGTATAAATATGTACTTTTTAGATATTATTCAATTTAAAAGATGAATAAAATATTTAATATTATAATAAATACATTAGGTATTAATATATTAATAAAGTAATTAATGTAGTATAAAATAAAAAATTTCATTTTTTTCAGAATCTAAACGGTTGTATTATAAAATAAAATTTAAAGTAGAAAGAAGAAAGTAGTTTAAAGTAGTAGAAGTAGAAGCCTGCATAAATAAGGATATACTAAAATTGTCGATCAATAATAATAAAATAATTTTTACTCAGTATGGGTTACGTAACTTTTATTCAGATAAATACTCGAGGTATACGTTGTACATTGACATAATGTAACATAAAGAAATTTAAGGTTTTATAATAATAATTTCATAAACCGAACGATGTAATATATTTTTGATATAATATTCTTTTCAAAATCATATTACTTCATGAAAAATACGTGCTTCTATTAGTTAACTAATTTATTTTATAAATACAAAAGATATATGTTAACCAATGCCGATAAAAGCAAATTTGTGACAAAGATCTTTCTCTTTCCCTTCTGAAGGTCTTGGTAGTTTACTTCAAGAGTTTTTAGATAATTTATCTAATCATACACAACTAATGAAACGTATATATTTAAATTTTAATACTAAAATATACATGTGAACGTATATAAATAAGTAGTACGTAAAATTTTTTTTACAAACCTATTATTTAATGTAGAAATACCATTATATAAATATATATTTTTAAGTAATGTATTTTGAAAAAGATTTTACAGACATAATAATATCATTCAGGTTTTACAATCCATTTTTATGCATATCAATAATAAGCAATTAATTTTTTTGTTTCAAATACCTTATAAATAAGTTTTTTTCTAATTATAACAATAACTTTCAATCTTACAACAATATTCTCTAATATATAATAATCAATAAATATAACAATTAAAAATATCAAATGCACTGATAAATATGTATGATAGTACATAAAGGTATGAATGTAATAAAGAATACATATAAACATTATAGAAACCTATAACAAGCTTCTAATTTTCATTTCTTAAAAACACTACATCTTTGGATTGTTAACAAATATCAATCTCTTTCGATTTTTCGTTTATTTTTTCATAAATTTCATTTAGTGTCAGTCGTAAAAAATTATATGCAGAAATCACGTCGAGATGCAATAAAAACATAGGAATATATTCCGATAAAAGAATTCCTCGTTATAAATATAATTTCATATATGTAATGTGTTTTTATTTTTTATAATCAATTGAATTTATATCGTTCCAAAATTGTTTGATCAAATTATCTAAAGAAATTATCTTCCAAAAATTTTTATAACTATATTTTTAATAAGACTTAGTATATTATCACTTTTAATTATTCTGTCCAAAGCAATATCTTTATCGGAATATAAATATATGCTATTTTCAATTGATCGCAAGAAATTAAGTATAAATTTCTATTATTACATAACAGTATTCTCTTTATTAATGTTCAATGTTAATAATCATAATATCTACCAAAATTATTTTTTCTAACGGCAAAATCTACATAATTATTACTGTGTTTCTTCTCTTGTTATATATTTTTAGTCAAAAAGATTTTTGAAGAAATCATTATTTATTATTAAAAACTATTAACAAAAATTACACAATAGCACGCATTGGACTAGAATTACATTTTGTCTTCTTATACGTGTGTAGACATGTGTATCATTAAGAACTACATACTTTCAAGAGGATAAAAATAAAATATATTTATATACAAGTCCAGCAGTCTTAGCAAATCAAAAAACCTACAATTAATGTAAGAAGGGTAAGTCTCGTATGGCAAGGAGTCACAGAATCTACCTACATTATTCGGCAGAATGTTTTGCGATACGCTTTCTACGTTTACATAATTCCCTTTCAATAAAACCTAGTTAAAAATAAAAAAATTATAATTAATTTTTAGTTATTTTTACTGTTAACCAATTATAAATAATTATAGGATAATTGTACAATCCATCATATATTCTTTTAATATTTATAAAAAAGTGTGCCAGTTTACTAAAAAAATTGATTATTCACATGTAATCATAGAATATTTATCTTTCACAATATATTGATGATACATCAATAGCATTATCAAGGATAACAAAAAATAGTATTAAATGATTTAATAACAATTCTTAATTAAATAACTAAATAACCTTCATCGTGGTAATCAAAGTTTCATAAACGTTAAGATTAAATAATACAGATTGTAAAAATTTTCTGATGTTTGCGTTACATTTGCATTTTAAAATTCTAAAAACATCTAAATTCTCTGTATTAAATGACATCTAATAATAGATAATTCATTATAAAAGAACATATTTTCAAATTCATTATAAATGGTTGACTTCTACATAAAGGTATTTAAATGCTCGGTTTTTTCTTCTTTTTTTTATTTCAATTTTTACATTTAAAATAATTTGTGAATTCCATACATGCCTATGTACTATGTAGCATTCGGTCGTATCGAAAAAGTGAACTGACCTTCACCTTTTTTACATGTATTTTCGTACGTACATATATTTTGTTTATGAAGAAGCGATTTCTTAATTTAAAACTACTATTTATTTTTAAAATACTTTTAAAATATGTCTAGAGAATTTATACATTTTTTTACTATTGGCATTCTTTTTCTCTTACCATTGCTTTAGTCGTGCATCCAGAATTTTACCATAAAATATATTTAATAGCTCAAGAACCTACAAAAGCATCTAGAATATCTCTGAAATACCAAATTTATAATTTTATAATATTTAATGTTTTATAAGAAGTTTACATTCTTATTTATTCAATTATTATCATCCATAAATAAGAATCATATTTTAAATTATCTAATATTATTTGGAAGACATTTATTACAAATTATAACAAGTTATGATTCCAGAACAAAGATATAAAATTTATATTAAGATTATTCATTGAAAGTCAATCCTTTTTTGTTTGAATTCAGTTTGAAATTTCTACGATAAAAATACAAGATTTTTAAAATTTTTAAGTAAGGAATAAAATAGAAGTATATGCAATAAGCATTTTAAAAATGTAAAGTTCTGATTAGAGAAAATTTTTAGGATGTTTTAGATAATTCGAATGCTTCATTTTAGAATTACCATTAATATGTTATTCTAATGATTGAACATATAACAATCTTCTGTAAGATTGATGAATAAATGGTTTTTACATATACAGAAACTTTTGAAAAATCTTAATCTTTTTAAATTTAAATAATGTATTTATGATCTTTCACACGCTCTCGCGCTCTCACTTCCGCGCCTCTTTTTTCTTCCTTTCTGTAGTGGGCGTATTTTTCTTCAAGGATAAAATAAAGAAAATCAGTTATCATAACTCTCACACTATTTACAAGTTTCCCACCCAGTCTATTTACGAAGGTAACTCTTGGCTTTGTATTACTCTATGTTCTTTCTCTTTCTCATTCTATGACCAACATCGCTAATTGTCACTATCGGCGTAATCATCGCTATCACAGCTATCGTAGTGAGAGTTTTTGAGGCGGTTGGATGGCGAAGTGAAATTATCTAAGTATCCGACTGAACCGATACGGTCAGTTTGAGATACAGCATCCAGAGGTTCACCAATGAGTACATCCAAGTTTGGCGAATACGCCTCCTCCGTGGGGGAGTCATAAAGCCTGTAAAATACATTAGAGCATTGTCACAAATAACAAATATGAACAATATTTATTATTTTTATCCAATAACTTTGAGCTATATTTATATTACCACTAAAATTACTAAAGATTTTAATGAGGAAAACAAATGCGTTGATCGTAATTATATAACTTACATTGTAAAGTCAATGTTAAAAAGTAAAAACTAATTATTATAAATACAAGAAAAACATTACAACTTTTTCCAAAAGTAAAACATTTATACATTAATTATTTTTTTACTAAAATTACATAATGTTTAATTAATCATTATTTACATGCTTATTTACTTAATTATTTGCTGTAATTATTTTATAAATATTTAAATTATTATATTAAACTATTATATAAATAATTAAAATATTTATTTACTGATAATAAGTAATGAATATATATGAGAATCCTATTTTGCAATTCATTATCTTTTAATATTATTTCAATGAAATATAATTAATAGAAATTTTTCAATTGACGAAAAACTAATATTTTATTACTTTATTACAAAAAAAATACCACATTGTTCGCAATAACATTAAACACTCATGAATTCACAATATCAATGTAATAAAATGATTGTACATATTATTTTAGATAATGACTAAAAATTTATGATTAGATATAGATGAATAAAAATTTTAGATTTATATTTCAATTCTCTAAAACACTATTTTTTTAATAAAAAAATCAAATAAAACATGCAATTATTTTAAAAAAATGAACGTAATAAAAATTAAATATTAGATATAAAAATAATTAATTTATATTTTAAAAATTACAATTTTTCTGTAAGTTATTGGAATACAATATAATACAATTTCATGATTTATTTAACTAAAAGTAGGTAAATAATACGTTTAATTAACTAAAATTATCTAAATTCAAAATTAACAAACATAATTCTACTGTAAAAACACTTATTTCATGCAACAAATGTATTTAAGATAACAATATATAACAAATGTTTTAAAATTCAATTTTCATGGATATCAAAATATTTACATGCAATACTCTCAGATTTACTTACTGAGCTGTAGATGATGGTTACATTTCATCATCACACAGCCTGTAACAGATGTATTATCATGAATTTATATTTATATATGTGTATATACATATATATATATATATAATGAACAAAATTTTTAATGATGACGAGATTATATGACAAATATTTAATTATAATTAAATAAATAACATTCGTAAAGATAAAAATTGACGTAAAAGTATTTCAATAATAATTAAATGTAAAACGCTTGTTTTTTTATCATTTTGTTTTTATTTAATGAAGACTTTAGTATAAATTAATATAGAATAACAATTTATAAAATAAAAACAAATAAAAATAACGTGCTGAGTTATGTTATCTCTTAAAGCATGTTAGTAATATCAAACGAAAAAATACAATATATTTTATTTGTATAAAAAATTTGACTAAAAATATTTTGTTTATATTTCAAACATTAAAACCTAAATTCTATATTAATGCTTCAAAATTTGATGCAATATGCACTATACAATAAAAAGGTTAATATATAGTGCAAATTAGCCTAATATGGTTGATTTAACATGTGTTTACGATATGCTTTATATGAGAATTTATAATACTTATAAAGTATTATATATATATATAATATTTATATATATAAATACTCACGACTGATCATTTTGATCATTGCCACTTTCCTCTGCAACTAAGAGTTCATATTCCTCAGCAGCAAAACGATCCCAGTCCGAAAGCTATAAGAAACATATAGTAAAAGATAGAAATTAATTATCAATTTGTGTGTTTTGATTCATCAATTCATTTAGTACTTATAATATTTTCAAAATATTTTTTTTATTTCAACGGGAGTAGTTACGTTATGCAATAGATTTTTATAAAATATTACATATAGTACTATACCTCATGACCATCTGCGTCATGATCTCTAGCTGATGCAAATGGATCCCTTTGCTCATGATCTAAATATTTTTCCAAATTAAAGAAGGTATCAAAAAAAATTGATGTCATTTTAGACTTTTTCAAATCACTTAATGTTATCTGTCCTGGAATTTTAGGATGAATCATGTCTAACATCTATAATAAATAAATACATCAAATGTAAAGAAATAATTTTATTAAAATAAACAAAAACCTTACATTTATATATTATGAGCATTTGACATTTTAGGCATAAATAAGAATTTATATAGTTTAATGAATTATTAATAAACTTGTAATTGCATTGTCAATTTTATAATAACTTTTATAATAAGAAATATTTCAATTTATTTACTAATATTATTTTTATTTAATAATATTTATATCGTTAATAGTATCTAAAATTTTACCTTTAATTACAGGTATAGGTGTTTTTTAATCATTAAGAAAAATGTTAGTAATAATATTATAATATTAAAAAATTATATAAAGAAAAATGTTATAAAGCAAATAAGTACTTCTGAAATAATAGTTTAATTCATTTTTGAAAGTAGAATAGACGTTAATTTAGTACGAATTACTTAAGCCTTCTTTTGATCCAGAAATTATAAGAATTTTTTCATTAGTTTTATTTTGAAAGTAAATTGATTAAAGTTATTTCTACTGATTATGCTTGCTAGCATTAAATAATTTTACACTATGCTAAGCAACTACTTCAAAATCATATTATTTGTTTTTCAACGATTTTAAAATACTTATAGATTACATTTGGGTCTGAAATTTCTTAACCCCTCGTGCTCAAAAGACGAAGTTTAGGATCAATTTCAACGGTCCGTAATTCAGGCGCTTTACATAAACAAATTAAATAGTATAACGATTGCAAATGCTCTCGACAAAGGGAAAAATTAGTAAAAGTGCGATATTGTCGATCATTATCTCGTACCGCAGTTCGTGCAACGTTAGAAGAAGGTATTGTCGAGTTGTGGAGTGGGGTAGATTAGTTACGATGTCGTCGTCTACGTCGTTTTCAAGGTAAAGAGCAGCGCGAACGGGAGTACGAGGCTCGGTTGGGAGCGAATTAGTTCTCGGGGATGGGCTGGGCTTGGATAACCCGAGGGACAACATCGTGGACTCCTCGCGGCGACGAGGCTTCGGTGTTATTACTATGGCGATAATTGAATAAAGGTTTTTTCCTCTTTTCGTGGAGGCTGGAGAATGAATGAGGTGAATAAAATTAATTATTTATTTGCTCAGATTCCGAATTGCTGAATTTTATTCGTACAAGCATTGCCGCCCCTCTCATGAATCTATTAACGTTTTCAGATAATAATAATACTAACAAAGAATATTTAAAGTATCAGAATTTACAGATTAAGATCAAACATTAGAATGAAGCAATGAATTCTACGAACTTATCCATAATTACCTAAGATTTCGTAATTATGTTTACGATTGTACAAATATTATGAAAGAATTCGAGAAGTTTATTTATAACAAGCAACCGAAATGATAATTAATATCCGGTCATAATTAGTCATTAACTATTTTTTGTACTTAAAACTTTCTGAATAATCTCTCAATAAAATTGAAAATATAACATGTAAATCGTATGGCATATTTAGTAATAGAATTTATATTACCTGACAAAGACAATCTTCAAAAGGAAGTGTTTCAATGCCTATCGCTTCCATCCGGTGTAGTTGTTCTTCATAAAAGTATTCTAATTCATACATAGATAAGTATCCGTCTCCGTCCAAATCCATACATCTTTTTAAAAATAAAAATATTAGATACCAAAAAAAACTTTATTGATGTTAAACTTAGAAATATTTTAAAAATAAATAAATATTTAATGACTTAAATATAGTATTAAAATAGAGTATCACAAAAGCGATGTCCCTTTATACTAGCATTTTCAATTATGAAATTAAGAAATTATGTTAGCTATACCTAAACCAATATTCGACAGACGTAGGATGATTTTTGTCTTCTTCGCTAAGTAAAAACCATACAAATTCTGTATAACTCATTTTGTCTTCGGGATGCTGCACTCCGTTGGCACTTTTTACGCCTCTAGTTACTGCTCCGCTGAAGATTCGTTCAATCATGCGCGTTGATAAAGCTAAACATTAAATATAATAAACATAAAAAAGATGTTAAGTTTATAATGTTAAGTAAAAGACAGTAAGCATTTTTTAAATTGTCGGTGCCCGTTAAATTGATTTACCACATAGTAGCAACAACTTTACTTAATGTGTCGAATTTTACGATGAAATAACAAAACAGAGTGTATATACATACTCACCATGGTCATTGTGTCTTGTCAAATCCATCTTATCAATGAAGAGATCGTGGTCGCGGTCGAGCTCCCAAAATTTACAATAAATCACGTAGAAATGCTCATAGCTAAAATAAGCGGTAACTTGATTAATATCCTCCTCGTGTTCCAAAACGCTAATTGCTGAAAGCAAATTGCTTCGCCTCAATTCAGCTGAAGAGATTTTGCCGCTCCAGCTACGATTTACACAGTAAAATATCCTGGCGATTACCTGTAGACAATATGTAACTATTATTTTTTTATTAAACTGAATTTTTAATTACATTTATTATATATTTTTACTTTTTATCAATTTTGAAGACCGTATTTAAACGTAAGCCTTTTTTTTAACGTAAGATTTTAAGCCTTTAATTTTTTAATTTTAAATATAATTTTGAACTGAAACAATTTATTTAATAATAAAATATTAGTATTAATACTAAAGGTAAAACCAATACAAAATTATATTATCAAATACATTTTTAGTTATATAAGGTAGATATTAATTATGTTTTTTATATTATTGTTAAAAGTTTCAATCTATTTATATACGAGTATATATAATTTTTATTACGTAATAACGTAAATTTTCCAATAAACAATATATAAGTAATAATATAATAGAAATGTACTAAAACAAATAATAATATCATTTATTTGAATAAAAATAACTTTATAAAGTTATGAAAAATAAATTTTTAAAAACTCGATTTGAATGTAAATTAATTTGGTAACTATTACAATAAATATGTTTAAACGTATATTTATTCGAATAATATTATTAATTTACAATATCATATTCTATAAAACATGCATTCAATGTATAAATATTTATAATCAACGCTTATAAAAAAAATCATATATTAAACATTATACCAATTGAAAGCAATTATCAATAAGAGTAAAGCATTATTTGTAATACATAAATAATTTTTTACTCAAAAACTACATATTAATGATTTTAACAATTGAAATATTAAATTGAAATGTATGTACTATTTGTTTACAATTATCTTATTTTAACGATTTGTCTTTGCAAGTTGTGTATTAAAAGCGTAATAAATATTTAAATCGTAATTATGAAAGTAAGTAAGCTAAGTTGATGTTTCGGTTCATATGTGACCAATTGTTTAAAAATGTTTCACTCTTGTATTTTACTGTTTTCAACTAAGTGTATTAAATATTTCAAATTTGAGCCTTGTCAGATAAACGATGTCTGAAAATATATATTAGAAAACATGAAAAATGGCATATACAAAGTTTTCACGGTAAACTTAAACTCTAATTACTTTGAAGAAGATAAAAGGAAATAATTGAAATTTTTAATAATAATAAAGAATTTCGTAGACACTAATAGTTAATTCCAGCATACCGGAAAATGTTAAAAAAAATGAAAAAGAAAAAAACAGTATAAAGGAGCATTAGTAAGAGTATCCTGGAAAAAGTGACAGGTCGGACACACTTGTAAACGGCCTCGCTTGCCTGCCTCTACAATCAAGACGAATTGCAAGTGATTTACCTGCTAATAAACAACAGGAGCCATAGGGGGGGGTGAGATATGGATAGGGTAGAGGCCATAATGAGGAAAGAAAAAGTAACAGCTGGTCTACGGAGAAGGGAGGGGTGTTGATTGCAGCAGTTTCCACTGTGAGTGGCGGGGCGAGAGGATACAAGCTGTAAAAGAAGGATGCGGAAGCAAAGAGGAGGAAGTGAAAGGAGATGGACGAAGAACATGCGAATGAAGGTAGAGGAAAGGTTAGGTGCACGTTTGGCATTTGAGCGTCCGGTCGCGATTTTAACGAAGCTCGAGCTATTGATTTTCCGAGAAGGCGCTGTGTAACACGCGCCGCTCGATATCAACAGAGGAAGCTGAGGCCGTAGCAGCTCTTAAGCTACCTACCGTGTGAACATAGCGCGAGTGAAATTCGGTCGCCTCTTTAAGGAATGTGAGGCCGGGATGAGTCTCAACCACGTCCTGCACCAACGGGATCAGGTCCTCTGGAAGGACACTCGTTCTCAGTCCACGGGTCACGATCCTTACGAATTTGCTCGCTGAATCGTGATGGGCACTGGTCAACCTGCGAGTAGAATAAATCTATGTTAATCTATTAATAGGCAGATCTTGATTAACTTTCATTATTGGCATGCATCAACAGATCCTGTATAAACTTACGCTATTTTTATACGCTATATTTTTACTCGTATTTACTTACATTCAATTACATTACAATCGTGTTTTTGCTCATAACTTGTCTTGTGCAACTTTAAAATATTATTATATATTACTGGATATCATTTAAATGAAATCACAGAGAATTTTATAAATAATAATTGCCATAAAGGCAACAAGCAATTGTAATTCAAAGTAATAACAATAATTCTGAACAATTCCCTTTCAAGAACGTGTAACAAAATAACACTTAAATGTAAATTCCTTTTAAAAACCTATTTATTCTATGATATTAAGGATTCGGATTTACAATTACATATGATGTAATAATAATCTGCACTTATTAAATTTTTATTGTATTGAAAAAAATAATGTACTTGAGTTATTTTAAGCCCTAAAATAAGATAATTTCTTACTCTTTCCAGAAGTCGAGGAACTCGCTCATTTCGATGATTCCGTTCGTATCGCCCCCAGAGGCTAGAAAAAGTGGAATCTTCCAATACAGTGGCAAATCGCATGCCTGCAAATATATTTCTTTTACAAATCTATATCCAGATATGCATGCTATATACATATACACGTCTACATATTTAAATTTATAACTACTTCATAAAATAATTTAAATTAATAATTAGCTCTGTACAAAAGTTATAATACTATTATTTATAATTTCAATTTATTTATAATAAATTTTATTTTAGAATATGTATATACTTTGGCTAAATTTTTGATTTAACAAAAAAACATTTTAATCTAAATGATGGATCTCTTTTGTAGACTCTAATTTTCATTCAGAACATTCACATGTATGTGAGTTTACATAAATGAATTTCGTTTTAAATCAAGTATTTTATTCGGAATTTCAAATAAAACGAAGTATTATAAATTATACTTTTCTCTCTTTTTGAAGTAATCGTATGAAACAATCAGCGTACCTTTGTAATCGTATGGAATTGAGAGCGCGAGGCTCGGTGATCTGGAAGACTATGAAAAGCAGCAGTGATACGTGAAACTGTGGCTTCAAGCTGCGAAAAAGGTGTTGGTTTTCCACCAGGAAAATAGAACCTTGAATATATCGACATTGAGACTGACAATTAGAACTATTTTATTTTTGCATCACGATTTTTAGTTTTTAACATTCATCGATTTCAAATATTCTTAGTGATTTTAGTAAATGCAATATTAATATAAGTAGAGCAATATTCAAATACATGAAACAGATAAAGTTTTAATATATAGATATATATTTATTATTTACCGTGGTATGTGGACATTTTTGTTGGTTTTGACGTGTCTTTGAAGTGTTGTATGAGGCGGCAAATTCTTTGGTTGTATTTTGTCACGTCCGTATGGCTGAAAAAAACAATTGTTATAATTATTTAAATTTTAATAATGTATACGTGTTTGTAATAATTTCCACAAGAGATTTAAAAAAAAGTGAAAAATTCAATACAATATTAATAAATAATTCGTAATAAATTTATGGGTTTTTAAAAATACATTAAATCCATTTTTTAAATAAGATCAAATTTTTACAAATTTTATTCAGGCAAAAAAAAAAGATAAAAGTTCAAGAATGGTTTTATATCATTGTACTTGATTTAAAATTGTGTCTAAAAAACTTTTTAACAAGGGCACAATTAATTCAGAGCTAATTGTTTTTCTGGTAAAATGTTATTATACATAGTAACTATAAAAAATAAACTTTGAGAATTACATTAATATGCTTAATGTAATTTATATAATTTTCATATATACATTAAATTGATGTGTTAAGTTATGAAAAATAGTAAGAGTAATTACAAGCCTTGTTTCATTAGTCTCAGGAGGTAAAGGAGTGTCTAGTTATATAAAAATAAATTATACGCTCTCTCTCTTTCTCTCGTAAGGTATAATCTTCCGCCGATACAGAAGCCGAAATGGTATACATATGTCCTTACAGATCTACAAATTATGTTCATTTAAATATGTCTTCTGTTCTGAATTTATTAATATACATTTATGTTTGCCGAATGTATCCTTATTCCTGTCTACGTTTCATTATTCATACATTTCATTAGCACATTCCGTTATTCAATATCAAGTATAGAAAGTATTCTGTTAAAAAGATATAAAGATATGGACGAAAATCGATCAAGAGCGGTTTCACGAATTTATCAGCAATATAGGTGAGCGGAGTAGTTTATTAAAATATCACTTTAAGTATCTTTCATTTCAAGGATTCGTTTTTTTTTTTTTTACTAAAATTGATTTTTTAATAAATAATCTATGAATATACCTACAGGTTTTGAACTTTAGAAGTATTTTGACATTGGAAATAAAGTCATTATTTTCTTTCTAATATGTTAATCTTATTCAATAGTATTAATAGTATTACGGGTTTCAGTACAATACTGTATACATAGAATTTACTGACTTGGTATGACCATTTACTTCGGGTAGATTCTATTCTTTTGGTCATTCTTTCATAAATAGTTGCTAATATACCATGTCATAAAACAGCAAATGTATGCTGTATTATTTTTATTCGTTGAAACGGCACATTAAGCAAGATAAAGACATTTTTATAGCTCATACGTATATGAGGCAATTTGGACATACTCTGGCTCATTTAATTGTACTCTAGATACTATTTAAGGTCAATGCAACTTTAATTTTAATTTCTTCTGACTAAACCTATTATTATTAATATTCTCGTGAAAATTATAATCAATAATAAATTTAATAATACTTCATTGACTAGTTGCTTTCGCTTATTTATTTATTTTTCAAAACAATTAATTAAACAATTTTTAATAATAATAAAATATATTTATTTTTTGGAATCGACGACTCAATATCGGCTATTAAAATATCCTTTTACACAAAATATACAATTTACATTATCTATTGTAATAACATTTTTTAAATAAAATGTAATAAAAGCTTAAAACGCAATTATATCATATATACATATATACATATATATATATTCCAATTAGAACATCATTAATTCATATGCATTTAAAATGTCTTTGAAATAATTTAATTAAAATACGAATCGATTTTACCTCAATGATTGAAAGGTATTAAAATCTTGATTGATGTCAACTTCAATTTGTAAAAATTTATATACTGAATATTTTTATAAATTTAAAATGTGAAATAATTTATTATTATAATTTTCAAGAAAAGCAGCCAGTTTCAATAAGCAAAAAACGTATTGTTTGTTTTCTCTTTAAAAAAAAATTTAATATATTCATAAAATATTATACTTTATATTATTCAATAAAAGTATGAAATCGATTATTATGCATAAGACCATCAGACAATAATCCCTAAAAGGAAATATTCTAGTTTGAAGTTTTCAAACACTAAATGAAAAGGAATATAAATGTCAAATCGATAGAAAAAGGAAACAAAGATTTAGGAGACAACATTGACTGAAGATGGTCATATATTAAATCGAATAAATACTAAAGATAAAACATGTCGCAATTATAAATAAGAAGCTATTAGAGTTAGTACCACGTTACACTTCGCACGTGTTCTCTCATTTCATCGCGTGCAAGTATACATTTAATACCCCCCCCCCCCAACTGCTTGTGTTTAGCTGTGGTTGCGTCATTAAAACGTCGGTCGAGTGATTCCCGTGAGTCAGGCGTCCTGAGTTAACATTGGTCCCGTCGCAAAATGTTGAAAGAAAAGGAGAACGGCAGTTGTAATGTATCTACATTTTTTTTCTTTAGTTGTGCCAGCATCGCAGATCCTCTGTATTACGCCCAAAAAAGGAAAATGAATTGCATGAGGAAGAAGAAATGTAGAGAAGGTCGTTTTTAAAACTTGGTCGTGTTTTTAACAAGGAATGTACATACAATGAAGGATGGTTTATATAATTTATATATATATATATATATATATATATATATATATATATTCTAATCATACATATGTGCATGTATGTATACAAATAATTAAATATGAGAAGTGTTTGCAAACAAGTTGTTTTATTGTTCTTTCAAATGATTTTTTTAAAAAAACAATTATTAATAATAATTATTAAAAACATCTTTATGGAAATTCTTCGAATAAATTAAAACTTTTCTCTACTATTTACATAAAAATTAAATTTTTTTAAATTGAATATTTTAACGAAAATGGAATAATATATGTTTTAGAAAGGTAAACAGCAATTGAACTTCTGAATAAAATAATATATTTGCCAACTAACTACAATCAATAATTCCTTTTCTATAAAAAGAAGATTTATTTTAATATATAAATTACTGAAATATAAATGTAATTAAAAGAACACTGTAATTATATGAATATAAGAACTTAAATTTCTATCTAGTTTTTAATAATGTGTCAAGTAAATTTTAAATTCAAGGCCATCTTTCAATTACTTCCGTATTCAGTCTACCTTGTTTGTGATCAAAATAAATGTATTTGTAATATTATGATATAGATGCGGGCGTTAAAATAAACTTTAAATTTACATAGTAGAATTTTTTAGTCAATTACATTTTTAATGCTTCATTGAAAATTCCTTAAAATATTTTTATTTTAGAATTTATTTATCTTTTTATCTTTAACTTTTAGAATTTATTTATTTATCTTTAACAGATTTGATCATATCAAATCATTTAGTTATGTTTTTATATATGTTTACGCGTTATCTGGACATATATTTATTATAATGCTAAGAAATATAAAATAAAATAACTAAATAAAATTATTATTAAAATGTAATTGCAATTATAGTGCATTGCGAAAACTTTATTTCTATAAAGATTGAATTTTTAGATATACAAAAGCTTAATTTGATTTACTATGTTTATAAAGGTGTACATAATTGAAATGGTTTATAAGTGGCCTTCAGTGACAAACATTAGCATAAGTAAGAAGGCCAAGATACGTATCAAATTTTTTATACATTATTTATCACTATTTATGATATAATAATGATTCATATTTTAATTGAAGCTTCATGTCGCACAAATAATTATTTTTTAATTAAACATCTTTTAAAATTCAAAATTCTATTCTATAATCTATTATTACTATCTACAGAATAATATTATGTATAATTCGAAAAAGCAAAAAAAAAAATGATATACGTGCTACATTAGTCGTCACCAACATAAAGAAATATCTTAATTCTCCTCCATATATTTTAAAAGAGCCGTATTCAATTGGTTTTTCTTGTCGATTACTGTCTTCGTATATGAAAAAAAAGCATAGAAAGACGTTTCATGAACATCTTCATTCGGAAATCA
Organism: Ceratosolen fusciceps; assembly: GCA_018883505.1. NCBI lineage: Eukaryota > Metazoa > Arthropoda > Insecta > Hymenoptera > Agaonidae > Ceratosolen > Ceratosolen fusciceps. The sequence continues at coordinate 5,160,080 of RCIC01000012.1, read as the reverse complement.
AGGGGTACCAGAACAATATTTATATTATTTTCGATTTCCATACAAAACTGTACTTTTAGTTGCATATGATAAGCCATTACCTCAAGTTTTCCTAAAAAAGAAACTAGTACGATGCACGTCCCTTCCCTTCTTCCTAAAATGAATGACTTCAAGGTTATGGTAATATGACGTAAATTTAATCAACTCTACGATTCTCATGAGATACGTGACAGTAGTGGTAGCACGAAACGAGGCGGCGTAAGGGCAATTATAGTAAAAAAAATTATTGGTAAAAGTAGCGTATCCCTCGATTTCGTGATCCGTACTTATTTAGCCCATGATAATACAACTTTCATATTAAGCTTTTACTTCTTCAGATTTGTTAGTTAATATATCTCGTAAACTTGTGTGTGTGTGTGTGTATATATATCTATAAATTTATCTAAAATTCGATAACATTCAAATATAAAAACATTCTTTCTGGTTATTTTCATAGTAAAATATCTTTTAGCATAAAGATATGTGAATGCTAGCTCGATCTAAGTGGCATAACTTCCAACTTATTACTAATAATTAAGCAAGACATATATTTCAATAAATTTTATATTATCTAGAAAAGATGTTTGTTTATTTATATGTAAGACACGAAAAGTCTTAAATCTGTATTCACTTCACTACAGTTTTCGATATATATATTATTATAATTAATGCATATATTACAAAACATTACAATATTTATAAGGGCTGACATTTAAATGATTGCATTTAGAGCAATTTAAAATAAAATGTATTTTTAAATACATATCATAATACTACAATAATGACAATAATAAAAAACAACTATTATTATTGCTATCACTGTTTTCGTTGTTATTATAATTCTTTATTTTTATGCAAATATATTTTTGCAATTTATAAGGAAGCATGAAACTAATTTTTTACTTTAATTAAAATTTTAATTAATAATTTGTTTTACTAATGATAAAAAATTTAGAGCGAAATTAGTATTTAATTTAAGAAAATTGATGCTATTTCTATCTAATAATTTACGTCTTTTAATAATTTTTAAAAATGGATATTGCATTTGACAAATATTACATATTTCGTTTAATACTTTAATTTAAATATTATTCTTTTATTTAATATCACATTTAATACAATTGTGAAATATTACATTATAATTAATATTTCAGGTGAAATTTATATCAATTTAAACTTAGGAAGTTAAAATAATCTGTAATAATTTTTAATACAATTGATTGTATACTAAAACAAAATAACAGAAAATTAAAAAAAATGATATACATTTGTGAAATATAAATATTAAGATAATTATTACAAAAAGTTACTTAATAATGATTTGATTAAAAACCATTATAGCTGAACTTGTATTAATATTAGCTATTATGATATGTATAATGAAAATTATTTAGGAAAATATATGTAATTAAATATGTTTTAGATAAATTACGTTGCTTAATTTTACTGAATTCGCCGTCTATATTAAACATTCATAAATTCTATTTTAATAATTTTTTATATTTAATGTATTTGCTTATAATCCATGGTTTTTTTTCATGCAAGAAGTAGGTGTCTTAAGTTTGGTGAAACGTATTGTTTTATTTATATAATGATATGTAATAATAATGAGCGTTGTGCATAGCAAAGAAAATATAGATAACATAAGTGAAACCGTCAAACGCGATGCTAGATTTATGTAAATGTTTAAAGGACACATCTAGAAGTACTTATAAGACGAGACTCAATACTAATGTGAGGTAGTACGGTATATTGGTTTTAGTAAGAAAAAGATATTTGAAAAGCAGAGTAGGAATATAAGGGAAATGACATGGGCTTTCTAATAACCGAAGCTACGAGTGCAAACAAACGAACTTTAAAGCAAACTCGGCCATTCAAATGTATGGATATTGACATTGAAAATAGGTAGAGCGCAAAATTTCCTGTAAAATTTAAAAAATCTATTGTCGCTTTTTTCTAGGCTAAGCCAGACTCGGATTTGAGGTTGTAAAAATATTTAAGATCAAAAGGCACATAAAATGAAAGTATAAGGACAAAATGAGCAGGCGGCGCGATGCCCATTGAATGACTCAGCCTTCATCGCCAAATACAAACAATTCAAGCGGAACATGGGCTCCGCTTAAGTATTGACGAGTCTTGATTGATTAACTGTGCTCGCGCCCGTGCCTATGAGTAGTTGGACACGCGGTCGGTCAATCAGAAGAACGAGATGACTTCGGGATCCTGCCTAGTGAGCAGCAACTACTACTTTGTTCCACTCCGTGCCTATAGGCATTGTTCTTGTCACTTGCTGGATCATTTCATCTTTCAGCCAATCCAAGTGAATTTTCTTTCTATTTAATTATCGACCCCTAAACCGATCATTACGTCACTCTTATATAAATTACTGCGCATCACTAGCAGTAAGACAAAGAAGGAAAATAAAGTAGTATCTTACAATTAATAAACTACTGCGACTGCAATGAAAATCTTCGACGGCCAAGATAATATGACGAATTCATGCAATCGACTATTAATATTTATGTACAATATGTATTCGGGTCATTATTAAATCTACTTTTTATTAAGCTATTAGGATTTTTTATTTTTCCTAACTTTGCATGTCATCATACCTTCCCCATGATTGTATTTAATATTTGAAAGCTCGAACTGTACTCCATCTCTTCTCTTTATGAATTAATCAGTAGCGAGAAATGCTGAATAACTATCATTATGGATAAAAATAAAAGGAGTGTGAAATTCAATATTTCTTCATAGACGTTCGAAAGTTGCTTGTCGAATTTTATTTGTATAAAGAGTAATGCCCACATTGGAAAACAATAATAATGTATTTCCCATTGTTGTATAAACTGAAAAATAATATTTATATGCGCTAATAAATTTTGTTATTTCATGGATGACGTACAGATTTTATTTAATGTAGCTCAGATTTCTGAAAGCACTGCTTCAATATTCAATACAGTTGTACGCCTCTCCCTCCCTCCCTCTCACACCCCCTCCTCACGCTCTCACTCCGTTACTTTAAATAATGAAATCGTACGGCAACTTATCTAAGGTTTAATTATGTATTTTATAATTTATTTATTATATTCTCAGGATTTAATAATAAAATGATACAGTAATTATATGAACGCAATTAAATTACTATGGATTAAGTACATAATTTTGTATGAACAAAGAAGCTGTTATTGTCATTGCTGTGCAGTTACTCTTCGTTTCTTACAAAGATGTAATTTAATGTTTCTAGTGTAAGTAAAACCGCAGTATGCAGCTGCTCTCTTCATCTATTGCAACTAAACTTGGATGTATGACTTTTTTTTTCTTCTTAAACTCGGCTCAATTTATATTCAATTATATTGAGAGTCTACGAAAACAACTCGTGCGAACTGTTTGTATAAAAATGGTTGTTTTAGAACTCGACTTCTAGTAAACGAGCGCAAAAGCATCAATGGCGTTCAAATTTGATTATTTGCCGAGGATATATAAGCGCACCGGAGCCAATACGAGTACACGTCACTGCATATTCATTAGCTTGCATGCAAATACACCCTCCCCTCTTCGCCACTTAAGTAACATAAAAAGCAGGCCGTCAAAAGTAGGAGATATTTACCGAAACTAGGCGTAAAATGCCATCCCAGGTAGCATTGCCCGGCCTCGAATATGGTGTGCACATAGATTTTCAAAATCATTTCGGAATGCCTGAACAACGGCAGCCGCAGGCTGATGTTCCGCCTTTCTCGCCAGATAGAATACAACGGTTCGGATGGAGAGGCGGGCACGTGGAAGGGAGAAGAACGGATAGGAAGAGTGCGGGGTCGCGAAGGAGAGGGGGTGACGGGGAGTGGCGGTATTGGGAAGGGCGAGAGGGAGACCGGTGAGAGTGTCGACGGGTCAGAGTAGTGCAGCGGGAAGGGGAGAAAAGAGAGGATGGGTCCCCGGTGGAGAGGAAACTCGAACTAAGGAAACTCTCCGTGAACAAAACCTGGGACGCACGTACATTGTAAAATAGAATAAAGGCTGATGTGACCTTTCGTGTACGTGTGCTAACATATTATTTGTGTGCTCAGGGAAAGGGAGCAAATGTGCTGCTGCTGTAGTCCAACTAAACAAAAATGTTTTCAAAATCCATCTAAGAAAGGAAAGACTGTGTCTAAGTATTCCGTTGAACGAACGCCTCTCTTACTTCTACCCCCCCCCACCCGCCCCATCTTCAACCAATGTCCCGGCTCGCCAACGCCGCTCTTTCTCAATGGTTCATTTTCTCTTTACCGATACAAGCGAAACCTTAAGTTTTAATTTCTGAACTTTCCTTATTATACTTACTACTACGACATTTTTCCAATGCCAGACATACTTTTGTTTTGCACGAAATATAAAAGATTTTTTTTTAAACTGTTACGATAAAATCCAATTTCGCTCGAATGAACATTATGCGTCAAAATTTCTTTTCTACCGTTAAAAATAAATTAAAATTTTGTCTTTCGACATTACTCTAAGATGCCCACAATCTACCTTCTCTCATTTTCTTCATACAACATATACATTACAGTTCTTTTCTTCTAGACGAAGGGGGCGACGTTTAGAACATTCCGTTGTTTTCGCTCTTGTCCTGGAATGAAATCCATTTGAAGCGCGGATTTCTCGGAAATGGCCCATTGTAAAAAATCGTATATTGGACATGTGGGATAAGGAGCAGAGGATTCAGCTGGAAATAACGTGTAGTCAGCGGAGAAGAGAATTTTCAACATTTTACGCACAGAGCGCGTAAATTTTTAGATAAAATCGGCGTGGTCGTGAAGGAAGAGGGGAAGAACGGAAGAGGAGGCTCGGATCGGTCGCGCTATTTATTATGAAATTTCCGTAAGATTTGCCATCGTAAAACAGATGACGAGTTCGTAAAAAATTTCTCCGAACTTTGAACATAATAAACACCATAGAGAAAAACCCAACCGCTTAGCTGCTAGAAATAAGTAAAATAAGTAAAAAGAGTCTCAATTGCAGCGTTACCGTTATTTTTCTTGTTCGGTAGCTAGTTGTTTAAGACTACACTCGGGCTCATTATAACTCTGCAAACGAAAACGCAGCTCGGGGGAATTTAGCGGTTATACCTCGATGAAACTGCTGGCGATAGACGTTAAGACAAGACGCACGGAGATTAAAACTGAGAGGAAAATGTGAAAGAGCGTCTTGTTTCTTACTTAGTGGTAAAATTAAATTTGCAATTGGACGAACAGTCCAGATGTAACATGCAGATGTAATTATTGTAATTACCGCCAATGCAGTGATTCTAGAGTAGTTTGAAAATAATAATAATACATGGATATTGCTTTAGTATTTATTCACGAATGCAATGTACGTATTGAGTAGAGAATAAATTAATGATAGTCGATAACTTTACAGCGATTTTAATGAGTTAATTTTTTTTTTTTTTAATTTATTAATTTAATATAAAGCAAATGAAAATTAGTAGTATTAAATTATTAAGATTAATAAAAAAAATCGACAGATAAATGATCTAATGATAGGGAAAGTACATTAGATTAGGGGTGAAATAATAAAGCTTCCGGTGCACTCTCAATCAAAGATATCAGGGTTATCCATTTCGTTTAAAATCATGAAAGTCGATCGATTATAAAAGAAGACAGAGTTTGGCTATGTGGCAAATGAATTTCGAAATCTTTCTATTGAGAGCGCGTGGGCAATGAGTGTGTTATGGTACGAAACGAAAGGTCGAATCCTGTTGGATGTTTCTAGAAAGACGAGGCGGGGAACCTGTGGTAGGGTGGGGTGGGGTGGAGGTCATTCACGGGAGGTAGCGGACGTTTCACTTCCTCGAGAATTCGCGCTCGAGTTTTTTCCGACAACGAAAGAGTAAAAAACGTCGAGGACGCGAGCATCGGTGTTACTCTAATTGCGAGTAATCGGGAAGTGAGAAACGTACACGATTCAATTCAGGTAATAAGAGAGATAGCTATAATATCGAAAAGTAAGAATTTAAATGCTTGAAACAAAGGTCCGTTCGTATTTACAATTTAGGTGAATTGATATTTCGAATTTGTATCTTTAGAACAGTTTTTATGTATTGTCATGCATCAGCTTATCAATAATCTTTGTATTTAATGCATTATTTTTACAATTGAATATATTTATATTACATTTATGCGTAACATTGTATTTAAATGCATTTAAATATAACAATATAAATAAAAGAGCTCCTACGGCTTAGCATAAGATCAATATCTGATATTCATTACAGCTTATAACTGGCTTGATAATTAAATCATTAAAAAATAGGATTAATTGTCTAATCAAAATTCAAACAAAAAGGTTGTTATTTTTTCGTTAAGTACCTACTACAAGTTTAAATACTACATAAATCCGTGGGTTTCGACTTGAAGCTGTAATTTTTAGAGTTTAACATAACTTATAAAGCAAGCATTGGTAAGTTAATACGTGATTTGTTTGCATGTAGTTGACACATGAATGCAAACAATTCTCGCTCAATAAAGTCTAGAATAAGAGGTGAACCTATAATAGAAGAAAAAACGTTATAGATACATTAAAGGTAACGAATGGTGAAATTAATAAGCTTTTAAAAACTGTGTTAAGCTAACGTCTCGTTTTCGCAAACAGTATACTTCAGCTAATAAGCATGGCCCTCAATAACTAAGCGAGTACATTATTTCTATTCAATTGGCAGTTAATACAGGCAGGTCAATTATAAAGAAAGCAAGTATCGGCTGGAAGAGCGTTGCATACCTCCAAAGTAAAGGCTTACTCGAGCAATCCTTATTGACCGTGACAATTGAAAGAGCGAGAGGAAAAGCTTGCCGTGGACGAATATAAGGATGAAAGAGGAGCGCGCGCGCATACTCGCGAGCGAGGGTGAGAGAGAGAGAGAGAGAAACGTAGAAAGGTCGATAGAGCTCTTGCGGCTAAGATCCATGCCGTCGACTCGCTTCAATGACAAACACACTCGTGCGCGCGCTTCAAGTCCGATCGCGATCGTCGGCAGCTCGTTTACCATTCCAAAAGAAGTAATGAGAATAAAAAAGAGCACGACCATGGGCCCTTTATCGAGCGTCTCTCGGGCCTTTCTTGCCTGAATTGGACCAGCACGTATCCGCGGAACCTTGGCAGCCGTCGTAGCGTACCATCGATCTCAAGGTTCATCTCACTTTCTCATTTGCGTTTTTTTTTTTTTTTTTTTTTTTTTTTTTTTTTTTTTTTTTTTTTTTTTTTTTTTTTTTTTTTTTTTTTTTTTTTTTTTTTTTTTTACCAATCGATGCCATGGACTTCTTCTAACATCATCTCACATTGGATGCGCATCCCTGTGGCTCACGGCAACTCACAATAACTTTCCCCCCTTATTGCCGCAATTTATTTGTCCCAGGCTTCTTGAGTCAATCAATCTATTCTATGTCCCAGTAAGTATAGTTCTCTCCTTCTACATTCGGTCCGAGTTACAGAATTATAAACTGATTTTCACTCGTTTACAATATTAATAGTCACAAAAAATAAAACAAGATTTAATTTTAATTTTAAGATTTATTAGCTGATTTATATACAATGATAAATATTAACAGAATGATTTAATAATCCGTACTTGTAAAATCTTCACCTATCTAAATTCCTTTAAATATATGTCACATTAACTCGTTGACTAAAGTGAATAAATAAATGATTATTATGAATTCTTCATCCTTAATTCATTTTACATTAAAAATATACTACGCTTATAATTTTCAACAATGAGTAAGATTATTCGTTCTCAGTAAGTAGATATCTTTGGCCGCTATAAAATATGCTCTCCATGTGTTTTTGAATCCTCAATTTTTGTTTTTTAATTTAAAAAAACCATTTACAGAATATTGTAAACAGACTTATTACATAATCTTATTCTTAGAACTCAGAATATACAGAAAAATTAAAGAAATTTTAAAGAAACTCAGTTTTTACATAGTGCAGAAAATCAAAATTTTATTGCTACATAGTTAGACAGTTTTTCGTTCCGTATCATTATTTAGGAAGATAAAATATTTTATTCCTTTCCGTTAATAACATCTTTTGCGATTGAAACGATATTGGTTGATAGATGTCGCCGGTTGTTAATCTAATATGAAGGTCATGGAAGTAGCCACATTATAATCAACATTGTGAGTTAACCTCAAAAATTATGTTTATAAATTTGCATATTTAGCGTCCCTTTATTTTACCAGTATCGTAAACATGTTTTAACCAAATGAGTTTCACAGTTATTTTAGAGTTTTAAGTTTAAAGTTTGTTTTCGTGTTCGTGTTATAAGTTTCAGATAATCATAGCTGATAAATTTTTATTAAAAGTATAATATTCGTATAATCATATTTCGGTATACCTTATATAGACCGTTATATCTATATCCAAATGAAAGCGTTAAATGTATTGTTTGAGAATAAATATAAAATATCCTTATATTTAACCGATCACAATATCTGTAAAATGTTAAATACAAATTTTATTTTTTTAATAATTTAATAAAAAATTATCATTAATTTAAACAATCAAAGAGTTATTGATAAATAGTAATTTTTTTAATTTTTAATTAAATAATTTAATAATTTAAATTCATGAGGAAATGAATTAAAAAATAGTCATAAATATGAGTACATAAGCAATTTCGTAAAATTAATTGTATGAAGAATTAAGTAATTGAATAATCACTGTGCACATAGTCAACTGCCTTTTATAATTTCGATAAGTTTCGATCTTAAGTTTCTTTTATATATTGTATATTCATACGGAAATATTTTGAATATCATATATAATTGGATTTCATAATTAAGCACTCATTTAAAAAATGTTTTTTATTAATAATTTGCATTTTATATTTTGATATGACACATGAAAAATAAAATGTTTCATGTGTAATATTTCTTATATTCTTGACAACGTATTGAGCAACAAACTAACTTTACAATAAAAATTACTTAAACACTATAAGAGTTTATTTAATAAAAATATCGAATTATTGCCTATATTGCAATAAATCGCAAAAAAATATAAACACATAATTAGGGCATAATTTTATCGAAAACGAAGATTTAATATAATTTTATATTGCAGAGGTTTCATTAAGATGTATTAAATAGTTATATTTAATAAACATTAACAATCAGAAATGAACCTATCATTATTGGCCATTAAAAGCTCCTATTTGATTATAGTAAAAAAAAAATTAATATTATAGTAAAAACATGAAAATAAATGAGACTTTTTGAGTTATTAAGTGTGCCTTATAGTTTTAGTAGAAAGTTTTTAATTAAAAAAAAAAAAATTTAATGTCATTTTTAATGCACTATTAAGAAAATGGCCTATTACAGATACTAATTTGATAAGAATATAATCTGTAATCTAATTTTTTATGGTTCATTAGTATTTTATAAAACATTAGGCATTTTTTAATAATTAAAAATGTTTAGTTGTGACGAATTCATTACCTAGTTGTTCACCGATCACGTATCATTCGTAATATGTGTACGAATAATACAACAAAGCAATTTTAGTATGGAGAATGGGATCGAGAAATCATGCACCTAAAAAAAATCTTCCATTGTAAAAAAGCGCATATCTTAGCTGATTTGTGGTTAGTATGCACAAGATGAACGACAAGCTATTAAAACTTCGGGAATAGACAGCGGAAATAGCGAACCGAAAGAAGGAACCGTTTAAAGATCAGATTCAAGGCTGGAAAACAGAGTTGTTTTTCTCCACCACGAACGCTTCATTGTCCTATCTTACGCAGTTGTCTGAAACGGCTCCGCAAGTCTAGCGATGGATAATGTTAGTTGAAAATGTCAAGGGGACAAGCGAGGAGGGAGTGAAGAGGGAGTGAAGAAGGAGCGACGAGTGCGCGCATACAGACCGTTGTCAAGCGACAATAACCAGTAGCCCAAGCCTTGTTGGGTATTGTGCGCGATCGGCACGCACGTCTTGCACATATTCCGGAGGACAATCGCGCACGTACGACGAGCTCTAAACGTGTACGTAAGTATTGCACGCGATTCCGGTGGTCCATCAATTACCTGCTGTTGCCGATGGCACGCGCCTACCGGTTCTGAAAGAGGCTTATGAACGGAAGAAGATGCGGACAGCTCACAGGTGCTCGATTCGCGGAGGGTCCTATGGAGTAATAGAATTGAAGACGAGTCGGTTACAGAAAAAAAGCCAATATCTTAAATTGGTTTAATTACCACTCCCCTCCCCACCCCCTTTCGCCCGGCAGATATACATGCCTATTTTGTAAGCCAATCTAATTAAGATCATCGCTTTCGTTATGCGCTTCCCGCTGCAAGTGCATAAAACTCATCTGAACAATTAACAAGGCGTTCATTACTGCAAATACTTTTATTGCGATGAGAAAAGTAGATTAATAAAAAAAAAGAGCTTTAATTATTGAATGTGATATAATGTTGCTTTAAAAAGCAATTAAACAAGCGACGGAGCTTGACGTAATAGTGAAAATGTCATGTTCGGAATCATAAATTATTTATTCATTAGTATTGTATATTTCACGATTTTTATATGAGCTCATTTGTATATGACGAAAGAGAATTATTAAAATCAATAAACTTCGCGCCTTTTATTTTTATTACGAGCGCGCTTCGCTGCTCTTGAATGAAAGACTGTAGAATGTTTTACTGAAAGCCGAGTAACAACTGGCCTTACAATATCAATGGAAATAATATATGACGTAATGACATCACGTGAAGCCTTCGAATATAATAAATTCATTCTAGAAAATTCGTGATTTTCTTTTCCTTTAAATTCGAGACGTGTAACAAATGAACCGACGCAACACCGTCAACTGTTTCTTCAAGTATTCGGTTGTTGAAGGGACCATTCAAATGTAACTCAATCTTCCTTTTGCCCCCCCCCACAAGCACCTCATACTCTTCTTCCAGCACCTTGTCCACCTCCTCTATCTTCTTTACTTATGTTCCTTGGACAATACCAGCGCGAGTTCAATGATCGGCACGAAAAGAGAAAGTATCGGTTCTTTATAATCCCATTCGCATCGCTACAAGGTCACTGATCATGAAAACAAGCAGCTGATCGAAATAATAGAATAGAGAGAGAGAGAGAGGGTAACGATGCAAAAAAAATTAATGTTTCAGACATAGCTATTTTCATTTCTTATTTACTACTCTAATTTTTTATAATAATAACTAACTCCAGAAAGATAATCGAATGATTGAAAGACTTACTAATCATAATTTTTCGACTATAATTATTATTTCGATTTATAATTTAATTTATACAAATTATAAAAAGGGAATTGACTAAAATATTTGAGCTACTACAGACTCTTTTGGAAATTATTTTTTAATTTTGAATTAAAATTTTGCCTATTATATCAAGTTTGTACTGCATCAATAAATTATTTATAAGGGAAAAATTGTATTGATACATATAAAATTAACATTCCCTTTTAGTTTATAAAAAAATATAATTGTATTTTTATTAATATTTTATTTACTTGCGTTTCAGTTAAAGAAATATATAATAACGAAACTGTTGGACAAAATTAAGTCACTTCAAATACTAAAAATATATTTTTATCTTAAAATTATAATTTACTTTTTCATAGAAGCATTTACTGTAGAAGGAATTTTTTTAAAATACCGAGATATAATGCTTCAACTAACCTACATTTTAAATGTTTCATTATCTTTTAAATCCATATATGTCTGTCTTGTTTCACACTAGATTAATTTTTCTTTTGAAATCACATAATTTATTCCATTATAAGTATAAAAAAATTTAATATTAACAAGCATTTATTAGATAAAGACAATTTTCTTTATTACTTTCTAAAAAATGAATTAGTTTAGTAGTTGATGCAGAAACTTACGATTGATTATTCAATTTCATGTTCTTTGTAATTGTTAAATAATATATAATAATACGTAATAGCATTGTTACGAATAGGAGGAAGGGGAAATTCGATTGCGCCGTGGCGCTAATTACGTCTTGCGTGGCAAGAGCCGCTAAAGTGCGGCTAAGGACAGACGGGGAGGTACGACGTGGGCCCGTGACCTTCTCTATCCGGCAAGACCCGCTTTCGAACGCGTGTCTTGCCGGGGGTCTTGTTGAGGAGAGAAGTACGGGCGGGCTACGATAATACTTGCTACTCTGCTCCGAAGGCTAGTAGAGGCCGAAGTACGCGAAGGGAGAAAAGGGGCGAGAGGCGACGCCGTTACGACATCGCGAGATTTCGCGAAAATGAAAAGAAGGTGCAAATACGAAGATGCAAATAGAAAGACAAAAGAAATCGAGCCCCGCGCACGAGGCAAAGAAAGATGCGCGTACCAGAGGAACGAGGTGGTTGGGGGGGAAGGGGGGTGCAGTTCGATTTCGGAAGTCTAGGCAGACGCTATGTCTTATGAGCTAACCGAATTTCAGCGATAAAGGAAGGAACAAGAAAAAAAAAGCGCAAAAGGGATTATTGGGGTTAATACGCGAGTAATCGGGAAACGGGATATCGTGACGCAACGGAGTTGGATTACAGGGACGAGGGTCCGACAACAGCGACAACCATCCGGAGCAGACAAGGCGCCCTGAACAGGCGGACAGCTGATCGCAGCTGGAGATCGGAACCACGTCGACGTCATCGACTACGTTACCGAAAACTTACGGCGAAGGAAAACTAGATTTATAAAATAAGGATTAGCTTGGATATTATTAATAAAGGTGCCACAACAAAATAAGATCGCATCATTTATACCTTATCCTGCTTCCACATGCACATACACAATCACACCAGCTATAAATAATAAGTATGTAAAAAAAGAATAAAATTAAATAAAAATAATTTTTACGGTAATACACGAAATGAGCTTAGCAAAGTATTTTTGACTAAGTCTTAGCTATAATACAGTAGTAGTTACGTGTAATCGTTGGATATGATCTCTCGGGTTTTAATTTTCGGAGGAATAATAAACCACAGGCAAGGAAGTGTTTGGGCCAGATGAAAGAAATTGTAATAAGGTAAAAATCCGTTTTAACACTACTCACCTGTGCTTTGTTGTGGACCTCTTGTCCTGCCTTCCATGTATTAATAACCGGTTGTCGGGGCCCCCGTTTATCGAGCAGCAACTCACTAGGACACTTCTCGAAGATCAAAACGCGTTCGGCAACTGATCCCCTCGTGAGAAAGGGCCTGACAGGATTATTCCCCGTACTTGTTGCAGCCGCGGCTCTTATGTGTTGCTTCTGTTGCGTAGTGAGCTCCGGATGTGGCACAGGCTCGATTGGTCTCGGCCTTGGCGAATTCAATCTGAGACCCCACCTCGATGCTATAAAATCCTTCTCGTCTTTCGACGCCTCCTTATCCTTATCCTTATCCTTATCTTTATACTTATCATCGACGACTTCCTTATTCCCATCCTTAGTGTCTTTATCATTATCATTATTATTTTCCTTAATCTTATCTCTGTGTAAATCGAATTCGAATTTTGACCTCGTTGAGGAGACGATTGGCGCGTTAAGGTTGAACGTCCCGTTCGCTGTTGTGCTCTTGTGCTCGTCCAGCCGTTGCTGCGTCGTTGGACTCTGCTGAGCAGCTCGATAACGGACTTTCGCGTAATCTACCACTGACATTGAAGATAAATCTTCCTTGCTCAGATTCTTAACTCCATTAGGTAATGATATTCCGTTGTTGATCATCATTGACGAATTCAGGGCATTGACTTGACTTGGCGAAATAAGTATGGGCTTGATGGGTTCAACTTTTGGCTTCTCGCGCACTATAGCCGGCTTCTGCTTTGTTATCGGTGCCACCGGTATTATTATCTCCGTCGTATCCTCGGATATCACAACGCCTGTCTTCAAGGCATTTATAAGCCTTTCTTCCTCCCGTGCTACCTCGTCCATATAATCGGAATTTTCATATACTTTTACTATTGTCTTAGAACCATCCTTAGCCGTTGGGCTCTTTAAAATTTGTACTCCGACGGGCTTTCGTGAATCGCTGACAATCTTGTTCTTTAAAGGCCATGTTGTCAATCCGGTGCTTAAGGAATTGCTTTCAACCGGAGAAGTTTGCGTTGGCGAAGTCCCTTGCGTACACGCCAAGAGCGTACTTACAGGTCGGCCTTTCTGCTGAACGGCGATGTTTGACGGCACGACGTCCGGTGGATATGTCGTCTCGATTGTCTCTAAGAAGATTTCATTGTGATGGGACCCGGGTAGAGATTTAGCTACTTGTGGTTTAACAATTTGCGATGGCCTGTTCGGGAAACTGGGCTGTTTTATTTGCGTTGGCGTCTTCGGATGACTGAGCGATTGGGTCAGTGACATTGAATTCTGCTCAAATTTCTGAAGTGCGAATTGGATAGAGGACGGCAGGTTTTTCGAGGGCGAGCGCTGCCTCGAGGCAGCTATTCTGGCTTTATCCTCCACTACGAAATTGTTTACGAGTTTTTCTAGATTATTGTTGTCCTGCGTGAGAATGTCTACAGGGCTGTTGGGTAGTGTCTTATTACTTGCAAAGTTGTTGCTCACTGATGGATTCGTGCTCGTTGTAGGTGTAAGGACGGTGCCGAATTTATCAGCGGCAGTTGCGTTACTGTGACAGTTAAGGATTTCCGTGGGAGCCAGACCTCGTCTTTTCCACGTTTGATAGATAGCCTCGGCGTGATCACTAATCTGTTTGGCAATAGCAGCTATGTCTTCATCGCTCGATGTCGCATCAGCCGGGAACTTTCTTCTTATTTCGTGCTTGGCCGTCGCAGCCATACTGTTGCCCACTGGAAAATCTTCTTATCTTTTCCCTCTAGCTTTTAATTCGTATGGTAGATTTACAAATTTAAAGTGTTGAATTCTGCTTTATTGTCAAGAGTTATACCGTGATAAACTTGTTGGTGTAACTTAACTTTACTTCTTGAAAGCGGACGGCTCTATGATTGGATCAGACCACGTTATGTCAAGGTATTCAATCGACTCAAGGCAGTGTAAATCATGTACAACTCAGGAATCGATGATGTTTGAACAACGTATTGTTTCGAAGATTATTTTTTCAGGTTACTAGAATATATATATATATATATATATATATATATATACACATGTATGCGCGCACGCGCGCGCGTGTATGTGTGTGTATATGTTTATATATATATTTCTTGTTTTCTTTTTTCAATCTTAATTTATAGTATTGTTTTGAGAGCAAAAGACGCATTACTTTTAGGCCACTTGGAATTTAAATCTCGGTTGTGGCGAGATCGATCGTCGATTATTAACCGACTGATCGTCTATGGTCCAGTCAAAGACAAAGTTACCAGAATAAAAACACTTGAATATCATTTTGAAAATTCAAGATTTAAATTCAACATTTAAACAAATACTTAAGAATATACTGATATGCAACTCTGCTCATTTGCTCGAGTAATTTAGAATATAAAATTTATTTTAATTAATTAATTATTTATTTTTTAATATTCGATATATTTAAGCACTTCCCTTTCATTCTTTTTTCTTTATTTATTCGTTTAAAAATACACCATTAATAGCACTTGTATCTACCAACTATTTCATCACTATATATCACTGATAGGTTTATTTACGAATACTCGTTCAATAGTCTGCAACAAAAATCAATAAGATTGTCTTACATATACATTATAGCCATATCATGGATTAATACATCTTATTAAAATATGCTTATATTAGCTAAAATAAGAATTGCTACTGAAATTAGAAGTCTTCATTGTAAACTGTACTTAATAATTCAACTCTTTTCTATTTAATAACTTGACTCTTTATTATAAGTAATGTCACTTTATAAATATTAGACAATCAGAGAAGAATCAATTTAAAGAGCTTATTTGGCCGTTTCTTATCGATATTGAATAATGTAGCGTAAATACTCTTTACGCTTTATGCTAAAGTCATTAGCATGAATCACTTGAATGTATTCCAATAATCAGAAAATTAATGTTGAAAAATAAGAATGTTAAAATCTACTATTAAATTTAAGATTATGTATAAAGCCAAGGTCTTTTCATTGGCTTTAAATCTTTACCTTTTTAAAATGTTTACGTTACTTTTCGTATTCCATGAAAATGAAAACTTGTGTATTTAAAAAAAAAAAGTACTCTATTCTAATGGCGTTTAATAAGAAACTTTAAACTTACGCTTATATAATGAATTACGGATATAAATAATATACGAAAAATTGTATTGTAATATAAATTTAATATTACTTCTACATCATGAATATTCTTCCTGTTTGTAATAAGAAATTTTATTATAAAAAATCCGATTTCGATTCAACATTGAATCTTCACGTGAATATAAATATAAGATTACAATTGACACGTTTTCAAAACGTTATTATTTAATCCTGTATCAGAATACCATGATATTATTTGTGACATGGTAATTATAAAATAAGATCTTACAAAATATATGAATCCGAAACTGAACAGATTCCAAAAAGTTATGAAGTGCATTATATTGTATATAGTGCCAACCATGCGGTCTTATGTTCAATTTATCAATTAAATCCATTCATAAGCTAAATACACAAACGAACGAGAGATTTACATTTCATTTAAAACAATAGAAGAAAAAATTAAAATTTAAATCAGGAAATAAAGTGCTCGATGAGACCCATAGTCAAGGTAAGATCGGAATACTTGCCGAATAATAAGCTTTGAGTCCACCGAAAAGCGTGATATGATTTTCACCTCTAACCATTAGAAGGTAATGCACGTGTGTAAATGCAATAATAAAAATCGAGTCGCAAAGAATGAAATATTTAAGAAAATATAGCTCGGAATATTGTGATAGTCCGTGAAAGTATGTTGTTTAGCTGTAGGAAAATTGTATTGTGTAAATTTAGCTAATATTTAATGTTTTTTCTAGTTTCATGTAAAATTCGGTTACTGAAGTTTTGTAGAAATAGCAGAATTTATACTTTAATTGTGTATTGACATTTAAAGGCCTTATTTGATTTTTATATTCATGAAATTATGAACTACCGCGTTTCTAAATTTGAAATTATAGAAGATATCGTGTATGTCGTATGCATAGTTTGAAAATAACGGAACGATGTCATCACGAGACCTAAGCGTACACAATGAAGTGATGCCACAATGGATATATAATACTTAATGGTTTTCACAAAGTCGAGCCCTTTGAAAAGTAATCTTATTGTACCGCGAGCAGTAGTGAATAAATACTTTACCGAAAATATTTGGTAGCTTATAGTGTTTAATTATTTTCAACTATGCGCATAAAGTTATAGAGTAATATATATAATTATCGCTGATAAAAGGCACAGATAAATAAAAAAATTATTAACAATTAACAAGTACTCGAGGTTCGCGTATAATTTTACGAAGACTGTCAAGCAGAGCAGAAGTCCAAGATAAAAAAACTCGATTCAATTGTAAGCAGTTAGAAAATGGAGCTCGGCGTTTATCAATCAATTCTTACATCGAGTTTTTTCGTTTACGATCGCAGTTGCGAAAGAGGTTTATAATAAGCGAGCTAAGAGTTCCAGTTCCTAACAGATCTGAGTCGCTGCAGTGGCAGCAGCAGCAGCAGGTCGCGTGGACCCAAGGAGGAAAACCGCCGAGTAAAGGGAGTAAAAATGGAAAGAAGAGAAAGGAGCCGCAGGTTGGGCGCACTATCAGTTGCTTTTTCCCATTTTCACGTTTCCCAGGTGACGACGCTTTTCTTTCCTCTCTTAGTCTGGGGCCTATGTAAGAGCGCAACTGACTAATTAACATTTATAAGCAAAGCCCACCAGATGACTCCCGATCGGCGACACTACCGACGACGGTCGGCAGCTTCTCTCCGCGGGCGCTTTCCTCATATCTTTAATCTTCCGTGCGAATTCCTTTCGGCGCTCCCCGGCGAACGAAGCAAACGGATCGTGTTATGCAACGCGAATTTCAAAATGATGGGAAAGGCTCCCATATCTCATTATAATGATGAAAAATGCACGTTGAGCTGTATCCCCTTGGAGTAGAGGCTCCGCGTGTCCTCGTGAACTAAATCGCCGCAACTCCAACTACTCGGGATTTATTACATTACCGTTTGAATTAGAGACCATCAACGCCCGTTCGAGAGTACATTTTAGTCTTAAGAGGACGTGCTTGAATCCGTGAATCCGTGCACTTTTTAACGATTCGTATAGGATTATTATTTCTGAAATATCAAGGTTTACGTTGACTAGGTATAGAAGTGCCAAGAACTTTGTTAATTTTTAATACATTCCTTAATGTGCTTTTTCCGCTATTTACGTACACTTTTTACGTATCGCTCTTGATTTGCATTTTCAAACGATTATCATATTTTCAAATATACTTACACATTTTCACAAATAGCGCAATGAATGCATTTTCGCGAATATCGCTTTAATTTAATTGCAATAGTATATAAAAAATGGCATATTTCAACTCGGTTTTACAGTCGGATGTTTGAAAATATTAAAAATTTTTAATGCCACGGCTGCTTTTGTTAATGATACACGAATGGAAAGAGGCGTAGGGATGTGAATATAATAAAGAAGACAAAGGGGATGTTTATGCAAATAGAGAAACGTAAGTGAGTGGCTTAAGCGTTGGCTCGCAGGAGACGAGAGTGAAAGAAATTGCGAGCCGATAGTGCAAGTACAGAGTACAAGACATTCGCGTAACACCACTAAATCCAAGAAACTTTATCATTGTCGTTAGTTTGGAAATAATACAAGCGTTACATTACGCGCACAAGTTAACGTGCTTGAGCATGTCCGTCTCCTGAGAATTTCGAACGGGAATTTCATTTATGTAATATTGTTAAGGAAGCGAGAGTGAGTGAGAGCGTGGTACGTGCGTACACGCGCGCGCGTGTGTGCGAGAGAAAGAGAGAGAGCGAGAGAGAGAGAGAGTGAGAGAGAGCAACCGGGGAGAGGCGGTATAGACAGATTGTAGTCTCGATGAATCAAAAGTGAGTGCATGGGCCGCTGCTACTGGTGCTTGGCTCTCAGTTCTATTAGCTTCTAAATTTAGACGACGTGGCAGTAATAACGTGTGCGTTATTTGTTTTATTAACGGAGTGACGACTTTTTCAAGATAAGACTTTTGGCTTTAGTCGCACCGGCTGTATAATACAACCTGGCCTGTAATCACTCTCACTCTCTCTCTCTCTCTCTCTCTCTGTCTCTATAATTTTGTATTATTTTACTTTAATGCCTCCTCTCTTAACCAACATAATCACGCGTGTTATATTATATACATAATGCGGGAAAGAGAGAAAAAAAAAATAGAAATAAACGCTTGCTCGGGCCGCGACTAATAATCTCACAAATTCTCTTTAGTGTTGCGTACTATTTTTAACGAGCTTTCGGCCGGTAACTGTTCCGAAATTCGCTTTGTAAACCGATACTGGATTATACGAAATACTTTATAGTCTTAAACAAAATTTAGATTATAAACACAAATTAGTAGACACTGAACGTTTAAATGATCTAATATAGATTCTCTATCAATTCAATAATGACAACTTGCTCGAAATATATTTTCTTGATAATGCTATTCTGGAATGGCATTATAATTGTAAAGATGAGCTAGCATCGCTATTTATGAGTCGTAGTAGCAGTAATGGTAGTAGTGACAGTAACAGAAGTAAATGAAGAGTGTAACGTTTTTACACTCTTTTTACACTAAGGTAATGGTATGGGATGACGGACAGGCTAAACGATTAATAGCTACGTTGAATTTCATAACTACCTGGCTTACCATAATAGGTGCGTAAATATGTATAGGAAACGAAGTTTCAGGTTAATAACAATAGCGCTAGGCAGTGAGTCTAAGAAAGAATGCGTATTCAAGGATCCGTCATAATTGTCTAAAGCAGCAAGGAAGGTATCGCTGGACTTCCTATTTGAGGGAGAAATTTCACTGCTAGAGGTAGAAATAGAGTTTTGCAGGTGCGAGGGGCGGATACTTTTAAAGGATCAAGGGGTGGAGCCTAGAATTGCCAGGGGATCGGTCTAGGAAATATTGTCGATCGAGGGCACAGCCACTTAGCTATAAACATGTAGTCGGGCCGGGTCGGCCCTAGCCTAGAGGGTGAAAAAGCCGCTAGCAGTCGCCCCGTTCGCAGTCTCGCTCACCGTTGCAGAATAACTTCAGGATGCGCGCGATCTCACAGCACTGCTCGAAATAACCGCACCGGCAAGTTCACTTTCTCACGAGCGGGGCACTCGCCGAATAAAGCGGTGAGGACGGCGACGAGGACCGTCCAAGTAAGAAAAAGGCCACTGCTACTCTGTTCGTGTCGGCGACAGGGATGACGACGGGAACAACGATAATAATACTGATGCCGCTCCTATTGCTCCTGGCTGTGACGGTCTCACGACTAGTGCACCCACGACGCGATATACACGTTACGAGCGTACGAAGTCGACTGAAGATAGAGGAGCGCGGCGCCTCGGTCGCAGTCGACTCCGGCGTCGCTCGAGCCGAGCATCAAGGCGCCGTCGCCGTAGCCACTCTCCTCACCACCTTACTGGCTCGCCTATCCTCCCCCTCCCCCCACGCTCCCTAGACCTCCCGTCCCCGTCCCCCACCCCCTCGACAATCGTCCCTCGCCCGACCACTCGAGACCAACCACCCTCGACGCTGCCGCGGCCCCCATCGCCGCCGAATCAGGATATGGGTCGCGCTGCCCGTGTGCCTTCGAATGCAAAAGCTCTCGTTCGGGGACTGCGCTCGCCTCGAGCGGCTCTACCCTTGAATACATTGCTGGCAATGTCAATTTTCCTCTTGGTATCTACGGCGATCCCCGCAGTACACGCTGCTACTGAAATTCATAATTTTAAAGAAGCGAGTACTCGGCTCGTGTCATATTAAATGGTTTCGCTCCGTCCACTCTGGCTCTACTGCGAGCCTGTTCGTACGCTTTATAGACCAAAACACTTGAATAATTCATGCGATGCCGATTACTTAAAAGTAATTTATTTGACGAGATTCTGCAGATATTTGCAGTTTTAGAATGGCCTGGTTAGAACGCCCTTATGAGTGACATTATTCAATACTCGTCAGAACAAAAATTTACAACTATCAAAAATCTTTCTATTTAAAGCTTTCAATCAACTAAAAATTGTTATATTTCAAATAATTAAAAAAAAATTTTATTTTTATATTGAATATCTTATAATAATATATCTTATATAATATTTAAAATATAATGGAAATTATATTACAGTTGTTAATAAATCTAGATTATAAATTGATGCTTTAAAAAATTACTTGGAAATCCATCGAAAAATTGTATAAACATTTATATTTAATCGTAATTTTCTATCAACTCCTTAATCACTCTTTAATATTTTGAAAATTCTAAAACAGCCTTCAAATTATACATACTATAAAAAAATATAAACGTGTTTTTTCCTTAACTATGCTTTCTGTGAACATAAATTCTTCACCTTTTTAGATTCCGTGCATAAGATTTTATTGAAAAAGGATTTCTTCTATTTTAGATAAATAGATTGTTCAGCGAAAACAAAATTCCACCTGTAATTTATGCAAATAATGCGAATCATTTTATTTGAATACTAAAGTTACGCATTATACTTGACATTCAGATGTCAAGGTAACGCCAATATTCGTTTCATTGTAAGGCAACAATACATCAAATGCCACATTTGATCCATGCGTATGCGTGTGTATGTGCGTTTGTAAATAAATTGTAACTTCTATTTATAAATAAGATGTAATTCTTCAGTTGAATTGAAATTGTTTTTCTGAATCAACGGTTACAAGGGCGTGAATTTAACGGAGTTTTTATATGCGTGGGAAATCAAGTGTTTTAACCACACGTAATCACGCAAAAACGTTGACCTTTAGGCTGCTCAACAGAGAAAGGTTAGGTGTAAAAAGAACTCAACTTGTAAATATCGATGCGTTCGGATAAAGCGATGATAATTGGCGTCGCTGGAATGGTTTACATCTGCAGACAGAGGGGGAAAAGGAAACGTACGCTCATAAACTACAAAACGTTACACGGGATTTGTGGTTTCATCTATTTTCTTCCCTGGGTTGTCCCGATTCTGTGGAATTGCAATAAAATTTTATTCGCAATGTACGGAAAACTCTTACGTAAGGCTTTTAAGCCTGTAACATTTAAAGGAATTTATCAAAATAAAAAAGGGCTTGCATTTAATTAAATGAAAGTTTCAAATCTATATTTATATAACGATGAAAATAATTTTATGTTAAAAGCAGTTGATTTTGGCATTTCAAAGGTTATTGTGTAAAATTTGTATTCCGTCATAGTCAATGGCATATTAATTTAATAAAAAATAGTAATAAACTAACAAATATCCAATATTTACCAAAAACTTATTGACTAGTTTGAACGACAAGCTTATAATTTATGCACACGACTACTTCTTGCATATTTTATGTTTTATAAGCAATATTTCTCGCCAGCACTTATACGGCCATACAAAATTATTTATATCGTCGATAAGCCATCACCAAAAATATGAAGCTCCAATATTTCCAAGTGCTTTAAAATGTGAAAGTAAATCCTAATAATAACCCATTGTAAGTGTGTCAAAGAAATACATGCCACGTAGCTCGGTGCCATTATTCGAGGATCATTTTTCGGAAAATTGTGTTACCAATAACACCGTAACAATAAGCATTGTCCCTTACCATCCCACGGTATACACTCACCTTATCGCTCTACAAATAAAACAGTCCTCTACGTTGAACAGCCCAATAACCCATCGATGAGTATAAAGTTCTGGTCAGTGAGTACCGGTCGACCAGATCCAGTTCGCCTCAGTCTTACGCGAAAATGCGGAACTAGTGAGTATCTGAGATAAGCCGCCCATGTGTCGGTGAATCATACGAGTCCCGGAAGACTTAGCGGACTCGGACTCGGATCGTCGCCCCTCATCTGCTGAACTGCCGACATGGGAGTGATTCCTTTGTTTTCCACGTTCGGACCTTCCTCAGCATACGTTCTTTATTACCTTTTAATCCGTGGATATTAAACCATGGGCATCGTGAAGAATCGTGGCCTCGTCTTCTACGTGTTAATTGCTTATTAATGTACGATCTGACTCATTGAAGGGACACTCACTAAACAGTGTGCTTTAGAGTTCGTAAAAATAAAGATAACGTACTTCTTTCAATTATTTTTAATTCTCAGGTGAAGAGAGACTACGACACATGCACCTTTCACTAATTATTAAAGTATCACAATATTATCGCGTTAAGATTTTCGATGAGTTTTAAAATAAAAGCCGAAAATATGATAAGTTGGAAGCAGTTGTGAGAATTAGTAGGGATTTCCGGTAATGCGGCTAACGATAGAAGCTTTCCGTAAGCTTTTTGTCCGCACTCACAAGGCAAAGTCACGGGAATAGAATATATAATAAATAAATAGGTATACCAGTTAAAAGTACTCGTGTTATCATTAGCGCCCCGCCCCCAAAAACAAATAATTGACGCGACGTAAATAGAGAAATAAAAAACATGTTTTAGTCGACTCATCCGGAGTAATTCGAAAACAAGTCTCGGAACTCTTACCGATGAAATAAAAAAATGTTAAAGGATACTTGGCACGTTAGCGAGTCAGAGCGCCGAGCATCAAAGAGCTGATCAGTGTTTACTATTGACCTGATTTGAAAACTCCGCGCATAAAGGAACAAAAACTCGTTTATTAAAATCTGATCTCTCACGCAGGCCGTGTATACCTTCAAAGCTTTAAAAATTCTCGCGGCATATTCCCGATGCTCCTTCTTATCCCGCACTTGGTCTAAGTGGCCAGCGGAAAAGTAACAGCCGAGAAGTTAAGTGGGCGAGTTAAGAGAAGTGATGAAACACAAGATCCGTCGCGAGTAGAATACAAAAAATAGAAATGGGAAGGACTCAAATAAAAAATTGGGTATTGTAGTTCGGATGACAGGCGACGAGGTAATTTTACTACTTGCGAATTCAGGTAATTTAAATATTGTGTCCCTCTGGTGCTATTTCGCGTGCGAATTACTTTTAATGGATCTTTTTATCCACTCATGGCACGTCGAAAGCCATGTAAATTTTCTCCTCGATGATAATGTGTGATAATGTAGCTAAGTTCAATTGGTATAAATAGATAGAAAGTAAGTACACCGTTAAAATGTTAATGAACGATTATATTTTAATACAGGTACACGGCCAGCATAATTCAAAACCAACCTTCGTTCTTTCTTTCGGGATTAATGATCAAAACTGGTCTTTATTTATTTCAATATTTTCAAGTTTAAGTAATGTGTGTGCGCGCGCGCGTGTGTGTATCCCTATTGACCGATCAAAACTATACATTCGTAACGTTTACTATTACTGTTTATTTATGCATTGCAGAATATGTATATATATATATGCACTTTTACGTTTGCCAATCCGATAAATTTGTGCTAGAGATTATTATCACGAGCTTCTCATATAAAATCAGAATAAATAGATTTATTTGATATATTTTTATACAGTTTCGTTAAAAAATCCAATATATATTATATACTCCAACCATGTACAAATAACTATTTTTACAATGATCTATAATTAAATTCTTTAACATATAATAATTAATAAGATAAATATGTGGCCGAACTTGCGGTAATAAATCCAGTTTTCTATATAAATTGATAAGGTTTTTACATATCCTATTCGAAATATTATCTAAAAAATTAATTGCATTTAGAAATAAAGATGAATAGATATATTTCAATATTGTAAATATAATTATATAATTAGATAGAATGTAGGCTTTTGATGTGGCGCCCCCTATTAATTCACTTATAGTACAATTAAGACCAATTACAAGGTCTTTTTTGAAATTGTAATATTTCATTCAATATATTTCATATTGTAACATTGGGGAATATACAAGACTTATTCTAAAATCATTGATGAGTATTATTAAATGTCAAAGACGTTAAAGACCATTTTGCGTGTGATCTCGAGATAACTCACAGACTAGTCAATTAAAAATCATAAAATGTATTCTCATGTAGAGTAAAATGGGGTTTATCAATAAATCCTTAACTTAGAATTCCATAATCGTTAAAATAGAGATAAAAAGCTGATTGGCTAATGGTAAAGTTTTACAAAAGAAAGGTAAGTAATAAAGCAAGGGAGAGGGTGATAAAAAAGTTGGCGAGGAGGTCAGGGAAAGAGGGCAGGTCTTATCAACTTTGGCGCATTGTTACTTGGGTGGAGAGTCTCTGACAAGCATCTCTACTTCCTTGTCGTGTTAGCGTCTTGCGCCTTCTAACAATAGAATACCCACTACGTATGTGCCTCAACATTCGGCACAGACGTAGCAAGTCGCTGCGCATGTCGGCGGGGGGAGGGGCATGTGAGTGTCCTATTTTTTGGCAGATCTCGTTCGAGGAAAAATTCAACCATTGTTCGACTTGCGATTTATTTATTTATTAAAACTTAAAGTTCAGGCATCAAATAAATTTATTCGTTACTCGTTAAAAAATGTGAAATGTATTTTAATAATAAAATGGAATCTTCTTTCAAGTAAAGCATTCCGATGGGTTTTTTTCAACCTTATTAAAAAGATTTACAATTATTATAATAAATAGAAAAACGCTCTAATACGTAATTTATAATTTTGTCCTAAACAATAACAGATGACAAAATTTTAATTGAAATAATTATTAATATATTTTTTATAATAAATACGTATACATTTCATTAACATTTTAAAGTAATATTAGATAAAAAAATTATTTTCATTTATTATGTGTATATAAACTCAACCTCTAATAGCATATAAAATAAAAATTATTTTAGTTACTCAAAAATAACAAGTATAAAATTCAGGTTTTCTTCAATCGAATATTAATAGAGTATAATAAATTTAAAAATTTTATATATATGAATGGTTCAATATTTGTCTAATTATCAAAAGAATAAAATGGGCTTAATTGATCCTAAAATAAATCATTACGTCGTAAAATATAATAATCGTTTTTAAATTAGAATTAATAAGTTATAAAGGATAGGACTTTTTCAATATTTTGAAATTAATACGGAATTGAATATTGAATTTAAAAAAATTAAGTGATTAAAGTCCTTCTAAAGGGAAAAACATTTTGAAAAGAGAATGCATGATTAGAAGAAACTAATCTAATAATCTAGGTCTTGTTACGAAATTCCCACTAAATACAAACAATACAAGGAAGCATCTACTGTCAAATTGCTTGTGATTTGTAGATAAAGTATCAATCCAGACAATGACATTTATAGATAATGAAAGGATTGGTTCGAAGTAACGGGGTTCTTTTCTAAAAAGCATGTATACGTGGAGGATAATGCAAAAGAATGCACACAGCAAGCGTGTAAAGAATTATGTACTGCTTGGAGAAATGGCTTGTCTGCACTGTTTAAGTAAAATTTTGCGGTTAGCGGGGAGCGGCGGCATTGTTTTCGCAAACCACAGATACTCGTAAGTTCTAGAAAAGGAAAAAAGCCACAGATGATTTGTATCCTTCTACTTAAGCTCCTCCTTCCTCGGCTGGGTATCAGATCGCAATAAAAAAAACCGTCCATCTCGACGTTCATCGTTCGTACAATGCGGTTATATCGTCCAAGCTCGAGGGACGAGCGGCAAAGGGGACTAGCGAACGTGACTAGAAGAAGGAAATTGTACGCGTTACGTACTGTATGTACTGCATAAAAGCGACGTTCACTTATTGTAGCATTCCTCCCACCTTTTCGCTTCCCCTCTATCCTGTGTTTATTTCGCTAATAAGATAAACCCCCATAACCTATATTCCCAAGATTAAATGCTCTTACAGGCAAATGTCTTCAAGAGATTCATTAGGAAAATATAAATGAACTGCGTCGCTACAAATTTACGAACGTAAGAACTTGTGTATGTGCTACAAAATATTGTCGAAACTTTTTTAATACTTTTTTTTCTTTATTCTTGTCTTTTTAATTTCAAGAGATATTCACTTATAAAATTTGATTTGATTTTATTTCTCATGCGTTTCAAGACTTGTCACTATGTGGTAAAGAAGTAGTTTATTTTTTTCAATATGTATAAGTAAATATTAGTTTGAAATTGTAGTCAAACATTAATTTATCGATAAAAATATAGAATTTTAATTCTAATAAGCCTTATATTATATTTTACTTAATAAAATGATTATTACAATTTAGAAATTATTCTTAATAATATTTATGTGCATATTGCCATTTATGTATTGAATTAGTTTACTCTAGTTAACATCAGTTTAAAATTATAAGATTTAAATAATATACAATTATTTTATTAAATCAGTTTGTATTAAATAAACTAATATTAGATCAATCTCTGCACCTGTTAATATAGCGAATAAAATTTATTTGATTCATTTAGTTTGTAAGTATTTAAATTTTTCAAAATATTCTGTACAATCGAGAACTTGTAACGTGAGGTACGACCTAAAGTTTGTATAATCCGTTTAAAGTATATGTAGATATAATAGGGATTAAAATACATTCAAAGTTAGAAAAAGGGTGTAAATTTTTTTTTTTTTTCGTTGTGACTATCATCTGTCATCATAGTCATTAATTGATCATGACACACGTCAAGAAGGAAAAAAGATCATTAATCTTACAATTTCTTATCAGTTTATTTGTTTTAAATTTATTTATTTTAAGTTTATTAGTTTTTTTACATCTTGCTGTGTAACAAAATAGCATAGAATTACATATCCTCGAGTGGTACTTGGTGTAACGAAGCTTTCATAACAAAGGATGCTTTATTCGAGAAAGTAAAAAATATTATGCAGTTCTGATACTATTAAGCCTCTGTAACCATATAATATAGATGCCTCGTATAATAATAACAAGAGCGAGCACGAAGTTTTCCGCATATGCAAAAATATAATGTAGATGATACCCGCAAAGATGGCCTCATCGTGTAAACGTCATTCATATCAACTGACGTAATAACATTGCTTGCGTTAATCGCTCTCGGGTATAGGACCGAGTTGCAATAATGATAAGTTTATGTAGGAGGATTGGCTGGAGGCGCCGATCTGGCTGCCATTGTAATCGTCGTTCGACCAAAACATTTCTCGTCTCAAGTTGTGAGAGTCATCCCGTGCTATTATTAGCGCACTCGATTGTCTGGATTCATTTTTGAGCGGTATGAAGAAACGGTATGAGCCATTTCATTAAACAATATTGGGATATTGAAGATTGGATATAAGGAGAGAAAACCCATTAGCATTGACGTTTCCTTTTACGCAGTTTATCGAAGTCCTGGCTATGTAACAGAAAACGTTGGTAATTCTTATGGGAAACGAAAAAAGAGTAAGGCAATATTTTTAAAGATATATATATATATATATATATATATACATACATATATGCATTTTTTAGAAGTCTTTTACAGCACATTTCAATACTTCAATATATTTATTATATATGTACATTCAGGGTCATTAAAAATAGATGAATTATACGTTTGAGCATAGGAAGATAGATGGTTTAATATTGAATGTGGGATTTCTTAATAAATTTTTCGAAATGATTTTTCAATTATTACAATATAAAGTTTTCATATTAGCGACTAGCACAAGCTTTAGTGTCGATTACCGTTAAAAAGTCATCTAGAAATAGGGATCTTGTAGCTATAACTCGTGACTACAATCTTAATATTTAATAAAGTATGAAATACGCATGCCCGAGAAGACATATGCAAGGGCAAAAAATAAATACACTTGTAATTTATCATTGAGAAAATTACGTAATTATGATTATCCAATGATGTCTGTATGCCTCGTATTATAATATTGGCATCATTAGTTCATAGGAGTTGCAGATGAGTTTAAAATTGAAACGGGAAAATGAACGTTTTAGCTGAAAATAAAAGTAAGTCAAAGAATATGAATGCAAGGACATACTTTATAATTAAAGGTGCCAATAAACATGAGCTTTAAAATAGATTTAAAAATGCAGGAAGCCAAAGGTACCGGAAGTAAGGCAATATTATCCTCGATGTCGTTCCTGTGGAGCTGCTAGTTTTAACTTAAGATGTAATTAACGCAAGGCAAACATACCGACACATAGACCGCTTCAGTGCATAAATATGTAAGTTTTTGCCTTTGACGAGGTGTCGGTATGGCGTTCTTGAAGTTTATTTTTAAGAGCTCTTGCCTGAGTTATTGACTTATTAATGTGTCATACTATAATGGTAATACTTTCAATGTTGTTATTTTATTTATAAAAAAACTTTGACACTCGTGTGGAAGCTTTTAAATTTATGTATCATTTTGATTGGATTTATACTTGCTTCGACTCGATATAACCAGTAATTTATGCAATTTTTATATTTAATTCATACATCAGGCCATACATTCTTTAGATTAGAGAAAAAAATTTTAATATAAAATGCACCTTATGAATATTAATGAATGATTTTGTCCTTACTTTGTTTATGACATTGAAATTATTTGCTAAATTTTTTACTTCAAGTTTCTTCGATATATATGAGATATTTCTTCAGACGCTAATAATTCTTATTTTTACTTTATTTATTAACGCTCACTATAATTTTACTAAATATATTTATTCTATCTTCTATAGTTTTTTGTTTTAAGTAAATTCCTTTTCTATTAAACGAATTACTAAAGAAAATTTTCCAAATTTCATTTCAACTAATTACAAAAGATTTCTTTTATTATTTAAAAAAAAATATAAATTAATAAATAATTTTAATGTTTTCAAAATAAAACAGTAATGTAATCACGTGAAAATGAAAAAAATCACTATCTGAATATGTAATGTAGTATAAAAAATCATAGCCTGCTAATTAATGTGTAAAATAAATAAAAAAAATTACCTTGGCTACATGAATAACATATATTATTATTTTAATTTTACATTAAAGATGCTTAAAACACATTCAATTACGTAAAATTAAAAGAAATCTTGAGAAATGAATGCAAACAATTCAGTATAATTATATGCTTATTGATAATGAGAAAATTTTTTAATAAAACTTTTCGTGTTGTATATGATAGTACATTAAACCATGTTAGAGGATTTTACATTAAAGTTTAGTAAAAATATTTTTGTATCGCACTAAGCGAAAGTAATCATTAAACACGACTATCTTTTTAAACTTTAACAATAATAAACCAATATATTCAATGTATTAAATACTAACTTATTTTTTATCTACAATAAATCAATTAAAATACTAAATTTGTAGATATTTGAGTTTCTTTTAAAAGGAATGAATTATTTATTTCATTTTGTAAATAAATGAAAACATTATATTTATATATATAAAAAAAAATCAACAAACCCATCATGTTTTCATTGAAAATGTAAAGTTTAATAGAAATATCAGTAATAAAAAAATCCTTCATATTAGATTTATATAATAACGCTTTTAAAAGAATTCCGCCATCATAAGAACAATATTAAACTGTAATTTATTATATTGATATTTTATATAAAATAAATTAACTTTTAAAATGCAGTTTAAGACAGTCTACTATGATAATAAAAAAAGACTCGAATAAAAAGTTGCCTGAAACTGTATAGCATATTAAAATAGACTTAAGATTATATATCGATACACGTATACATTAAATTGCTCTTTATTTACAAATTAATCCTATTCTATTTATTTAGTTTAATATTGTTTACACTTAAACATGTGAAATAAATATTCATACCTCAACTAGTGAGTATAATTGGAAGCAGCGCTTGGTTTTCGCACGATCATATTGCCCTAATACGTTATCAATCACGAGGTCATATTAAAATAAAGCCATAAGAGTTTTTAAGTGGCTTCGCCGTAGAAGATCGCATACATCATAAATATAGCCAATCGGAGATATTATTGAATGTGATCAATGTGAAAACTTGTAGTACCTTGCTATGTACAGCCTTACCATGATCCAAACTTACTTTATTCACGTAGTTAAGTGTGGGCACATAGTTCTCAAGAAAGCGTAATTCGCTCTTTTCTATTACAAAATAGATAATTACATTTAACTGGATAACAAAAAAAATTAGTAGCGCATTGCTTTTTAGATCCAGATAATGAAGAAAAACAAAATATGCGTGTTGTTAATTTTACGATCGGTACTCAAGAAACCTTATTTTATTTGTAACCCATAATTATTTATTAGCTAACAGTAGGTTTTATAGTTTCAACTTTTCTTAAAATAAAAGCAGTTTCAACGCTTATTTTATTTATTAGTGTTTAGTATTAAAAAACTAGTATATTTAAACCGTCATCAATATGATTACAATTATGATTATTATTATTATTGTTTTT
Organism: Ceratosolen fusciceps; assembly: GCA_018883505.1. Classification (NCBI taxonomy): domain Eukaryota; kingdom Metazoa; phylum Arthropoda; class Insecta; order Hymenoptera; family Agaonidae; genus Ceratosolen; species Ceratosolen fusciceps. Next base: position 5,128,736 of record RCIC01000012.1, on the reverse strand, counting down.
ATTATTATTGAAGGTAAAAAAAGGACAGTCACATTTTGCATCGGCACGTCAAGTTATTTCCATCGTCTTAAAGATGAAATATTTAGATAAAAAGTTGAGAATAAGGTATAAAGACGTAGAAATAGAAATATTAATCGTTTTGCACAATTTGGCATATCATTCCTCATCCTTACCGAAATTAAGTATCACTCCGAATCCTGTGTTAGTAATATTTCCCATTGTCAAGTATATTATAGGTTTGACGGTAAAGCATACCTGTGACTATTGCCATCTTCTCGGGTTCAGTGCCCTAAATTCTTAAACGACTTCTCTCATTAATTTGATAGTTAGTGTGTAATATTTTAATGACATTTCAATTTACCAAGGATTTTGCGAATATCACTTCTACATTTTACTAAGAGTGTAATTACACGTTACACTCATATAAAGATATTTTAGTAACGGAAACCCATCATTTATTTTTTACTGATTAGTTCTACGAGCGACTCCTCTATAAAGGACACTTGCGATCCTTAATCCATACGTGATCGTGCTCTAGTACTGTTTCCGTTAGGTTGCTCTCTTCCCTACTCTCTACCTGAGTTGACATCAATACTGTTATATGCGTTGTCAATTCTAATTGTGTCGTATGAACTTTTACTTTAGATGGCTGTGCATTTGCATCGCTCTAAATGCAGCTCTGCTTTGTCCACAACGTTGAACGCTAGTTAGTATATATTTGAAAACCTTTGACAACCTTACTCGAGCGTCCGCTCTCTTATTTGAGTCAAGTTAAGTGAAGCATTCAACCGGAGGACTTTTACCATGCCCTCTCTGTTTGGTCGTGATTTAATTTCATATTTTGAATATTCGAACGCCAAGTGCGGTCCCGAATATACTGACGCTCCCTTATCGCCGTGCTTTCCATTTCCTACTTCTAGAGTCTGAACCGTTGCAAGTGACTTCGCCCGCTTCTCGAGAAAACGCGTAAACTCATGTATATATATATATATATATACCCTTCCGCTTCGGTAGATTTCTTTCGCATCAGCAGGAGATCGAAGAAAGCCTGGAGGTGCTTAGAGGCGAAATCTCGCGGATGGTTGTATCGATCTTTGAGGGCTCATCAAATAGGCAGGAATTTACCAATGTTGCTACTACAGTTTCTAAATAGATCATCGCTGAGCTGATAAAATACGAGCTCAGGTATCGCATTTTTACCGCATTCGCAAGACCCAAAGCCTCGCGAATCAAAGGTATCGAAACTTTTCTAAAAATTTTTCCATTCTTTGACGTCTTTCGGTAAACTAGATAATTCGACTACCGGTATATGCGTTGCTATTGTAGATGTAGAAGCTAACGCGAAACTCCGAGCGAGCAGACGGAGGCATTAGGTATAAGGTCCCTGGTTTGCTTTGAGTTATCATTGTGATAAGCTGATCGCTTAATTTTTCGCAAACGGTTCAACATTTCAACATTATCAACAATTTTGAAAATGGATCTTCCGTAATTCCTTTCACAGCTTATTTAACGAATCTAAACGCGGTTTTATATTCTCTGACATTCCCTATACCTCGTCTCCTTAATATCCTTTTTGACGATTTCTTAATTTACATTGGGGACTCGTAGCCATAGCTTTGTACGATGAGTTTAATATAGCTATGAATATAAATAAGTAAATAACTACGGGAAATTAATAATAAGTTCGATCTAACGCGTACAAATACGTAAGGTAAGCTGTAAGTAAATGACATGGAATCGTATGAAATTATTTTCTCCGACGTCTGACAATTAAAAAAACTTTCCGTATCTGACTGACTGACTCAGCATCAGACCGATGATGAACACGATGTGAGAGAGCGAGTACAAAGTCTGCGATGCGGCGGCTCGGTCCGCTAATTATGCGCGCGCGCGCCACCAACCCCGAACGCAATCACACGCAGCCGAATATTCCCGATCGGCCCGAAGCCTAAGTTTCGTCTATTGTAGAATCGAGCGTAGTTAAGATCCATTTGTCGATCGCCTCTCGGCCCGGCGGAGCAAGGGCAAGAGCGCTCAATTAGAGCTTTACGTCACTTCATGAAATGAGACTTCGCGGTAGCCGAATTATTCCTTAAATTTTGAACGCATTTATTGTTCGCTGTATTCAGTAAGCCATTCAAAATCGACGCTGTATTGCCATTTCAGATTTTTCTAGAGTATTTGTTACTTCCTATCCATTCCATCTTATGCCAAATGCTTATAAATGACTAATTATGTTTAAAGCTGTAACTAAATTTATTTAAATAATTCCAAAATATACTATTATTCACTTTTCTGGCAGCGCCCCGAGTGTTCCCTTATTGAAAAGGAGCAACTAAACTAATATAAATGATATAAATGATGACCCTCATATCGGTTCGAAAGTTAAGATCGAATTGCTAAGATTTTTTCTTTCAACGGCAACTGAACGCCCCAGTTTTTTTATACACAAAGACATAGCATCGCATGCTTCGGGGAATTTCGAAGGTACTGACCGGGCGCGTTGGCATTCGTAATCTGCCGGTTAAGAGCCGATTTGAAAATAATAACAGAAGCTTCAACAGCTATATTTTGATTTAATTTAAGCAACAAATGACGCTAAATTAATAAAAAGTAACTAATATCTAATTGTACGAAATATTACGTAATCGCTGTGAATCGCATACAGCTAGCGATTCTCACCCGAGGCGAGAGCCCGCACCTCTAAGGTTTTGAGACACATTATATTAACTCGTTATTATTATCTGACAGGTTGAAGAGTTCGGACATGGGTAGGAGATGTTATTTACGAGATTAATAAATAGAGAAACTTAATTATTATTTAATGTGCAAGCATAAAAAACTTTTTTTTTTTTTTTTAATAAATATCACTACCTAAATTATAATAAATCTCCAAACGCTCGAAACCGCGAGCAGGATTCTCTACATTTAAAAGAGAGCCATCTCACCTGAATTTCTTTTTATCGATAAGTGTGGATCGGCCTGTGGGGATGCCTCCCAACCACTCTCAAAATGTGAATCCCACTTATGTTACACCGGGGCGATTAGTTGCCTTGGGTCTTGACCGGAACTCGTATTCCGCTTGCGCTGTTCCTCCTTTGTGAACGCCGTAGCAGTCGACTTAATGTCGTTTACCCGAGTCCACACCTTCGTGCAAATCCACGCCCATCCTTGTCGATCTTTTTGTTAATTCCGTGACTACTCGGATCTCACAAGGTTCGCGCGTTCCCTTTTTCGTGGGCAGAAAAACCAATGCTGTTCATGCACAGCACACGCTTCTACCCGCCGTCCTTCCAAGACTCTACAAGGCTTACTCCCCCAAGACTATATATCCCAGACTGACTATTCCTCGACCTCTGTCCTTCATCTCGCGACTCCGAATCCGTTCATTGTCAATTGTTTATATTACCCAACTTATATTTCTAATTATCGTACTTGAATTTGGGCCCCGCCCATCCGCACGAAGTGTTAAGGAACCTTGATCACGATCACGACTGGTAAAGCCAGAATCGACCAATTCGATCGAACGAAGCTTATTCAACTTAGTGGGATCGAAATACATTGCTTTTATTACTTGCAAAGAATCTGTGAATGTAATAATAGTATAGAAAATATTTGAATAATGCAGGCCTTATCGTAGTAAATGTTCATGTAATTATAATTGAGTTGCTGACGGTGAAATGTTTTTACTTTATAAATTTTAGACTATCTAAACAGATTTAGAATAAAATTTTTATATCTATATATAGTGTTGTCCGCTTACTTCTCGGTTAAACGTAAGTCCTTATTATCAAATATATCAATACAAGCGAACGGAAGAGAAAATTACAACTTTATGAGTAATTGTATTTAAAATTATAATTTATTGATTATTCGCTGCTAAGCTTAAAAAAATCTTCCTTTTCTAAAATGAGGAACAAAGTATTAAAACGCACACGATTTACAATAGATGAAATATGATAATAAACGAATCGATTATGCAACGTGCGCGGAACAGCTTTTGGAAGGACCATAATTAATAATGCTATTAGATTTTTTTATCTTTTATCGTAGCATCGATGTGTTGCGGATTCCACACAATCCGGAATTCACGGGGAGACTGAGCTTTGTGTGAGTGCAAATGCCCAGCTGTCCAGACATCTCGTAACTGAAATACGAGGACTTCACTCTCCTCAGGATCGGCCGTCCGAAAATGCTCAACACTCCCTTGGCAGCCCAAGGTAGTTGGGCCCAAACAGAGAGAGAGAGAGAGAGAGAGAGAGAGAGAGAGAGAGAGAGAGAGTCGCAGACACGGTATAACCACCGACTATGCCACGGCATCGTAATAATCGTCAAACATTTAACCTTGCAATTCTTTAATACTTGCGCTCACAATCGCGACCTTTGTATTTAGACGAGAAGAACAGTTCACGGTCTTCTTCGATAGCTCCAGCAATGTCTTGTATAAGATTAGATTTTATTGCATCGAAGCCCAAGAAAATGATCGTTTACTGATTTTTAAAAACAGGCAATTTTCCATTTTACATTTTCTACCCTGAGATCTATCGTTAAGGCCCACGAGAATTGTCCCATATTTCATTTTCCTACTTGAGGCTAAAGATTGCAATACTATGCGTACAATAACCTGAATATATACATTTATATGTATTGATATATTAATTTAAAAATCTGAGCATTTATTTTTATTTTTAAATGGAATTATTTAATAATTTTTTACTTATAACAGTACCGAAAGCTTATTCAACACAGGTTTTTTTAATGTTGATAATTTTATCTGAGCACCTTGCATTTTTCATATAATAATAATTATGGGGCATTAAATTGTCAATTTGTCAAGAGCGAAAGCGATGGCGATCAATGTGAAAATAATAAATTTGGTAAAACTTAATTAAGAAGGAGGAAAAGGGTGCGCAGATAAGTCGTGATGGGGGAATTACATTACGAATCTGTAAATTAACGTAGCCTAGAGTAATATGTCAGTGCTTAAAACCAGTGAACCAAATAGGAATTTTGTTTAGGTTCACTCGTACCTAAGCTAGTATGTTTTGCAATAATAAGTGGCCATGCCGAAAGCCAACGAGTGTTGGCGAATTATCGATTGTGCCACGCTAACCCACTTTACTTCCAATTACTTGGCGACCGCGACATGAGGATGACAGTTGCTAGATCGACCAATTGACCAATTAACTTTAAAAATACTTATCGTCACATACTTTGACTACCCAAGTATATTTTCTTAATGTTAGCTGCCACAGCTTTTTTCGCTCATTCTGGTAATTATCTTCTTTCTAAAATCTATAAATTTATCGACAATAAAAAATTGAGTGACCTGCATAAAAAGACAGCTCATTAAATTTTAATAATAGACATATACTATTAAGTAGTTCGATATCAATATAATTATATACTCTCTCTCTCTCTCTCGCTCTTGATTCTTTCATTAATTACTCATTCCTGTATATATAAAATAAATTTAAGAATAGTACAATTAAATTTAATAATTTTGTTTCATTCATTAATTTAATTTAATTTGATCATTTATATGTGATAAGAGATTTGAAACATAATTCAGTCAATATAAAATTATGTTAATTGTATGTAAGTATTTCAGTACACTTGTAAATTATTTTTTAATCACTTCCTTCTATAAGCGTAAAGTGACATGCTGGTGACTTAAGACATAATAATAATACTCTTGATTATAGAAAGTATATACAAGAGTCGATAAATTTTTTGATAAATTTGTATTGTAAAGAACTTTAATTAAAATTTTTAATTTATTATTAAATAATTTTGTAAAAAACTAAGGAAATAAAAAATTATTTTCTAGTATTAAAATAGTATATAGGCAATAAGCAAGTTATAAGTTTGTACTGCTATAATATATTTTTTACTTTTGTATAAAAATCAATGTTTCAGGCATTCATTTAAAAAGTCATTTCGTTGCATTATAAATTTAGAAAATAAAATGTTTCAAATTTTAATTTTCTAATAAATAAAATAATAAAATAACAGTATAATGTGAAAAGGCTACCCATCGTACACTAAATACTTGGGTGCACCGATTGAAATTTTATAAAAAGAGCATTAATAATTTATTCATTTTTTTTATATAAAAATATATGAATTTTAACTCGATAAGTTAAATAATATAATAATATCATATAACAAGATTCTTTATAAATCACTTGTAAAATAAAGATAAATTATTCAAATACTATTAGAACATAAAAGTTTTTTATTATAATATCGAAATGCTTATATTTATTATTTGATAAATATGAAAATTATTAACGCAAAACTGGAAAAAAATTTTTTAACATCAATTGAAAGTAGATCAGTACGTTTGTATAAATATTTTCAATCCAAATGAAAATGTTTTTAACTAATCGACTGCTTAATAATATAAAAAAAAAAGTTTCTAATAAAATAAGAAATTTAAAAAAATAATATGCACCCTTAATTGAACTTGTATATTAGTTCAGTCTAAATTGGGCTTCGCGAGTAGTCCCATTGTTATGTAATAAATAAATTAAGAAACCGACTGAGCTCATCCTAATAGAATTTAATAAAATTGCTTTGGATTAGAGGATGCAGCAGATCAGCCGGGTGTTGCATTTTTAAATGAAATAAAAAAGTTGAAGCTTAAAAAAAGCTTTATAGAAAATTAAAATCAGCTCCTCCACGTCCTCGCCTAGGAAGCAGCCGGTCGCGAAGCAATTTATGACTTGCCATTTTTAGACGACGGTTTTCAGGCCAATAAAATCTCGACTTTCGTATGACGTGGTCACTATAATACATGCGCGCCCTACTCCTTCCTTAATTCTGCCCACATATTATAGTAATGAGAAGCGTATCAAGGTAAATGTCGAGACGACGAAAGAACGAAATGTGAGTGTTATACGCAGAGGGAACCGAAGCTTCTCGTAGGATTCTCAACTCATATTTCAGATGAATGTTAAAATCTAAAAACAATTTCAATGTCGATAGTAAAATACAAAAAAAAAATTATTAATAATTAGTTTTCACTAGATCAATTCAAGGTATAACATTTTTTTTTTACTGCGCTATGTAAATTCACTGAACCTTCATTTTCCATTTGTAAAAACTTACACTTAATTCAACGGAACTTTCTTGCAAATTAACGAAAATTTTTATGTGGAAAATGTATTTATATATGTTTAAGTTGGATTGTAAAGAATAATTTTACTCTTTTTATTTAAGCATAGCAATCATTTTGCTATTTTCTCATTAAAAAGTCTATTGGCCAACAAAATTTAAATAATGATGCATTAATATATTCGTAATATTCTGCAAAAATTTAAATGATTTTTATGTTAAAATTTCTAATAAGTAATACTAATTTGCATTGAAAAAAAATACATTTAAAACATACATTTAGTTGTCTACGAAATCGTGAATGCTAATCGGAGTGCTTTTGATTTTGCAATCAAATACTATTCATTAATAACTGAATAAAAAATAACAAAGACATAGTTTTAAAATTTTTTAACGTATTTATAAGATAAAAAATCTATAAAAACTAAACGATAATATGCTTAATTATATATTACAATTAATTATACAAATTTATTTATACTAAGATAATTAGCTTATTTAATGTAATTATTAGTGAGTATTTCATAAGATCTGAGCTTAATTACAATACCTGATAATATCATTACTTCATCGATTTAGGTCTCTGGAAATAGAATAAAAATTTAAAGTATAGTAAATCTATACAAAATTTCTTGAAAATAGAATATTTCTAAAGTATCCTTTCGCCATGACTCATAGAAAATACAAAACATTTTTTATAAAATTTCCAAATATGCTAATGTACACACTTAATATTCGCATATAATTTTAGCCCACAATTCTAAAGAAATTATAATTTACAGACATACTGAAAAACTTTACTTTATTTTCAGTAATTATAATACTGCATTACTTCCAAATTAATAGATTTTTTTATACGATTTTATATACGTTAATTTTAATTATACAGAAAAATATTATAATAAATTAAAAATTTCTTAAAAATATTTTTGTTTGGTACAATTTTGTAGAAAAAAATTATTTTTAAAACTAAAAATATTGACTTCTACTTAAAAGTGCATTTAAAATTAGAATAATGAATGTATTTAATCTTTCAAAAAAATATGTATTATAAAGGCATTGAAATATATATATATATAATGTACTTAATCTATTCATAAGAAGAGAATAATTGTTATAAACTCAGATTGATATGTAATTAATATGGTAAGTGCCGGTAAGCGCCAGTGGGAAATATTTCTCTAAGAAGTACATCCAGTTCTTGTATTTAAAAAATTATGAAAAATTTGTAAAAAAATCGTCATTGTAGAAGTGGAACCTTCTAATTTTTCTGGTACCTTGGTAAACGTTCGCGTCCCAGGCGCAGGCATTTAGCTGTCGAGGAGTGCATTCGGTCTCGTCTGAAAAGTAATATAATAATTGTACGCCACGCAATCGGATTGTAACAAGTATGATTAACGCTGAGTCTCCCAGACTCTTGATTATTCCACAGAGCAATAGCATGAGATGCGTTGAAAGTTACAAAACGTATTTGTGAGGACATGTCGGAGGAAAATGTTTAATGAGGCCGGAACGGACGATATCGTTTACTTCGTATTTTTAAATTATCATGAGTAAATTTTATTCAAAATATTCGTAAAGTTTTGTTTACAAAAATGTCTCACAAACTACTAATTAAAAACATAAAACTACGTAGAACTTGGAGAGATGGAAAGGCTTTTCGGGAAAGCCAAGGCTTACAAGTTCATACTATGTGTGAAATTTCCTAGCCACGTTTATTGCGACGTTCGTTATAAACATACGTATAAATATCGATCCTCGTTTGTAAATTGCAAAAGAACAATTCTGCGCCCTACGATTCTCTCAACTCTTGCTCCGTTCTGAAGCCTTTTCATGCCTTAACAACGTTATCTCGAGGGAACTTATCCGATGTATTATGTCTTATGTGACCTTGTGCTCCCCTCGTCCAAGTCAATTTTCCAGTGGCTCGATCACAGATACGACGAACTTTCGAGATATCCTACGATTCCCGTTAGGACACGGAAAATAAATAGAATCTTATTTATTGATGATTTTCTTTGTAATACTTATACGATTCGTTTCAGTTTTAATAGTCAGACAATCCTATTGATAAATATTTATTACTTTTTCATAACTTTCAGCTTATTGTGAAATCTTCTTTTCGATTTGAGTCACAGTTTAATTAATATTCATGGCTAATCACAAACTTCATATATTTTAATTCCCGTTATTGTGTAAACTATATATTTCTTCAATATAAATAATGTTCCAATACATAATGTTTACCTATAATACTTCATTTTTTTTATTCAAAATATAATATTATCTTTCTTCGGATTCAGTTTAATTAAGTTCAGTTTTGGAAAAACAATTATGTTTAATTTATAATTAAATTATAAATTTTATTTGCTAATGCTTAAATATCAATTCTCTTATCAATTATGATTAATAACAGTTGTTATAACTGAAAAAAAAAATAATAGCAATGATAGGAATCACAAAATAGCAACAGTAACAATAAAGATTATAAATTGCTTGAATTTCTAAATAATTAATTGCTCCTCATAATTTTTCCGGACTTTGGCTTATTCGCAGATATTTTACATCTACATGTAATTTGTCAATATTTTGTATATTATTATATCATTGAGTGAAATGTTTAACAATTTTTTGTTCTATTTCCATTGCTTAGTTCTAAATTCTCAACCCACATAATTTAAAATTATACTATTCTTTGTTCCATTTTCAACATTCCACTTGAAAACTACATTATTGTATTTATGCTTATTTTTAATGGCCTATTATCATTTTTTTATTGTTTTTTTTTTTTATATTGATTCAAATTATTTTCCAGTCATCATTACTGTAAGCAGAAATATTAAAGTCCTTTGAAGCTTTAATTCTATTTCTCCTTAAATTGTATGTAATTACTTCAAAATATATGATTCATAAATGATAAATACATTTTTCTATTCGTATTAACAATTATTTGAATATACTATTGATTTATAAATGTATTTCGTTATTATTCATTAATTTTAAAAAGTGTTTATCAGCGAAATCACAAACAGATTAGAATTCTACATTTACTCACAATATAGATTTTTTTTCAATCTTGCATCCAAAGTAGTCTTTAATTAAAGACACAATTAATTACTGTATTTAAAAAATTATTAGTCATTGTTGATTTAGATTTAATTTCATTCCGATTAATTTATACCACATAATGGATATTTGTATATAATTACTGATGCAATTAGTTGAACACAATAATCTATGTATTTTGTGATATATTATAAAAAGCATATAATTTTAAAATTAAATAACTATTTGGTTATTATTACATTTGTTGTGTTCAGTCCTTTATGACAGTATTTTTTAACCTTCAATTAAAAATTAATATTGGTACACAATATTTTTCTGTGACATGAAAGTCAGTAAATTATATTAATTACTGTTTTTATTTTTAATAGTTATTTTATATTACATATTTTAGACGTGAATATTTATTTAGATATTATTTTGATTACATTATAAATGATATTTTTTACTAATGGTATAACAGAAATTTAATATTAATTTTATAATATTAATTCATTGTAAAATTAATTAAAATGAATTAAAATTAATAGATATAATGTTTTTTGTATATTTTATTTGTCGCAGATAATAAAAAAACAAGAATTTTCATTGTACAAGATTTTTAATAGAAACTTTGTCATTATAGTATTCAGTCCGTAAACTTTATAATTAACACTACTAAGACCATATTAATAGCCTTGCTAAGCTGTTTTATTAAAAATGTGCTGACTTAGAGCCGGTGAAGTAAGCTTCCTTAAAAATGTATTTCATCTGACACATTGATGATGGCTGTCATTAATTTAAATTTCTCATTAAATACGAGACCTTGACCTGTCATCAATTATAAAAAGATTAAATAGCCCAATTCATTACCTATTCATCAAATGAATTTCAATAATTAAATCTATTCTGGAATTTTATAACGAATTTAAAATTTTTTTAAATATATTACAAGTACATTTATATTTTATTACATAAATGTATAATCTTTAGACAAATCAAATATAGGTTATTAATGTACAAGTCTTATATGTTTAATTATTTTTGTACAAAAAATTTTGAAAAATAATCAAAATTATTACGAATATTATTGTATAATGTTTAAAGAAAATACCAGAAACTATAAGATCAGGATTTAGTTATGATACATATTAGAATTTACATTGTGATAAAATTTAACGTAAACAGGATTAATGGTAGAAGTTGAATAATAGCAAAATAAATATTCGTAAAAAAGATTTAATTTTCAATGACGAAATATACCATAGGATTATGTTATGAGATCCCAAGCTCTCGAACGGCACATAAAATAAATGCAGCATTTATCGCGACATATAAAATTGCTTGTATTGAAGAGAGCAGAGCATATACAGGTCTCTCTCTCTCTCTCTCTCTACCCGTCTATCTATCTATCTATCTATCTATGTATCTATCTATCTATCTATCTATCTATCTATCTATCTATCTATCTATCTATCTATCTATCTATCTATCTATCTATCTATCTATCTATCTATCTATCTATCTATCTATCTATCTATCTATCTATCTATCTATCTATCTATCTATCTATCTATCTATCTATCTATCTATCTATCTATCTATCTATCTATCTATCTATCTATCTATCTATCTATCTATCTATCTATCTATCTATCTATCTATCTATCTATCTATCTATCTATCTATCTATCTATCTATCTATCTATCTATCTATCTATCTATCTATCTATCTATCTATCTATCTATCTATCTATCTATCTATCTATCTATCTATCTATCTCTATCTGACTATCTCTTACACTGACCCTAATAACCTCGTTAACTGTCTGGGAGATCAATTAATCTAATTGGCGTTAAAACCGGCGCGGGTACTATCGTTGTACGTATCACGAAGGATCGTCTCTTATATTGGCGACGCAAGCATCTACGAATAATATTATCACCAGCTTACTTGCGAGTTACGTTGATAGAAATGAATCAATTTTCGCATTATAAGGTCTTCGAGCTTTGCGAGATTCCATATTAATAAGCTTTTTTGAGTTAATTTATCTGAGACTGCGATTAAATAATCCACCTTGTCCCATAGCCTTCGTTCCTCTTTAATTTTCAACTCGTACTGAACCTACTATCTTGTGCTTTTGAATCAAGCCTTGCCACCTAGCTTTCATATTAGTGGCTATTAAGTTTAACATCGTGACGTCGACTGCTCTTTTGTCAAAATCTTTAGCATTGAGATTGAATATTTTGGTTAAATCCATTATATATAAAAGAAAAAAAAATTAATAAATAAATAAATAAAAACACCCCTTGGTCTATCGCTTGTACTTTTATAAGTTATTATGTTTCGCAATCGCTTTCTCGGTTAGCGATCAAACTTTCACGTAATTATTTAACTTCATTTATAAATTTTTTAAAAATTCTATTTACGTTTGTGAATATACGAAGCAGTTTGTGGAAATAACATTTACAGCGCTATTGAATAAATTAAAGATAAAATATTCAACTGTCGGATTGATTACAATGTAAACGCTAGCTTACGACCATAGAAATATTAAGTTCCTTGTCATGGCAATGTGAGAACAATAAATAAGAAAATGATTATAGAATCTAATGGAATAAGAATGACTTACATCATACTCAAAATCAAAAGCAGCCAGAAAACTATGAATGACCTATGAAAAGGTCATTATTTATTAATTATGGAAAATGTATCCCAGCTATAAGAAATATCGAATCGCTGCAAGCTCTACAGACAAAACTGTAGCTGCAAGGTTGAAAATGTCATTAAGACTCTAAAACGTGGAGCCATTATGTGCTCTATCCAGCAAATTAAAGACAAATGGTTTAATTGAGGTTGACGGGGATGCTGTATAGTTCGAGGATAACGTCAATTGTCTCTTCTATGCTCGATGTCCACATTATTGGTGCAAGACGAATGGTGAATTTCACATATTGGCCTCGACTTTGCGGATTTCACGTCTGTGTCGGACAGTTCTAACGTTCCTCGCTCCCGTTCAACTGGATCTAATAATACCGCGAGCGGCCATATTTGGCTATGGGGAGGCTGCGCGCGCGCACCAGAGAAAACCGACAAGGAGCGGCTCCGGGTGTTCGTCCCCCTCCCCGGCTCATCGATGAGCTTCCTCTCGGTTCCGCGTTCCAGTAACTGTACCGAGCCAATCGCAATTGTGAGACTCTCGTAGGATCGTGGCGAGCTGTTAGGTATGCGGGAATCCTTCACCTTCCTCCTCACCTTCAACCCCATTCCCGCTGTACCCCCTAGTCCACCAAGAGCTCTCAGAGATTTCCTAACTATATTCTCATGACATGACTCGTACCTTTAGCTGCTCGTAATGACAAACAATACGTTCAACCTTTCTGAACATTTCGCTTTCTTTAATTAATATTATTAAAGTATTTTATTACTGCAAATGCTATTTTTAATAACTTTCATTGGCCGTTAGTGTTCATTGTTAGAAGCCGTTGAATTATGTAAAATGGAAATTATAAAAAAAATCCTTCTATAAATTTAAGAGTAAAAAAACAATAACAGTAAATAAATTATAATTCTGCTTGTATTATAATTTATTACACCAAATATATTAATGTTTTACTCTTACTATTCATTATGAATAGATATTATAAATGAAAATTAATTTTTATTCTATTAAATCGCCATTTAATTGAATTTGTTATTTCTGTAAATTGTAATTGATAATAGCTCTACAGTGTTTTTAATTAATTTTTTTTCTTTGAATCTGATTTACTACATAATTATTATTAAATATTGTAATAATAATGTATGTTTCAATTAAACTTCGGATATGAAGTATTTATTCATGATTTATTTTAATCAAAATAATAATTATTACATTTAAATCTATATATTGGCATAAAATTAACAATATTAATTATTAAAAATCGTTCAAAAATAATAAAGTATTACAAAATTATTTAATTCAATTTAAAATGCAAAGATGTTATTGGTAAATGTTGTTTAAATGATTTTAGTAATTTAGGTATTCATTTACTGAAAATATTAATTAAATATATATCATTAGGTATACGTTTTAAAAATATAATATGAATTTTAAATGAAATAAATTAAATTACTCTATCAATTTTAATACAATGTTATAGTTCTTCTTTGTTAAATTTATTAAATGTAAAATTTCAAAACAAATAAGAAATAACTTAATAACCAATGTAATATATAGAATATGAAAAAGCTCTATCTTTCTAATTATATTAGAAAATTTTATGATTTTGTTATTCAATATTTGCACATGTATACTTTTGTAGATGAAAATTTGTAGTGATATTTTTTTAATTTAAGTTAAGAAAGTGTATTATTAGATAAAAGACATTGGCTTAATAGAAAAATTTATTCTACAGTTCTTATTATTTAAAGTTCTTCTTAATATATACAATAGATAAATAATGTTTCCCTTATTGCATCATTCTATTACCGTAACGATTATAACAGGTAAATTTTATACCTAAAAAATGCTTTTACGTACTTAATAACTATATACTCTGGTCTCCGATACGTAACGTTTTTTCCATAATATAAATATATCCATAATAAAAATGAATCTATAAATATTTGTACACGTATCGGTCGTTTTAAAAAGTTTATTTAACGAACGTAATTCCGTAAACAATGAAAATGTTTGATCATTAATACAGGATTGATATTTCATTGCACGTATTGTATTAAGCACAGACGGTTGGTTGATCTAGAACTTGTAAAATATTATTCTAGGACGCCACAACAACATTCTGCGCATATGTATATTTACAAATAGAAATAGCTAATTGATTATGCCAATACATTTTGAAAATTACATACATAAATTAATTTTTTTACCTCTAGTGCCCGATAATTGTCATAGTAAATAAAGTATATTTTGTCTTTTTTTTTCCTTTTTTTTTTTTTTTTATTATGGAAACAGAATTTACAAATAATACGATACATATTATCTTACATTATAAAGCCTGAGTTTAGCTTTTCCTCGAAATGCATACGATCAATGACTTCTATACTCATTTTTTACGTCCTTATTTCAAAGTGATGTAATTTTATTTTAAATAAGAGTAGATAGTATATGTGTCTTTATCGTTTGTAGCACACGTTAATAATTATTTACAAAAATTTCCGTACTTGAAAGTTATTCTAAACGAGGAAGAAAACTGTAAAAAATAAAATGTATGTAAAAAATTGACCCTAATTAAAAAAATTCTACATAACTATCTGAAACAATAAATTATTATGCTGATAGTGTAATTAATAAATAATTACAATAAAGATAGTCTATTCTATAAATGAATATGTTTTTCTATAAGTACTTTAAGGTATCGATCCATCAATTAAAAATTTTTCAATTACCAATCAAATTTGTATTATTTTTTCAATATGTAAAAAAAAATTCAATATTATTGTATTTCAGTTATAAATTTTAAATTTAAGAATATTCTTATAATTTTTATAAGAATGAAAATAATCTAGGCTATAGACTCATTATAAATCTATGTAAATAAATATACTGATTTTTAAGTCATGTGTTTTCTTTTAAGATCCACTGCATTTTACGGGAGTAAGCTTGCTTTTTATTTTAAATGATTCAACTCTTTCAATTGCACATTGTGATTCTGATATTAATTTTAAAACAAATTTGGAAACTATTAATTTTTTTTAGGCTTTAGAATGATTACATACATCTCACTGAAAGAGAATGAAAAGAGTGAAATGAATCTGCAGAGAAAATTGCGTTCTATACGTTCTCTAATCACGTTAATCCTTGTTATGACGATTTAATATCACGGCAGATTTATATGTCTCGGTATTAAGGTGCACAAACATGCAAACGTATAAACGCATCGCGAAAGGTCTACCGGTGGAACGGCTCATGGCGCACCCACATTTCAATTTTTAGGTCGAGGTACGTGCGCGCACGCACAAGCCTGAGGGTGTGGTAAAACCGTTTTTGTCCTTGTGCATTGACGCAAATTGGACTCTCGAACCGTTGGTGCACACAGCTGGTAATACGAGAGATTATAAGATTGCCAGTTTCGGCTGCACACGATATGACAAGTTGGATAAGTAGTTTCACGTATATGTTGCTGAAAAACAGCTTGCGATTCGCGTGCTTGAGTGGTTAATATAATTTGATTATGTCAAAGCTTTAGGGATGATAGCAAGATTATCGGATCAATTCGAATGTAAACACGCGCGGAAAGGAAAAAAGACCTTTCTTGGAAACGATGCGAATATTATGATATTTCCAGTGTCATTTACGGATATTTATTTCTTGTAGCACGTCAAACTTCAAAATACTTTATCACAATAACAGTAACTTTTTCTGCTAATATATACATTAATTTTGATAAAAAAAATATTACCATAAAGTTAAAGAATGCTACTAGTAATAATAAAAATACATAACCGAAATACAAATATACAATGATTATGTAGTCCGTATGACTATCTGCGGTCTCTATTACATATCTGCATTGCGTATCTTGGAAAAGATAAAAAACTTTTACCTAATTTATGGCTCTGATACTACTTTATAATTTGTCGTGAGAATTTCCGAGAATTTAAAGATACTTGAGTGTATTTCAATCGCTGACTGAGGATTTTAAATCATAGAACTTAGAAGGTAGGGTTTCAATTGCTGCCAGATTAGAACGACTCCGGTGCAGGATGTTATGTCTGTATGAGTTATTATGAAATAACTAAATTACTTTATCGCTGCAAATTAATTAACTTTACAGATCAATAATGACTTTTAACTAATCTAGGCAGCTATAAGAATTTATTAAATTTGATTGCTCATATTAAAATTATTTGCTTTAGCTTTAGTGATTATTCCATTACAGAAATTCAGACAGTATAGATTCATTTCCTATTTATGAATTCACATTTGAATGTTCCATAATATTACGTATAATATTTAATGTATTACATTCTACTATAAGCACTTATATTCTCTTTTTACATTCTAAAACTTAAATGTATTTAAGTTGAAAAACATTGATGTCTCGATATACTTATTTTTAGATATGTAAAACGGTAATATGCATAGACAGCGATTAGGCTTTAATATTCAAAGGATATTAATAGTACGTAACAGATGTACAGTATCAGATAACAATATAAAATAATGAATTCACGGAAAAATGAAATTAACCTAAAATCTTATAAAACTGTAGTTTATTCTTTATAAATGGATAAGCTTTAGGATGATCAAACATTCTGATGTGTGAAACGTTATTCGTATTATAAGCGAGCTTCTCCCCTTTCGCATACTGACCACATCAGCGAGAAATCAAAGCCTTGTACTAGAAAATGGGTTAGGTATTTTAATACATTTGCACGCTTTTAATATAGCGATGGCATGGAATAAAAAAAAATGAAAATAAAATGCCGTGTCTCAGTTGCTTTAGGTCGTAGGTCTAATGATGATTTATGAGGAATTCCTAATTTGCCAAGCCTTAAAAAATCCAAACTTTCCAATCTTTTCTTCATAATCACATTATAAGCAAATATATAATTCGATTTTAAAATTTTATTACAGAATTGTTAGTTATATAATGTATTTCTTCCTAAAAACATAAAAATAATGTAAGAGATTAAGAAAGCTTTAGTATAGTAAGACTCGTGATGTATTTTATAAAAATTATCGTGAAAATTTATTTTAAAAAATTAATGAAAATTATAATATAATATTATAGTGTTAATAAAGTCTTATAATTTTTTATAGATGGTACAATAATTTTATAACGAATAATTTCTTTATAATGAAATATAAAATAATTTTTAAAATAGTACTTTGGTATTATTACTTTAGTAAATGTTGAAAGAAATAGATGGGGTAGAAAATAAAGGCTAGAGATATAGCATGAGATATCGATGGTAAGTCAGTAAAACGTTTTGTCTATCATCATTATTACTTTTGGAGATAAAGCAATTCGCAAATGGTGTAATAAAGGCGTACAAGTGAAGCTTCAGTCAAAATGAATTGATCGATGCCGAAGTCGCGACGGCTTTAAGTTAATAGCCGTAGGCACGCAACGTCTTACGCACAGAAATGCATTTCATATTCAAAAGTTTATTTCAAATAAAAGTTTACGATGGGCAGCTGATCTGAGAAAAAACGTCAAGACTTAAAATAATAGTATAAATTAATTGTTTGTGATCGGGATTCATGATAAATATTTTTTTGTTTTTATCGATAAAATGATTATGTTTTCGTTAATGAAATCAGATTTATCGCCACCGAAATAGTAATAGGATATAAAGGATTTGCTACAATTGATGTAATTTTTAATTAATCATATATACATTTAAAACATTTTAAGGATGAGATGACGTATTGTTCTTTAAAGAAAAGCTTGCATTTGCTTATAAGAAGAATTTTACTAATAATTATAACTTTCAAATATACCTTATATTATATACAAAATAATAAAATCTTTTTGACAAATTGGGAATTATTTAACTTTAATTTATATTCTTAAAACTTTCGTTAAATGAACGACACTTGAGTATAAAGTAGGTGACTTGACCTAAAAATAGTCAACATTCAGTCGGTATGAACTGGGAAACTTCGTTTTCCTCGCGACAAGATACTCATTCCAAAATTAGTCCTTATTCAGTATTAAAAAAAGGCCTTGTATAACTTTACAGTATTACATAAAATTGTAACTAGTACATCGACATCTGCAATGTTTTGCAAGTGTTACTATAATATATAATATGTTATACTGTATAATAAACAGTATATTAAACTTCATAATTATGTACTAATATTTTTACTTTATAGATATCTAAGATACTACATAATGTTGAAATTGTTAATACAGGAATTCATATTGAAACTAGATAATATTTAACTTTCGTATTTTTAATAAATTTGTTTATTACAGTTTTAAAATCTAATTTCAATATGAAAAAAAAAACAATCGAATAATTCATATGACATTATTTATATCATGAAGATTGAACGACCATAAAATTATAAAAAACTTTAATTGAAAGTTTTTTTTCTTAATTATTATAAATCAATTTTTAAATACAATAAATTTATTTATATTATTATTTTATTTGATCAAATATATAATATTTTCATAATAGTACTAATAATTTTCAATAATAATAAAAATTTAAATCCAATTTTTGTATATTGATACATAAGTAATATCTAAAATTAATTGAATATTGCACGTTTCTGTACTATAAAAAAAGTCCATTAAAATTTAAATGCTTGGTATTCTGTTTGGGTAAAAACATTATATGAAATAGAATTTTTAAACGAAAACCTGGTGATATTGAAATCCAAACTTTATTTCAGAGAAACTTTTACGTAAAATAATGAATTGCAAGAAATTCGTATAAAATTATCGTCAGAAAGTGGTATTATTTGTGCTAAGTAATTTAATTATAATATAATAATGTTAATAATTCTCTGATTTAACTAAGTTGATTAGAAAAATTATTTTATTAATGATCTTTAATTGAACTTGTGATTCATAATATTATTTACAAAGTATATTAGCTTACATGAAATAGTATTATGATAAAGGATGTTGTACGAATCATCGAGTTTATAATAAAATAAAATTTTATAATTTATTTAATAAAATTAAATAAAGACAATGTAAGCAAGAAGTATTTAAAAGAGAAAAATAATAAGAAGAATAAAAATTAGTACAGATAATGTTTTATAATATAGAATTGTTTTTTTATAACAGTATTCGTTGTAATGTAATGTATTATAAATTTGTATAAAAATTTACCCTATATAATTATATAATAAGGAATACATACATTAATTATAGTACAATATTTGGATATATGATTATTTTTCAATATCTAATACAAAAGCGAAAAAAGTAAAATCCTTATCTCAAGGTAGCTTTCAAGCAGTCGAAAGCTCTGAAAAAAGTGCATCCACAGTAGATTGATTAAATAATAATTAGTTTGAATAACGTAAGTTTCAGAGGTTTCTTTAGATATATAAGTAAAGGAAGGTCTAAGTAAAGTATTTATATGAGAAAAAGTAAGTCCAAACTTATTTAAGAAAAAAAGAAACTGCGGAGCCTCTTTCTGCGTCTTCCAACCGCCTCGTCGATAATATGTAACGTGAGAGTCCAGCATATCTACCTCAGCAAAATATAACGCACGTGTTTAAAAGCGGATGACATACAACTTCATAGCAAAGAATAAAAATAACGCTGCAGAGGGGAATGTAGAAAAGTTAAAGAGAAAGAAATGAATAAATAAAAATACTATTATTTGTCATACCATATCACGCATTATTTTGTGTATTTATAGTCTAAAAATTTTAAAAAAATTTTAAAAAAATAAAAATTTTGCAATGTTGTACAAGTCTATACTAAATGCTAGAGATTAACTTTTGAGGTACGGTTCATGAATTTACCGCGACTTCATACGAGATTGGAAAGGATGGGTGATGATAAGTTAAGAACAAGATGATTCACATTATGTCTAAGCTTTCACTGTCTCATGAGACAATGAAATTTTGATGAATTGTTTGATGAAGTCGATGAAGCCTCCACCTTATGGCCAACGATTGCCTACGACGCAGTCGTCCGAGGTAGAGGGAAGCTTTTGGGCCTGTCAATCTCCCAACGGTCAATATTGGGAATTATAATACTGAAATATATGTAAAGGCAATTTACGCAGTATACGATGCAGGTAAACGCGTGATCATGCGCATTATTATAATATTTTAGCGCGGTGCGGGTCTAATGGGAAAATTATGTTTCCCGAATACGTTCGTCACAAAAATTTTTCTAGCAATGAAAATTGTTACGTATTGTAATCTACTCGATATCATGATAAAATATAGATATTTTATGAATTCAATCATTTATTTTAATTACATTTATTATTATTTTTTATTATTGCAGATAATTTCCTTTACATTTGCTAAGACGTAATATTTTGCTGTGGAAACGAAAACAGCCATGTTAAATAATTTAATAGAAGAAGAGAAAAAATCTTCTAATATGCAACTCGTTTGTATCACAATAGTTATTATATTTATTAATTATATTTTTATTTTTTTTTTATATTTTTATATTTTTATTATTATGAATTATAAATTTTAGTTTAACTGAAAATAATAAAAAAAAACATTCAAAGTTACGAAGTTTTATGAAAAATATTGCGAAAATTTTCATCGCAAATTCATAATATTAATAAAATTAAGTTTGCATTATTGATTCGTATAGAACCAATCTTTAATTACCAGTGAAGACAAATAACCATGACTACCGATTTCGTAATTTACGTTTTTCCACCCTGAGGCAATCAGAATAATAAATATATACGTGTTATTAGTAGTCGAGAGAAAATTATTTTTTATCAAATAAACTTACACAAGCATATAAGAATGGTCGCGAACTATAAAAAAAAATTTAACAACTTTCTGTAAATTACTAATCATTACTTACAGTTGCATTTATAAATAACATTTTGTACAAACGTAATTTCTAATTGACAAAAATATTAAGAAAAAAAAATTACGTAAAATAAAAAAATTTAAACTGTTAAATTAATGTTTTACTATCAAGTTAATCAATTATTAGTAATTTTACATAAATTAAATTAAAAATAATATTATTTGTATGTACTTTTTGCAAAATATTATAATTTTTTTTTATTATTTTTATAAAATTTTACATTTAACATTAATATTATAATAAAAACAATAATCCGTTCAAATATTGTAATTAAATTAAAATGTATTAATATTCGTGAATTTATAAATTTGGTAAATATAGTTTTTTATTAACTGACCTTAATGTTGATTCAATCATTATTTTATAAATGTATCTTATATTTATAGATACGATATCATGATACCAATTAATATATTTATTAAAATATTAAAATGAATGTATTCTGATATAATTATTTATAAACTAAACGTCATAATATTTTTATCAATAATATGTATATTCCTCTATAAATGAATTAATTATAATGATAAATGGTCCGTTTCGGAAATCTTTTATTTTTCCTTATTTAATTAATGTTAAGCATATTTTATGTTATGCATTTATTATTTTTTAATATTTAAATTAAATAATTAAATTAAACAAGTAATATTTTCATGTAGATAGATTAATTACTTCACTTATATGATAATATTCAAGTTTTAAATTGAGCTTGTATAATTAATGAAATAGAAAAAAAGGCTTTTTTAAAAATGTATGTATTTCTAAATGTATGTACATCGTATGATTTCACCGATTATAATTTTTCTTTTATATATACAAGAGTTACGAATGTGTCTCTGTTCTATATTATTTTTTAATATTTAATTCTGCTCAATATAATTTTTTACGTATAATGAAATCGTTAAGCAGAATGAAATGTGCTAAAAGCACAAACAACGCCATCAGTAAATCGATGTTTGCAGACGTACAAATCGCCATAATATGCCAGTGTCAACTCGCTTGACATTCATGGCAACAAAATGTGTAACATAACCATTTAAAAGAAAAAAAAATTAATATATACGTAAAAAGAGAGAAAAATAAATAAATTAAAGTAAAAAAATAAACTCATAACTACAACAGAATTTGGAAGATGTGCATAATACATAGAATGATAACACGTTCCTTGTATAAAAATTCATTTATTACATATTGGTGGCAGTGATTCTTTTTGATGATTTTACACATTTGCAAAGACAAGTAATGTACAATTAAGCTTTTGTAGTGTTTTTATATTAATTAAAAAATTATGCCACATTTATTTCATTTTTTCAATTTTGACAAATTGTAATTTTTAATTAAGGTTAGATTATCGTGAATATTACGAAAATTTGAAAAAAATTGAAGAATATATAGTAAAATATATAAAAAAATTTACAAATTTTTTACTTTGTAGGCTCTTCTTATATTTTAAATTGTCTATACGAGCCAGCTTGCATGATCTAATACAAACAAAATACTTCTTGCAGAAATGATTTACACGTAAGTATTAATATTAGATATAACATAATAAATTTTTATATCACAAATATATTCGTTTTAATAGTTTTAATAGTTTTAATAGTTTTAATAGTTTAAATAAGTTTTAACAGCTTTTAAAAATAACTATATTCATATAATTAAATAAAAATAAAGAGTACTTTGCTATTTTAGAGAAAGAGATTTAATTGTAACATTTTAAAGTAAATTTTTAGTGAATTTAATTAAAGATTGTGTCATTGTTTAGATTTTATATAATAAAAACGTAAAACTTTATGTAAATCAATTTTTAAAAGAACTTTATTATGAATTCAATTCTTAGATATTTTAATAAATCGATTAAATTCTCAAAAAAATTTTGTACCAGCGAATTAATCGTAAACATAAAATAATAATAAAACTACATGAAATAGAATAATAAACTTTGATATGAAATAACAGTAATACCATGAAACCGTACGAAAAAAGGTTACCTAGATAGTGGTGTTTCGAGCGGATTTAGGAATGTAACTTCGGAGTTTTTGTTCATAATATTTTAAAATAAATTTCACTTGCCTTAACACCATTGGCTTGATAGCCGATAATCCATACGAACTTTAGAGTTACTTATTAGTATTTTTGTCATTATTATAACGCTTTATTATTATTATTATTATTATTATTTATTTATTTATTTATTTATTTAAATATTTAAACTCAATCGTCAGTACTACATGAAATTTTTAAATACTTCTATTATTATTGTTCTAATGCTGAAATTTATACCAAAAATGTATAGATTATATTTATTACATAGCTTACAGGAAAAAGGAGTTGGACAATTTAGTGTTCACTAGTGAACAAAACTAGTTTAGACAAAATGATTAAATAGATCATACTCTATAACTTTACTTTCTAATTAATTCAAAATATAAAAATTAAATTCCGGCACTAAGTTTTAATATATTTTCATTTCTTTTCATCTAAATTCTGTGATGCTACGAACTATTATAAATATTCCTTAGTTTTCCAAAACCTCAATAAATGTTTAGCTACTTAACATTAAGAAACACAAATCTCATTAGCATATATACTATGATATTTCTAAAAGTTATGATATGACAATTATGCATCTATTTTTCTTTTTTGTGCAATTTCGGGTTAAATATTACATGACTCCTTGACATATTATATACAAAATTAAAAATGTGAAGCAACTTTATTCGACATATCATGTGCATGTGAAACTAAGTTTTGATTAATCTGCTACGAAATAATGTTAGTATTTATATTTATTTTAATGTTAATATTAAAAAGCAATAAATATATCCGTGCGATCATATCCTTGATACTGTACATGTATAAGCCAGTATTCGTAATGCAATGATGTGTTGAATTTTTAAAAAAATGATTGATCGATACTTGTCTCTCCATTTATCAGAGTTTTTTACAATTATTCTTCGTCATGGAATTAAAAAGAAGATTTTAGTATGTATCTATTATGTCGTTACGCTCAGGGCATCTGCAAATATTTGTTTTAATTATTTAAATATTTTTAAACATTGGTTTTAAATATTATCTAATTATTTATTTGTAAATGACGAATGTCAATTAATATCTAATATTTATTACTATTTCAAATTCCCTAAAAAAATTAGTACTTATTAATCCGTCTCAATTTCATCACATTATAGTTTAATATTTTAAATTATTAATTAGCATTTAGCATATTTACTATGTTCTTGTCAATGATTATTTCTAATCGACGTTTTTAATATTTTCTTTTTATATACATATACATCGATAGATAGATATTTAACAAATATTCATAAATAATTTACTTGTTCTTAAAAGAGTTTTTCATTTGATACACCAATTTCTATAATTAATTTAATATTTAATGAAATAAATTAATGGCGCATAAGATATTTTTAGCATTTATTCACACGAATAAAAATGTTTAAAGAGCTTATTTCACATTGAGAACTATTATATAATTTTAATTTAATTTATTAACGTAAGTGATATCAATTCTTTTTATAGTAAATACAGAAGTCTTCTTTTTGATATGAATAGAATATGTTATATTTAAGATGCAACTAATGAATGGAAATAATTAATTGAGCGTTTAAAATGATAAATAATTAATCTTAATACAAATAAAAAATAATTTCAATATTCGATTTATAAATTGAAATTCTCAATTTTTCTATTTGGTAGTATCGTAATTGAAAATTGAAAAAAAAATGAAAGTAAATTAATTTGGTAGATGTAATGATCGAACGTAATTAAAATTGCGAGCGCAATGCATATATTTATATTATTTCAAAAATGCTACTTCTCTAGAGGCTTATATGTGTAATTCAAACGAACAACATAAATGAAGTCTCGTTCGAGGAAGACTCAAGATTAGTTATAAAGCGGTAAAGTATGCAATTGTCCGACGTTTGGCTAAGGGTCATTGACCACCGGATTTCGTTGAGCAAGTCTAGTTTTAATTTTTTGAGTGATCGACTGAATGAGTGAATGAATGAGAGTGAGCGAGAAGGGGGATGGGGAGGGGGGAGACGAGTCGGGCTTAATATAATAATATAATAAAACTATATTTCTTTATCACTTTCTTAAACGAGCTTCACAAATGATGTCGCGCATGCGCCACAATATAATTCAAACGGTTCTATTGATGGAACTTGCAATGGGTATCGTTAGAAAGTCACAGTCGAGTCTTATAACGGAAATACTGTCATTACGTTGAAAGCGAAAAGAAGTGCTGCCTGGGACTAGAGACATTTGTAGGAAAAGATATTCT
Organism: Ceratosolen fusciceps; assembly: GCA_018883505.1. Classification (NCBI taxonomy): domain Eukaryota; kingdom Metazoa; phylum Arthropoda; class Insecta; order Hymenoptera; family Agaonidae; genus Ceratosolen; species Ceratosolen fusciceps. Next base: position 5,102,773 of record RCIC01000012.1, on the reverse strand, counting down.
TAAAGGTCGTAGCGTGAATCAGTCGTAGCAGGGATCGGGTGAAGATTTAACTTGGATAGACTCTTGTTGCGCAATGCTCGTGAATTACGATGCAGAAAAGGTAGGATTAGTGGAGGTCGAAGACCAGCGATACATGGATTAACGACAGCCGGTGATTTGACTCCATTCCTCCTTTCTCAACAGCAACAGAAGAGACTTACAAGTTAAGCCGATTTCTCGTCTTGAAATTCCGGTCGAGCGCTTTGACCATCCACATAATATGCATCGGGGACTTGGAATAATGCCTATATTAAAGTAATGACTAGGTGGGAGGCTCGCGCCGAGCTCTCGGCCGTATTTATACTGGAAGAGATGCGACCTCGGCTATTCTCCAGCCTCGTAACCCATATACTACCAATAATTATTTTCAAAAATTAGCGTCCATAGTCCGAGTTCGCGGTGGTCGGGGATGCGAGGACGGCGGATGTACCAGCTATTTTCAATAGTGCAGCAATTATGGAAGTGCAGGACGAGTTATTAAGGAGTCATTAGTTTGTGTCATTAAGGAATGACGATGCTTAAGCGAAGGCAACTAGTAGCGTTCGTTCAGGTTAAAAGACGTATTCGTATTAAGCAATCGAGGGACATTCGTAGAGACGGAAAGCCGAAGGTGATGGTCGACGACTCCCATCTTCCCCGGATCATTTTATTAATGATACTTAATGATGCCAATAAAAATAATTTGGCGAGAGGCAGGGGCAGCCCGAACAAGACGATGCATTGCGTGCCCACGTAAGAGCCCGGGTGCAAGAATATCAGGCAGTCAAAGAAAAAGAAAGGAAAATTCGAGCGGGCGGTTGAGGATTTCGTGGAACGAATGCCAAACCGAGCAAATTTAGAATCAACGTATAGCCTCCGCTTGTAGGAGCAATAGCGCCCGACAGCAATAGACGAAGCTGCTGGTCGGGACTCGAGGTCCGGGGAGTTGCTCTCGGGTTCGCTTATCGAGTAGGCGAGAATGCTGCGGCGATTGCTCTCACGTAAGTGCACAATACTGGCACTCGCTGAAGGCGTCCTATTGGTCGAGGCTGGACAGATGGACAGAGACAGTTTGACGGCGGCTGGGATTGCGGTGGGGAAAGGGGTTTGGGAGGGCGGGGGAAAGGTAGCCTGAACCTAGAGTCGACGTGTACGTCCATCCAGCTCTTCGCTAATCATACTGCCCTACTAGTTCTCTTCTATCCGTATACGTCTGTTTTCCCTTTTTATACATTGTTTTTTACTTCAGCTCAGATCTAAAAGCATTTCTCAATCTTTCTCAATACTCGATGGGAAATAGAAAAATTCTTTATGTATTCATTCTTCCTTACTCATGTACACATTACCGCTCAAGCTCTCACGTGGCTATACGTACGATCCTTACATGTGCATTGCAAGCATTTTTATAAGATATCATTTTTTTAAATCCTACTGTTACATTCTCTGAAAAAATTTCATTCTCCTACTTGTAGAATTACGTTGTCATTAGACCTTAATTTAAAAATTACCCTTACAATTTATAATCAGAGGACAATATAATACGGTTTTGCAATTATTCATAATGCAGGTGAATCAGCGAAGGTCTTCGTTACTACAAATAGATGAATTATTATACTTTTATTATAGATTACGCATGCTTTTATGATTAGTTGTTTGATATTCAAAATTGGTTATGCACATTATTTTGAGTACTCGTGGCGAATCAGAGTACAAATTTTAGATATATGTTAAAAATTTTAAATAAATCGGGACATTAAGGTAAAATTTAATTATTCTACCAAAGTAAACATAATTCAGTACACATAGTTCAGTACACTCCAATATTAAGATATTTTATATTCATTATACATAACCTCCTTCAATATTACATAATTTTTATTGTTAATAGTATCATTTTTATTATTATTATACAAAAATTAAAGAACATATTGAACTTTATGAATTTCTTATGTAATTATTTATGTAGCTAAATTAATAATTTGTCTTCAAAAAATAACTTACCGTATCATATTTATGTATTACTTTATGTACATAGTATTTATTTAGTATTTGAAAATAAAAAATTATAGTTCTTTTTTAATATTCGATAGCATAAAGTAAAATGTAGATGCAAGAGCGTGCCCTCAATAATTTTGAGATCTAAATTTATAAAAATAACTAAACTTGCATAATTAAAAATATAATAATAAATGAAAATAAACAAAAAATTCTTGTATTAATGTGTGGTCAACTTTTATTTTTATTTGCGTATTTTGTATATAATTTTTTTAATAGAATTTTTGTAGAAGCATAAAGTTTATTTCTATAATAAACTAGTTGTATATTTTTTGTACATTATTTTAACATTAAGATAATAATTTTTTTTATATTAATGTGATTTAATGTTATATATATATATATTGTAGGTTTTAATTGCATAAAATTGGCACCGAATCTTATTTATATAATATACACATAGAAAAGTTTTCTGCATTTATCAAAACTTAATAGTAGTTTGTGTTAAATATAATAATTAATATCCAAAGTTATATAAACAAATGAAATATTCTGTAAATATTTATTAACTATTAATACTAATTTATATATTAAGACAAATATATTTTCATTCAAATAATAATTTTTTGTTTTAGAAAATGAAAAAAAATGTATTTTTTAAACAGTTTTACATTTTCCATATTCAAAAATAAATTTACAAAATTGCTTTATCCTCTGAAGGATTATATTTATAATATACATTTATCCTACATGTAAATGTTATATTACAATTAATATATGTACTTATTACTCGTATATTTACGTAAGTAGCTAGAGTTATAAAATGAATAAACTAAGTATTTTAGTATTGAATCAGAGTTCGGTACTTCAAAAGTCAACGTATGTAGTAAAATGATGTATTATTTTATTCTACTTTACTAGTAAAACGTGTTATAAAAAAGTTTTTCAATGCAGAAGTACGTATAATATAACTTTTATAGGTAAATATATCCATCGTTAAAAAGTTCTTATTTATGAGACATTTTTATTATTTTAATAATAAGTCTTTTGAAATAAAGCATTTATTTTAATTATTTTAAAAAATATATTAATGTCAATTTTTAAGAAACCATAGCTCTAAGTATATTAATTTCTGCGAGGTTTATTGTTTTATAAAGTGAGTTATCGCAAAAAAAAAAAAAAAAAAAAAAAAAATCTGTAAGAAAAGGTAAATGCAGGGCAAAAGGCCGACACTGGAGGAGGCTTGTAATCATCAGACAATCTCTTGCTTTAGCAAATGTAATCTCCGGCAGTCGGTCGTATAAAAATATCCTTAGACATAATCGCTAGAAGTGTTCGTGTTTATCCGGCGCTCAAAGCTAATCTCTCGACTTTTTTTTCCTTTTTTTTTTCATATCTCACGCAACATAGCGTCGGCTCGGCTATATAATAATGGCCTAAGCTCTCCCCGACTACATTGTGTGCACGATGCATTTACACAAGTGGAAAAAAAAACAGAGATAGAGAGGGGCAGAGAAGACGAGAGGATACGACGGGAGAAACAAAGATACTTGGTTACGAGCGTATTGGTATTGAGACTAGAATTAAACTAGGAAGATTGTAGAGATGTAGAAATAATGAGAAGGGTAGGGGCGAGAGGGAGAGGGCCAAGAATACTCACTAATGCCTTTCCGAGTCTTCCTCATTCATCCGCATTTATTTTTCTTCCCTATTTTTCTTGTAGTTTGGCTAACTTACGAAGGTTTTGCGATCGAAATCACGAGACGTGAATGACGGAGGACTAACTAAATGTATGAAGCCTTAGCTGTATTTGCGAGTCTTCAGCCGCAGTATTGATAACAAATTCGTACTTTCCAATTACTATCCGATTGTTAGTGCTGAATGTTACACGAGCATTGCTATGCTCGACGTCAAATGTTTCTCTAACAAGTTAGGCTCGATGCTTCTTATTCAATCTAATGCAGCGTAACGTATTGCGTATATCGGAGGATGTGTCCTACCTTTATGCCTGATGCTTCCCCATTATATCGAAGCTTTATATATATATATATATATATATATAAATTTCTCCAGAAATCGTCAAAGAAGATCGTGAAAAACTTTTCGTTTATATGTCGGTTATGTAAAAACAGAAGAACGTCTATTTTTTCTTTTATATCGATTAATATTATTGATTTTGATCGATTGAGTGATTCTTTTGGCTTTATCTTAATGCTTGTTCGGTTCCAAATGCATTATATAATTCGGTATTGATATAACATTTAAATACCAATTCGATATTATAGAATAGCTGCTACTCAATAAATAAGGAACGTGTTACGTCAACGTATTGTTTATAACGTAAAGAAAAGCGGAAGCTACTATTCGAATAAAAAGTACCATGAAAAAGTAGAATTCATTATTAATTCATTCGTTAATTCATTTGAATTATTCGTGATAGAATGACTTTTTTATTTTCTCTCCCTTATTAATTTTAGTTTTTATTACTTATTCACAACTAAACGTTGTTCTTTTAATGAAAACATATAAAAATTCATTATGAAGTGCGCATCTGCATAGCTTAACGAGGTTTTATCGTACGTCCTTTCTACGTCACGTATTATCTCTATAAGTTGTTTTCGAGTTGAAAGTATTATTAGAAACGTTTTCTTGATCGAAGTCCTAAGAGGCTGAAAGGCCGAATTGCTTGATAATATAATTGATAGAAAGGGAAGAAGAAAGCGCGAATCGGAATAAGGAAGTGGAGAGGAAATTCTGAAGAGAATTAATTCAGCATTGAATCTGCGATACGATATCGAGTATATAGAAACGTAGAAAATTACAATAATATGAGAACGGCGAGGAGGAGGGGGAGGAGGCGAATGAGGAGAGAAAATTAGAGATCGCCGATTATTATTATTATTATTTCTTTTCTTTTCTTTTCTTTACTTTTTTTAACGAGGATTTTAATTCACTCGCCTGGTAATCGATATTTTCGAATCTTTTGACGTATACTACGCTTTAGCTCCCATGGGATTAGCGCACAGAGTCGAAGGTACGGAGTCGCGGCCTCGTGAGTTATTAAGGAGTAGACGCGAGGGGAGTGGCGATTCATCGACTATTTATCACCGCTATTAATTAGATTACGCGGGCTAAGTATTTTAATGCGGCGAGCGTTTACGCGTCTCGGGCTTTTTTCACGCATGCTAAGCCAGTGCTTGTGCTCGGAATTGGTAAGGAATCGTCAAGGTGTCGCGTTCCCGCATACGTCATACGCTTTGCCTGTCAGAATTTTGAGCGATCGCACGGCTGGTCGCTTTTATAGAAGTTCATCTATCGAGCTCCGTCTATTCAACTGCGACGGGCAGTGCTTACAAATTAATTTGTTCGAAACAACTTCAAAATAGCCTAGCTTCGTTTCACTTCGCACTCACGCGCCATGTTGATGGCTATTGTAATGTCGAACATTGACCGACTCCGTACAACTTGCGACTCCCCACACCTGCCAATTCTTCACTTTACCCAATAATTCGTGTTTCAAAGCTCGCTATTCTCAAAACCCTGATTCTTATACATTTATCCAATGACTTGGCTAGCATCTCGTCTTCTGCTGTCTTTGATTCTTTTTATTTATTTATTTATTTGTATGTGTATCTGTGTGTGTGTATGTGTGTATGTATGTATGTATGTATCCATTTATTTGTCTATATTTGTCTATATTTGTAGTTCTTTTTTTTTAAGTCTTTCGTTCGAAAACGTATTGTAAAGGATGTTCGTCTTTTTAGAAGTTGATTCCATCATTTCAATATGAATCAATTTAAAGAAAGATATGTTCACTTATAAATCATAATTTTGCTAAAAATTATTATTATTATTATTATTACTATTAAACTTTTTTTCAAACAATTCATAGTAAATATAATATATGAGATAAATATAGTTGCATTGATAATATACGAGAATTAGTAACGAATTTTTTATTATAATTTATGTTTGTTAATGAGCAGAACTAAAAGTCTTTCTAACATGTACATATACGCAATATCATGGCGATATGAATAAATTAAAATAATTCTAAAAAATTTAGATATATTTAATAATGAATTTAAATAGTTCAAAATTTTAACTATTTAGTTTAAATAAATAATCATTATATTTTTATGCGTAGGGATTAATTTGATAATAGATGTAGTAATTGTCATCAGTTACATAATAATTTCAATATTCGATAAATTACTTATAATACTGTGATAAAAAAAATTGTTAAATATCGAGGTAAGTTCTTTCAATTGAGACATTTTCAATTGAAGTCTATTGAATATTCATACCCTTTTTTACACTTTTTTCAATACGCTTTTTCAAAAACATCAATTTAATATGATTTATAAATTGCATAGTTTATTCACTTAAACATAAAATATTTAATATTTTTATCAAAAATATCAACAGAAACCTAACTATAATTAATTAATGTACAAATATTAATTAATATTAATTTCATATTAAGAATATTATTGTAATCTAAGATCTCTGTAGCTTGAACTGAAAATTTTTCAGAGCATATCACCTATGTTTTTAAAATTCGTACGAAAATTTCATTATATTTATTACTGAAATAAAATTAAATTTTATGACAAAGGAAAAATATTCTTAATATATGAAATTGTTCGATGATTTTAAATTATTTAAAGTTTACAGGTCAAGAACGTATAATTTACATATCATGTAATAACCCACTAATGTATTAATTCAAAATTTTAATATTGTTATTCACGAATGTTTTATTTAGATTAAAAACAAATCAAATACGTAGCATTGGTGAAAGTTTTATTTTTAATTGTTATTTTAATTTTCTTCTTTATTGTAATAAATTGATTTATTTTGATATGAAAATTATTTTTGCTATTAAATTATCGTATTAATTGTAGTAGAGTATGACTATGTAATAATATGAAATAAAATTATGTTATATTAAAATTATGTTATACATCGGAAATGTCATCTCAATTTTGAAAAATGAGCGCCGGTAATGATTATGTATATATACATATATGTATTTTGGAAAACGCTTGTTTTCGCTATGTAGTATGAGGTATTAGTAAACAAGGTAATTATGATAGATTCACTGCCGACAATGAAAAAAGGCAGTGCGTATAAAACTAAAAAAAAAAATCAGTTTTCTCTCCGTATTATCATTATTCCCATGTAATTCTCAATAAAATAAAATAAAATAAAATAAAATAAAATAAAATAAAATAAAAAAATAATACAACGCCATTAACGGATAAATATAGACATAGAAAGTGCCCCTATCGCGCTAAACTATCCACTTATAACCCACTCGAATTACACGACGAGCATTGACTTCGATTCCAAATAGAATATGATATAGAAATTTAGTATGAGTGCCGAGCTGATTCTTTTAACGGCTCAGCAACAACGCAAGACTTGTATGAAAAAAGCAAAGGAACTCGTGAGTAAAAAAGTCCTCGAGTTCAAAAGAACTTCCCTCTCGCTCCCTGTGACTCACAGGTGGAAAAGTTTCAGGAATCCGGATCCGGATGCAGACCGGGTTTTGGTCATAGCTGGGCCGGTTTTTATCCAGACGCATGCAACTCGAGAGTGGCGGGGGTGCCGTAGAGCACATGCGATTATATAGAATAGGATTATACGATTATGCGATGGGACGTCGTTCGCGCGATGGTCGGCATGAGCTTGTGTCGGAGACTGTGTGTCGGTTGAAAAATCTCTTTGCACACTCCATTGGATCCTCTACTTACCTACCTACATATTTCATGTTCACCAGCTATCGTGAAGTATCTACTGTATCTTCAAAATCATTCACTTTAATTCGTTCTCGGCTTTCTTAAAATCTATCGCTTATTATTTTGTCTTTTTCCCCTCGCTAACATTGACGATATTTATGAAATATTACTTTTTGAAGTCTTATGATGAGTCTTATACATAATGTATAAAATTCTTTTGGAATACCATAGTTGTTACGGCTCACATAATGTAAGAACCATTTTTAGGCGTGACTGATAATCCCTCCCCCCGGGGGGGGCTGTAAAGACAAAATCTTTCCTATTCCATAGAATAAGTCGCGAGAAATCGCCGTGTATAATGTTAAAATCGTATGTAATAACATAGCCTGGGAAAACGGGCGACGGAGGGTCGGGGCCAGGCCGAGGCCGCGCAAGTGGTTAGCGCCTGGCCCTCGCCCATTCCTTAACGAAGGAAAAATAAACAATCGACAGGCAAGGAAGAGGGTCCGAGCAGGCTACCGCCTGATGATCGCGAGGGTAAAAGGGTAGCGCCGGAGAGCAACGACACCTTTTGTCTCCGGAACGTCTTAACCCGACGACTGTTTTCAATATCAATCATCCAATAATGGACTGGGTATTGGATGTGAGAATTGACCTTGATGGTTTCATTACCAACCCCTATCGATCCCCGCTCACCTCCTATCCAAAAGTAACAATAGTGTAACAATTTAAAGCTTATATTTAAATATGCGAATGGCCATTTCACAAATGAATTTATTTTTTTTAGAAAACAGTTATATTAAATATTGTTTAAAAATCATTTGTTATTTAGATACTATTATATTTAGAATATTGTTCAAATAATTTAAATTTATACATTGGTGCACATCATTTTTGCATATGATTAATACATTTTTTACTTTCTGTAATCATTATAAAATAGAATGAAAAAAAAAAAAAAAAAAACAAAAGACATGAAGCTTGATATATTTGTGTAAAACTATTAATTTAACAATATATAATAAATTGTACTTAAATAAAAATATATTTATTTACTCAAATTTATTTCTATATCAATATTATCTTACATACATTAATGCAAGTGTTTATGTAGAATTAAAGAAAAATACTCATTTAATTAATTTTGAAGTAATCTTAATTGCTATATATTCAATTAAAAAAATATTTTTATTGCAATTATTTTCTAAATCTCATTAATTTTAAAAGATAAAAATTTTCGTTTTGCCAATACAATTAAATTAAATCAATTATGGGAATGAGATATATTATATTCTCTTTACAAAAAAATTAAATATACTATAAAGTTCATTGTATAGCAAGTTTATTGTATATTAAAACTTATCAATTAATTGAAGAATATGTTGTTGTTGAGCTTCTTTCCATTCAACATCTCCATCATCTCCTAAATTTCCTGCATATTCTGCAATAGTAAAAAATATTTTAGATATCTCAAATAAAGTATAAAAAAATTAAACTATATTTAAGGAATTTATTTTTTATATACCTCTAACTATATTTCTAATAGTTTTAAGTGAGGCTCTTCTTTGTGTTAGAATTCTGGTAACTCGTTGTTTTACTGCTTGTGGACATCCAATGCATGCTTCAAGTAATATATAATCTACTAGTTGTAAAGTAAATAATCCTCCATTTAGTCTTTTCATTAATGTCTCTTCTTCTTCTTCATCTTCCTATAAAGTAAAATTTTAAATTTGAAAAGACAAATAATAACTATTATTATTTGATAAATTGAAAAATAAATTACCTTTGCATTTTTTTCTACTTCTTCAACCTTTTCAAGATATTTAAAGTGAAGTTCCATTAACCTATCAACTTTTTCATAATCATTCTCTGTAAATTTACTAAGTAACCTTTGGCGTTGTTGTCCTTTACAATTTCTCAACATACTAGCTATAATTGATACAACATGTTCTGGAAAATATGATTTTTAGTTGTCATGTTGTACAAATATTTACATATATATGTTAATAAAATAATAAACAATTTAATATATTTGCCTTCATGTTCTTCAGCAGTAACAATTTTTTTACGATTTTTTGTTGGTGTTTTCATAAATAATGGAAATATTGTTCTAAGTCCAAGAATATCTACAAATTTACTGCAATTATCTTTACCATCAGGACCATTCATTGCATAATCAAGAACCTAATAAATAATATAATATGATAAGTCTATAATATAACATCTTTAAAAAATTTAAGAATTGTATTAAATTTTTAAGATAACCTTAAGTGAACCATTTCTAGACATTTTTTTTTCACGTAACATAAGATTCATAAGCTGAAGTCCCTCGCCACGTAAAAATCGTTCTCGATTGACAGTTTCCATTAAACTAGAGCATAAAATATCAAATAAGTTCTCCATCAATTCCTGTTCTTCAGCTGTTTGAGGATCATGTCTTTTATAATACTGAAATAAAAATTTTATGCTAACTTATATATATAATTAAATGTATAATTAAAAAATATTTAATTATCATACAGCTAACTGTTGAAGAAGAACATCAATTCCATCTAGATCTCCTAACAGAAGCCTATTTTTTTTATTGTTTTGAAGAAGAATAGATAATATTTCACTAGCATATAATTTATTTGTATCAAAAGGAGTTTTTACTTTTATTCTCTTTAAAAGCCATGTAATTAAGCCTTGTTTGCCAGCTTCCATACATAATTCTAAACGCGTTTCAAGGAGATTTTCAAAAATAGCTAAAAATTGATTTAATACTATTATAATGTAATGACAAATTTTTATATTATATAATATTACAAATGATAATCAATTTTACCTAAAGTATTAAATACACCATCACTTTCTTCACTAACGGATTCATCGAGTCTTTCTAAATTTTGTACAAGTAGAGCAAATACTTGTTGAGCTAAAAGTGCATCAATTAATGAATCAGCTTCTTCAGGTGCTTCATTATAAACATCTGACTCAGTAAGCTCTTGTAATAAATCAACTACTCCTACTGCTATATCTGTATTTTCATGAGCTAATAATTCCAATAAAGATGGTACTACACCTAAATCAACCATTAATGGATATAATTCAGGATTAGTTGCAATAGCATGTAATTCTTGAAGTACATCATGAAGTTCAACTTCAGATTCCATGAATTTGTCTGGTTGATCTGGAAATTTTACTCGCATTTCTTGATTTCTAAGTGCTCTTTTCTCAAACAATAAAATCATTCTTTTCAAATTAGTTTCATCTAAAGCTTCTACCTCTGCAGCTTCAGTTTCTACATATTTTAGAATATCTTCTTTTTGCTCTTTTGTCAATTGTGGTTCAACAACATCATTCTCTGGAGCTGGAAGTGCTGCACGAATAGGTGTTGGTGGTTCACTTACTCTTATTGGAGTAGAGTCAATTACTTTTGAAGAAATATGCCTTTGTCGAGCATGATAAGGTGTCTTTATAAGTTTTTTAGATCTTTTAGAATCCCAATCATCATCATCATCATCTTCGCCTGGTGCTGATCGTTTGGGAGTATTTGGAGGCTAAAGAATACAAGTTATAATTAATATAACAATATAAATATCTATGAGGTTATTTGATCGTTATACATATAATTAAAGTTCTTGTCTCTAAATAAAATATTTCAAATAAATGCTTATATGTTAACCTTATATGATAATAATTCTCCAATATCCATTTTTCATTAAATTAAAAAGTTATTTGATTAAAAACTATCAAGCATTTCTTTACGGAAATCTGTTTAAATTTTTATCAAAAATTTAGTATAAACATTCACGTTTTGCTTTATTATAGTTTCTCAAATCAGAGTTCAGAATACTTTTATGTACGTTCGTTCACTATTCGTGACGTCCATCATTAGTATTTTAAAAACGAAAAAGAAAATTTTATTTGAATATTAATTAAATATGGTATATATTTGTTTATAAAAATATTTTTTATTATATCTGTATTAATTTAACTGAAATAAAATTATTAATAATGATTTTTTACATATATTTATTAAACTTTTATATTAAAAAAACAAATTATGCAAATTAAAAAAATATATATATAAATAAGAAGAAACCGCCAAAACTTAGAAAATAATTGTTTAAAAATGACATGAACAATCATTCTACATATATCTGTATGTACTTATTACATACCGACAATATTAATAAATTTAAATAATCTTATTATATCAATGCACTATATGGAGTACGATCACTCATAACATTTTTGAAATATTGATGTAATAAAAAACAACCACAAATTAAAGGTATATATTTCAGCAAATATTTATTTTGTTAAATGAACGCATAAATGTAACATATCTTTATATATGTACATTATATGTATGTATATATATATATATATATTTATATTTATATATTTATGTACACAATTATTTATTATAAACAAAATAACGATTATTTTTCTGGAGATCAGAATGATATATTAAAAAGTTTAATATTAATTAAGCAAATAAAATTTATTTTAGGACTCTATTGTATGAATATGATTAGCAAGTAAATTATCAAACAGAATATTTTTTTATATGTAATTTTTATATATATTATACGCGTTTTAATACGCGTTTGAAAACTAATAGGAAATAATGTGAAATATAATATTTGATAATTTACATTTAATTAGAGAATAAAATAGTATTCAATGTGTTGGTAAAATATAGAATATAATAATCAACAAAATGTTAATGCAAACATTCAAGTAATAACATTTACAAGATTAAAGTATATAAGTTAAAAGCATAAGAGGTTTATGTTTTTTAAACAAAGGAAGTTCTACGTATAATGTATTCATAGATGGCATATATTTTTACAGTTTTGTGAATTCAATTTTATTATCTTTGTTCAATAAAAGCAAATTATTCATTGTATTAATTCTTTAGCGATAGATGTAACGGCTTAGTCGACAAGTAGTATGTCGATAGAGAATAAAATGATTATGACATCTTCCGTAATGACAATTTATGTTTTTGAAATTTTCATAAATAATCTATTATTTTAAGAACTTCAAGGTAATTAATTGTAAGTACAAGATTGATATACATAAATTTTTTTTAAATTTCCGAAATTACGTTTTTAATAAATATTGAAATATTTTTTTCGAGAATGTATTTTTTTTTAATATGAAACAAAATTTACTTAATGTTAATAATATTTTAATATATTGATTACTATTACGGTATTCACACACAATTGTTTTATTATTTATATAGAAGTGAATAATTAAAAAATTAATTTTTATATAATTATGCCTGTATGTTTTAAGCCAATATGTTATTGTTGTTTAATTTTATTACTGAATAGATTATTCTAAATTTGTGAAATATTTGTAATGCTCCTTGGAGAATTCATATTTTGTATATTTTCGATGATGACGTTCTTGAAAATTATCATTTTCTATATAATTATTGGAACATTTATTAAACAAAGTTACATAGTAATATAAAGTTGATAAAATGTTTGCTTAAAAGTAACGATTCATTTGATGTCTTCTTTCATAAAATGCTTCTTATCATTTTTGATAACTAATTGATATATGGGATACGGACCCAATATTATCTTGATAAACCGAATGACCGCACTTAATGTCAAAGGTCGATATCGTAAATTGTTTAATGATACTCCATCAACTCGTTCAAGTTTAGTGACTCGACTTTTTCTATTTTCAAATTGTTTCATCGCTTATTTGTCAGTGTACACGGATCATGTAAGTTTGGATTCAATATATTGCTTCTAAATTACCATCTTTTTAAAAAGAAGAAAATTATTTTACATTTATAAAAACACTTATACAATTATAAATTGCACATTTCGTTTTGAACAGTTTATTACTATTTATGTATATACGTATTTCATCACTAGGGGTTTAATCTTTTACATTATTTCTTCAAAATAAAATAAATGAGATATTGACAAGGTGTTGATTAATGAATGTTTTATTCGCATTCGAAAATTAAAATTTTTTTAAACATAATTAAGTATAATATTACGAACTTTTTTATTAAATAATTATTTATTGAATGTTAATATTGAAATTATTATAAGTTTAATAATACGATATTTTATTATAACCCATTACGTTCGATTTCATAAATAAAATTATAGCTAATAATAATTTTAAATTCTAAAGTTAATAGATTATAATAAATTTGACTAATGGATCACATTTATATAAAAAAAATATTGTGATTATTAATATTTTATCTTTTATTAATAGTTAACATAATAAAAACATAAATATAAAAACTATTTTATTTTACAGCAGATATGAAATAAAAATATAGTTGGTATTATTAATATTACAATTAAAGAAGCAAAATTATTCAGTCTACGTAAATCCTTCAGTATAAAAAGAATTTGATAAATTTAATTATTTTTCAATATAGTTTATATATGCTCATTTTCGATATCTTCTCAATGCTTATATAATAGGATAGATACTTGCTAGTATTAAGCAATCGGAGTCCTTATGAACTTATTATAAATAATTAAGAGCAATTAGTATATACATAGACAATTCTGAATGTTAAAAGTTTTTGTATTTTAGCCATCGAACGGTAGGTTTTTATAGATATAGACTGTTTTATCGATTATCTGAATACATGTTACACGTATATGATTATTACGCCATTGGTTGTCTGTTTTGTTGTAAGGAAGAAACTTTTATAAAACATATTACAATTTAATTATTTGGAGAGCTTATTGCAATGTGTAAAAACCTTATGATATAATAGCTTTAAAATATTCGCCTTAAACTTGTTACAGTTTTTTTTTATTAATTATTAATAAGCGATACAAGGTTTTCAGAATAAATTTATCCAAACCCAAATAAATGAAAAAGGAATATATTGATCAATTATTTAAATATTAATTTAGTCCTATCAAACGAATGTAGATTTAAATTTAAATCAATTTTTGACTCATTTATTTCAACTCAGTCAATCGCTATAGTATTGATTGATACTTAATGATATTGATAAGCGCTGCAAATTTTTGTAAGATTTGAACTAATCATCAGCACCATTCATTTAAGTTTTGTAATTTTGACATTTGTAATATTACATCGTTTTAGTTTAATTTTAGTTTAATAAGCAGTAAAAAATATTGTTAGTATTAATTAGTATTAATTAGTTTTTATTAGTATTTATTTATTTTTATTAGTAATTTATAGTAATTTATAGTAATTTATTTTTATTAGTATTAATATATTAGTTAGTATTAATTAGTTAAATATTTCTATAGTAATCAGATAATTACTTTTTGTAGTTGTTCTATATTATTATCCCCTTTATGTTGAGTTTATACTTGAAGTAAATGAGGGTATTGTTTGAAAAATTTTCGGAATTTGTTTCCTTTGATAGCATGAATACTTTCCTTTTTTCATTGTGTTGACATAACACAATCTTGTCTGATAAGCTACATAATTTTTTTAATGTAGAATAAATAATTTATTTCGGTATGGAATTGAGATTCGTTTACAGGTACGTAATCTATTAAAATCTGAAAGATGTAATGTACTGAAATATTCTTCTTATGATTATAGAAAAACCTTTACATGCTCATGATCACTAAGAACTTCTGATTATAGAGAAACCCTTTTTCGTATCGATAGCGCTAATCAATTTTATTCACAGAATTTGTCTATTTCGTTTAATATTCGTAGAAGATTTCAAGAAACTTTTTATATTAGTCAAGGAAGTAGTAATATATCTGTAATAATTGTTTTTTTTACTAACTGCTCTTGAGTCAACGCAATTCAAGAACTTTTGAATCGTTTGGAAGAATTTATACAACAGCAATACGAAACCAGGTTCCGAAATTCATGGAATAATTACTTTTTCGACTGCTGCAACAAAAATAATTATAAGTTGATTTAGGTGAATTACAATTGCTTAAATTAAAATTTTATTTATTACCTACGTACTTTTATATTTCGAATATAACGTAGACATTTTTTTTAATTTCGGCTTGTTTAGTTTAATTTATTTTCATATTATGGGATATTATTTATTTAAAAAGATTGATAGAAAAGGTACACTTATTTTTTATAAGATATTCATTTTTAAATATTTATAAAAGCATTTTCTGAATAACATTAGTATACAATAATTTTTAAATGTTTTCTGCATAGCCAAACTAATTTTTGTTTTTATTAAAAATAAAAGTGCTTAAATATAAAAAAAATAAGATACCAACATTATTATTGTATCTCAAAATTTTCTTGATTTCTATAATTAAGTAGTAGACATCAACTTATAATTTTGAGTAAAATGAAGTTGCTGATATCATTGTCTTTCATCCTGTAAAACTAAATAGTCTTGGCAAGTTAGTATTCCAATGAATGTTCAACAAGTATTATTTCAGTTTGATTTTTTGCAGACCATTAATGGTCCATTAATTAATTAAACAAGAAATAGCTATGAAGTTTACAAGGTATGATAGTAATGCATTTGCGATATTATGTTTATTCTATACTTAGAGAATTATTGGTTATAGATTACATAATTATATTTAATAAACTTTGTTTTGTACTTCCAGGAAATAGTCGTTAGCAAGTAATCTTCTAAATTATTTCTAATCTACTTTATTCAATTACTTGTACAAATCAATTAAAGAAAGATAATTATAAAATATATTAAAAAAAATAAATAATACATACATTAATTTAAATTAATATCAAATATCAAATTTTACTATTAATAAAAAAATTATAATTTTTTATCATATTTTTTAAATATTTATATATTTAAGGAATTAAATTTTTAAATTAAATTTTCTTTATATTATTTTTTACTTTTATGTACAGTATTTAAAAAAAAAGCCTTTTAAGTATAAAAATTAATATTTTATTATATAAAATTATTTGAAATATAAG
This sequence comes from Ceratosolen fusciceps, assembly GCA_018883505.1. NCBI lineage: Eukaryota > Metazoa > Arthropoda > Insecta > Hymenoptera > Agaonidae > Ceratosolen > Ceratosolen fusciceps. The sequence continues at coordinate 5,086,115 of RCIC01000012.1, read as the reverse complement.
AAATAAATAATTTTAATATTTAATAATTATATTACTTTTAAATCTTTTATTTAATCTATTTTATAAGTGTATAAAATAGAAAATATTAATTTATAATTTTATAATTTTTAATTATAAATTGCTTCATAAGCTTAGATATAAAATTCTTACAGCAAAATGTGATATTTAAAAAAGAAAAAGATATATTAATAACATATAAATAATTAGACTGCCAATTATATATAGGGTATTTGCCTTGCAAAACAAATATAATACTAAGTAATAACTAATAAATATGTAAGCAACTTACCTGTTATTAGCTACAATGGTACCTGTCACCTTTGCTGATTTATGGTATATTGGAGTGTAAGTTTATAGTTTAAAGTACTTTCATGACTATTTTTTATTGACACATAAAACATCGACTTTGTTATAATCAAATTTTTATAAAATATAATTGTAACTTAAATTTTATTTAGTATATAAAATTGTTTTATAATCAAAGTCGATGACTTACTTTTCTTCATATCAACTTGATATTCACAATTATCTTCCATTATTTCTGTATCTGTTCTTGTCAATTCTTTAATAGTTGTTAGTGTTGCTTATTAGCAAAGGATTTTATATTTATTTCTATATAGGTACATATAAGCTTATAAAGTATTATTTAAAAACTTCAAATATGAAAATATTTAAATAAAATATATTTACTAATCAATAAGATTTAAATTTTTATATTAACAATTTCTATAAAGTCATTACCTTAAAAATAATATTGTGTACTGTATGTACTATAACTTACTTTCTATATATACACCATCATTCAAAAAGAGAAAATTAGTCTTAATTATTTAAATCATTTAAGAAATGTTTCTTAGTTATATTTAGTTTAAAGTTTTGCAAAGCCGAAAAAGCTTAAAAAAGTTATACTTTTGCTTAAATAATTTTTATAATAATAAATAGTAACTTCAATTTTTTAAAGAATATTAATTGATAAGTATTTATTATATTATTGAAAAATTATTTTATTTTCTAAAATTATAGTTCCAATAGTTATATTATAAAATAATAAGAAAGTACTTTTATTATTAGATTATTTTTTATATTGATAATAAAATAACACAAATTTTTAATGCTACGAAAATATAAAATTAATGTTATATTTGAATATTTGAAAAAATATTTGCTAAACAAAATCTCAAATATTTTACAAAGAGAGGATTAATAATTGATGCAAATACCTTTATGACAAATTCAAAATTTTTAAATTGACTTGTTGCAACACTTTGTTTATTTAGAATTAAAAATTTTCGTTGGACTTATTTCAGAGATAATATTTTTTTTATTGAGCATGACACAAGATATTTAATTCTATAGCCACAAAGTTAAAAATGCAATTAATGTTATTTATGCATAAAATTTTGTGTATTGTTGTCATGTTTATCTTATTCAAATATTAACAGAATCAACTATATTTATTACACTATTAAATTCTAAATTTATTATAGATTATTATTATGGATCATAAAAATATCAATTTGTATTTACATTTCAATGTTTGGAGTTCTTCCTATCATATTCCGATATTCATATCAAATGCAAAAGAAGATCTTATTTTTAAACTTTGGTAAGTATGTATAGTACTCTACTAGTAGTAGACTATTATTTCAAATATTGTTTAGAATACTTATAAATATACATATTAATAATATAATATAATATAATATAATATAATATAATATAATATAATATAATATAATATAATATAATATTATAATAATAATAATAATAATAATAATAATAATAATAATAATAATTTATGTATTTTATACATTTAGTATATTGGCCACTTAACATTGATTTTTCTACACCTGAACTACTTGGGATAAGGGGTGCGAGAAACTTTTATTTAACTACAGATGAAAATGTGAAAATTGGTACATGGTAAGTAAAACTTAAAATGTTAAATTTTTTATATACATTTACTTATTACAAAATAATACCTATATTTTATTAGTGAAATTTGTTACTATATTTCTTGAATAATGAAACATTAATTTAATATATAAGAAATAACTTAATATAAAATAAAAAATGTATTTAATTTCAGGCAGGTATTACCACAGTCTTTGATAAACGAAGACATTCCTGTAAATGAAGAAAGTTATGAAGCATTATTAAGAAATGCTACTAGACCAATTTTTGTATATATGCATGGAAATAGTGGTAACAGAGCCAGCAGCCACAGAGTTGAGCTTTATGAATTATTTCAAAAACTTGATTTTCATGTGATATGTTTTGACTATAGATGTAAGTGTAAGATATTTTAATAAATATATTTACATATTCTACTGCATATATATATATTTTAAATTATAGGCTATGGTGATAGTGATAATGTAGACCTTTCTGAAATGGGAGTGGTTAATGATAGTAAATTTGTACTTGAGTGGCTCATAAAAACTGTAAATAATTCAGCTCCAATTTTTATTTGGGGCCATTCACTTGGTACTGGGTAAATATAAGTTACAATAAATTTCAAATTAACACATTGTTGTTATTATATTAAATTTTTTATTGTAATTATTAATCAACTTTGATAATATTTAAATTTTAGATATAATAATTCAAATAATGTACTTTGTAAAGTATTAATCATGTCATTTACTCATTTAATAAAATGTTAAATAAAAATTTAAGCATATAATATGTCCATTTTAATTAAATATAAATTATATTAGATACAATGTCAAGATTACTATTTTTATACTTTGAGCCTCTTTTGCAATATATCTTATGAGACATACAATTCAATAACTATTAATACAATATTAAATTAAAAAGTAATTTAACTATACATTTTCTATATTATCATTGCGAAATTTTACTTTAGAGTATCATCGCATGCAGTTGCAATACTTGCAAATAATGGGTTACATCCAGCAGGACTTTTTTTGGAATCCCCATTTAATAATCTTGCTGATGAAATAACAGAACATCCATTAGCTCAAGTATATTAAATAACTTTAATGAAGTCCAACGTTATTGAAAAAATTTGTATACTTATATTATAATTTTAGGTATTTAAGCATTTACCTTGGTTTGATTGGGTCATTGTGAAACCTCTCTATGATAATGATCTAAGATTTGAATCTGATAGACATATTGGTAAAATTGTATGCCCAGTCATGATAATGCATGCTGAAGATGATAATGTTATTCCGTTTTATTTAGGAGAAAAGGTATTAAAAGTTTCAAAGTATAAAAATGTATTTTGAAATTTATTTATTCTAATCATTTTTCTTTTAGCTTTATAATGCTGGCAAAAGATTTAATAAGGGTAACACAGAAAAAATACAAATGTTAAGAATAAATGCATCTTATGGATTAGGACATAAATACGTTTGTCGATATAAAGACTTACCTGACATAATTCAGTATGTACATATATTTATATATATTTATTGTTAATAATATTATTAATAAATAATGAATAAATTCCTTTTTTTAGGAGTTTTGTAATGCAAGCAACTGAAAAAGCAATGCAAGAAACAAATTAGTCAGTTTTTAGTAAATTACAATGTTGTTTCTATATAATGGAACGTCTTACAATGGACAGAACATCTTATAAACAAAAACATGCAATTGAATAATTATATTCATAAAGAGTTATGGTGTGATATGCTTACTCAAGAAACACGTTCTTGGACTAATCTTAAAGATATTTAATATTATGGACATATGAATATGTACAAATTAAAAATTACAATCAATTTTCTATCAATTTATATAATTGACATGCATTTGAAATATTCTTTTAAAATTTTTAAAAATTAGAATCTATACCACCAGTTACAAAACAATTTTTTAAAATCAACTTGTTTTCGAAGTAAACGAGATTAATGTAATAAATTACATATCTAAGAATATAAACAAGGATTTTTTTTCTTTTTTTTCTTTTTGTTTACAAATAAAATATAATATTTTTGTATTCGTATTTATTTTTATTTTCATAATTTTCGTTATGAACCGATATACACTTAATAATTATTTTAAAAGTCATAAAAAATGAAATAATAGAATTTAAAATTGTAATACATATATTTAAATCGTCATAATGATTATATATACGATAAAAAATATGTAATCAGTCAATTCTCCATTCTATCATCATCATTCTATTTTACTAATAAGTGTAAAATAAGTTACAATTTTTATCTAAACTAGAGAATGGGTAGGGGAGAGAAATTTTATGAACTTTAAATCTTTTACTTTAAATAATTATAGTTTTATAGAAATTTTCAATTTAAAATATAGATAAAATTTCAATAATCATATATTAGTAATTTTTTTATATGTCAATAATAAAACAAGTAGTCAAAAAACGTTAATAAAAAAAATATATACGTATAGGTATAAAATTATAATTATTAATTTAAAAACAAAAAGAAATTTGATCTTTTAAAAAGTCTTAAATGTTTAAAAAAAAAACATGGTAGTATTAAAATTTTATAGGACAAATCATTTATAAAATGTAAAATTGTAGGTGGCATTTTAATTGTACTTATGAGTACATCGTTTCCTGACAATAGATGTAGTTACAAAACATAAATAAAATATGAAAGTGTAATTATCAGACTATGGAATTTATATTTCAACAAACAACTAATAACTTTCTATGAATGTTGCTATTATGAATGATATAATTAATTAATGTTTAAAATGATGAATTTTTAATTCATATTTTAATTTTTATTTATTTAATAATTCAAGTCTGTACTAGTTCTAATTGTCATATTTATCTATTTAACTTAAAATAATTAATTTTGTAAATGTATAATAAAAAGGATAAAAGAACTATTCATAGTTATTTGTTAATAAAAAATTTTTTTCTTATATACACGTGTGGAGAAACAGAAACGATTTAATTATGGGTATTAAATTAGTTGTATGTTAATATTCATTAATGTTTGATTACCATAATAATCTAATTTTTCTTATATAATATTACAATTTATTTTTAAGATCGTTAGATCTTTCGAATTAGCTATTTTTTCTTTTTTAATATAAATTTTAATAGAACTGTAATTAAAATTTTTCTATTCTAACAAAATAATAATCAATTATTTTAGATATTGGGGATTAGATATTATTATTGAGATGTATTACTGAGACAAAATTCATTTAAAAAAACGTGTTCTTTTTAAAATACGTAAAGTTCAAAAATGGAGAGCGGGACCAATCAGAAGACTCCGGAAGTCTGAAGAAGGAACGACATCTAGACTAAATAATTTTTTCGTGTACAGTTTCGGCGCTGATCCTTTTCCCATCTTTTCCACTATGGGTGAGTTATAATTATTTACGCATGTTTATAGAAATCGTTAAACATCCGAATTTTTATAACTTTTTGCAAAAAAAGATTACTTTAATCCGATTTTTTTAATAATAATTTATAAATATAAGCTTGTATATTTTGTTTATCCGTTTTAATTATCAGAGTTTTGGTTAACCGTAATCCCATTTACTGTCATGGTATTCATACTGGATTTATAATACAATAATATTGTTTATATTTTTGCTTATATTTTGTTTAATATACTATCATCAATAAGTAACATTTATTTTTTTGTCATATTAATTTTGTATTAAATATTCTTTTTTCCATAACATTTTTTAACGTGATAAAAAATCTGACTTAATCGATGTTTTTTAATTAAGTTTTTTTTAATATAGTATAAATGTTATATTACATTGATAAATTATTTCAGGTATTTCTCGGGATCACTGGCATAAAAGAAGAGCGACTGGTGGTAAGAGGAAACCTCTGCGTAAGAAGAGGAAGTTCGAATTAGGTCGTCCTGCAGCAAACACTAAGCTTGGACCCCAACGTATTCATACCGTAAGTTAGATATTATTTTAATTCATTCAATATTAAATGAATTTAAAATTTTATTTTCTTGTTTAATTTTTTTTTTCCAATGCTACAAAGTAATTAATATAATTGCAAATGATGATTCCTTACCTACTCTGAATGTCTTGAAGACAATTTCCCACAGCGTACTGAAGCATTCTGTAAATGAATATTTATAAATCTACCTATTATGTTTAAGCATATAAAATTATCAATTTTTCATTTAAAGGTACGAACACGAGGAGGTAACAAAAAATATAGGGCTTTGCGACTTGATATTGGAAATTTTTCTTGGGGATCAGAAGGTAGAGCACGCAAAACACGTATAATCGATGTTGTCTACAATGCATCGAACAATGAATTAGTTAGAACCAAAACTTTGGTTAAGAATGCGATTGTTACCATAGATGCAACACCATTTAGACAATGGTATGAAGCACATTATGCTCTTCCCTTGGGACGTAAACGTGGAGCAAAGTTGGTTAGTATTAAAAAGTTTTTGTACTTAAAATGACTAAAATAATTAAAAATTTTTTATGGCATTCATTAATCTTATTTATTATCATTGTAGACTGAAGCAGAGGAAGAAGTTTTAAATAAAAAGAGATCAAAAAGTGCACAAGCTAAGTACAAGTTAAGGCAGAAATTTGCTAAAGTTGAACAGGCCCTAGAAGATCAATTTGCTACTGGGCGAGTACTTGGTAAGCATTCATTAGTCATACTTTATTCAATTAAGTATAATTTTTTTTTATTTAATCCTTAAATCAAAGTTTAATTAAAATTAATGCAAATGGTTACTTTCAGCTTGCATTGCTAGCAGACCTGGTCAATGTGGAAGGGCAGACGGTTACATTCTTGAAGGCAAGGAGCTTGAATTCTACTTAAGAAAAATAAAGAGCAAGAAGGCTAAATAAATTTGTAACAAGAAAATGAATAAAACGCGTACATAAAAAAAGTTTATTATTCTTCTTTACAAATACAATTATATTCCAAAGATACTTTATGCACTAACATTTTATTTAGTAAAAGATTATAAATCATTACAAATCAGTTTACAATTTTTATTTTCATACAAAATTCAGTACTATAACAAACTATTCTGTACATTAAAAAAAACCTAATAGTGACGTGATATTTATAACAGAAAAAAGGCTTTAATCTTTACGAAATCTGTTGATTTCTTATCTTTAAATTTCGTTAGGATGTTACTATTTTGGTATATAATTAATTTAACAGCAAATATGCAATGTAAAAATGTAATGAATTATTGCAAGGAATATTGATGGACAATTTGTTGTTTACAAAATTTTAACGAAATATACAGATACATTGATAAATTTTATAATCCAGGAACATTTCTTGCAATTTAAATTTAATTTTAATTTGTATTTTGCTTTGAATAATTCAATAATTGAGTAAAAAAGTCTTAAATCTACGGAACAAGGATAATAGACACTTGAATGCAAATAAGGATAATAAATCTTTATTTTCATAAAAAATTATCAATTTTAAATGCATTTTTATGCAGTAAATTTTTTTTTTTTTTTAATTAAACCTACATATATGTATTTCACATATTGACGAACCATCCGTGGGGTATAATATACGTTCTTAAGGTAAGCGTATAATGAAATTTCAAAAATCATTATTTCTAGTTTTGACATAATTTTATGATGTTTTTATAGCCTTCTAATGATCATATTATAAAGCTTATTGCTATATATATATATATATATATATATATATATATATATAACTTACCTAAAGTTACATAAAATACTGGGTGCCTTTTACATAATTTTGAAAATAGAAAAAAATGTATACAATGTTACAGTGTTTTATAATCCGAGATTTACAATTGATTTATTGTACTTCACTTAAGACTAAATTAAAGTTTAATTTGTGTTGCTAATATTAATATATGTACCGTGGATTACTACTGTGAACTGTTTAGAGTGACATATTTTTTACAAAGAGAGCACCGACGTGCTTTGTAATTCTTTAATAACAAATATGCCTAAATTGTGAAAATTAAATAGAATAATTATTTCACATGCGCGACAAAAAAAGGGGGTAAAAAACGGGATTAAAAACAAAAAATCACTCGTTAATTATTGATTAAAAATCTAGAAAATAATCAGAAACTGTATTGTAAGGTTGAAAAACTCACAGATCGCCTGAATAATTGTCAATTCAGGAAAAAAGAACAACACGGAACATCTGTAGGCCCATCTTGACGCTCATGAAGAATGATGGAATTTAAAGAAATGAAAAAAAAAAGAAAAAGAAAATGACATTTACATAGAGAACCGGCTTTTATTTGGACTAGAACGCGCGAAGGCGCGGCTCTAGGTTCTCCTTAAAACAGACATTTGTTGAGGTCTGTTTAACACAAGCTTGGGCATCACCTGATGTTGGCCCTTAGACGTAGAGTTGCTATTTAACGATTGAGAGTTTCCTCTTTGCTGGTGGTGGTGTTGCTGTTGTTGCTGCTGCTGTTGCTGCTGTTGCTGTTGCTGCTGTTGCTGCTGTAGCTGCTGCAGCTGTTGCTGTTGCTGTTGCTGTTGCTGCTGCTGTTGCTGAGACTGACCCTGAGATTTCTGAGCACAGGTTGTCATATGCGAGGTCCAATGCTTCTGCTGGCAAGGATAATCGCAGTAGGCGGTGTTCCAACAGCAATAAAACATGGCTTCGCGCCCGCATACAACGCACCATTGCTTGCGTTTTGTCTCCTCGATGCAACGCAGCTTATCAATCTCCGCATCTCGACGCGCGTCTTGTAGTGCTCGATATCGTTCAACCTCCATGCTCGCTTTCATATCGCGGATCACCAATTCTGAAGATTCGAAATGACGGGATTTTTTTTCACATTTTACCATTTGTTTTTTTTGCTTTTTTTTAAACTTTTGTTTTATTTTATTTTTTTTAACTTTTTTTTTTTTTTTTTATTAGTCTTATGAACACCAATATATAAATTTATAATTATTTTGAGTATTGCTTAGATTCAAATATCTAAATTTCTATTTTAGTCGAAAGTGTAAAATTATTTGGCTGCTATGATATCTATAGGCATAAAATAATTTTTCATTACACTATTGCGTTTATTTATTTTATCATGAATTATTGATTTAACTATCTTCATGTTTAAATGTTATCGGCAATATTTGATGAATGAAGGACGTTAATTAATGTGTAAGTACAAAATTATACATTGCATTGGGATTAAAAATAAAAAAATAAAAGTCACAGCAATATGTAATATAAGGGTAGGTAGGTGCGTGTTTGTTCTATTTCTTCTGACTCCATATAAAATTTTTATTACGTGAAATTAATTATATTTTATAAATATAAATATATTCTTTATTCACGATTTTAAAATTAAAAAAAAATATGAAAAATAGTTTGCAATAATATCATTATAGAAAGTAAAACCATAATCTATAATAATGTACCGTTGATATAGTATTCGGTTATGGTATCACTTTTGAAAATGTACGTGTTCATTGATTAATCAGTAAATCTTATTTCAGTTTTTTTTTCTTTTAAAATAGTTTTAATATCGATAACATTAATTTAAGCTCAGTTAATCAATTAAACTATCGTATTTTAATAAATGAGCTGCTGCTTTATATGCAATAACATTTCTATGTATTGTAACAAGATAATAATAGGATTATATTAGATTTACTATAATCATGCTTTAATAATAAAAGTAAAGTTTTTAAAAAATAAAATATGGTTTGAGACAGTGAATAAATATCATATTTAGAAATACTTCCTCTTTTGTTGGTTTAAAGAAAAAACGTGTTCGTACGCACGCGCGAGCTTATTATAAACATTGATAATCGAAATAAATAAATAAATAAAACTAGACAGTATTTTTGTTGAGGAGGTGAAAATGATGTGAGGAGAGGGTAGTAATCGAGATAAAAACGAATAGCAAAGTTCAACGTAATCCTAACCAGGCAAAAAGAGGAGAAAGTTTTATCAAATATTATATGAAAATTAATGTTTAGAAGAATTAAGAAAGAATTAAGGATTTTTGAAATACTGAGAGATGGGTGAGATAGTGGTGGTGATTTAGTAATAGAGATTTAGGATGTAGGAAAGCATGAGAAACTGACCATTATTATGCTTTATGTCGGTAATCTCCTGCTGGTGCTCCCACTTCATCCTCTCGATCCTGAGTTTGAGATAGTGTATCGTTGCCTCGTGGTGGTTGAGAGTGTTGCCCGTCCCGATGCCGTTATTCTCCGCCGCATCCTTGATTGTCTCAGCAATGAGTTGGGCCACGCGATTCGCTAGGTCCTTGGAGTTCTGGTATATCTGGGCAGTTGCCGGGCCGGCCTCAGGGGGTGGCAACTCATACTGACAAGGCGGGCGCATTTCACTGCCCTGCGGTGGAATGTAGACCATGGCGTCACTGGTGCCCGAGTTCCGCGGGTAGGAGGTGCTTGGCGTCATCACTTGGGGGAAGCTTGGCGGCTTATTTGGGAAAGACTTCCTCGCTTTACTTGGCTTTCTTGCGATCGTCAACTGATGCCATTTAGAAGATTGTTGGTTAGAGGCTGCTCAAGCTCGCCTTTCAATCATTTATATTTCAGCTAACGCTAAAGCTACTCTATTTATTACTGTGCTTTTCACTGCTCCGTTCTATAATATTATTTTCCTATTTTCCATTATATAGTTTTTTCCTTTAATACGCAAACCATTTTCGGTTTTTTAATAATTTGCTCGACCATTTCAGCATGGTATTTTATGTTTTATTTAAAAGCTATATGCTATAAATGTTTCTTTTCCTTTATTTTTTAAATCAAATCTTTCCCTTTTAACTTGCAGATGTGTATGTATGCGTGCATGCTTATCATCTCGTTAATTGATACAAGAGTTCTACTTTGTATTAATTGAGAAGGAAATAAAATTTAGCGAGACTTTTCAAAAATTAGTACATTATACTACATTCTATTCAATCCTGACTATAAAAAACCATTTGTATTTATAAATAAATAGTAAATAATTTTTACTTTACTTGTTTTATACTTACATTGGTCAATCTTCTGGCAAACTATTAAAGAATTTTAAATAGGTAAATATATAGCAATATAAAAGAGCAATATAAAAAAGCAATATAAAAGAATATAAAAGTTCTTTTATGTGACGTTTTTTTTACATTTAATGACATTTAAATTTTAATGATTGGAATTTCTTTAAAGATTGCGATTTCTTGTTTGTTTTATAAATTATTAATACCGTATGTACACATAATTAACTTTTAAACGAGGGCATTTGTACGTAGTGCATGTTACCTTGGGTTGTACATCATCCTTTGGCTCCTGCTTGATTATTGTCACAGCGGAGTTCAACCTCGTTTCCTTGTCATTCAAGTGCCTCGTGGATTCTGATGTATTAGAGTTCATTGCGTGATACATGGCCTTAGTTTGTTCTTTTTTGGCCGATACAGGTATGGTTGTCATCGGTCTGCTTGCTAACGAGTCGTCTTTACTGTTTTTTTGAATATTATTATGAGAAGATTTTATCGACTCTTTATTCATTTTATGTAGCGATTTATGTCCTGTTTTGTTATCTAAGTGAGATGATTTTGAATTCATTTTTACATTAGCAGCATTCGTTATCTTTTTTAAATTTGATTGAATATAAATTGTCTGTGATTTCTGTCCTGGCGTGTGAACCTTCACACCGCCTTCTGTATGATGCTGCTGCATACTGTTTGAATTAGGAGTCGAATGTACTATATTGATAGATTTAGCCTCAGTATTTTTAACGTTAATATTAGTCTTCTTCTGCTCTTCTTTATCGAGATCTTTCGCCAACTTTATCTTTTTTATACCATCACTTTTTATCTTCCTTACAGGTGTAATGCTCTTTTTAGTACTATTATTAGATATTTCCACTACGGCCGTTATTTCAGGTGTACTATTACTTTTTAATGATTCACTATTACTAGCAGAATTTGTAGGAAGAGAAGAGGTTGCATTTGTATTCTTAGTAGTGGTAGGAGTGCTCGTAACAGTAGTGGATTTAGTCGCATTAGATGCAGTAATAGTACTGGGAGCTTTACTGCCTTTACTAATATTAGTAGCATTAGTAGAAGTAGTAGAAGTAGTAGCATTAGTAGCACTAGTAGCACTAGTAGTATTGGTTGTATTAGTAGTACTCGTAGCATTTGTAGAAGTATTACTTGTCGTATTTGTAGCATTTGTAGTATTAGTCGTACTGGTTGCAGTAGTAGCATTTGAAACATTAGTCGCGTTTGCAGTATTTGTATTAATATCATTAGTGGTATTAACAGTTTTAGTTACTTCAATATTACTTTTATTATTAGTACCATCAGTAACAGTGATGCTATTGTTATTAGCAACTGAAGGTGTTATATCTGGACTTTTACTCTTAGTCTTCTTAATTACGACAACAGGTTCGATGTCTGGATTCGTTTTATTTACAGATTGTTGTTGAGACTCCGGAGATTTCTTTTTTCTGACTAATTTTCGCTTTTCTATAGGGCTTTCTATCACGCCATTTGTATTTGTTGTAACAACATTTTTGATATTTAATGGTTTTTTTTCAACTTTAGGCAGCATTACTTTATTATTTATGGGAGATTGTACTTCTATTTTCGTAGTATCAGTTTGAGTATTTTGAGGCGGATTATAATCAGGTAATAACAGCTTTATTTGCATTGGATCATGTGGATCATACTGGATTTTAGACTGCGCATACCTGAATACGAACGTACAAAAACGTTAATAATTTCTTCCTGTTTAGTAATAATAATCATTGACAAAAAAACAATACACTACTACGGTCCTTGCAAAATATCTCAAGATAAAGTAATGAAAAATCTTTAAATTATTTAACGAACTAATTACATATAATTATAAATGTATTATCCAAACAATTATTAAAATAACATTTAATTTAGAATTATCAAATAAATTAATTTTTACAACATATGATTTCAAATATTTATTTTAATAAAATTTTGATTTACTTTAATTACAAATTTTTATTATAATAAAAAAGGTTTATTTTTTTTTTTTATTTCAATAACATGTATAATTTATAAATTTCTTTTTCAAATTAGAAAAAGGTTTTGTTTTTAAAATAAAAGTATTATACAAAAATTCAATGGTTAAACAATTAGAACATCATACCTGAATTTTCCAAAAACTTCCTCAAGCTTTTTAGAGTGATCCTCAACCTCTTTAACGCATTGCTCCATTTCTAATTTTTTCTTTCTCGGCAGTACTGCTGGTGGCTCCTGGGAATACAAATAGATATCCTTTGGTGAAACCCATGCTCTGTCGTGCTCGCCAAAGAAACGCACATCCACTAAGCCTTGGGTGTTTAGTCTTGGCATCGCCTTGGCCGGCCAAAAAGGGAAACCCTTGAGCTTGGCCCAGACAATGGGGTGCGGCCTGCGGCAAGGCTCGATAAACCAAGAGGGTAGAGGTCGAGGGAGATTCCGCCCATGGGCAAAGCAATCAGGACATGCTTCTATTTCCGACACTTCCTGTCGTGCAACCTTTAGCATCTGCTTCGCTGTATTTGTCAGCTTCGATGTATCTGCATAAACACCATCACCTATGTACGTTATGCGAGAAAAGGACTCCATGATATTTACGGAACTAAGACTCTGTATTAGAAAAAACATAATAAGCATCGATGATCTTTCCTATTCATATTAGATGCTGCTCCTGCTAATTACTTGCCTAAAATTTGTATGTTGAAGATTGTAAAATGCTCAAAATATAAAAATTTTGTCTTACTAAATGTCATGTATAAAATAATACTTTGCTAAAAGAAATTCTATTGAAAAAGTATGATCACCACTATTTAAAAAAAGCTTAGAGTCTCAGTGTCTAGATGTATATCAAAGTATTTTACTAAATAAATAATACCTGTAGTATTTATGAAAATTCAAGTCCTTGACATGACATATTTTATTACATAGAATAATAAATGCTTATGGCTAGCTCACTGTACAACATTAGCAAAAAGATAATGTGGATTTATCTGACTTACGGAATCCTAGTACCTTAGTAATACCTAATGTTCATTTTAAAATAAATACGGTAGTAGATGGAGAGTATTTTAACCTATGAAGATACTGAAGAATATAAAGAGCAATGAATGTAGAATAGAAATAGAGAATTGTGTCATTGATAGAATAAATTATAGTGTACAAGCTTACATGTATTAAAAACTATGCAGTTGTGTTGAATCCATCTTGCATCAGCCATAAATGCATCCGTACTACCATATAGTTTGGCACGAACATTAGATTCAAGTAAGCTTAAATCCATTGGCTTAACAACATACTCCAGATAATTAGGAACATCATTTAGATCAACTGCTTTCAAAAATGGTGCAGACTAAAAGTTAAATTAAATAAATTTTAATTACATCTAGCAGGTATAATACAATTTGATTAGAAACATGTAAGCGCACATGCATACATAGATAATTTAGAATGTACGTAGATACAAACGATTTCAAATAGTAATACAATATTTTAAGCAAATGTTATTTATGATTTTAATACAAATTGTCTTACTTTTACAATCTATATATATAATAAATTTAATAAGAAATGGTGAATTAATTAGGCATGAGAAACTACTATAATTCGTCATTAGTAAATTGAATAGGAAAAGCGTGTAGTAAATATTTTATTTAAGTATATTTTAATTAGAAAATGATATATTAAGAAACATTATAAAGACAAGTAAACGTGGAGTAAAGCGGTGTTACATAATATTTGAATGAACGAACGCGAGACTGGTGATGGAATGTTAATCCCGAATATTTATTTAATTACGACGGTACATAACTAATGAATGGTAATTTTACATTTTTTGTAAAATGTAGCTGTGGGAACGGATAATGAAAGGTAAAAGGGAAAGTCGGCAGCTTTAAAAAAAGGATAGAAGGAAGGAAAACAAGAAGATAGAAAGCGAGTCGCAAAAAAAGGACGAGGGCGTTTGGTATAGTAAGTTGACGGTCGATCAGGGGCGTCGAGGGAAGGGTAAGAAGTAGAGGTTCGGACGAAGGTTGGGCGGCGAAGGATGTGCACCCGGGTTATGAGGTTTCGCGGAGAAATAAGCTGCTAACATGTGTCGGGCAGATCATCGCGACGACGACGTGATAGAGACGCAAGACGGGCGCGCGCATGTATGTGTGAAATGTGAGTAAGACTTACACCGTGCTGATCCCTCATCCGTTCGACGACGTGTTTCAGCATCATGCATAGTTGGTCGCCCGTTAATTGCGTCATCGCCTGGGAGCGTGTCTCCGGATTCTCCGCTTGTAAGATGCCAGCGCACTCGCCGCATATCCAGTTGCTGACGGAGAGGGGGGGCGCACCACCCATGCAACGTCTGTGCCAGGACCTCGGACAAACGCTGCACTGGGCCTCGACTGACTCCTTGTGGCAGCGCCAGCAGAACTTGTCGCTCTTGATATCCATTCTTTTTCGCTTGCTCGCGATGCTGCCATTTTGTTCGATCGGTGAGCCCCTCGTCGGCGGTGTACTGTGTTTTCGGGAACATTCATAATGCTCATTTCATTTTCTATTTAATGCCAACAGTTGTTTCTCGGTCCCGTTAATGGCACCGAGAGTCCGCGCCTACGATGCTTAATCGCGAACCAATATCATGCGCATATTAAGATCATTCTTAGCTCACCCAGAATTTATTTGTCCTTTCAGGCATAATGTATGGGATTCAATTCAAGAGAAGAACTTCTTATTTTTAACTCTTAACTTATACTTTTTTCATGCGTTTAGAATTCATTATAGTTAAGAAATTTCTTTACTATTATCACTAACTATCAAAACTTACATAATAAATGATTTTAATAAAAGACTGCTTATATTCACTACCTGCCTATCTATTGTGGATAAATTTTATCATGAAATTACTACAAACTTATTTTATAAAGATATAAATTCGTTAATATTTGCGACCTTGGGGTAAATACCAGTCAAAAGAAAACAAATAAAAGATAAACTTACTTTGTGCTTTTTCGTTTTCTCTTTCCTTCCTTTATTTCCTTAATTGGTACAGATGTTGATGAAACTATAGTTTCCATTTCTGAATTTTCTGTATCTTTCATTGAATTTGATATTTTAGATGATCTATCATTTTCTCTTTTTTTTTCAAACTCTACTGTCTTAGAAACATTTTGTGTATTGATTTTTACATTATCTCTACCTTCAGAGTCAATAGTCTCATTCTTAGTCTCCTGTATTTTTTCACAAATAATGTCCACATCTTCACATTTAATATTTTCTTTTAACACCATTTTTTCCAAATTTATTGTATCTTCTGCTTCCACACTCTTCTTATCTTGTAGACTTGAATCAGAAATTTCCATTTCATTAGAAGAATTCAATATTTTATCCTCTGTATTCTCATTCGAATCCATTACTTTAAAGAAACTATCACAATATCTGTAACATATGAAACATTACAACATTGTTTATTGTTTACATTTTATTGATCTTCTGTTGCCATTCAATATTATACTATATGTACCTATAGTATGTATATTAACCTGATGCTAGCCACTATTATATATACAAATATTATTGCGAACTTCCCAAACACACATTTATAATATTTTTTGTCTATTTCCTGAAATAAGGTTCAAAAACTAAATAAATTTTAGTAAAACTTGATTATTTTATTAATTAATGTTAGTTGTGAGAATGCTAGAACAGCTCTGTATAAGTTACAATGAATCTGCAGTTCAAGTACTTCAACATAGAGGGCAGTAATTTCTTCATTTTCTGACTACCAATATAACTGTATATTACGTTAAATGAAAATTAATTTAATAATATTTATAATTAAATAAATAAACTTTTATACTTTATTATACGTAAATACAAACATTATTATAAGTGATTAAAATTATTGAAAAACCGTGATTAATTATTAATAATAACTTAGTGCTTACCATCTGATTATGCACATGTAATATTTATTTCAATAAAATTCTCTTTGAAATTAAGATTATTAAAATAAAATTATTGTATTCATTTAATATTGTACAAATATATTATATTGGAACTATGTAAAACTCTACACTTTAAAAGTGAATGCCTTATCTACATTTCAACTACTTCAACTGCCTGAAAATTAATTGTATACAATTTTATGGCATTAACTTCACAAGTGCATGTATATATACACAAGCATATATGTGTATCCATATATTCCCACATAGCCCACATTTCATTCATCATATGAATTAGGGTTATTTTAAAAATATTGATATTAAAAGTAATATTAATTTATTTAATTATTTAAGTTAAGAAATGTAAGAGAATAATAATTATCTGTAATTAATACTTTAAAAGTTTATGGTTAATGAGAATTTACACAAAATCAATGTATTAATGATTTTTGTTTTTTTTTTGTTTTTTTTTTTAATAATACAGACTTTTGTTATTTTTTTTTGTTTAGTCTTCTTATTGATTTGGAAATAGATAAAAAATAAATTTAAGTTAAGTAGATTATATTATCTAATAAAGTATTGTTTTTTTTTTAATACTATTATACAATTAGTATCAAAGTATAAAATTATGAACTATTTTTAGAAAAATACAGAAAAACAGTTTTTACTGTAAATTTCTTTCATATAATTATTTTAATTTATTGTAATCTCATATAAATCAAGCTATTATTTTTATCATATTAT
The DNA here is from genome assembly GCA_018883505.1 of Ceratosolen fusciceps. Lineage (NCBI taxonomy): Eukaryota > Metazoa > Arthropoda > Insecta > Hymenoptera > Agaonidae > Ceratosolen > Ceratosolen fusciceps. Next base: position 5,068,501 of record RCIC01000012.1, on the reverse strand, counting down.
AAAAAATAATAAGTCTGCATTATACTAGATAACCAAATATTAATATTTAATATTATACCTATTAATTAATATCATTGTTCCATTCACAAGCTTTTAAGAACATACTAACCCACGGCCATGAAACAAATTTACAAATCTATAGGTAATGCATATGCATACATAGATTTTCTTAAAATAATTTAACAATTACTAAAAAATGCAGAATAGCTGCAAATATATATAGCAAAAAAAAATAAAACTGAAAGAAAAAAAAGAAATGAAGGAGAAAAAATGAGATTGAAGGTGACCAAGCATCTAAATGTGCTCTTAGGGTGAATAGAATTTTTACCTTTCGCCAAGCTCAAGGCTGCAGCAGCATCAACAAGCACAACTTAACCTGAGACGTTCCTTGCTGAACATCATTCATTTCTACGATGCTTATTCTTCGAGCTTCGATCCCTTTCTCTTCAGTCCCAATTTTATTTTTTACTTATTATGTCTTCTTTTAAGAGATCTATTTTCTTCCCTTGCTTGCGGTATATGCAGTACAGTTGTGTTCTTACTCTATCTTTCTCCCGATGTTGTTCGACCAGTTATCGTTCGCGGTTGGTGCTTCCATCTCGTGAAACTTCGATTCAACTTCGTGGCCCGAATAATCACGTGGGAGGTGAAGGGATTTTTTTATCTCCGAGCTTCGTTGCTAGAGTTCGCATTTTCTGGAAATAATATTTTATATTATTTACGATACGCTTTTGTTCTCAATATTTTTAATAATTTTTAATGTCTGTAAGTTGTTTACAACAAATAAATAGTTTCTAAAATATTCCTTTATATTGCATATTTTATATTATACATATCACACCATAGAAAAATATTAATATTTACTATTGATTTAATATTTTTTTTTATCTTTACCTATATTATTATAATACAAGAAAGTTATACTTCAATAAAAATATAAAACTTTCAGTTTTTGTTGATTAAAATATTATTGAAATACTTTTTTTACTTATAATTTTGTTATGTAATCTAAAATTTGTTTTAAACAAGATTAATATTAGATATTTAAAGATTCTTGAAATATTTTAAATTTAATATCTTCTTGCAAATAAACTTTGTGGTAAAATTACTATAATGTTCAAACAATAATTACTATTACTGTTATTATGCATATGGGCCCATTTTATATATAAAAATCTGAAGCATACAGTTAAAAAATTAAATGGATTAAACTTTTCCATTGTTGTTTTTTAAAAATTTGTTTGTAAATAATGAAAGAAAAAATTAATAAGTCGAAAATTAAAACTATTTTGTTGATTTAAAAAAAAATTATTAATTGTCTTAATATAATTTATTTATGCTTAGTATATTTAACAATAAATTAACTTTTTATATTATTGGCTATATATTGGCTATATTAATGATCTAATAATAATATTTATTAAATAATAATAAAAAATTTAGTTTTTATTAAAAAATATTTGCATTGAATTTGAAGAATTATTTAATTATGTAAATAAATTGAATTTACGAAAATAATATTTAATTATTTTTCAATAAGTAGTATAATGATAAATAATGATATATTAAAGGATATAAGTTAAAAAAAGTTATTAGGTTAGTTTTTCTTATTGTAAAAGTAAAATGGTATTTGTTATTAAAAATAATTTTGAGCAACAATAAGACAGTGAATATTATCTTACCTTTAAATTAATTAAACGTGATAGAAAAACAACTGATGTCAATAATGGTGTTAAATAATTGGTTTTCGTTTAAACAATTGTGAAGTATTAACTTTTTTATTTAGGTTTTTTTATTTATTAGTATTGCTGTTTATAGACATAATACATTCTGAAAAATTGATTATTCATGTTAATATTGATCGATTGAGAGTAGTGTGTTAGTTAACTTCTTTTACCTTTTAGTATATAAGACGAGCTTCTGTTTCTAATACAAAAGTAGAGGAAATATTTATTATATTTAAGTAATAAGTAACTAATATGTATTGATGTACGTTGAACTTTGTTTTTATTAATTGTGAATAAAATTTAAATTGTAAATAATTATTATATCTCAATCATCTTTTTTCGATACACAGTACATTATTTTTTAAAGGTTGATATACACTGTAGGGAAATAAAATGGTGTACTGCTATTCGCTTACTCGTGGTTATTTACATTTCAAACAAGATTGGGCAGATTTTCAGAGCATGCGCATTAGGAAATACTTTATTTGCCTTTCTAGATAATTTGAAAGAATTTATTAGTCTTAATTTTTTCTTTATATTAAAAAAAAAAAAAGTATCGTTTATTTTTTATATCATTATATGAGTAGCAAAGTAGTTTGATTGCCCTTGCACATATATATGATTGTTGCGCATATAGTATGTATAATGTATATGATGAGAATATGCGCATGTATTTGCTGTAAAAAATTAAATGCATATTTACATTTTTATGTTTAATTATGTTTAATGGTATTTCATTTAAATATAAAAAAAAGCTTATTAGTTTGAAATGTCAAACATTTAAAATTTAAACATTTGAAAGAGGAAATTTAATTATTTTAAAATGCAGTTAAAATTTCAAGGTTAATCGATCGAAGGGAAGCTATTGCAATTTCAAACAAACTATATCAAGCTTTTGTTGGTTATGCCAATTATTAACGTTTTGTGGTTTTTCTAAATTATTATTAAAAGTTAGTGTCAATCGCTGGTCGGTTGATTATAGAATCATGGAATTTGTTGATTTTATTTCAATACCTCGAGTTGATAATGTAGTATTAACAGAAAAGCAGAAAAAAAAAACAAATAATTATTGTAAAATGGAAGGAACATTATGCATTAGTGGGCACCATCTCATTCTTTCGGACAGGCAAAAAAATAATCTAGAGCTATGGGTGAGTAAAGTTTTATGTAAATCAACATTTCTTTTTATTAAATATTAAATACAGATAAAAAAATTATGAGGTGATTGATATAAAAATATAAATGTTTTGGTATTCGTCCGCTAAATAAAAAATTATTTAATATTATTAAATATAATGTATAAATATAAAACGGTATTTTGTAGTTAATTTTAAATTATCTTGAATACATTGTTATTTTAAAAAATAGTAATAAAAATTTGTAAATTGTAATATAATTTAACAATTATATTTTTACTTTCATTCTTTGACTACTGTATTGTCATACATTTAATTATATTCATAAGTATTTATTGTTAAATATATAATAAAATATATATTTTAAAAAATAATATTAATTTTTGTAAACCGTATTTTGTAAATTTTTGTATAGTCATGAAAAGTTAATGTAATTTGAAAATAATTATTTGTTAAGTTGTTTTGGATAATTTTTTTCAGTTATTATATCGCAATATCGATATTATGGAAAGAAAAATAAATAATCAAGGTTCTACAGGTAGCATAATACTTAAATGCAAAGATTTTCATATTTATCAATTAGATTTTGAATCTGTAAATGACTTAGTTAAGGTGGCACAAACCATAGAGAAATTATCATGTTTGGGTATGTTAAACTGCCTTAAATCTTTTGAAATAATTTTTTAACAATAAATCTTATTTACTTTGTAGATCAAACATTTCAATATCCCTTTTTCTACAGACCACAATCATTAAGCAATTACAAAGTACAAATAGAAGATGGATGGTCTTCATTTCAACCACTTTCTGAATGGTCCCAATTATTAGCACTACATGGAGACGAATGGCGGATCAGTCATTTAAACAGAGACTATAAAATATGCAATTCTTATTCTTCAGAAGTGATAGTACCTAGACATATTGAAGATGAAATTATAGTTTCTTCAGCTAATTTTAGATACAATGGAAGATTTCCTGTTTTGTGTTATAGACATGATGGAGGAGTATGAATTTCAGTAAATGTAAATTTAAATATTTTCAATGTTTTGTTTTAAATTTGCGATTATAATTTTAGGGTATATTAATTAGAAGTAGTCAACCCATGTGTGGTTCTACTGAAAAACGATGTAAGGGAGATGAAATGCTATTGAATTCATATTTACGACCAGGAATACGAGGGTAAAGTTATATTGTATTTACTTTTGAATACTTTACAGTTATTACTTTTTATTTATTCAAAATTTTTAAATGTTTCTTTCAAACTTTATGTATAATAATAAACTTTTTATTTAGACTTATAGTTGACACACGAACTCGTACACAAGCTCAACATGCAAGGACCAAAGGAGGTGGTACAGAAGTGGATGCTGCTTACCCTCAATGGTTAAAAACAAATAAAGCAATTTTACGGACAACTGAGTTGTCATGGAGCTTATCTAAATTGATAGAAGCATGCAATGATTTAAGTTCATCTACCTCACAATGGCTGTCTAAAATAGATAACAGCAAATGGTTATTAGCTGTTCAAGATGCCATGAATGCAGCTTGTCTTGCTGCACAATGCATTGAACGAGATAAAACGGCCGTTTTGGTGCATGGTAAGATTATCACAGAATATATCATTTATTATGAATTAAAATATAAAATTTTAAAAAAATTTTAATTATAATTAATTTATAAAATTTGATTTTATAATATATTTAATAAGTAAATTATTTAAATTAAAATTAAAATTATTAATATTTCTAATGATCAATATAAATGTTTTCAAATTTGTCTTCTTTTAATTAGTGTTTTCTTTTTATTTCAGGTGGTAGTGGTTGTGATACGACTCTTGTAGTTACTAGTTTAGTGCAAGTAATTCTAAATCCAGATTGCCGTACAGTCAGAGGGTTACAAGCGTTAATTGAACGTGAATGGTTACAAGCTGGCCATCCATTCTATACTAGAACTCGACATGGAGCTTATTATACTTATGATCAAAATTCACAAGACGCTCCAACTTTCCTTTTATTTTTAGACTGTTTATATCAATTACATTTTCAATTTCAATTAAGTTTTGAATATACAACAGAATTACTCATAGAAATTTTTAAGCATAGTTATTCTTCAAATTATGGAACATTTTTAGGTAAATATAAATTTTATTATGAAACAAAGTTGGATTAAAAAAGAGTTAAAAGTAATTATAATTAAATAAATAAATTATATGAATTAAATATAATCAATATACACACATATATATTATATTTTTTACAATTTTGTATTTAGTATAAATATGTATGTTTATACAGCGGTTGTATAACAAATCGACACTAAATTAAATATTTTCGACCTAAAATCAAATTATAAGTCAAATTGAAAAAATTACTTATCTGTTATTTCTTATTAGAAGATTTTTGAAAATCTGTGCTTAATTATTTGACTTATTATTCTTTTTATAAATTTACAAGCAGTCTCAATAACTTAATGATAGAAGACATTAAACTGATTTTAAATGAGGAAAATTTATTATAAAGAGATATTGAAATGTACGCGTGTGTATTCCTATGAATTTTAGCAAAAGTAAGTTATGAATAGGGTGATATGGTTCATACATACTCATATAAAAATTTTCCTTTTGAATTGAATTTTAATTTGTCTCAGGGGATTCTGAATCTGAGCGAAGTCGGCTCAAGTTGTCGGAGCGTACCTGTAGCCTGTGGTCGTATGTTAATCAGCCTGAGATGCTCAAGAAATACACGAACCCTCTTTACGAGTCAAATCCCTGCGTTATTTGGCCAAGCGTCGCCCCGGTCAGTATTGAGATTTGGCGCGAACTCTACCTCGGGCATAATGATGCCACCCCTTGGAACGGAATGCTTCACTTCGCCCAGGAAATGAAGGACAAATACCAGACCGTTAAGCGAATGACGACGGAACTGCATCAGCAGATACTCCAGATCCTCGAGGAAGTAGACCTAATTTCTGACATTGAGTCCCCCTCCTCGGCCACCAACAGCTGCGCCTACAACAGCTCCGAGCTCGACGAGGCTGCGGTACATCGTAGGCTCTCGGAACTAAGCCTCGATCGAACCCAGAGCACTTGATATTCGCTCGCTCTTTCGAAAATCGTCAGTTGACCGTTAACAATTTTAAATTATTTCATAGTTTTTATTATTTTACCGAAATTCATTAGGTTCATTTATTATAGCACTTGTACGCTTCAAACAAGTAGCGACAAATGCCCGCTACTTTACTATTTTCTTTCGTTTTAAGTAGGTTTCACTTCACCCATTTCGACCGTTCATGCAATTTTTAAAATTTTAAATCATCGGAATCATGTATTTCACGTAATTGATTAATTGACCTGTTATGCAGGCAAGATATATCTTTTTTTATTCAATTGAAAATTTGTTATTATTTATATTGATACTATTATTTATGTTATAATATATATATACATATATTAATTGTATACTATTATTTTTGTAAGCCATAAGTTTTATTAGAATTTATGTAAATACATATTTCTTAAATTTTTATAATTTATATATTAAAATCGTTAAATGATGTAAACGTTTTTATTTATTTAAATTTCCAGTGATAGACATTGAATCAATTTGTGTTTATTGAACTTACTAATTATATGATAATCTGTTGTCCCAGTTAGTAAAATCTGCTATATAAATATATATACAGTATTATATAGTTTATATTATATATATAAACTAAACTAGCAATTTAATAGCATTTTGATTTACTTTACTAATTTTAAAATAACATTATTATAATAAATAGAATAATGAATTGCAAAGCTGTAAATGTTAACAGTATTAAAAAATTATTACTATTTGTAGTTGAGTTATGCAATTATATGAGATTATCTGTGAAGTCTCATCAGAGATAATTTAATCAACCCAGTATTTGTTTAACTTTTAAGATTTTTTTTCAATGAATGATATAAGTGACAGTGTATTAACAGTCAATTGTATAATACATGAAAACCAAAAATATATACTAGTTTATTTTTATGACACTTTTAATCATTACTACTTAACTATATGATTTGTCAATCTGTATATAAAATTATATTAATCAGAATTTAGAAAGTACTATAAATACATTAAGGTCATGGTTTCCTTCATATTAATTAGATAAATGTACAGATTTTCTTTTTAGTATAGCAATATATTGCAGCAAAATTGAAAAATTAAATCTTGGTTTAGATAAACTAAAATACCACATGTAAAATTAAAATGTCATAATAATTTATGTTGGTGTATGTATGTATTATATAATATACATATATAATGCTACCTATTAAAGTAGACACGCTTATAAAATTTAAATGTTATACTTTGAATTTCATGTACATTAAATATTATTTAGGCAAGTATATACAAGATTAATTTATTTTATTAATAATAAAAATTAAACAAAATGTAAATACAGATTTGACACTTCTAATCATTAATTCTTTTTTTTAATATAACTATACAAATAATTCTATTTTAATTTTATATTTCTAACAAATTTGATTAATAATGGATTTGTTTTTCATTTACATATAATATTTCATATATAGTAGAATTAAAGAAAAATTTATAGAACAGTTGATATTTTATATATATATTAAATATAAATATTTATGTAAAATATAAAATAATTATTGTCTATACACTAATATTTTTATTTTAAAATAACACAGGTGTTTTCTATTATTTATTTGAAATTTTTTTAAAGCTTTAATAGTGACGTGCTGCATTTCCAAACAAATTATGGGAAATTCTTGTTGGTCAACAGATTAAACAATTATTAAAATTTTTTAAATTACTACTGATTCGTGTTAATTACTGTCCAATTGGTAAGCAAATAATGAAATTTGTCGGTTTTACTTGAATGCCGCCAGTTAATGATATGTAATCAATTATCGAATTAAAACAAAAAAAATTAAATAAAAAACGAGAATTCTACAATGGATGGAATATATACGCTTCTAGGCATCCGATTCTTTCGAATTGGCAAAATAAGAATTTAAACTATGGGTGATTGAAATTAAATTTTTTATATTTTTCTATTTGACAGCCTTATTTCGCAATTTTATTGTGGAGGACGATTTATATTATTTTATATTAATGTAATTGATGTATTTTACACAATAAAATTTTTATATTTTTAATTTAATCATTTAATTCGAATTTTTATTAATTATAATTCTTGTCAATTAATTTTTAAGTAAATTGTTTTTGTTAAATAACTTGTAAACAGATAAAAATGTTGGTTTACTTTAATAATAACTTTAATAATAAAAATATTCTAATAAATTTGTTTTTTATCTAAGCATTTATTGGGATGCTAACATTTACTTTATATGCATACAAAAATAAATTTTAAATAATGTTAGTTCGGTATTAATCCTCATAGCCGTTTTTTCTATCTTATTTCTAAATGTGATTATGATCAATTCACTATTTAGTCTTAGTATTCATTAAGAGTATTCTTTTTTAGTATTAAGATTATGAAATTGGTATGAAAAATGAAATTTTATTTGCTACGAAAATTTAAAAAAAAATACACCACCCTGATATCAGCAGACTCGCCCAAGATTATATTGCAAAAGAGTTACCGCGGGCTCGCGTGATTATAGGAAGATCGGGATTTTTACCGTTATTCATGAACGTTGAAGAAAGGACGCTCCGCAAGTTGAGTGCAAAGAAACAAAAGTGAAGAAAAATAGAAGAGGCGAAAGAAGAGATAAATATGGTCGGGAGAAGTAGAGAAATCTATGGGAGAGGTGTGTGCGCGCGGGCGCGCCCGCGTGTGTATACTCGGATACGTGTATTAAGAGAGGTTGTCGGCGGGAGGGGGACGCAAATAGAGATAGCCTGTATAGGTACGAGGGGAGCGGAGATGAGAAATTGGAGGGAGGAACGCGGCAGGTGTTCTGACACAAAGAAACCTAAAGGAATCTTGAAGCCATTAGCTTGGATCTGAACTTTCGTGCTTCCCAAGCTCCTTACAAATTTCTCCAATAACTTTGGCTTCGTCCTTCACTTAAATAAACAAAGCTCGTGCCTACGACGTTTAATTAAATATCCATACAATACAAACGTCGGAAAGTACTACTGTGTACAAAATAATCAAAAGATGCGTACAAACGATTAAAATTTATGATTAAAATTATGGACGCAGGAGCGAAGAATTGGCCATAGGGAGACACAGTTGATGATAATTTGGAGTAAACAGTCCAACATCCTTGGATGAGTGTGGATCTAGTCACGAATAGCTAATTAAAAACGTGGACTGAATTCAAACCCATCCAGGGCCACCGGACTCTCTTATGCTTATATGCTTTCTTTTTCTGAGTCCTCTTTCTCGGTATATATATATATATATACATATATATACATATACATATACATATACATAATACGTACGTACATACGCACATCACTCTCGATCTTTCGTAGTTTCTCTCTCTCTCTCTTTGATCTCGTGAAATCGCGATTCTAGATGCAAAGCCGGCAACCGCCGATTTTCCTTCAATTGGTGTACGACTGCGACCGAGACAATGACGAGAAGTAATATTTGAATAAAAAATATGCGAAATCGGCAGAGGCTTTACGCGGGCTATTTTACACGGCTTAACTCCTCTCTTTTCTCTTTACTCGAAGTACCGAGCCATTCCCGCTCCAAGTCCTTCGAATGTAGCAGGTATACTGAAGGAGAGCGGGGAGCCCCGCAGGAGTATAAGCGTAGGACACATTGTACAAATCCCTACCTCTTTCTCTTCCCTCACTCTCTCTCTCTCTCTCTCTCTCTGTCCTGCATACAGGTCCCTTCGGTTGCTCGCGCTCACCTTTCTTCGGGGAATTTCTGCCGAGGTGGGAACGACTCTTTCAGGAGGCTAGCGCATATATGTGCTCCATGACCAAAGGTACTCAAAAAACTTGCCCGAGAGAGGGAGAGATCAGTCTTGTAGCCCGAAGGACTGATCCGCTCGATCTTAATGCCCTCCACTCTAAATTCGAAGCCACTTGTTTTTTACCCCCGCTAAATGCTCTTCGAAATATTCCTTGTTGGAATTCTGGGCAACGAAAACTACCCAAAACTTTTTATAATTATATAACAAAAATTACAAATCGATACAAATCCATCAATGATTTTTTCTCATCCACAGACTCAAAAACAAGCTCACCTTATAAATGCATCCTGTCCCATTATTGCAATTCGATATTCATGCTCATTCTTAATATTACGCTAGTACTTCAAGCCAAACATTTTATACGAGACTCAATTTATTATTTTCTCACTTTATACAATTTATTTATTCTTTTCCATTAAAAGCATTATAATATACATCAAATTTCATAAATACCGCAAGTTATTAAAATTACTTACTACTTTCCGTAGTATTTATGTTATTCTTCATCTTTATTATACTTCATTCGATTGCTTATATCACACCCACACAAATAAACTTATTTATTACCATTCATTTTAAATTGTTTATGGTAATTTTAATGAATTGCTGAATTAAAAATATCACAAATTTTATTAAAATAAACTTAATTATTAAGAATGTCAGTTACTGTAAAGTATAATAAAATGTTTTGTAAATTACATGAATCGTATAATGTTTAACATTTAAAAAGCAAGAAAATGTATACAAACACATATATATATATATATTTTTTTAATTGCTTGCTTTAATTGCGAAATTTTTAAAAATTTCAACTATTCCTAATATTTACAGATTCATTATTTAATTTAGAAATGACTACGAGAGATAGATTATTACAAGTATTACAATGAGTAAAGTAAAAACTATGCCACCAATAAGAATGAATCCATCGGTCCGAGCTCGTTGCTCTATTAATCTCATCGTTGTATTGGATAATCCTAATGAATTACCAATATCTATTAAACGCTTATGGGCTCCTTTAAGTGTATACCTTTGTGACCGCAAACTTTCTAGGATGCCAGCACCATGTTGAAGCATACTGTCTACACCATGAACAGCATTATGAACTTTGGTGTTATGCTGCAGACTATGATCAATTAAAATATCAACATGATCATTGGTAGTAAATCTACGAGCCAATAATGCTTCCCTTTCTGCTTCTTCTCTCTGCTTAGTTAATATCATTTGTTTCCATGAATTTAATGCTGATAAAAGATGACAACTGTCATATTTTAATTGGTCGACTCTGATTTTTGCGTTTTGGCGTTGCGAAATTGGACCCTTAGAACATAATATATCTAATCGATCACAGTTGCTAAAACAAAAAGCAATTTTTTATTTTATTTTTTACAATTTTAGTTTTTTGTCAATTGTATAATTGAGATTATACAATGTATATAATGGATTTCTTATATATTAAATATTAGAAATATATTCTCTTTTGTACATTATTAATTATCAATCATTAAAAATTATAAATTAAATATAGAAAATTTTAATATTTTTTAACAATATTAGTTAAATAAATTAAAATTAAGTATTACAAGTACAAAAATTTAAAGTTTTTTAAAAACTTTACTTCAAAGATAATTATTCAATATTTAAGATATATGGACTTGTAAATAAAATAGGATAATAATTGTTTATACCTGTTAATATTCTGAATTTTTGTTTCTATTTCATTTTCAACCGCTTGAATATTAAGGTTAGGTTGTCTTTTTTCCAGCTGACTAAACAACTTTTGCGTTTCCAAAACCAATTTATTTGTTTGATGATAAAGTGTCTCCATTCTTACTTATTACTATTTAAAAAAAAAAACGATTTTAAAGGATATTGAAACTACAAGTATTGAAATAAAAGTTATGACGTGTACAATTGCATATCTCCCGCAGCCTGTTCGGTGCGAGAATTGAAAATTTAACCGATGACGTCGTCACGTATGATCTCTGATAAATAATAATTGGAGAAAGAATTTTTAGTGCTATCATTTTACTTATTATAAGCAGAAGTATCTAGAGCGGTAAAATTGAAAAATCAATGCCGCCAAAAGATTATTTGGTCCTAATAGAAAACGATCGATATTTGAAATATATAGATAGCGATAAATCGAGTTATTGATCTCTTAATTATTTATCGATAAAACTAATAATGCAAAAAAGTAATATATTTTGAGTACTACACTGATATAATCCTTAATTTATAAAAAGCCTTAATGATTTAATATAGATTCAAAATAATTTATTATACATCAAACAATTAATATCTGACATAGTTTTTATTTTATGTTTTAATGTTTAATTTTTATAAATATAAACTTTTGAATAATTATTTATTATTATTTCGTTAACTTTATACAATTAAAGTCGGCGAATTATCGAACTGTAAGTTGAAATATTTGTATATAATTGAATCGATTATTATTTTCTCAAGCTTCAAGGAACTTGAGAAATAAAGTAAATTTCCATTCCGTTTTTATTGAACGTAAATATTGTGACTATATCAAAGACCGATTAGTCGCTAATGATTCATTTATTATTTCTATCATAAATTGCTAAATCACATTCTTATATTTACGTTTGCATAGGCGTCGCGTGGTTACATGTGACTGATTACCTACGAATAAGGGAGAAATAAGGAAAATAAAGGAGATATATAGAATAAAATAATGACTACTTTTTACTACTGTTGTGACTTACGATGGTAATAACTCAGGTAATAGATTTTTTTTATTTAAATTAAGGAAAAGCAAATAGATTTGACATCTAATAAATGTCAGACTCAATATTTATTTATAATTTTGAAGGGAAGTATACTTTGAATTTTTTTATTTTGAATTTAAATTTAATACAAAATACAGATAATACAGATAAATTATGAACTATAATTTATAAACTTAAACAAAAAAGGTCTCGTTAATTATTAATATTAGATAATGTTAATAATTAAAGACTCATGATTAATTATACAATTTCATATTTAATTAATTTTGTATAAATTATGCTATATTAAAACTTAAAGTAATGTTTAAGAAATGATGAAATATATTTTTCATGGATTATAAATTGTTTTAATTATTATAAAGATTGGTTCAAGTATATATGTATGGAGGTTCGTTATTTATATTCTTAAGTTATTCAAGATTAAAATAATAAATTTATGCTCATATATATTGTTGTTCATAATGATTTATAGAATTAAATATAACAAATCCTTTAAAATTAAGAGGCTTTTAAATTAATTTTGTAATGAATATATAATAATAGTTCTTAGGAAAAAAATATTTTTAACAAATTAACTTTTTTAAATTTATAGTAGTGATGTAACATTTTTACTGTTTTAAATAGGATTTAATATATAAAAACACTTCTATAAAGGAATGTATAGGGATACACCAAAAATTATTATTGAAGATCCATCAACATCAGTGTCATCTTTTGCTGCTAATATCCAAATGGAAGATCTATTTGAAAAATTAAAATTACTTAATTATGATAATGAATTTGTTCAACAATTGAAAATGAAATGTATAAGCAGGTAATGTTTTTTGATAATTTTAATAAGCGTTAAAAAAAGAAATATATATATATATATATGTGTGTGTGTGTGTGTGTATACATTATTTAAATTTATTAATTTTTATAGACACTATTTCATGGTACCAACAAATCCAGGTGAACAATTTTTTATGTTTATTTCTTTGGCTGCTTGGTTAGTAAGAAAATCTGGAAAAAAATTCAATCCTCCACAAGAATCAGATGATCCAAATTCAATAATATTAGAAGTATTGGAATTTTTAAAACAAATTGATATTATTATAGAATTTTCACTAAACAAATTAAAACAGGGTGTCGGTGAACATGCTGTTTTTGTACTTAATAGTCTTGCTGATCATGCTATAAAAGTGTTAAAATTTAAATGGGAAAAGTAAATTAATTTTATATTTTAGAAAACAATTTTTTTAAAAAAAAAATTTAATTAAAAAAACAATTCATTTCTACTTTAGAGTTCAAATACCACCAGATGAGACTGCAATTGAACCAGAAATTGAAGAAGATGATGCAGAACTAATTTTAGAGAAAGTTGAAGAAGAAATGATAGCTGAATATGATGATGAAGACGATGACGTTATACATGTTGATGATATTACAAAATTATATAAAGAGGCTTCAGTAAATAACTATTTTACAACAAATACAAACTATTTAAGAATATAATACTTTCTTTAAAAAATGTTATTCACCATAATTTTATTTTTTAGAACAATATCCAAAAACCAGATAAGATTTTAGAGTCAACTATTAATGCAGAAGAATGGAAATTAGAATTAGAACGTGTTTTACCACAATTAAAATTAAATATTAATACAGGTAATAACATTATATTAAATAAATTATGAATAATTTGATCTTGATATAAATCTGTTGAGAACAAAATATTTATCTTGTATTTTTAAAAATTATCTATATATTTAAATAAATAATTAATAAGAACTTCATTACAAATTTATAATAATGTTTACTGACATTGAATTTTATTAATTTAATTACTTAATTCTTTTAATTGCATTTAGTATATGTAAGCTTTTATTAAAATATGTATAAAATTTATTAGAAATATATGTCATGATATTTTTCTAATCTTAATGATTGACATCAATTAAATGTAATTATATATAAAAAAATTTTTTTTAAATAAAACATTCAAAATATGGTTTAGAATTATAATTTTATAAAATATATTTAAAAACGTTTAAATCATTTTAATAATTTGAAATTAATATTTTTATTATCTTATTCATTTTGTAAATTATAAAGTTATTATACTGTTATTTAACATTAAGATTGGTAATATATCTATAATTACATATATGAAAAAATATATAATATATGAATAGAGACAGTAATGTATGAATTCAGATTATCAATTTTTAATTAAATTTTTCTTTTTATTAATGAAAGATACCCATGATTGGAAAGAATATCTTGACCGAATGAAAACTCTGCATGTAAACATGGGAAAAGATCTTCATGGAACAAAAAGTCAATTAGATAAATTGTATATAGATATTGGAAGAGCATTAGATAAAATAAATACTAAAGAGATACATTTAAATCGACAGTTAGAGCCACACCTTCAAGAGTTAAGAGTTTTTCAGGTAGAAGAATAAAAATTATGCTTTATAACTACAGCACTACATAAAGCTGAATGATTTATTAATGTGCAATTATTATTAAATTATATAGGAAGAATTTTCAAAAGTAAAAGAACAGTACAAAGATATCAGTGGAGGAGTTACAGAACGAACAAGAGTTTTTAATAAACTGACAGAAGAATTAGAGCAAGTTAAAAAAGAAATGGATGAAAGAGGATCAAGTATGACGGATGGAAGTGAGTATTATTTGTTATTTATAAATTAATTGATAAAAAAAATGTATAAATTATTGAGTATCTATATACTAAGCTACCAAATTATCTTTCAGATAATAGTGGCATATAAATAATATATATAAATTATATTTTATTACATGAAAGTAAAGAATAACATATTAATATATTTATAGTAATTTATAATATATAATTTTTAATAATAATTAAATATTTAACACTGCAGTTTTAATTGTTTAAATAAAGATTATTTGGTTAATTATAATCTAATTTTTTTTATTTATTGAATAGTTATGTATTAAGTGCAATAGTTTTTATATATTATTTTTAAATTTAGTTTAATATTTAAATGAAATAAATCTTGTTCTATAAAATATGAAGTTAATGTACTTGTATAGTATTATAAATTTTTAAATATATCCTGTGGAGTATAATGTAAGGAAGATAACGATTTTACGTTACATTTTATGCTAAGATGGTGTAAATAGAGAAATCGATTTTGATTTTATTGTGCCAGTGATTGTCTAATATTAAAATAATACTTCTTATTTATGGATTTAAACATTTTTTATTTTTAAAAAAATATTCGTTTTCAAAAATTTATAATAATATAATAAAAAAAAAGAATAAATAAGGAAATAAAAATGAAATAAAACGTTCTTTTTCAGCTCCATTGATCAACATAAAAAAAACTATTTCAAGAATGAAAAGTGAAATTTCTGAAATGAGTATACGAATCGGCGTTTTAGAGTACAGTTTAATGTGTTCAAGAGTCAGAGATAGAGCTCAATTGCAAGAAGATATGAATAGTTCAAACAGCACTATTTCTGTTTAATTTAACAAATATTGCTATAATATTGTTCTTATCCTATATAAATTTTGTAAACGCGGGCCCCGAATAACTCTTCATTTGTTTATTAGTAAATTATTTTGACTTATTAAAAAATAATGAGAGAAGAATGAACGTGCGAATATAGAGAATTAGATTAAATTAATAATTGCAATAAAATGATAATACGAATTTTTTAAGTATATTCTACCCTTTGCACTACTCTATTTTTAAAAACTACATCTATACTGATTCATTAATTTTATGTATTAAATTGTAAGTTATAATTATTTACAGAGCTAACAAACACAAAAAGCTAAATATATACAAAATTTAATAATAAAATTTAAAATGGTCGTTTAAAAAGTCCGAAAGTGCGATATATAATATATTAAACATTTTATATTATACATTTTACATTTGTAAATTTTGTAGCGTTGCGTTCATTGAATTTAATTACGAAAGTCGGATTAAATAAGCGATTGACTTATTACGAACTCGTATGATTTTAAAGCGAATAGCCGAGCTGCAACGAGATTGAAGTCTCATCAGTCTTTATACGAACTTCAACTATCGTTTATAACCTTACATCAGTAACTCGAGTGTCGAGAAATTCGACAACGTATAGTTGCTTGATTATACTTTAATGTTATTTATATTTGGGGTTTAAATAGTTTTAATACTTTTTATATTTAAATAACAGTTGCAATTAGTTTATACGGTTTGCTTTAAGGTATTATGCATACATTTTTAGTTAAATGTAAAGTGTAATAAATAAAATCCCAAGATTTTATAAAGCTAGTGTAATTCTGTACTTTTTTTAAGGAGTGTAAAATATTGTTACTTTAATGTAAGTTTCCATTTTATTATAATATATATATTTCCATCTAATAAGCATTTTTGTTATGCTACAATACATATATCGAAATATTAGATTTTTAAATTCTAGTGCAATAATATAACCATTAATGTTTGTCATGAATTTTAATAAATTTGTATAATTAAATAAAATTTGAATAAATAAAAATGTAAAATATTTTAATCATCTTATAAATAAATTCTATTGATATTTTATTAATTAATAAATGTGAACATTTTTTAAAAACTAACATTAAATTAAAAAAGAACATTAAATTATATTATTCAACGGCATCGTATTTTAAAAAGTATATTTAATAATTTATGGATGAACTTCCTTGTAAGCAATTAATAACTTCAAAATTATTTAATTATAATCCATTAATACAAATTTACATTGCCAATGTTCACTCAACAATTATGAATTTACGTGATATAATAATTTATTGGCATTTGATTAATTATAAATCATCAAAGAATATTTGATTCATTTGATTCAGGTTTTTATATAGTTGCTAAAACGATTTCAGTAACCAAGTAATCAGTTTTGTTGGAAACGTTCAAGAAATGCATACAGAAAGCGCGATATGCAACTTTCTTTATCCTTGAAGAATATGAACGTAAATATAATGCTTAAATGTTCATAAAATATTATCATATGTACTTGCTATATTAATCAAACGGTCGAGCGTATATTATACACAGCATGAATAATAAAAGATTTATATAATCATGTTACATATTTTATATTTACATATCACATATAACAGAGATTGCACTTCCTATATTTTATGATAATTACCAAGGACAGTATTTGATGATCTAAATGCTTTAACGTGAATGATTTTGTAAAATATTTTGTAAAATATTTGTTAATTTTTTTTAATACTATTTTTAATATAAATATTATTTTTATACAAATTATAATATTTAAAAATTTTTAATACAAAATTTGCTGTGAATAATTAATTCTACATTTCTACTGACTAATATATATAATAAATATGTGTTTTAAATAAATATTTACTTAACTTAATTAATAATCAAATAAAAAAAGATACATTAAGGATGCAAGTAAACTGATTATTTCGTTTTAGTATCCGTATTAGTTATTCCGTTTTTCTATTGCTTAAAAACTAATCGGAATGCATTAATGTAAAGTATTTTTAAATAAAGATTACTTTCTACTAATTACTTTTTATTTTAAGTAATTTAAATGTGCCTTTAATTAATATTGCCGTAAATAAAATAATTGATAAATACTTGTTTTTATATCGAAAGAGCTTTTAAATCCATCGTAAATATTGTGTATAACATTGTCGTTTACATTTCAGTTACTGTTCATTTAAGTTTGATAAGCTATTACATTCATCTATAACTGATGACTCATAATGATTTACAAAGTTGGTTATTCTATTTAAGTGATATTATTAATGATTGGCTAAAATGACTTTTTGAACAAAATTAATGAAATAAATTAATATTTTATTTTCAATTTAATTCAGTCTTTAATTAATATTTATTTATTTTTTTATTTATGTAATGTAATCGATAATTTATTTTTTCCAATACCTGTACGGTATATTTCGATAAATGTCCTATCGTAGACTAGCCACCAACAAGTTATTTCAACTGTACTTGAAAATTTTAAATTACGATTTAAAATTTTTCAAAATTCTTTAGTTTTATTTAATATGAGTTTTGATTCATCAAAGTTATTTTTATAATAGTTTGATATAATAGTTTTTTATAATAATTTGATATTTCTGTTGTTTTTGATAAAGTCCAGTCAAGAATTTTTATTCAAAATATTTATCATTCAATTAAATTGAATTACATTGATAGCTGATGATTATCTTATTTCTTACTGATTTCACAGAATTTCAGAATTTCGTTTATATAATGATATCGAATATATCAATTGTAGATATAAATGAAAAATAATTTATATTTTTCATAAATTAATTAAATTTATAAATTTAATATAAAATTTATTATAAATTAAATAATAAATATTAAGTTGAGTTGTAAATAATGCATTAAGGGTATTGTTAACTATTGTTAACAAATTAATAGCTGCAAATCCAGTTTTTTATTAATTTTATACAATTATATTGTATAGACTAACATACAATTTTTTATTTCAAATATTATATATATTTAGAATTTTATTATGTTTACTTCAATACAACTAATTAACAATTAATGATACAGGAAAATACGTGCCATCCTGCCATGGGGATCTTATATAAAAATAATAGTAACTGCTACTCGAAAAAAATTAATTAGTGAGTCCAGGCGAAATAGAGTCTAAGAGCGTGTTCTTTGTGAGTCAGTTGCGTTCATCCATTGTCTCCGCTAAAAGACATTATGTGCCGTCAAATTCGTGGTCTATACAATACTAAGATCTGATGAAACCATCATTTTCGTTACATGTAGATACTTCCGTTTTAGATATTCTCGTGTAACTATGCACTGGTGATAGGATACTTTAATATCGCTGTACTCAATAGTACAATAATCTTCTGCACAAACGCATTGCATATTAAATATAATACAGACGTTGCGCTTATTGTGTAGAAAAGATTTCAATTAGTAATTTTCAGTATTTATTGAATTGTAGACATTATTTAATTTTTATTTGAAATATATTTGAAAAACATTTAACAACTATTTTATTAAATTTTTTCTTAGAATTAAAAAGTTAGATATTGGTAAATTATATATTGTATATAAGATACAATTGTATTAAGAATAGAATAAGTAAATAAGCAGATAATAGTCATTATATATGCATATACAATAAATACGGAAAATTAAAATATAATTAAGTAAGACAATAAAATTTTTATTTCAGAATCTGCTGTATCAGAAATCATACTGTTAATTTATAAAAATTTGTTTGATTTTTCTGTAGTTGCTATTGTAGTCTTTTCATTTTTATTAATTTCTTATAATTTAAACACATATTAAAGATGTCATTTGAGATGAATATTTTAAGATTATTGTTATATGTAATGGTACCGTAATAAAATTTTATTAAATTATTCGAAAAGTTTCCCCCATTTTTTATACTTTCAAAAATTAAAAATAATCTATTGATAAATAAAAAAAAATATTTAATTTCAATTCTTAGTGTAATTTGGAAATTTAGTTGGTTGATATTATGCCGAATATATTAAATCGTTTCTGTATATTAGATAGACTATTTAGTTATTTATTGTTTAAAAAAGAACCGAAAGACAAAACAACCGAAAAATACAAATATCATAGGAGTTGTGATTGAATGACTACAATTATGCGAGCACATGTGACCAAAAAACTCCCTCTCTACAATTACCCATACTGAAGAAGCTTTTCTATTCGAAGTTATTATATCGCAATCGTTATCTGTGTGTTAAAAATTATAATACAAATTATCTTCAGATTAAGTTTTGGAGTATTTCATTCCATAGTATCAGTATAATATCTTGTGTCTACAGTGCTTGTGCGTGTGCAATATAATTTTAATTTTTACACCGTTTATTTCAACGTACTTTTTTTATTACCATGTGTGAAAATAATAGTATGGAACTGGATGAAATTCAGAAAGAAGTAGAAACAAAAGAGTCATTAAATGTTGGTGGCGAAAGTCATTTGTAAGAATTCGAACTAATTTCATATAGTTTTAAATAAGGAATTTAAGATTTTTTAATATAAATAATTATTCCGTTTCGGTATTTTAATATTATTTTTATAAAATTTTATCTACCATTAACAATTTTTTTTTATGCACGGCAATCGATATTGTTTAAAGTATTACATAATTTATATTATTATTTATAAAATCATCATTTTCAGTTATATATTTAAAGAATACAGTAAAAATAAATTCAAACCTTATGTTTTATGTTTTGGTTTTAATATTCGATTGAATTTATCAATAAACGAAATGCATTATTTAATTTTAATTGAGTGGACAAAATTATTAATTACTACAGTGTTTTTTTCATCAAACGTAAGTTTTGATTCTCTAATTTATTTATTTATTTATTTATTTTTACTATTATAGTAAGGGAAAAAGCCTAATTAACAGTCTCTACGTACAACGAATAATAAGAATAATTTTTTGTAATTAAAATAGAATCCAATCTTAAATACTAAATTATTATAAATTTATTAGCAATTTGTTTTATGGAATGAATATTTACTTATTGCAAATTATAATTTTATTAAATAGTATAATTTAATATATTAATATTAATATTAATATTCAATTCTGCGAAGACTTTTTTACATGCATGTAAAATTAGAATTTAATGTTTAAAATTTAACACTCGTATTATATTAGGTATCTAATAATTTGTAATAATTAGAATAACTGAGAATATTATTTAAAATCAAAACATAATAGAATATAAAATTCAAAGGGTAATGTTATATTATAAAATAAATGGAAAATGTATACTATAGATAATGAAATATCTGAAGATTAGAAAAAAATTTTTTTCTTAATAATTGAATTCTGGTATTAATAATGCATTAGTTTGATTTGTTAGTAAAAATCCATAAACTCGTTTTAAAGAATAAATTATATAAAAATAGTTGTGGAGTTTACTGGAATCAAGATTTATCGTGATGGAGTAGACAAAAAGGCTAATTACATTTATTTAAACTTAGAAACAATTCTATTTACGATAGTTTAATAGGATATTGCAATAGCATTTTGTTCATTCGATAATAGAGGAATTAAAGTGGAATAATAGACTAATTATATACAAATAAATAATTATACGCAATAAATAAGTATGTAAGTACGTAAATAAATAAGTAAGCTCGAATTTGGCTTAAGCATTATATGTATATCAAGATAGATTATCAAAACAATTGATCGAAGAGAGAAAAATGATTAACGAAATTAATTGATGATTATTAATAGCACAGCAGCTTAGACTTATTATTATCGTTATCTACAGTTTCTACTTTTATTATTATTTCCAGTCAATAATATATTAGTCAGGTCAAAAGTATGATGAAAAAAGGATTAGCTTTTTTTTATTCATTCATTTTTGTAAAATAAAAAAAAGCGGTTATTAACGTGTCCGTAAAACAAGGAATTTCGCTCGTTCCCGATAGGAGAGTGCGTCGCGATTATGCCCCCATCCATAGTCTTAATCACGAATCCTACCAGATGCATTTCTTGATCTTACTCGTTATCTCGCATCCGACGAGATTATCGGCATCTGATACTTGCGCTCAGTGTCGTCCCCGAGTTGCGATTGCTGATACGACAGCTTCATATTACCGTACGTATGACTTCCTTAAATTATTATGGGATTCATTAAAATAAATTTTACTTGACATAATTAGTTTTTTATTATAGGTCTAATTAAATTGAAGATGAATGCATTATCCAAAGTATAAACTGTTGTAGTTTCTTGTTGATTGTATAGTTTATGTTTAACAGAAATAGCATTGACAGATTTTGTAATAAGTTTTTAATTAACTGGAGTTGTATTCTCATTGATGTGAATAATATATTCCAAGATAATTTGATACCTCTGATCGGTTTACAGATTTTTTAAAATATTTCTATTCATTATTTGTACAATATTTAATAACTTTTATCTAAGGGTCATGTCATTAGGTAGTTAATAGTATATTTTTATTAAATACTAGTGTAGAAATTTGACAAAATTCATTTAAAAGCTTATGTTGACTTGTAAAGTGTAGTTGTTTAACATTTTTATTACATACATTCTATTCATTATTTGTACAATATTTAATAACTTTTATCTAAGGGTCATGTCATTAGGTAGTTAATAGTATATTTTTATTAAATACTAGTGTAGAAATTTGACAAAATTCATTTAAAAGCTTATGTTGACTTGTAAAGTGTAGTTGTTTAACATTTTTATTACATACATCATAGATTAAGTATAACTTTGCATTACTTGTAAATAATATTTAGAAGATTTATTACTTTATTTATTTTAAATAAATTCCTTCTGCTAAATTTTAAAAGCTATGAAATCATTTATGAATAAAATAGTCATCACTTATCAATTTAATAATTGATTCATAAGTATTATTATTATTATTATTATTATTATTATTATTGATTCATATATTAAATCATTTCATAAGTATTTTCGTAATATTAAAATTTGATAAATTATTATATGTAATAATAATAATGCTCTATAATTTAATTTTCGTAATATTATTATAAATTTTTTATAAAGTTTAAGAGACAATTATTTTATATAAAAATCAAAATATATTTAAAATTCTTTGAAGATAATAAGATTCTTTTTAATAATATTCTTTAGTGTGTTAATGAATAATTGTAAACTTAATTTTATCTTTTTTTACTGTTATAATAATTGTATTTAATGTTTTCTAAATAATGTAAATAAAATTATTAATCAATAATTAAAGATTTTATTATTTAATAAAATTAAATAACATAAATGTTTTTTAAGATATCTAAAACTTTAATAGAATTCATTATTAAATGATATATTCTCCTTAATTATTTAAAATTTAAAATACAAATTTAAATGTAATCGTAATATATATTATTACAAATAAATAAAATTATAAGCGTTTTGATGTGATTCATTATTTTGTTTAACCAGTTAAAGCTAACTTATAGCAAGGTACAACGATGTATTAAAAACATGTTTAAAAAATATATAAAGTTTCGTATAAGTATTTTATATGTATACATATATATATATATTATAAATTTGTATCATATAATAATTTTTATTTCTTTTAATATAGAATAAAATTGCCGGAATCTCGTGATTTATTAGAGAATGCTGTTTCAGAAAATGTATCATTGAAAAAGAATACCAGTAAATCAACAGGATCAATTACTCCAGAACGGTAAAAATCATATTATTAAGACGAAATTAAAATTTAGCAAAATGCTTTACTTGCAATTATGTATTTGTATCGTAGAGTTTTTAATTTAAAAAATTTGTAGTATTCTCGTATTCTGTTTTCAAAATAACAATTTGATGTATTCAGTATCCAGTATATATATGAAATGTCGATCACGAGTAAGGAATTTTTACCGTTGATACTTCATTTTGATTGTGTCTTACTTAATAATCTAATCTAGAGTTTATTTATTAAAGTATTAGATTCATTATACTCCTACTCAATTAGTATATAATAATATTTTATTACGCATATCCGTTTATTTTGATAAAATTATTGATTTTATTTAATAAAAATAGATTTTAAATCTTATTTCTTATCTTATGCTAAAAATACATAGATTCTTATAATTTGCTAAAAGTGAAGATTCGAGACTCGTATGATTTTGACAGATTTTCAATTGCTAATGTGCTTTCTGCTGCTGCACGTGGATTACGTAACGTGCGGGACAAATCATGGCTGCCAACATAAAAATATGAATGAACTGTTATTTATTCCGCAATAACAAAGTGCGCAGACAAGGAATGCCTTTAATTTATTGAACTAATTGTATATATCGAGTTCAAAACTCATTTTTATTATTAGAACTAGATATGAAACTTTTTACTTGCACTTACCTCAACAACCTTAATAGTTTTTTTTTCTTTCCTATTTTTCTCAAATTTCAGGACTGTTTTATTATCAGTTCGGTGGGGGGAGCCTATGTTCGTTTTAATTCGACCCAAGTTCGCTGTTCCGTGCATTATTTGTACACAGTAATAATTATGATGATATTTTATTTTCAATTGAGAATTAAAAAGTCATTATTTTTACTGCAACTATGCTGATCTTCTATTATAAGAAAGTCATCCGAACGAGTTAATAATTTGATTTATTAAATTTATATTTTATTAGTACACCTATAAAACATAAATAAAGTTTTTTCAATGTTTATGTTAGTTTTGTAAAAGTCGTTTTTCTACAGGTTTTATTTTTAATGTATTTATTACTGCTATACATATTTTTCTTGAGACTATAATATTGTGATAGAGATTGAAACCTGTTATACAAAAATAGATAAGGAGTGTTATAGACATAGTTATTTTCAACAAAAGCCACATCTTCTTATTTCTACTTTAAACAATACTTTAATACTTTAATTTATTATACTTATCAATTTTATGTATTAATTGTAGAGTATATTATAATTCTATTATTAATAATTAAAAATGTATAAATATTTATTTTTAGCATAAATAAATCAACAAAGATGGTAAAAATACAGAAAAAACTGAAAGTCATGATTCCGGTGGGTTTATTTTGTATTATTCTTGGAATTAGTACTGGAATCCTTTGGCCTTCCTTGTATAAAAGTATTTTAAGAAAGGTAAATGTAATTTATATATTTTTAGTATACAAATTTTGTATATGATATAACTGTAAAATATTTTATTATATTCTTATATAATAAAATGTAAATAGATCATTAAAATATATAATATAAAATGTTTATTCTTAGTTATTTTACAAAATACATATTATAATATTAAATTTTTCATTCATTTTGATATAATTTATTATATTTGTTTTATGTAATAGGAAATAGTTTTATCACCTAATTCTACAAGTTTCACATTGTGGAAAGAAACACCTATACCAATGTATTTAAAGATTTATTTATATAATTGGACAAATCATGCAAATACTGGTGAGAAACCACATTTTGATCAAATGGGGCCTTATGTATTTAGGTAATTTAATTAATTTAATAAAAAGTAAATTTAAAAGTAATCAAATACATTTATGTACTTTGAATAATATTATGTAAAATAAATCAGTTTATTAAAATATTAATGATTTTTGTGATTATTTAATTAATATCTGTACTTAATTACAGAGAAAATAAAGATTTCATTTAGATATATTTTTCTGTATTGTGTCAAAAATTAATTTATCTAATAACAATTTAAAATTTTTGTTTGGATGAATAAATTTTATATTAATAAATAAAATTTATTATTGAGTTTTTGAAGCTTTAAATTTCTAAGATTAATAAATTTAAACAATAATTCAGATCAAAATTACTTTCAAACAAGATTAAATTAAATAGTTTTAATAGCTAAATACAAACTGAATAGTTAGTTTTATATCTAAGAATTAAAAATATAAATGTTATTAAATTAATATTTTTAAAATTAAATAATTCAGTTAACAATGGAAATAAATTATTACAATTTTCTTGCTTACAATATTTGCGAATATTGAATTTTTTATTTCTTTCTTAATTGAAGTCGAAATTAAAAATAAATATATATTTATAAGTTTTTAATTATTATTTTTCTATTAATGTATAAATGCAGATGTATCAAATATTTAAAATTGTATTTAAAAAATTTAATTACATTAGGGAGGTAGACTATAAAGTAAACCAAAAATGGAATGAAAACAATGATAGTATATCATTCCAAATGAAGCGATTATGGTATTTTGAATCATCTATGTCAAGTGGATCTTTATCAGATAGTGTGACAAATTTAAATCCTATCGCTGCAGTAAATATTTGCTTTTAAAATTATATTTAGAAATATCAATAAAAATTAAATTATTTATTAAATTATGTTGTTTCAGACAATTGCATACAATGTTAGATTTAAAACACGTGCAATTAAATTTTTTCTTGATAAGGCATTGCATAAGCTTGAAACAATAGTTATTACAAAAACAGTAAAAGAGATATTGTTTGATGGCTATGATGATATATTGTTAAAGCTTGTTGTAGATATTAATATGACCAGACTACCTTTTGAAAAATTTGCTTGGTTTTATGGTGTAAGTATTAACTGTACTTTATAGAAAGTGGATTTAAAATTACAATATTAAATATTTATCATAAATTATATTACTTATAATAATTAAATTGAAGTTATAATTAATTTTGAATTTTACCAAAGTTTTCTGTTATTAAATAATGCAATATAATTTATAAAATAAAAATATTGCCTCAACATATTATATTATTTAATAAATTTTCATCATGTAATTTATTTAATCATCAATAAAAAATTATTATTTGAATTTTTCAATATTCACTTTAATATTATATAAATATAAATAATAATAAGCATATGCTTTTGTAGTTTTTAAATTAAATATTTATATATAATTAAAATTATAGTATCCAGTATGCTACATAAAATTTGTTAATTTAATTCATTACAACAGTATATATTTTAAGAACAAATAAATTTTCTTTTAACAGCGTAATGGTTCTGAAACATATGATGGAACGTTTAATATTCTAACTGGATTAGATAATATATATGATATAGGCGTTTTAAAAACATGGAATTATAATAATGTTTCACCATATTATTCTAAAAGTTGTGGAACTTTACAAGGTACCATTGGAGACTTATGGCCTCCATTACTCAATAATAAAACTGTTTCATTATTTTCTCCTGATGTTTGCACGTAAGTTTACTCAATTAACGTTTTTGTATTTATAATGTGAAAACATTCATTTTCATCATATATTTGCTAACATTGTAATTAATGGTTTATAATTTATATTAGAAATATTTAATTTTAGGACATTGACATTGAAAGCAGAGGGTAATAGTGAATGGTTAGGTTTGAAAGGGACCAGATTTATATCAGACGGAGATATGTTTGACAATGGAACAAAAGTGGAATCAAAAAAATGTTATTGTGAAGGTGTAGATTGCCAGCCTAGTGGAACATTGAATATTTCATTGTGTAAATTTGGCGCACCGGCTTTCATAAGCTTACCTCATTTTTACTTGGCCGATGAAAGTTATAGGCAAAATATTAGTGGAATGCAGCCTAATAAAAAAGATCACGAGTTTTTCTTAGTTTTACAACCAGTAAGTAATTTAAAATATTTATTTTTAAATGCTTATTTTACAATTAATAAGATATAAAATCACGGTTCTGCATTATGTATTAAAGTAATATCAATGAATTTCTTAATTATACTATCATAAAGTTTGATTACAAAAATAATTATCTCCATTATTGATCCCTTATTGGTATCAATAAATTTATTAATAATTTAATCAATTAAAAAAGATTTATACTTAACGAAAATTTGTAAAATAAGTTTTTTTTATTTTTTTATTTTTTATTTATTAATAAGTTTTGTTGAAAATTAACCTGTTTGTAGTTAGAAATTTTAGAAATTATAAACGAATCTTTTATAATTTTATTTTAGGATACTGGTATTCCAATGCAAGTGAGAGCATCTATGCAAATTAACTTTTTAGTACAACCAGATAAAGATTTATCGTAAATAATAATTTATATTCTTTAAATTTAGTATGTTAACTTGTATAATAAATAAAAAATATTTTTTTAGGTATTTTAGAGATTTGCCTAAGATGTATGTACCAATGATGTGGTTTTCGCAACAAGTAAATATGACATCCGATTTTGGAAGTCAAGTTAAGTTATTATTAGTGTTACCTGTACTTGGAAATGGAATCTTGTTTTCTATAGCATTTGTTGGAATAATTTTAATTGTTATTTCCATTACTATATATGTTAAGCAAAGGCTGAAGAATTATGAAAATGAAAATTTAATATCAAAAAATGTTGAAAACGAAGTAATTGTTAATGATGGATGATGATTTTTTTATTTTATAATTTACAATTTTCGAACCATTTAATGAATTTTTAAATTGTATGATCTATCCTTAATCATTTTAAACTAATTATAGAATACTTAAGTGCCTATAGAGTTGTTTTATATATTTTAATATATACATTTTTATAAATTTATAATAATATTTTGCTGTTACTAATTCTTTCTTACACTGAATAAAAATACTTTCGGAACTAAAATTTGTATAAATTCAATATTTATAGCTCAAGAAATTGAATAGTTTAGTGCAGAATTAAAAAAATGATAGATATGAACTTTATACATTGTTAAATAAAATATTTTTTCTTAAATATGACTGAAAGTGCAAATAATTAATAGTTATAAATTCATAAAAATATTTAAAATAAATGTAAGAAGATATTAAAATAAATGTAACAATATACGAAGTATATTGTTTTTAAGGAAAAATATTTTTATGAAGTAATAAATATATATTTGATACATGCATTCATTTATAATTTGTAATTAGATAGGAATTGAAGTGCAATCAATACGTGACTTACAGAATTTTTACTTTAAGTTTCAAATATTAAAATAATATAATAAAAATATATAGTATATAATAAAAATATTAAAAGACTGTAATAATACGCTAAAAATTAAATACTATGTGGTTTTTAATCTTTATTTCTTTTTAGATAAACTTGTTTAAAAAAAATAGCCATTAAAATAATCTCTGTATATAATCTCTGTATAAATAATCTTCTGTACACAGTTTAACTTAGTACACATAATATTAATTTAAATTCCTTCAGCATATGGAATTTAAATTTTTTTTTGTAACTTAATAAAAGTATTTAAAAGTTTATTTAAATTGGACTATAAATTTAATGAAATTGCAAAAAATTTAATTTTTTCAATAATAAATAATTTGTACTATTCAAAGAAAAATTTTGGAAATCAAAATAAAATTTCGGTACAAAATATTTTATTAAAAATTCTAAAATTTTTTCTTTGGCAGTGTGTTGTTTTTCTTAAATTTAATAGAGCTATATTAAATAAAATATTTATGTTTTTCAATTACAAGTTAATGGCTATATTATTATATTGGCTATTTTTTCTTATTATACTATGTACGTAAGTAAATAATAGTAAATATTATTTGCAGTTATTTAAATTAATAAACATTGTTAAATGAATAAAAGATTGTACATTATTATAATATTGTTATTTATGAAATAAGAAATGTGCAATATTAATAACTTATACATAAATTACAAAAATTTTGAAGAATTTATAAACTTTAATTTATAATTTTGAATATGGTTGAACTATTCCTTTACTTTTGTAGAAAATAAGTAGAATATTTTAATATAAATATTTCATTGGAATTACTTAATAAATATTATCAGTATATAATACGCTCAAAAAACCCAGTTTTGATGATATATTTTAAGATAATAGTAAAAAAAACTATGTAAACTGCTATGTATAATGCGAATTTTTAAAAACCTAAAATATTTTTGCTATTTTATAAAAATAAAAATAATAAAAATTTATACATACATATCGATTCATAACTATAGATACTTTTATTATATTTTATACTTTAGAGGTAAATGATGATTTTATACATTATATCATTTATGAAAAATAAAATAAATTAATGTAATGAACAAGTCTGAAGTTATTATTATCAACTTTTTAATTTTTCGTGAATAATTGCATATATATATATGTAATACATATATGTATATGCATACAAAATAGTATAAATAAAAATAAAAATAATTTAAATATCATTTTAAATTTTATTAGTCTCATTTTATTAATCATTAATCTTATTATAATAATACTAACAATTTATTTTTTGAAGGTATAGTCATTAAATAAACAATTAGTTCATTTCTCATAAGTATATTTGAGTCCATCTTGTATCGAATAAAGTTTGTTATGTTGTATGTATAAACATGAGTTGAATTACATCTATATGAAAATGAAAGAGGTTTCTTTTTTATTTTAGTAGATTAGTGCTTCTTCTATACAAAATGTATAAAATCAATTAAGAATAATTTTAATATGAAAAAATATTAAATAAGATGTTTGTAAAGTAAATGAATTTACTTTAATAAGCAGTAAATTCAGTATTCTGTTCTGCGAATTTTACTTACAATTATGAAACAGGAATAGATTTTTCTGCTATTGAATATTACGAGTTAAGAAAGTAGTTTTTACTTTCATGTTTATTAAAGTTTAAATTATCATCTACTTTTAAATTCTATGCATATTTCGTAATTATAACTTATGCAGCAAAAGCGGTATTAGAATAAATAATTAACGTTATTCACTTCCAACAATAGATTAATAAGAATTTTAAAAGAACATTTAACGAAAATTACATTATTCTTCTTTATCCTAGTATGAGTTAAATAATTACGTACAATTTTTATTAAATAGTATTACTCCATCTCAACAGGCTAATAATAAGATAAAGTAACATTTATTTTTTATATTGAAAAATAATTTTATTATGATTCTTTATAAAGTTTTTATTCTACTTTAAATAATAAAATTGTTTAATTATTTGTTATGTATAGTTATAATTGTTATAATAATTTAATTGATGAATATGCAATTAAATAATAAAAATTAAATAATTAAATTATGTTTCTCTAATTTAATATGCTTATATTTTTATAAATACTGTTAGCTTATACCATTTTAAACAAAGAATTATAGGTGAAAAAATAATAGGTATTCGTTCTACTATGAGAATAGTACTAATGTATTTTATTTATGTTAAATAATTTTATTTCTCTGATTTAGGCATTGTAACAAATTTTATTTATATTTAAATAGAAAAGATATAATGAGTTATTCAAAATTTATAGCTTATAAATTTTTGAAATATTGTAATTTAATTTTTATTAATATCATCTAAATATCTAAATATAATTATAATTTTATGAAGATTTTATAAACTATAATTTAATAAATTATAAATTCTTATTCTTTTTTTATATATTATTTTATTCAACTTTTAAGCTCGATACCTTGAATAAATATTAATTGTTAGTAGTATTATCACGTATACAAATATTTATGAAAATAAATTTGGCTTCATATTTAAAATAAAAGAATTGTAATATATACCATTATATTTTAATATTATACGTAAAACATAAATACTTTATGGGTGCATAAAAATATATCTTTGAAAGTAGTATTGATTTAATGCGTGTAATAAAAAAAAAAATACTTTATGAAATGATATGTAACACAAACATAAGTAGAATAATGTGTAATGTAAAATGTATATCTATGTAGATGTAGTTAACGATATAGATAATATGAGAAGAATATATAAGGCATACTGTAAAAGAAGCATCCACTGCAAAGACGAAAGTGTTTATTTAGTTTTTTTTCAGTTAAAAGAAAATCCGTTTTGTTTATTTTCAAATGATCTTCACTTTTTAAATTAATCTACTAGAAATTGTCGATAAGTTTCATCGATTATTTTATTGAGACAACCACTTTCAAGTATGTATAGTGCAGTTGAGTCGTTTTAAAATAATGCAGTTTAAATTTACTCTGGAAGTTCTCTAAGCCGATCAAGTCTTTTGATAATAATAAAAATAATAAATATATTAAGTAATAATGTATTAAGATATAAAATAGTGATTGAAAAGGAAAGTAGATAGGCATTGCAAGTTATATTACTAATAGTTAGATGTAGTTATAGTTCATAACAAATTGAAATAGTCTGATTTTCATTTCAAGTCAAGACAGATTACATACTATATATTCTAGAGTTCAAATTCTATATTTTTATTAATTAATTGCAATTATGTATTCAATAACATATTTATATTAAAACATATAGTCATAATAATAATAATAATAATGATGATGATAATGTAAGGAGTTTTTAAAATAAATATCATATTATATTACTTTGAATATAGATAATATATATTACACGTAGTTTTTTAATTTTATACTAAAAGTAATAATTTGGATAAATATTTTTCTCTATTTTTATTCATTAATTTAAAAATAATTAATGTTTATTAAATTAAAAATAAATGTATAGTAAAAATAATGAAAGTTAGTTTAAAGTTGTTATTATAATTATAATTCAATGGTTTTCAAAATTTAGTAGTTAATTATATTGCTAGATCTGCTGTGGGTACATTAGTTACATTAGATACTTGTATTTCCTTAATTGGAATGAACAGGACATTGAGTAGCTTAAAATTTTAAATTAATCACATTCCACATTTGTAAACATGCGTAGCGACATTGGCTATTAGATCTGATCTAAATTTCATTTTGAATTCGACCGACTGTACCGAAATATTAATTACCACAATCTTTTTCTTATACTTTCGGCCATTATAATCATATCAATTTTATTTAAGTTTGCACTTTATTTCATCGTTTATTTTATTTGTAGAAGGCGCGTAGATGTGCTTTTAGAAACATCAGTATTTACATATATATACATGGTATATAAATATGAAGTTTTAATATTTTTATTATGTCAGACGATAAAACTTTTTTGCAAGGTTAAAATAAGTAACCCTTTAACGATTTATAAATTAATTTATATTAGAGATGTTAGAGTTTCTTCTTTCTTTCTCCTTCTACCAACGTTATTTTTATCGTCGACTAATGCCCACGCACTTATACATAAAGACATACATATACCTTTGCCATATATAAACTTTTCAATTAAATTAATTAAATAATTATTCAAACTTTAAGTCAAATTTGTTTTTATTTCATACATTTTATTGAATGATGTAATAGATAATATAAAATATATTTAAACAATTTGATGATAAAATATATTATTATTAATTAATATTTAAATTAAAATAAAAAAAAAAAATAAATATTTAACATGAGTGTAGTTTATACAATAATAATTTTTACTGAAATTATTTTTAAATAATCTCTAAGGAAATAATCTTTGTATTGCTCGATATTATATAAATAATATAATATACACTGCTTGTTCATTTTTATTTTTAATATTAATAAGTTACTAACTATGTCACTTGCATACTTATTTATAATTCTTTTATTTATTTTTAATCTTTGAATTACTTTCAAAATAACTGGAGTTCTTAAATTTATTGTTTTACACTTAAAAACTTCATTGATATTAAAAAAGAAATAATATTCATTAATATCTTTATCTTTCATTAATATTGTTCATATTACATTTTATTAATTTAGTTTTCTTCCAAACAGAAAAGTGACGCAGCTATAAAATTAATGGAAAATAGCCAAGGATGAATTAATTCCATGTCCTATTTTTACTTTTATAGTTATTGCAATTTGAAGCTTGCCTAGATGTAAACAATAAAAATAAGCGTTTATTAAATATCCATCCTTTCAAAATAGATATTCATTACATAAATGGTTTTCTTTTTTTTCAATTTATAAGTTTTATAAATTTAACTCATTCCTTACTTATGTTTTAAAAAATATATTGAAACTCTTTTCATGACAAACATTTTATTCAAAAATAGAAATTTTGCAGGTATTCTATAAGTTATTGACGTCCTATTTTAAGCGAAAACGAAAAGTTTTTTAAAAATTATAAAATATTTTATACATGGATTAATTTTATATTTTAAACATTTTTTTAAAGGTGAATATTGCGAGCGAAATACACGAATATATATACTTAAATATGCATATATTCTTTCTGCTTTTCTTATATTTATTCTCTTATGTATCCATTCGATTTATTCTTATATAATTTTTAAATAAAAATACTAAATAATAATACAGTTTATTAAAATAATTATATTCAAAGTACAAAATTTTCTATTTATGAATTGTATATAGCCATTTCGATTATTATTTATGTATAAAATATAATTTACATCTTATGTAGTTTAAGAGTAATTCTTAAGTAATCTACAAAATAATTCTTTAAAAACATTTATATTTGACAATTTATATTTGACAATACTTATTGTACAGTACTGAGTATAGAAATAAAGTTATTTATTTTGCCTTCTAGATCCATGTATGTATATAAAATGTTAATTACTTTATTTTTATAATTATAAAATACAAATTTATAATTTGAAACATAATCTATATTAAAAACGTATATATTATGTTATATATAATGTTAAATTATAATGATTAATAAATTAAACGGGTCGACATTTGTTTTAATTTTTCTTTCATATTATTTGATATATTGGTTTATTAAAAATAAATTTCTTTTCTATATCTTGTTAAAAGCTTTAGTGAAACGCTTCACTGATATAATTTTGTACACAATACTTTTGTGTTAAATTGATTGTTAAAGGTAATTTCTAAATACTTCTTTTAAAAAATGAAATAATTAAACTTTTTTTATATAATATTTATTTTAATATGTACAAATATGTTAATTACAAAAGATTCAAAACGTATCTATATTAACAAACAGTTTATTTATTTTAATTGATTGATTTACTTTCATTAATTATATTATATTTAAATTTCTTATAAAAAGATCAAGAGATATTTAATAAATTTACACTGTAATATATGGAATGATAAAATTTATATTGAAGTCTAAGTACGTTATTGCACTAATATACGTTGTTCCGCGTGGTATACTAAGAAGATTAAATTCCTACTTGATCATATATAATCTATAGTAACATTTTATTTCATATAAATAGTTAATCTAAATTATAATAAATTGAAAAATATTTTTTTGTTATATAGATTTTCGTATTTTTAAATATCTCCTTAAAGGTATAGAATAGATTATAGCTATCTTCACTATGATAATTTTAAACGAATTTTATACACAAGATATCTCAGAAATTAATTCGATTTTTCATTAATATTTCACACTATTAATGTTTATTTATTATTAATAGAATCCAATTTTATTTTCATATCGTTTTTCCATTTTTTTTTTAATTTTAATAAGTTTTATAACCAATAAGGATAAGATACATTCTTTTCAACTTATTAACTATTATTTATTAATCGATTGTGTGTTAGTAATATTACAACTTTTACAACTTAACTTTTACAAATTAAAGTATTTAAAATTTAAAATATATTATTTTTAAAGCTGCTATATAATACATTCTATTCCATTAATTATGTAACTAATTACATAAATAAGTGTATGAAAATAATTTTTTGATTATTTAAATAAAAACGTATTATTAATCACATGAGTATAATTTTTATTTTAAATAAGACAAAAATAATTTCATTTTTTTTACTTACCTTTTTTATTTGTGAAAATGTAATTAATGTGAAAATTTAATATGAAATTTAATGTAAAATTTATTGTAAAAAAAAAACAATTATTTGTGTATAATATTCAGCTTATACTATTATTTAGAAAATTTCGTCAATATATATATATTCGATTGTTCTACTGATTATCAATAGTATATTCAATATACTATATAAATAAATTTTTATTATTTTTCAGTAAATATCACGCAAGACTATTCAATTGTATATAGTGAAATATTAGTTATTAGTAAATAAATTTTGTTTCCATATATTTAAATTAAGCGATAAATTTTATCAATCACGATAGCTAAAGTGATATTTTAAATGCATGTAATTGAAACGGTTAAATAGTTTGAGCAGAGATAATAACGGTGATATATAATTATTTTTATTATTTATTATATCAATGCATATTTTAAGTATAAAAATAGTAGTTAATAATAGTTTAAAATCTCTAATGAATAATAATTAAAGTACTCAAACAATTTATAATCCAATACTACTCTTGGAATAAAAATATTTATCTCTAAAATTTATATTTGAGTTTGAAATATTATAAAATAAAAAAAAATGTAAATAATGATAAATATAAAGTAGTAAGGAAACACTAGAGTTAATAAAATCTTATATATATTTTTGTTTATTTGCAATATTTAAAATATCCACGACATTAACTATCAATGACGTTGATTGGAATTAGAAATTCTATTATAGCTGTTTTAAAATATGACTAATACAATTTCAGTTCACAATAATGACATAATTTATTCTTTGTCAATATCTGTAATAATAATTGTTATATTCACCAAAAAAATGTTTTCTGATTTTTAATATTAATTTAATATTTAAAATTGATATTATTAAGTAAGCTTAGGTAAATGAATTAATCGACTTTAAACTTTTTATTTAATATATAAAAAACTGAATTAATAGCAATATATTTAAAAATAATAATATTTTAAATCTAATAAATTTTATTTTTATTTATTTATTAATATTAACATTTTAATTTTCAAATATACTTTTAATAACGATTGTAACATAAATATTCATTAAAGTTCCTTATATGTTTAATTTATCTCAAATATTATTATTTGAAAATAATAATATAATTAGTCAATCGCATTATTATTACAGAGTTACAAGTACAAAATTAAATTAAATTAGATTAAAAATGGAAATCAATTCATAAATTAAATATATTATTTATATAGGGATGTTAAAAGATATTTCAAAATGTCATAATTAAATTTCTATTTAACTTCTATAATTTAGTGTTTCTTTGAACTACCGATTTTTCATTTATATGAATGTTTTCTTCGTAATCAAAAACTTTTTAGTTTAATATACTGTATGTAACATATGATTCGAATAAAGTATGTTCCTTGTATTAACATTACTTAACTATTTATAAAACAAATTTTAATTTTTAATTTTAATCATATAATTATTGAACGCAAATAAAATATTGAATATCCAATTTATCTTGATTTATGTAATTAAAATATGCTTTCAATTTTTATAAAATTATAGTATATTTTTTTGTAACCATAATTATCCAATTAACTTCGTTTTATTTTTCCTCATTTTATTTTGCTAAATTAACTTGAGAAATTTTTAAATCTTTCAAATAATTTTATATCAATCTTATTATAATTGTATTATAATTATGATAAAAAATAAAACTGAACCTCATATCTAATAAAACATTGTCAAATTATAATTATATTTTTTTCTTTGTATTAAGTTTAAGTCATTTACATACATTAATAATTCAATTGCATAATCCAAATTGATCCACTTTCTCGAATACAAATTTTAAAATGTATTTTAAAAGGAAATTAAAGAAGAGGAGCAATCTTACGGTACTGTCTAATTCTTGAATACATTTAGTGTATTATTTCTAACTCTTAATTGTCATTTTTGTATATCATTAAAATACTTTTTTATTTCAATAATAAGCTTTCATTAAAAATTGAATGGAGTAAGCAATACTTTACAATAATCATAGCTGAAAAATATAATCTAAAAATTTATAATATTAAATATTTATTTTACTTAAATAAATGTTTGATTTTAAATATTTTCTTAATTATTTGAAGGTTGACTGTGTTCTTTTGATAAAATTAATATTATTAATATGAGATAGTCTCTCTTATATATATAGAGTTGTTTAGCTCATTAATGAAATTATGTATTTTATAGAGAACTTTATATCTAGATTATATGTATTATATTTATGGATAAAACAATTAATTATAGTCCAAGGTAAATATACTATTTTTACGTAATTGTTAAATACGGCATAATACATATTTATTAGTATTGTAATAAAATAAAAAAAATTATTAATGATGTATTGCAGAGCAAGGATATGTACTGCAATTGAAATTCGTTTTACATGGGCTGTATGAGTAGCAGTTACTTATGGAATAAGCCGAAACTAACAGATTCGCTTTCTAGTATAGATGCGATTAGCAATAAAGGCCACATTAGCGTCGACGTCCAAAGTAAATCAGCATTAGCGTCGACGAATGCACGTGCCGAAAAACCAGTTCGCATACTCATGCACTATTTCCCTTCCCCGTATACGCGCACACGTTTCCCCGTGCTCTCCGTCCTTTTCATTCATGGTCGGACCGACAAGGAAGATGACCGAGAAGATGGCATAAACGTCTGCGCGCGGCTCTCGGCGTTTTTACGCTTGTAGTAGGAGTGGTAGCAGCGGCAGCAGTAGCAATAGCAACAGTAGGGGCGAGCGCGGCATCGTAAGTAGGAGCAGCCGCAGCAGTAGCAGTAGCAGTAGCAGCACCAAACCACCAGCACCACCAGTACCATCAGCAGTTTCTCCTGCCGCGGATGGCCATGTGTTGGCTTAGTTTCGCCGAGTCCGTCAAGGCGACAACACACACCTTCGGTACCTGTTCGTCGCTTAAGGCGGTATTTTCCGGGGGTGTAGAATATAAAGGAAGTAAGCGACATGCATAATGTAATAGTGCTTTAACAAATGAAAAATCCTTCACTTTCGCTATCATTATTATTATTATTATTATTTAAAGGTGCTCCAATCCGCAAAATTTTTTTTTTTTTTAAATATGTTGACTGACAAGTGTAGTTTTATTCGCGCTTATTATTGGGATTCTATTTGGATTTTATTAAATTTACAAGTGTCCGAAGCTCTCGAATAGAGAAAATAGGCTCACGAGGTTGATGGTCGTTAAAACATTTTCTTTCAATTAATTAAGCAATCAAACTTTTTAAGAAGATTTTCTTCTTTAAAACCGATTAAGCCATTGTCTCGTAAGTTTAACCGATTCAAAGCGAATACCCATATATACAAACAAAACAAAAACAAAAATTACGTTACGAAATATAATAAAAAAATTTAATAATAAAAAAAATATAATAAAAAAATCCTATTATTCTGATTAGTACTCCGATTAAGGAGGAAGACAACGTTTAATTCCTTATGCGCTGATCAAGCCCCGATGAAAGAGACTAATGAGACTAAGATGACAAGGTGAATATATTTGTTTTTTTTTCTTTCTATGTAAATTATTGGAATATTAAAGAAGGAAACACATATTAAAGGGTTCTTTGGAGG
Organism: Ceratosolen fusciceps; assembly: GCA_018883505.1. Classification (NCBI taxonomy): domain Eukaryota; kingdom Metazoa; phylum Arthropoda; class Insecta; order Hymenoptera; family Agaonidae; genus Ceratosolen; species Ceratosolen fusciceps. The sequence goes on along the minus strand of RCIC01000012.1, from coordinate 5,029,208 downwards.
AATATTTGAAATTTCTTGTGCATTTGGTGAATAAGCGCTATGGTATTTGCCCTGTGTATAAATCCAGTCCTAGAATTAGTACGGAAAGTTCCCTTTGAATTAGTGCTTCACATTATTCATTCCCATTTCAATACACGTACACGGATATGTCTCTTATTAACTTCACGAAACATTTACGTTATTTACATTTATTTATTCAGATACTTTTATTATGCTCGCCTCCTTTTCAGGTAAATGAACGTTAAAGCATGAATATTTATAAATTTTATTGTGCTTTTATGGATATTGAAATAACTTTTATGTAGTTAGGAAAGGGAGAAGAAATTAAAAGAGAATAAAAATAAATAGCCTAAAAAACTACTGGTTTTTTTTTTTAAATAAACATATTTATCAATAAATCTATTGATTATTCTATTCTTTTATTTACATATCAACGTTAAAACGTTTTTTACTTTCAATTCCAAAAGCTTGCTAGAGAAAGGTAGTATTAGCTAAGTGAGCTTCAGAATTCAATTTACTTTCAAGCTTTATATGAAAGCAAAATAAATTGTTAAAAATACAACGGTTTTATTTAGAATTATTTATCAGTGAATAATATTTATACCATTAGGTTTAATATTTTCATCCTCCGTGGTAGAAATTATAAAATTATAAGATAATAATTTTTCATTATTATTGAATAAACAGAATAAATATTTTATAGGGACACATTTCACATAGACAAACGTTCTTAGTGCTCTGATAAATCATTTTAATTTCTATTATGTCTTAGTCTAGGGTATTATTTTTAAAATTCATCCTTTTCAATATAATTTTATTAACTGCAATCACACAAATACATAATAGAAATTTTATGAATTACATCAAATTTCTTTTTATTATATTTTTCAACTAGGATGCTATCATGTAAATCAGACAAGAAAATTAATACAATAACGGCAAATCTTGCAATATATCTGTAAGCTCGATAATGAATATTACATGAATATTTACCGTTTAATTAATCTATCTTTTTTTTTAATATTTAAAATTCAAATATTTTATTCTTAATTTTTGTTTTTATACAAAAACATTTTTGATCAAGTAAAAAAAAACTTCAAGTAAAAAAAAAAGTAAAAAAAAAGTGTGTAAAATTTTCATAACTTATTTTATTACGTTTTATTATATAGTAATAGGATACATCTACATTATTCGAGACATAAATAATATTCTAATATTACATTTAATTATTATAATCAAATAACTATAAATAGTAAATATAAGATTATAAATAAATATAAATTATAATTACTACAATATAAACTACATATTTTAATATTATCTTCAGATCAATTACAATAGCTGCTTATAAATATTGTAAATCAATAAACTAATATAAATAAGTAATATGTATAATAATAAAAAATAATATAAATATGTACTTAGAATTTGTACTTTCAAATTATTGTATTAAGGTACAATGTAAGTTATTAAATACAGAAAGTCGAAAGCAAGTATTTTATTACAATTTTGTATTAAACTAAACTGACAGTTTTCAAAAATATTAAATAATTACTTCCTGAATTTTAATTTACTTAACAATTCATTCTTAAAAATATTATATAAATGTTTATTATTTCCTTGATCATTTTATTACAAGCTGCCACGATCATTTATAATAATTGTAATACTATCAATATCGTCTTTTAATAAAAATATATAAATAAATTTTTTAATTCATAAAAATAATAAATTCAATATAAATAAAAAATGTTTGTATATTTATCATGTAATAATTGTTTTAAATTTGTTTATTTCGTATCAGTATGTTCATTAATATTATTGACTGAAGATACCGTTAAATTACAGTTTAACTATATTTGTAATTATAATAATAAACATATGATTATTAAATTTTGTACAAAATTTTTTAAAGACACATTATTATTGGTTTAGAATAAATTAACGAATAGAATAAGCACTGTTATGGCAACAAGACAAGTACAAATCCTTACTTCATTTTTTTAAAAATATATTTCTTTAAAATTAAATGAATTGAAAAATTAGTTGAAAAATATGAAATCAAGAAAATAAGTAAAAAGCATATGTTTTCTATTCAGATTCTTATACATTCTTTTATAAATTTTAATCTTAAAACATAATCTGAATCAAAAACGTTGTTAAAGATATTCTAAAAGAATAATTAGTATTAGTTATTAAATTATATTGGTTAAAGTATGTGCAGTAATTTAAAAGTTTATTATGTTTTAATAAATTTTGTATATTATATACAATTAAAAAATTTTGTTTTCTTTATTTACAATACTTTATATAGATAGTATTATAAAATATTATTCTGTAATGAAAATTATAAACTGTGTGGAATAATTTTGTTTCGATACTTTAAAATTTTATTTTTATACAACAAAATACTAGTTTAAATAAAAAATGTATTATTGAATCAAATTATAATTGTTTGAACAAAAGTAATATAGTCGAAGGAGTTATAGTTTAGTTAGAAGAATTAGGTTAGAAGGAAGTAAAGAATTAAGTTGGAAGGAAAAAATAAGAAATAGTTCGATTTAATAAAAGTGTTATCTGAATTATATAAATTTATAAAAAAATTTTAATAATATATATTTGTTCAAGATTATCTTTATATAATGAATTATTTTAGAACTTATTATATAGTTTTTCCTAAATACTTTATATTTTAAGTTCAATATGTTGAACTAGAAAAATATATACTCCAACAATCTCATGATATATATTTTGAACTATTTGTTACATAAGTTTTAATGTTATTTTATTTCTACATTGCAATTATCAGTATATACAAATAAAAACTGTGATAAATTTTTACTATTAATCTTATTAATCTTCAAATTACTTTACTTTCGTACTGAAGTAAACTTAGCTTATAAATAGAAATATATCCAAATTTATTTGTTTTAAATCAAAATTAAGACTAAAAAGTAGAAAAATCTAAAAAAATCTAAGTTATTTTAAACATCGAAAGAAAAATATTAACACTATTGCATTATATATTTTTTAATTTATATTATTTTTTTTATATCATTATGCAATAATTTGTATAAATTAATTATTTTATTAATCAGAGTACGTCCACGTAGGCTATGCAGTTTTTAAATTTTTAATTATAAAGTTTTTAAACATTTAAAATATAAGTTTCGTTTATGATTAAATATTAATTCTATATTTAAGATTCGTTTTTTAATAATTTTGAAGCTATAGAATATGAAAATTTTCCTGATCAAGCATTTTCATTTATTATCAATATAAGAAATTTATAATAAACATTGAAAATAATTTATATAAAATTTAATAATTTAATTAATTTAAAAAATGTTAATTAATTTTAAAAATGTTAATTAATTTTACAAATGTTAATTAAATTTAAAAATGTTAATTAAATTTAAGAATGTTAATTAATTTTAAAAATGTTGTTTAATTTTAAAAATGTTGTTTAATTTTAAAAATGTTGTTTAATTTTAAAAATGTTGTTTAATTTTAAAAATGTTAATTAATGTAATTGAATGATATATATTATATCTTATAATATAATCTGACATTCTATGTATAGATAGCTTATAAAATGTATAATAGGTTTAAAATTTTATCAGTAGTAGACAATGAATTTTAAAATTAACTATATTAAACAAAATTTTAAATATCAAATTATAAAAAATTGTATATAAAAAAAAAATTATATAGATAAAAATAATATCTTTCCCAATATTTTATTCTTAAGGTGTGAATATTACTTATATAAAGCTATAAACATTTCTACATTTAAAATATAACAATTAATATATTTAATAGTTTAAAAATATAAAGTAAATATAATAAAAATTTTTTCTCGAAAAAATTTGTCTAAGGTGTTTATTTATTTATTTTTTTTTTAATTTTTACTATATAGATATCTGTATAAAAGAAATTTATTCAAATTAGATGCTTAGATCAACGTACTTATATATTTATTACATCATTCATATATTTGTATTGTGTACTTAATTCTAAAATAAACAATCGAACATATTATTATATAAATTTCAATGCCTAAATATACTTTTGTTTTAGTGTATTTTATTATATTTTAAATTGCTTAAAAAAATATCTGTCGTGTAATTTATAAGTTTTCATATATTTAGTGAAATTTAAAATATTAAAGACAAGTTTTTGAATATTTTAAAACATAATAATTAAATGTGCAGCAAATGCAAATTATATATACAATTAATACTTTATTTTTTACATATATTTTATATACATTGTGGTTTCTTTGTTTTAAGAAGCAAATATTATTCAATAACATATTATTTTTAAAGTAAAAAATCCTTTGTTAGAGTAGCTATAAATTGTAATCTTCGTAAACTTTGATGTGCCATATATCTTTACTGTAACACTAATTTTATTACAACAATTTTTTCTAATATAATGATCTTGCTTTACGACTTTTTCATTAAACTCATGAAAATTATGAAGAAAAAGTAAATTATTACAATTAGTTATTATTAATGAATAATGTAAGAAGTTTTGCATCAATAATTTCAATTATTTTATTAATTTGAGAACATATTTTAAAGAATTTTTATAATTTAGAAAAATATTCGTAGTTTGTTTTATAAATAATTAAATAAAAAAAATCTATTAGTAGGAATTAGAATTATATTACATTCTTTTAATTACCTCAGTCATTAAAAAATTATGTGCTTCAATGTAAGAACAATAGTTGTATTTAAATCAGATAATAGATTCGTTCAGAATTTAAAAAAACTAATTGGAATAGAAAATCAGTTATTTTCTGTTAGATTTTCAATTTATATTTTTTTCCCCCTTAAAAATCTGTTAAGATTACATAAAATATACTTATAATTATTGAAGAACGAAAATTTGTTTATAAGAAGAAGTGATTATTATAAATTCTTAACGATCACCGAAATTCAAATATAAATTTCGTAACTCGTAAAGAAATAAGAGCTCTTAGTATTAATAAAACATTTTCTATACGAGTACAAGCATAAATAGAATTTGCAAATCAATCTAGGACTTGGTATTTTAGATATTAACGTTTTATTAGCTAAATAATAGTATTATAGTTATTATAATATACAATCTGTTGATATTATTCATGATTGGGTAAAAACTTTAATGGATTTAATGGATACTCTTACATTGAAGTGTATGTCATGTATTCAAATTACTTTTATTTAGATTGCGTGAAATTGTATTCCTGACATGCTATCTCTCTCTCTCTCTCTCTCTCTCTCTCTCTCTCTCTCTCTCTCACTCTGTCTGTAATATATATATATAAATTTATATTTTTTTCCATACTTTGAAAATGAAGAAGGTTGAAAATAATCTATTCATTTTTTATTAATTTTACATATTAAGCCAAAAATAGTTGAATAATAGCAATAATACCAGTATTAGATACTAATCATATTTTTAGTGTTCAATCTAAGTATACATATAAAAAATTATTTCGATATTGCATTTCACGCAAGTAAATATGTAGAGTTTTTTAATATAGATCAATTTTAAATTTAATATATAAATCTCCCTACTGAAGCATTATACTAAATAAAAATAAATTCAATAATAAAATTAGATCATTTTTTTATAAATTAAAATATTTTTTTATAGAACTATAAATTTTGCATATTGATTAGTGTCGCACTACCCAGTCTGCATTATTAAAATAATTTTTGTTAATAATTTTTTATACCAAAAGCATTAACGAGGTTAGTTTTATGAAACTAAAACACTTGCTTAAATTAGTACAATGTTCTGTAATACATTAAAACGGTAAGAAAATATCTTTTAGTATTTGTAAAAAAAGTTCATCTCAGCGTCGATAAGTTAATTTCAGAAAGAGATAAATAAAAGTTTCGTAATTTATATAAACAGTTTCAAAAAAACAGGAAAATATAATAAGGAAAAAGAATGTTAGCATTTAAAAGGAAAATGTGTAATAAAGGTACCGAAAAAACATTCAATTAAGTTATTGATTTTTATTACTTTCACATGAAATTTAGAGCTTTTAAATTAAGCAAAAAAAGTTATTAATTTTTTTACATTAATCCTTTGTATTTTCAATGTTATTTTATTTAAGGAAAAATAATTTTTAACATTCCCTATCCTTTAAAGAAATTAGATATTAATAAAGCTAACTGTGCATCGTTATATCCGACCTAAGCAAATAATATTCAAATTAATAAATTAAAACTATAAAAGAACTATTCAAATAAATTAGTTTGAGCACATAACTTAAGAATTTTATACACTTCATACATTAAAAAATATAATGATTTATTTGTTAACTTATAAATGATAATATGGAAATATCATGAACAGTATTTTATTTTTAGCCAAAAAGAATAAATAATAAAACCGAATTTTTATATTGTAAAAACTAAGTAGATAAAATTTCATATTCTAAAATATAAACTCCTTATAAGGATAAATCTTCGATTCAATATTATTATAGCTTTCGCATTTATTTTGATATTATTTTATAAACGAAATTTATCATTCTAAGTGTTAGAAAATTACATGGACAAGAAAATTGCCTTCGATTTTATTTTATTAACCGACGAGTGGAAAAGTAAATTTTTTAAAACTTAAAGTTAAGTTTTGATTTTAACAAAAAGTTTAGCCTGTCCAAAAAATTTCAAATCTTCTATATAATAATAATAATTTTTTTTTTTTTTTTATAAAGGAGGGAGGAAATCTTTTAAAGACCATCAGGAACCCGGGTCCCCGGTGTGTGGGACTCCCCGGCATTGAAGATGCCGGTATACCCACTAAAACCTCACCCCCTCAGCGCACTCCCACCGCTCCCGCCCTGTAGTGAAAACCACAGGGCGGGGACGACGCGAGTTCGTCGAGGAGACCTCCTTTCCTGGTTCTTATAGTCTCCCCGGCACCGCCGTTAAGCATTACTTCGGGGAGGGAACCAGTAGCTATGCCTTCGAGGCACCCTCTATGTTTTCCCCCCTTACCCTAGGGAAGAGCCGGCTTCTTACGTCTCAGGATATCCTCGACGAAAGAAGCGACCCTTTCCCAGTTTTCTTGACTCGCGAGCATCAGAGGGACGATGCCTTCAGGAGTGACCCTTCTGACATCGCCCTCCAACGCTTCCCTCTGTCGCCCCCAGTATTCGCACATAAAAATTTGTGCAAGGCGTCGTCCACGGCGGACCCGCAATGCACGCATCTCGAATCCGTCGCCATACCCATGCGCTGGTGGTACGCACCGAAGTATCCATGACCGGTCAACAGCTGGGCGAGGTAATAGTTCACCTCGCCATGCTGTCGGCCGATCCACGGGGCCACCTGACTGATTAGTCTGGCGGTCCACCTTCCGCGCGTATCCTGTTCCCATCTATCCTGCCAGTTAGCCAGGGATATCTCCCTGGCTCGCACCTTGGCCTCACCACGGTCGAGTGTCCCCCTTGCTTGGTGGACCAGCTTCCTCTCCTGGGCTAAGAGGTCGATGGGAATTACCCCAGCGACCACTAGCGAGGCCGCCTCCGAGACCGTGCGATACGAACACGCTAAACGAAGTGCGCATCTCCGTTGCACAGCTGCCATACATCTCCGGTACATATTGTACCGAAGCGCGTCGGCCCAAACCTCTGCACCGTAAAGCATGACGGACTCAGCGACACGGAGCAGCAACCGCCTGATACAGGGACGCGGCCCACTTACGTTGGCCATGATCCTGCACAGGGAAGTCACTACCCGTGACGCCTTATCCGCCACCCTTCGAATATGTTCCCCGAAGGTGAGCTTCATATCTAGCGTCACCCCGAGGTACTTCACGGCTGCTTTGGTCTGAACCGACTCCTCTCCGATAATAAGCGGCTACACTCTGGGTACGCGCTTCTTCGTAAGGAGCACAATCTCGGTTTTGGCCTCCGCCAGTTCCAACCCATGATCGTCCATCCAGTGGCGAATTCTCCGTATGGTCTGGTCGAGCCGCGTCTGTGCCAGGACCATATTACGGGCTGTAATGATGGCTGCCACGTCATCCGCGTACCCGATCAGAGAGCAGCCTTCAGGCATTTCCAATCTCAGGATCCCGTCGTAGGAAATATTCCATAGATCGGGTCCTAAGATGGAGCCTTGGGCCGCACCACACGTCAGTGCCCTCCTTTTTGAGCCCTCCGCCGTCTCGTATACAATGAAACGGTCCCGAAGCTAATCCCCAATAATCTGCAAGAGATACTGGGGCACCCCGAAGTCCCGATCCATTGCCCCGAGCATATCTGTCCACCTTACCGAGTTGAAGGCGTTTCGGACATCCAATGTCACCAGGAGACATATCGGTCGGGAGAAATGGTTTCCCCTTTCCGTGCTCCTGGCCGCCTCCACTACTCTCTGGATAGCGTCGATGGTTGACCTACCTCTCCGGAAGCCGTATTGACTCTCGGAGAGGCCGCCAGATGTTAAAAGCGCCGCCTGAAGACGGGGTCTCACCAGCTTTTCCAGGAGCTTCCCGGCGGTGTCCAGCATGCACAGGGGTCTATACGACGACGGAGCGTCCCACGATCCCTTGCCCTTGCTCACCAGCACAAGTCTCGCCCCCTTCCAACGGGAATAAAAAACTCCCGCTCGAAGGCACGAGTTGTACATGGTGAGCAAGAGCTGTGGATGACTCCTGGCCACCGCTTTCATCACCTCTGCCGGAAGGCCATCGGGACCTGGTGCCTTACGGCTCCTCATAGAGCTTACCGCGCTCTCTAGCTCCGCCATTGTAAACGGCGGAGCCTCAGGACCCGATGGCACCGGGGGCTCATCCCTTCGAACGGGATGTGTGGGGAAGAGGGCATGGACGATCCCGTCCATCACCACCTCGCTCATGGGTGCGCCCTTGGCGAACGCCCCCAATTTGCGGGTGATGACTTTATAGCCCAATCCCCACGGATCTCTGTTGAGATCTTCCCCCAGCTTCTTCCAGCATCGGCTTTTACTCGCCTTGATGGCTCTCTTGAGGGATCTTCTCGCCACCAGATGCTCGACGATCATCGGAGAGTTGTCGCGGTCGAGGCGTCGGGCCGTTTGGGCTACTCGTCGTATCCGAAGGCACTTCTGCCTCATTTCCGCGATCTCGCTGGTCCACCAATAAACCGGACGGCGTGTTTTTCTCGCCGACATCCTCGGTATCCTCGATATCGATATCGGCCTCCTTACAAGCTTGACGAATCAAGCGCATAATTGCGCCTGACACCGCTTCCGCTTGCTTGGAGGACGTTCCGCTCCTTGAAGCCCCGTCCAGGGTTCGCTGTCCGCGTTCTAGGGCACGGGAAAACAAGGCGTCGTCCATCCTCGCAACGAGCCATCTGGAAGGACGGCGTACGATCGCCGTCCCGACCGGCCGGTCATCACGAACGCGAAACGTGATGTACTGGTGATCGCTGGCTGTATAGTCCTCGATCACCCGCCAGTCCCGCACCTTTGCGGCCAGACGTTCCGTCGCAAAGGAGACGTCGGGGATGGTCTGCCTGTAACCGGGCCTCCGGAAGGTCGCCGTTGAACCGGTATTTAAAATTACCAGTCTTGTCCTGGATACCATGTCCAGGACTCGCCTTCCCCTGGAGTCGGTCACAGGTTCACCCCAATCTACAGCCTTGCTGTTAAAGTCCCCGGCCACTACCAGCTCACCCTCCATGTCCCCGATAGCATCCTCGAGGGCATCCAATTTAACTTGGAACCCATCGATGGCCTCGTTTGGAGTGAGGTAACAGCTGACGTAATATACGCCCCTGCTCCTCACCCAAACGAAGCCGCTACCAGCTCCATGGCACTCTGCCTGGAAGCAGTGCGGGCTGGGGATCCAGATCGCAGCGGTACCGGTGATGTCACGATACCACCCCCCCGCAGGCCCCTCCCGATGCTGCTCACTGATAAGAACAATATCAGCGCGCAGCTCGAGGTGGACCTGGGCGAGCAGATCCTGCGCCGTCCGGCTTCTGTGCAAGTTGGCCTGCAGGACATTAGCCACTTCGGCGGCACTTGGCTAGAGCCTCGCGGAAAACCGCACAGGCTCCTGACCCCGCGACATGGTGTACTGCCGCGGGAGAGGTCCCCGGGCACAGGAAGCACTTGGGCTCGGCCTTACATCCGGCCCCCTTGTGACCCTGTTCCCCACACCGGAAACAGGTCGTACTCCTGTCTGGGCCCCTGCAGCTCGTACCCTCGGTGTCCATAGCCGAGACACTTAAAGCAGCGCTCGACTTGGACCCGTGGTCTTATGCCGCAGTAGACCCACCCTACTGGGACCCTGCCCACCTCCAGTAGCTTTTTACTGGCCTCCTCTGTGACGGTCACGATCGCCAGCCGTTTGCCGGCTTTGTTGGCTCCCGTGAGTCGCACCTCTAGAGGACCAGTGTAGTCCTGCAGGATCGCAAGGAGGGCGCCTCTGACCTCCTCGGTCGTAGCGCACTCGTCCACGTCCCTGATCTCCAGTGTACTCCTGGGGATCAGAGTGTGGAGTGTTGCGCTGGCTTCGACGGCCTTCTTCAAGGCATCGGCAAAGCCCTCCTTGCACTCGACCGACGATGATTTTCTTATCTCGATGAGGACATCACCCTTTTGGGTTTTGCGGATGCCCTTAATCGAGAGCCCGTGCTCGGAGGGACTGACCTGATGTCGGATTCCGCTCAGGATATCCGCGTAGGTCTTGCCCTCCGCTGGCTTAAGGACGATGGCCTCTGGCCTCACCTTCCCTCTTTTACTGGGGGCGCTCTTTTTTGTAGGGGTCCCCTTTACCCTATCTCTTACCGTCTTTTGGCGGTCCTCCCGTTTTTCCTCTCGCGTGGGGATTCTCCTCCACTCCGCGCCAGTCGGGCTCTTCCCCACGGTGGTGGTTGGAGGAGGCGTTTGCGATGCTACCGCTGCCTCCTTCTTCCTTTTCTTCTTTTTCTTACCCGCTTGGGCCTCTGGTGGTGTTGCCGGTGGTGGTCTTTTACCGGCCGTTGTCTGTGGTTTCAGGAGAGGAGGCGCCACCTTCCTCCGGATCCCTCGCCGCTCCCTTCTCTCCTGTTCCTCGAGGGCCTCTATCTTCCCCTGTAATACTGGGAGGTCCTCTTTTATGACTTTGGAGACGTTTGGCTGGCGCTTTAGCGCCTCCATCATCTCCGTCATAATGATTTTTATGGAGGCAAAGATACCCTCGTACGCGGTACCGATACTTTCGGGTGTTGTTCCGGTCGCGGATGGGATCTCCCCCTCCCCCTCGATCACCGTTTCAGGGAATGGAACCGCCATGTTCCCTTCCCCATCCTTCTTCCCTTTCCCTCCCCCCTGTTGTTTTATTTTCTCCATATATTATGTTTTTTGATTCGTCCCTACGTGTGACCGGCCTCCATGGACCCTTCAACGGCGAGCTCACCAGAATAACCCCCCGACACATGCCTGAAGGGGTTATCCTGGATCGGGCCATCACGTAGGGATATAGCACACCCTGGTACGTTATTCCCCCTTCGTCTCTCTCGAGTTTTGTGTCCCAACAAAGACACTCCACTCTCTGGAGAGCTTCCAGGGGACGTCACGCACCAGACCGCACTCGCCCCGAAGCCGATTGACCGGACCAGGCTACGGTCCAGCCTCCCGTCTTGCCTCCAGCGGGAGCCAAAGATGGTTTGGGTCACCTTGGCACGCAGCCTCGGATGCGCCTCACCACCCAGGATCTCCTTTTGGCAGCTCACGGGTCGCACCGCACGGCCAACACGGCGGTCTGCCATTAGTTCGGGAGTGGTTCCCCTCATTCATTCAGCACATTCAGAATGCCCTCATTTGCTCGGGAATAGCCCGTTTATAGGGTTCCCTCATTCACCTGCACTCAAACGGCCATGGCTATACCCCTTTATTTTTTTTCCGCGGGGTTTCCTTGGCCAGCGCTCCGCGGGTGGTCTCCTTCCTCGCAAGATGCCCGTTTATAGAGCCCACGAGGAGCTCGTCCACCTACATCTCTACGTAGCCGGCGAAGACCCATTTATAGGGCCCGCGGCCTCGATATCCGCTCCGTGCGCGTACTCACTCATCGAGAAAACCCTATTTCGAAGGTTCTCGAATCATTCATACAGCGGCCTCTCTTACAAATATTTCACCCACTCACACTACCACTCATTCTCGGGTTCCACTCCCTTAAGCCCATCACCCGATCGACTGCAAGCAGTCGATCTTCGACAAGGTGCAGACTACGGATGGGAATAATAATAATAATAATAATAATAATAATAATAATAATATTATAGGTATGCTATTTCTCAAATAATAAAAACAAATGTTTCAATATATTGTCTTTTATACAATTTTATAAAGATAATTATCGGTATTAAACATAATTTGTAAATTATAAATATATAAAATAGCTGCAAGTTATTATATCCAGAACGGATTATTTCATCATTTTTAATTTAGATATTTAACTTTTTATTTTTGTTTAATGCTAAATAATCAAACTATTATAATAATGATGAACTTATTTCATTACAACATATACTATGTTATAATTAAACGAATTAATTGTAATCTAAGTCTTATCAAGCATTTGTATCGAATTATAGACAAAAGATCGAACTTTAGCTTACAATATTTATAGTGATTTATAATGATCTTTTATTGCTTAAAATTAATATACATTACATTTCTATGTATATCAGAGCATTTATCTCACAATATTTTATCAAAACTTAAGTAGAAATAATTTTAAAACGTTGTAATTTTAGTACATATGTATTAAGATTGATGACCAAGCTATATCGGTATAAGCACTGTAATCAATATCCCGATAAAGTATTTATCATGATTCTGAGTCAGACTTTCTTAATTATATTCTTTTACATATTGAATTTAATGCATAAATTGTATGATGACAGAGCTTGATATAATACATGGATAATTAAACTTCAAAATTAACCAATATTAAAAATATATACTCAACTATAACTGTGTACGATTCTATTGTATTTATTGTAGATAAATGTTTATGTAAAGGATCTTTTAGAATCAATGTAGCAGTAATAAATAAGAATGAGAATTTTAGTATTATTTAAAAATAATATTAAAATTTATAACCCCAATTAACACTAAATATCGTTTTCTAGAAGTTTTTCGTTACTCATTAATTTACTTACATCACTTATACATTATACACAAATAAAATATGTACAAGATATTTATTTCATATATTTATAATTATAACAGATATTATAAATCATCAATTGATATCTGATACATTTTAAGTTATGATTAAAAAAGTGAACGAATTTTAATATCTGATATAAGTAATCGGATTTTATTTCAATTGGAAAGAAAATAATAATTTTAATTTAATTATAACATCCAGATTAATTTTAAATTTTTATCGTATTCTTCGATAAATTTAAAGAGTGCATAATTAATGTATTTTTTTATAGAAGATATTTTAAATAATTATAGAATTAAGTAAAAACTATGCAGTTTGGCAAGCAAAATTTTTAAATTATTTTTTTATTTAATCTTATATAATTACTGTAACTGTAATTATCTTGATAAAGCTGATTGAGGCAGAAAGTCAATTTGGCCAATGGCTTATGAAAGCTTATGGTGGTTATCCGGAAAAGGATATACTGTTTTACTGATAGATCGAAGAACTTTGTGTGTGGATTGGAAGTTTTTACTCTGCTATCAGGACAAAATGTTTAAAGTGATTAGAAGCAAAGTAATAGATAATTTATAGAAATAAGGAATTCATCATATCGACTGTAAATGCCCATTATCTATTTTATAGCTGCTTCAATACAAATATAACATTTCTATAAAAAAGTATTTATATGTAATACAAAAATTGCTTCGTTAACTTACTAAAAGCCGCTATTACATTCAAAATAAATTATATTTCTAAAGTAAATGAGAATAATATTTTTATTATTATTTTAAAGTAGTTTATATAATTTTAAAATAGAAAAATCTTCTTAATATAATAAAAAAAAATTATGATAAATTTACAACACTGAGAATAACGTTCATAGAATCAAAACAGAAATAAATTTTGAAAATTTTAGCATAGAAATAGAAAATCTATGTTATAACACATTAATTATACAAACATTATCAATAAATATTAAAGTTATATTTATATCAAATATTAGAGGTACATTAAATATATTTTTTAAAGTACATTTGAAGAAAATTTAATTTTTTTTTAAAGATTTGTAAATATAATTTATAGTTTATAATTATACGCTTGAGGTAGAATAGTTATTGCAAGGATTAACGCTTTACATTATTTATTTTATTACTTAACATAAACTTATTGTTATTTATTATTTTATTTTAATCCGACGTTCACAATATATTTGATAATTAGCAAAGAAGCTTTAGTAACCAATAAAAAAGTCTGATTAATTTTTTCATGTAAACTAGTAAACGTAAGGTACTCTCGTCAGCTGATAAAGCTAGAAAGTAATATGGAAAGGATTAGATATTCTTTTGGGTATATTATACTTAGCCTACTTTTATGTTCGTGATTTCGACTGTTTGATCGAGTTAATTGGAGAAAAGGGAAGCTTACGTGCCAAAGGATAATATAAACGAGCGCAACTGAAGGTTTTCTATGATCTTAAGTTAAACTTGTAGTTTTTACTACATTACAGTGCGTTGCACTTACTTTTTTCATTTAAAAGTGACTTTGATGCGTAATAAAAAAAAGATCACTTCATTGTAACGTAAATACAATCCATAGTTGTGTAAATCGATTAATTTTATCTACTAATAAATATTATCATTAAATCTGAAGCTTTCCACTTAAAGGCTTTTATTTTGAAGCTCATAATATATATTTATGCAGGCTCTCTTTAAAAATTTTATCTAGATCTTATTTATAAATTCTTATAAATTATTTTTAAATACTAAATTTTAAAGCTTTCTTTCCCGAATATTCCTTGAACTTATAATGAATTTTCCATACTAAAACTATGTATATCTAAAGAATGTAGATTAATATAAAATGAATATAAATATTTTAGACCTAATTAAGTAGTTGAAATTAAATTTTACATTAAAAATTATTACGAAATATATTACTTTCAATAAAGACAATAAAATTCAACAATGTCGTATTAGTAAAAATATTTTATAATAAATATTATATAAAAATTTTTATATAGTAACTGTTTTTTTTTTACTGATAAGAGACTTATCTTCATTGTATTTAATTTTTCAGATATTAATAAAATTAAGGATAACTAGTTAATAATAAGTTTTACTTTATGATAGGAAATATTTGTTTACTTTAATTATATTCTTAACAGGAGGGAAATTTGTCAGTTAACTTTAGAAATTTTAGAGTCTTGTTCGGATTTTTACGATTAGTGATGAGACGTTATTGTCATTTTTCAAAAAGTAACATCGACTCTACGGTTGTCAATGTGGATGAAAGATTTATCGATATTATGACATGTATTATTATCTTTAAAATAAATCCGTATTTTTTTTTTCACATTTTACTTGTAGCATAATTATTAAAAATGCATAAATTCTATTTAAATTGAATATTATAATATTCATATAAATTAATTTTATTTTAATTGTTAAAATATAGACATATTTTTGGTATACAAATGCTTATATGTTAGCAACACATGAAAAAGAACTAAAAGAACTGTTAAAAGTACCTAAAAGATAGACATTAGGAAAATAATACATTGAAGAAGAATATGATGCTATTATATATTGTCTATGAAATATACACCCTTTCTAAATTTTAGTTTTTAATTATAATACTATAACATAAATGCAAGATATATTATAAAATTTTTAACATAAGTAAAATTGTTTAATGTCTTTTTTTAATGGTTTGTATAATGCATAAATTTGAAAATTATAAGTGACCAACTTCAAATATTTTAAAAATATTTTATTAAAAAGTTATTTCTTCAGAGAATTATTACGTAAAAAACTCTTATATGGAGTTGTTTAAAAATAAAATAATCTAATATTATTGTAAATGAAATTAAACTTTATAATAAGAACTTAATTCAATAAACTCAGGTACGATCCATTTCATACATTTAAAAATTTATCTTTTCATGATGTGTATTTTACTTGTCATTAGTGTTATTAATATTATTAATAATAGAAGATATTGTATCTTAGTATATTTAAAACTGTCAAATTTCATTTCAAAAACACTCAATTTATTCAATATATAATAATAAAAAAGTACACCTCTTAATTTGATTAAATACTTATAATTACTAATCGTTTCTTTACTATTTACTTAATATGAATTAAGTAATCAGTTAATTTATGACAACACTTTAACTTACATAAGCTTCTATTATTATATAAATAACTTTTATATATATTTTTTAAAATTCTTTATAAGAATTTTAAAATAATTTCTACATAAAATTATGAATTTTTATAGGAATATTTATTCTTTATATTTAATGTGAAGGATCTAGCGATTCTATATTTATTTTATATATAATTATATTGGTAGATAGTTATTGTTAGCTAATATAAAATAATGTAAATTTATAAATGTATAAATATAATAAAAAAAATTATATTATAACAAGTATTTTTCTATGGAAACTTATTTTTAGTAAATATATTATTGAAATTTAATTCTACTCTTGTAACTAAATTGATTTTAAAAGTTACAATTTTTATCTTAACATTATCTATATGGTAGATTAAAATGAATTCCTAATTTTATAAACTAACAAGAGCAAATAACTAATAACTCTTTTAATCTTTATATTTGTAAAGATTTTTCGAAAACTTTATTCCACATGTCATGAACTTTGCTTGTATGACAATTTGCTTTATAGATAGTTTCTATTCTACATTATGATAAACAATTTGTACATTTTAATGATTAAAATATTGTATCATAATATTTTTTTAGCTAAATTAAATGTATTTTAATAATGCGTAATGCAAAATAAAATTATAAGCGATAAACGTTTGTTTCATTATAATGAAAAGAGGACTTATTATTCTGTCTCATAATTAGACTTCCCTTACAATTCGATACTGTATTCATATTATAAATAAAATCTTAAATTAATAAAAGTAATATTGAAATGAACAAAAAACGAGGAGAACGAATATAGATAGAAATAATTGAAACAATTGTTTAATTGAATAATTTAAAATTTTAATTATAGATAAAAACTTTTAAAATAATATAGTCAAAATATTTTGGAATTTTTTTTTTATTAATTATCTATCATATATTTTTGACTTTATTGGAAAACTAATAAATTTACCAGCAAGTTAAAACTCATGATATAAATCTGATATTTTAATACATTGAAAATCCACTTTTTCCAGATCGGTAACAACATAAATAATATTTGTATAATAATTATAAAATATAAACCAATGCAATATTTAATATAATTTTATATTTTATAATTTCGAATTATTGAATTTAAAATTTTTAAAATAATCACAACTGAATTAAATTATAATAATTTTCTCATATACTTACTGTATATAAATAACCCCATTTATTGTATTATTATTATTTTAAAAAGAATATATATTTTAAAACTATACATTTTAAAAGAAAAGACGATATCGAAATCCATACTTGCTTTACACGATTTAAAATAAGTATGTTAAAATAAAAATTTATCCTTCAATATTTTATCAATTCTGCAATTTTCTAAAACATTCAAACGCACACTATACAGTAGTTTAAAAGGATTTCGTAATACGTTACTTCTGATATACAGGGTAATATTTATTTTTTAATATTTACTGTTTAAATAATTTACATGCTAATTATTAGATTGCTAGGCTATACAGAATAAAATATTTTTCCAATTTTATATGATAAAATAGAAATTAATGAATCATTCTATACGTTAAAACATAAAACGAAGTAACGAAACGAGTTGAAAATGAAATTACTTTAGAAGTTTAATATATATTGGTTATATTTAAGAAATTAGAATGCAATTTTATTTAATTAAAAGAAATAATTTTAATTACAATAATTAAAACAAATAGAATGAAAAAGAAAAAACAAATAGTTATCATATAATCATATGTAAACTGAATTATTACCTAAATTTTTTGTTGCAATAAATTATTGCGATTATTGAAATTCACTACTTTAATTATTTAGTATTTAAATGCTTTAAATATAAATATGATACTATAAATAATTTGTAATACTACGAGATATAATTGTACTATAAAACATTAATTTGATTTGCTTTGTTTTATATAGCTAAAGTGAAAAGTTATTCTATTTCATATTCAATTGTTTTATATAATTAGTACAAAATTCACACTGAGTAAATTTTTAATTGTTTGCTACTTAAGACATATTCACAATGGAGACAATTGTCATATAAGTATTTATATAGATATTTTTATAATATATAAGAATCCGACTAGTTTAATAATTAATAATTTAATTTTGAAATTAAATGTAACGATAACTTAAATGCAACAAATCTATTCATATGTATTTAATTTCAGATTTGTTTTTATTATTCAATTAAAAGATTTGATCCTAATTAAAATTAAATAATTTAGAAATATTAATTCCAATTATTACATATTAATATTATATATACATACATACATACATACATACATATATATATGAATTATTAGGTGAAATTACTATTGTTGATTATTTCTAGAAATTAAAATTATTACCGCTCATTATTGCGTTTACAGTAAAAGCTCGCATTAAAAGATTTATTCTTGTATCTGTAAATTGTGTTATGGATAATACAAATTAATTTCAATGTTAAATTCATTATTATTATTTTAACTCTAGTAATAGATCAAATAGTTAATAGGACTATATTTGTATTTTAGTTTTACTTAAAACCAACTGTTATTCTTGAAATTTAAGGCCAGATTTTATAAAAACTTTTTATATCGCATATGAAAAATTGGCACTGATTGCTACTAATTAAAATGTAGTTTCATTATTTTCATGAATATCAATAAATTTTTTATTTTAAAATCGATTTTTTCTGAAATATCATCTGTAAAACGTCTTATTAAATAAAAACTTATGTTATTAAGACATACTTTTCGAAACTGATTATCAAAATTATTTTATTAAAATCTTCGTTGTCTTTGAAATTAAAAAAAATATTAAATAGTTGATTATACAAAATGTGCTTATATTAGATTGTATTTATATTTTAAATAAAAGTAATACAATACTGCAAAAAAAAAATGTTTTAGAAATCATTACAATAAAAATAATTATTTTCTTAACGAAATTATAAATTATTTAGGTTAAGTAAGAGAAAAATAATTAAATTTAATTAGCCATTTCAATGTTTTAACTAAAAGTAAAAAAAGTACAATATTTAGTTATATGTAGTGCGCTTTTTAAAAATTTTGAATCCATTACACTAGCAGTTTATTTTAAAATCAAGTCCACAGTTGAAAGCAGTTTAGAAAAATACCTTGGAAGCCCTTTTAATACTTTCAATATTTAAACTTTCTCTTAGTACTAGATTATTCGCCCATTAAAGAAAAAATAAAAACAATTTTTAAATTTAAAATCTGCTATTAATAGATAATAAAGTACATGTAAAAAGAACGAAGTGATCACGAACCGTTTTAAGTGAATCTGTTAAAATTATTAAATTGTTGATACATGCAATCGTTAAAATTATTACTCGTATGGAAATGCTATTCAAATCAGAAAATTCTTAGACATTTTAAATATTTAAGTATTTTTTTTAAATATAAATTGAATTTTTTTTGTTTAATATACGAATTCATACTAAATAGATTTTATTGATACGTAAATTTATTCTTTTCAAATGCGTTATTTCAGTTTTCTATTCATATTTCTAGTAAATATTTCTTGAATTTAAAATTTATTTTGAATTTTGACCTATTCCATATCTTAAATATTTGTGATGTTTATATTTTACATCAATTTTGGCTTTTTTAATGCTTGTAAATTAGCTCTTCCGGTTACTTACATTTTTCATCGAATTTTCTTAAAGCGTTCTAATATATATAAATATATGCTTATAAAATATGAAATGAAGAAGCTTTTTAATTCTATAATCAATGCATTAAAAAATAATTTGAACAGTTCTAATAAAAACAAATAGTTAATAGATAAAGGCTAATATAATAAAAATTTTATAGATAATTATTTCTATTTTTATTTCCAATTTTTCAAAATTATTATGCTTCATATATGAAGAAAAGTTAATAATTTTAATTTTACTTTTTTAAGTTAAAAATATCCATGAAATAATTATAATTGTTTTCTTAGAATTATAATTCGGAAATGAACTTTCATTTTAATAAATGGATAATTATTTATTTTTCTTTATTTATTCTTTATTTGAGTGAAAATTAATGCATAAGTTACCAATCTAGATAATTTTAAATATTATTACATAAATAATAAAATACGGTAAATAAATTATACTTTATAACATTTCTGTCTACTTTTTTAGTTTGAATTTGATAATTTAACTTATAATATATATATATATGCGCACTCTTACTTATCCAATTTATTATTTTTTTTTATATTTTAAGTGATATGTATTTTCTTTATATTTCTTCATACTCTCATATGGAACATTTATTGTTCGTTTTCTGAACATTTTCCTTACACACCATTACAGAAAAATCAGCGTGAATCACATTATTTACTTACCTTATTATGCTGTACATTGATATTTCATTAATTTTATTTTATTTACTGTAATGTAAGGATGATGTAAAATAATTAAAAAAATACAATTAAAAAATATTAGTAAATTGAAAAGGGATTTTTCACTATTATTTCGCGTTATTTCTATTAATCGTATTACGTTTATTATTTTGTTAATTTATAAAAATTGTTTTATTATAATTTGGATTAATAGTTTTCATATTCATATTTTATTATAACATAAATTTATAATTACGAATACTGTTACAAATTTAAAATTTAATTGCAAAGATAAATTTTTTCATGTATTAATACCTAACAGCGAAATAAAAAAGACTATGTATATTAAATAAATTTTTATTAATTTTGAATAATTCAACTTCAATTTATTACAGAGTACACATATAGATATTATAAAATAATATCTTTTGCTTATTTGGTTTTTTTCTTATTAGTTCATTGACCATTTATTTTTAATTTTCTTTTAAACAAGTAGGTTTATAAAAAACTATAAAAAAATTATTCGATGAAATTGTATTATTAATTTTTATGTAAATGAAAAATGTATTGATTTAAAAAATAATCTACTTACTATCGCAGTGAATATATGTTTAATTAATGATATCAGAAAACTAAGTATTACTAAATACTGCGTTGATGTCTCCATAAATTCTCTTTTAGTTATTGAATATTTTCCTTACATAATGTATTTTTAAATATAAAAATATGTATTTAAATTAATCTTTTCGTTAATAAAAAAAAAATATGTTTTGCGATATAAAATAAAAATAGTTCTATTTTCTGTTTTAAAAAGTATACAGATTAATGATGTAGAAAACTTGTTACATGCCATTATATATATATGTATATGTGTAATTATATGACAAACCAAACTTCATACATACGTAATGAATATAATATTTTTAGTTTTTTACTTAAGTACAAAAAGATTTATACTGCAAAAAAACTATTATTGATCTATGAAAAAAATTATGGTTAGAACATTAATTTTATAATCGAATTATACTAATAATGGTTATTCAGTTAACTTAATTTATTCAATTTTTCCATAAAAATTCGATATATCGATCTTGTTCTTAAAGCCTTTTTATAAACGATGTATTTATTTTTAAAACTAATTTTCAAATTAGACAAAAAATTGATAAAATAATTTCCAATTAAATTTAAATACAAATCTGTCTACATACTTAATATACTACAACGTTTAATTGTAACTTTACGATAATTTTACTCATTTAATATATAGCTAGTGCACTAATTAAATAATATATTATATATTCAATAAATCTTTGACATGATTAAAAAATAAATAAATAAATAAAAACAAAAGGACATAGTTTTTATTTTTAATAGTCAATAAAGAGATTTAAATTTCTTGATATTATAAATTACTTTTATCTATTAATACATGCACTTTAATGGTATTTGGTTAGTAATTGAATAGATTACTATAAATTGCTATTAAACAGAGACAAATATTTCTTTGAATCGTTACTATGTACTATGTACTGCCTATTAGCTTGTAGTTCTAATTTTGGGTTGTGAATGAATGTTCCAATGCAGTTATAATAGAATTGAAAACTACAAATATAATACTTCTCGTATTATAATAATTATGACCTTGAATATTAATTTTTATTTAACATTTAGAATGCGGATTTCTTTGACTTAATTAATTTAATTTTTCAGTATTGAAGTTCAGTCGACATAAGTTCTTTATTTTCATACTGGAATCTAATGTCTTTCTTTTTATGTCAACTTTTAAAATAAATCTTTTAAACTTTTTTAGAATGCAAAAATTCTTGTCACTTAATTTTACCCTGAACTAGTTTGAGAAATTATATTTTATATTGTCTTTGTCGGCAAATACATTATTTCGCTATTACTTATAAATTTACCAAACTAATCGAGCAACCCACGCTCATATTATTTCTGTCTAAACAAAAGGGTCATGCATGAGTGTATAATACTTAGTAATACAATCAAATAAATAACGTAGATAAATTGAGCATAGTTAAAAATAGTTATGAATGCTTAAGTATTTTTTTGGATACTTATAGAAAATAATTAAGAAAAATACACGATAAACGGCATATGTATAATTTTTATATGAGTTATAGTATTTAAAATAAGAAAAGACTAATATAAAGCGATTTACAATCATCTTGCATATTGAAAAGAATAAACATACAATTTTATAAGCACTTTATTTTGATATGCTTAATTTTTATAATATATATATGTATAAGTTTAATACATATTCTTTATATCTATTTATAATAAATAATATAAGTTGAAATTATATGTTTAATAAATTTCTTTTTACTACAATTTTTATCCATATAATGTATACATTTGAAAGCATAAGTTGTATTTCAACATATTTTCAATACATTTTTAAAATGCTTACATTTAAAAATTCATCAAGTTACTAAAATAGATTACTCGAAGTTATTTGTTTAAAATTACTATATTAATTATTTAATTAATTCTATATATATAAATATTTTAAAGTAGCTTTGAAATTAAAAATAATTCCTAGTTCATCTAATTATTACACATAAAGTGTAATATAGAGTGTAAAAAATTTTAATTTTTTTTTAAAATTTGAAAAGCAAAAAGAACATCTAGGATTTTATTCTCCAGCAAAAATAAATAAATCATATCCGATACACTAATAATGGCATTTCTGTTTCAGTATTCTCTTTCACTTGAAAAATTAATTAGTCATCGTTATTTAATATGAACTCTAATCATATTTGTAATTAATACGTTTTATTTTTAGTAAAATGTATATTTTAATATTTTTTTATGTTTATAAATATATTTTTGAAATATTTTTCGCTTATTAAGAGAATAGTTGTTTAGAATTTAAAGTATGCAATTACTTAAGATCTTTTAAAGGAATTTCAAATTTAGTTTCAATATTTCAAGACAGAAATAGCTATGCGCCTGAACTTTGAATTCATATCAAATACTTTATTATATATATTTTTGTATCATTACAATATGTTTTTTATTTATTTTTGATTTATTAAAGTGAATTAATATTAATCAGTATTGAAGCATTAGGAAATAGATATTTAAGTTTATATTTTGTAAAAATTGCTTACATTCTAATTATACGAATACAATATTGGATAAATATATGCAATTACGTAAAAGTATTAAACAAGAAAGCACATTTTCAATTCAAAAAATAAACTTTAAAACTAATCATAAGCAAATTTATTTAAAACTTCTTTATAATTGATATGTTTTATTACTTAATTCATATAATCTCTTTTATTTTGTATGTTTATTACATAATCATCGGACGGTCAAAATTAATATCTCTAAATTTATATATTATACAAATTATAGTGTTAATATACATATATTTGATATTCTTCTAATGGTAATTTAATATTGTAATAATACAAGGAGCACCTTATAGTGATTATATTTTTAACACAAAGCCTTTAACTTTCATAATGGAACATTTTTTTAAAATGCATAAAATAATATTTTGAAGATTGGAAAATATGAAATATTTTTACCTTTAAATTTATGAACAGTCTGAATTTAGAAAATATTAGAGAAAGAGAACGAGAATGAAAATGAAATAGAAATGCCAGCAGCTTCTCTTCATTCATCTCGTATCAATTTTTTCGACCAAGTTTTAAATGAATTGTATCATATTTTAATTAAATATATACACACATAAGCTAATTGCTTTGAAATTTCGATCCAATGAGACAGTGTAACTTTCTTGTAAGTAATAAAATTTAATTTAATTTTATCTTAATTTATTTTATATTATTATTATTTTTATATAATAAGCGGAAAGATATTATATTACTAAAATCTGTAATTAAACATTTTACTTTATCATTCTATACCATTCAGAATTTTACATTTTCTTTATGTTGCAAACGTATATTATGGCTAAAAAAACCTTGTAAAATTTTTAAAATAAATATATAATATACATTTATTTTATTAAAATCTAAATGTTATTAATTTATTTGAGTAAATAAAGTTTAATCAATATGCATTTATAAATATATTTTGTTTTTTCATTTTTAAGAAATTGAATAAATATTTAATTGAATGTATTTAAATTTGCCGTAACGCTTTTATAATTTATTACAATTTAAATGAAGTATTGGAAAAATAAATAAAATTCAGTATAATGTCAGATGGGAGCATATGTCTATTCTAAGGTTTTTTCAGTGTTTTCATTATTATACATGTAATGTAATTGTAATTAAAAATTAAATTAATAATGAAAGTTATATGAAATGATTGTTTTCTGCTTTTTTAAACTATTGATTAAAGTGTATAAATGAATTCATAGATAATATTATTATTGAATTTACGTTGAGTCACCGTAACTAACTTTCTTTTATAAAATCTTTAGGAAAAGTATGTGATTAAGTTGGCTGACTTGTTTCTTTAATGTTTCTTAGGTCTTTGATTAGTAATTCATATAATTATTTGAGCAAAGAAAGATCACTCTTATATATAAAACCGTTGAGAAAAGCATAAGTAGAAGGAGTAAAGGAGAGCAGAAGTGGATAATGTACATAGCGTGAGAGGTCAGATGGTAAAGAATCCGAAACATCATTAAGCCAAACAAGTTAGCGCGTCGTTTATGCGTGTTGTAATAAAGAAACGTTCGGCATTTTACGATAAAAGTTAATATTAGAGGTTCGACGGTCCACGCTCACGTTTATTTTTGCGCGTCTTTCCATTTCGTCACCAATGAATGGCTTGTGAACCTCGCGAACGGCATCAAATATCGTATCCAGCAGGAATTTGAATGAGTGTAGAGCAAATATACTTATCAGCCCAAATCATCAGAGAGCTTTGTATACACTAAAGTCAAAAGCTTATTCTGCGCTTCGGTTTTGATAAAATGAATTAAAAGTACGAATTTCAGAAAAAAGTACATAGTCAGATATTGTGAAGAAATAATTTGACCCTCTCTTTTTAATCAGCTTCTTAAACTATATTTTTCAATATCCTCATCACTAATTTCTTTAATTTTTATTGCTTTACACGAAATTATCATAAAATGTAACATATAATAATAATAAATTAAGTTTCATTCTTATTAACGTTTAATTTAATGATATTAATTTATACCAATTGTTGCATTAATATATTCTTCAAGATTTCTTACTTAATTCAGTATTGCTAAGGATAAAATAGCAAAATCAGTAAGCTATAATTTTTATTAATTAAAAATTAATTACTATTAATTTAAGATTCGAATGTGAAATATCAGTATGAGTATAGATTTTAATAGAAAAAGTTATATATATATATATAAAAATATATAATTTTATATATATTATATATATAAAAACTTTCGATTAGAATAATGATAGTTTAATTATAATCAACAAATTTATGCATTAAGGAAACTAATATTCAAAGCTTCGGCACTCACTGTTAAAATATTTTGTAAC
This sequence comes from Ceratosolen fusciceps, assembly GCA_018883505.1. Lineage (NCBI taxonomy): Eukaryota > Metazoa > Arthropoda > Insecta > Hymenoptera > Agaonidae > Ceratosolen > Ceratosolen fusciceps. The sequence continues at coordinate 5,003,064 of RCIC01000012.1, read as the reverse complement.
TTAAAAATTTATGATTTACATTAAGGCTAATTAATAATCATAAATATTTTCCTCAGGTTAATGCTACATTATAAAACCTTTTTTTCTACTTAAAATTAAAGCACAAAAGGCCTAAATATGAAATAAAGATAGAATAGTTGTATATTTTAAATAGTTATATTTAATTGAGAATACTGTAGGTAATATTAAATATATCTATTTTCATGAATTATTTAAAATTCTAATAATATAATTGCTTATAATTCAATATCGGGATTAATTTTAATTGTTTTTATAGAATATATGTAATTATTAATACTTTTTTTCCCCCCAAAATTGCGATAAAGCAGAAATTAAATTATTGATAATAAAAGATATATTATTTTTAGAATATATTTCTTTAAAATATTATAAAGAGAGTCTCGAATAATTGCCTAATATGTTGATTCTTCAGATTCGCTCAAATACGTTGAAGAATGTATCGATGCAGCAGATGAGGAAAAATAATGCTATAATACAGTTTTGGAACCGAATCTGCGGTAGCCTATCGAAGCTCAAGCTAAGGCAAATGAAACAAATTTAAGGAGATAGAATTTATTAAATTGACGATAGAATGAAGTTCCTGATCGTGCCTGCGATGTTATTTCTCACCGGCGTTATCGCCAAAAAGAGCGTAACCAATGGAAGCGAAGATGAGGACTCGCCGCTCGACGACCCAGAGGATAACTGTACGAGCATCGATTGCATCCATACGGACATGTATATCGGTTGGATGTACGAGCACATATATCCCAAGAGTTACGAGTGGATCTTAATTGCCATGCATTGCGTTGTGTTTGTTATTGGCCTTGTGGGCAATGCTCTCGTCTGCCTCGCCGTTTACAGGAATCACACGATGCGCACTGTCACTAATTACTTCATTGTTAATTTGGCCGTCGCCGATCTTCTCGTCATAATCGTCTGCCTTCCGCCAACCATCGTCTGGGATATCACCGAGACCTGGTTTCTCGGCCTGCTGCCCTGCAAAATCATTCTCTACTTACAGGTAATCATTCTCTACTTACATTTCCTTACCTTACCTTCCTTATGTCCCTTCCTGCTTTATTTCTACATGCTACGACTTCCAATACAAAACCCTATACTTTTTTTTTCATTCATTCAATATTGATATAATATCGAAGTGGCTTCTAAATATGTTAAATTGTTTTAATATTCAGTTTAAACGATAAAAATATTTCATAATTGACGAGGATCGACACACTAGCGACTCTAAAAAACAAGAAATGCACTATGGTATCATTTAATGATAGACATTTTTAGGTAAATGATAGAAATAAAGCGATAGAAGCTTAAAGCGCATTGTTCTTGGTAAATTGAAATATTTATCGTATGTTAGATCGGAAATTTAAAAAGAAAAATTATTTTTCACGGAAACGATACAAACCATTTTTGAAATACAATTTAGTTTTTACTCATTCTTTCCGCCTATCGATTCTCCTACACAAAATTTCGAATAAGATGTTGATTATTTCAATTTTACCGTTCGAATGAATCGTTTAATTGGTAGCACAAAATATAACATGACTACGTTATTCATTCGTACGGATTCATCAACAACAGAAAACTCTGTAAAGCTCCCTTCAAAGAGATGAAAAGTACATCTCGAGAGTAGCGTTTATCCCGTCCAATCTGATCCGTCTGGTGGAAAAGCAATGCGGGAGTATAAAATCTAAATTCCCCTTCTACTTTTCATCTCTTCATGCACTCTGGCGCGTAATAATATAATAGGAAAAAATCTCCTGAAACCAGAAGAATCAAAGAATCATTTTAATACCCAGCCGAGTTTATAATGTCAATATAAGTTCGGATCATTTGACAACGAGCAGATTATGTAATATAATAACTTTTGTATCCTTATTTTTTCGTCTTTGATCTTGCGTGCTTATAAAATCGGAATGCTGCAATTTTCAGGAGGAAAAGCGCTTGTTATCACCGAGTTATCCGCTTGCCATTTTCACCGGGTTTTTCAACATCCCGCTTGAAACCCGCATATAAAAGTTACTCTTCTTATTGGCGAGACCGTTCCTATAGCTCTTTTAAACGACTCAACTTATCTCGTAGAAATTCAATTATAACCGAACAGTGCATGAATAAAGGTATCAAAGGCTTTCTCATAAAACAAATTTCCATTATATAAGAAACTAAATCATATTGTTTTACTATATATGTGTGTGTGTGTGTGTGTATGTGTGTGTGCGCGCGAAAACGTCGGACGATTATTCTAGATAAATATGTTATTCGATTTCTCTTAATAAATAATCTTTTATTTAATTATTGGAGTAAAATAATTCATAAGTATTATTGTAATTCATAAAATGAAACGTCCAATGAAAATCTAAATACAATCTCAAGAGAGAGAGAGAGAGAGAGAGAGAGAGAGAGGGGAGGGGGAGATAATAATAATAGTTTTAAACTATAATAATTATTATTCGTGAAAAACCGATTATTAAAAAACTGTTGAAATTCAAATATTGGTTAGTGGGTGACTGAAGGAAAGAGAGACGAAGCTGATAGAGTATAAGCTCTTATTACATGAATTGTTGATAACAGAGATGGAACTGCGAGCGAGGATGCGATCGTTCTAGTTGATCTTTCTAGTTATAAATACATTTCGCGAGTCGACCACTAGATGCCGTTGAATCCCTTCATGCCGTCCGCAAGGGAAATGTCTCAGTCAGGGCTACTTAATGCTGCGCCTCCTATCACACGAGTATAAAAAGGGTACTCACTACTTTCATAGTGCGTTGGTTTACAAATGTAGATCGGCGGGGTATGGCAATCAAGACATACCCAGTACGTAATTTTTGTTACAGAGAGGACGTCGGCTGCCAAATGCACTGACGCCTCTTCAGTCTTGTTGACCAAAATATAATCAAACGAGTTATTTCTTTTAGTAATTTTCAATTTCTCTCTACTTTATTATCATCATTACTTATTATAATAATATAGAGTAACTATATCATTTTGTTTTTTATAATCTTAACAAACAACAATATTTTGAAAGAATTTTTAAGAAACTTCTCCTACCCTCTTCACTCACTATTATTTGCAATTATCTATTATTTATTATGATACATTGATTTATAGACTTTCAATAAAAAGTGTCGTATAAAAATTAATAGGGACAGGATTTTTTTATCTAATCTCATTGAAATAATAACAATAGTCGTTGGGTAAAAAAACTGACTTTTAGTTCAGTAACATATTAAAGACGGAAGGGGGAATAAATAATAATTACTAAAATGCTGCTGCATAATTATTGTTGTAAGCCGCCGCCGCCGTATATTTATTTATTTCTACAGTAAATATGAATTTACGAAAATCATATCGGCTCTTTTAAATATGATTTTTTATTATGTTCTAAACTAAAATCTTCTAAATTAAAATAGTATTAATTATAAAACGGTATTAATTATTAAAGAATAACTAATATTTATAAATTAAATCATTTCAGGATAATATAATAATTATATATTCGCTAAAATGTTAAAAAACAAAAATTTATATCTCATAACATACAACAACGTTAGTTATAAATTAATCAATGCTTGTAATTGTATATTTCTCGTTAATAATACACATTAAAAAGATGTTCAACAAATAGTCGTTGGATAATTTTTGCTCATGAAATGTTTAAATCTGTTGAAGTCGTAATGAATTTTTTTCTGTTGTTGTTGTCATTGTCTAAATGATCGCTCATAGGTAAAATAATGAGATTATTATAATACTTATATTGCGTATATTTTAAGAATTTTCTTATAAGAAAGCATTAGTTTTATAGACAAATAGCTTTTAAATTTTGATTGAAGGGAAACATTTTTTTCATTCCATATATAATAATAGTAGAATAAGCAGTGAAAAATGTAAGGACATAAATAATGCTTTCAAAATTTCGGAATATCATCTCCCTTTCTTCATCAGTATTTCTATCGTGTTTTTACGTTAAAGAAATAAAGAATTACTCATCGTGAAGTAAGTGAGGCGAGCATTTTAATATTATCTAAAAATATGTAATTGTGTAAAATGAATATCGAGAGAAGAACGTTCCGCTTCTACGTCTATTCCGCATAATTTCACTTGCATTGAAAGGACTGCCCCCCCCCCCCAGACAATACTGTCGAAACGTTTCGTGTACCTATGTGCACTACTTTCTTTCTTTATTAATGGTAGCGAGCATTAGTAGTAGTCGAACACGTACTCCTTAAGACGTGCGTACTACTAACAATACAAATTATGACTTTACGCCTCAAATCATTTCCTATTATTACTATTAAATTTATATATTTTTCACTAACTCATTGTTTTTCTTCTTTTCTTTCTTTTTTTTTTTTAATTTCATTAATTCGTTTTAACCACGAAATGACCACAAATGAAATTCAACGATATGCAGAATCACGTAATCATATACTGCACTTGCATCTAATCTTCACTATTCTTCATTACATGTACTCGACAAGACGATGTAAAGCAATAGCAATTTTATTTTCAATACATACATATATATATATATATATATACGCACACGCACACACACACACACACAAGTGAATTTTCTAATGTTCATTATACTTTAAATATTTTATTTTTATACAATTATTTATATAATATATACGTTTTACCTAAACTTTCTTTCAAGTTTTCTAATATTAAAAAACATTTACATTTAAATAGACCTTTTAAAGTTATTTGACATTTATTTTAATATTTTATACATAGAAAAGTAATAGCAGTATTAATAAGCATATACAATGGAAATAAAAACAATGCCATTGACAGGGACACGTAATGAAATTGATAATATGTTTTATCTCTTTTCTTTCATCTCACCCTTCAGAAATTCTGACTTACTTTTTATTACTGCTGATTTCTCATGTTTGACGTGAAGTTTTTTCTGCACTTATTACTTTTCTCTGTTCGAATACATTCAGGTGTTCCAATTGCATTAAATTTGTCTAATCTGAAGCTTGATGCTGAGTACGTATTTTTATTTTTAATCAATATTAAGAATACGAACCTTCGATGCTAATACACTGGAATATATTAAAATTTATAGGAAAATATAATTTACAGGCCTAATATTATATGGTAATATTTTAAGTAATTTTATTTTTCAAAAATGAGTTTATAAATAGAACAATTGTTATTACATAATTATTTCACTTAATTCACTTAATGTTATTACATATTTTATGTGCAGTTATGCATAAAGATTTATCGTACAATTGATAATATTACTTAACGAATGTTGAACCCGCATTAAACAATTGTTAAACAATTGAAGACTTGTATTTAGAATGTTCGAACTATACCCACATGAGTTTTATACATAAATATAATTTTTAATGATTGTAAATAACTTTCGATTTAATAATTACTTCCAGTTTTTACATAAGCTATAACAACTTATACTCTGAAAATCTATATTTTAAATAAAGAATAATATTAAAATACTATCTGTTTAAATAAATTTATGTAATATTTCCTAAGATTCATTTATCGCATAAATACAATTTATTTAAAAACATTATTATATGCAATTTATAATACGCAGCCCTTATATTTATTTTTCTAAATGTATTATAGTGACGCAAAATATTAATAAATATTGTAAATATAAAATATATTTTACGAAATATTTATTTTATCATAAAATATTATTAACATTTTATTTATATAAATGTATATATACATATATATACATACATATACATGTATTTTTTATATGAATTTTTATATGAATTTTTATTAGAATATTAAATATTGTAAAAGATAATGTTTAGAAATAATAATATTTTTTTCTATAATTAAATTTTGTACTATTAGCAATTCAAATAAAAAATACAAGGAAATGAGTTAGAAAGAACGAGAGAGGGGGAAAGGCAGAGATAGAGACACGGACTAAGAATAGAAGAGTCAGGCACGTGAAGAGTCATATGAAGAGTCACACAAATAAATATGTTATCAATTCATAATTTGTAAAAACATTGTTTTTCTGTTCTTGTAACCATGACTGAATTAGCAGATTTTTTTATTACTTTCAAATCACGTAAAAAATTGTAAAATTTATCTTTAAGTGATTTTATAATTACAATTTTTATTTATACATAATAATCACAAAGAAAATAATATATCATTATAAAAATGCACTGATTACAAGGTAATATAAACGAAAAAGACATAGAACGAAGGGATCGTAAAATGTGGTTGAAATATTTTTCGTGTAATATTTATACCTTTAGAATATATTAAAATATAATAATTATTTGAACCTACATTCAAATATTTTATTATATTACGTAATCTTAAAACGAAAAATAATAATTTTCTAGTACTTTAAAATTTTACAATAAAGTTTTAAAAATATTTAATTATAATTATGCATCAAACGTGATAAAACATTAAAATTTTTTAATTACTTTATTTTTTCACAAGAGCTTATAAAAATTTTATACAAAGATTTTTGTAAAATATAGTTTATTGTTTTTTTTTTTTTAATTTAAAGAAGAAATTTAATTAAACATTTTTGAGGATAAATTTATATAAAAATATTAGAGGAAGCATTAGCATTAAATAGTAATCTCAAATTGTAAATAAATATGAAAAATAAGTGAAGAAAAATATGAAAGTTAAAAAATAATTATTCCATAATAAAGAAGAATCATCAAGAAAAATAAGTACTATTTTTATATATTCTCTGTCATAATTTGGCACAAAATCTGTAATAATAAAATATAAGCTGTATGTGATCGACTAATTTTATTACCTATAACTTGATTCACTTAACATGATTTCTAGTGGGATTTCAACTTTATATCAGGTATAAAACACGTTTCTTGGCGTCAAAAATATATTTTAATAGTTTTAGTACCTTCGAGTAAGTTTACTATCGCATAAAAGTATAAAAAAATTCCAATAATGAAACTTTTATTGAAATTGTGATTAAATAAAACTTCTATGCTTAAATTTTTCGAATATTCTATATCTTATTTTATAAGAATGCAGGTATGAAAATATCTTACTTTAAGCGGCTAAAAACTGAATAATTTCATACAATATTGATTTTTAAATATTTATATATGAAAAATTTAATATAAAATTAATTCTTTATATTTGAAAACAATTTATGATTTTATTTAATATATTTATTAATTTATGTAAATAGTTTTTAAATTTTATAAAATATTTACGAATTCGAGACCAATGTATAATTTTCATAATAAAAATACTGAATAATGTTTCCGAAATGGATAAAACATGTTAAGTACTGTAAACATTATATAAATTATGATTATTAGTCATGATGAACCTATCAAAATATTCTATTTTCTAGAAGTATTTACGTTCTGTATTTGAATTTACATATTGAACATAATTTGAAACAAAATCACTTACATCTATATAGGAACAAACTATTGACCACAACATTAGAAGCATATTAATAAGGCTTACATGTGCTTAATTCGTAAAACAGCTAAAACGATATAAAATTTTACTAATTAATTGTCACAAAACGTCCAGCAAAACATTAACAAACTTATTTTTATTTTCTTCTAATCTTTCTTTTCTAAAATTTTTATTTTAAATTATTTTATTAAATATTTTATTATTATTATTAAATATTTTATTATTATTATTAAATATTTTTATATATATTTATATATTTATATATATTTTATTAAATATTTTATTAAATATTTTATTCTAAAATTATTTTAAATATTTCATAGATATAAGTAAATTTTTGTTATAATAAAAATTATATTTATAACAATGTATTATGGTAATCTCTTAATAAAATTATTAGAAAAGAAGAATTTGTAAATATTGCATAGACTTTAATATAATTATATATCATATTATTAATGTTAAATTATCTTACATTTCGTTGAATTTTCGAATAAAATGTTCTTACGTTAATTAAAATTTAGAATTTAAAATTGAAATTGGCATCAAATATCATAATACTCAGTAAAATCATTCTTGATGTACATATATTATTTTAAAACTGTTATTTCAAGAACAAATATTTACATTAAAATTATGTTTAGCTATTCATTTATAATATATATTCGTTTTGATAAAACTTGTTCACGTTATTTTAAAAAAAAATATTTTCAATGCAACTGAGATCTTATATTCTGAAGAGAATTATTTTCAATTGTTTATAATATTAATCATGATTATAAAATTAATTAAACATAAATCTATAAAAGTATAATTTATTTTAGAAAAAACAAATTTGATTTAATCGTTTACAGTTATTATTTATTTTTAATAATATAAGAATAAATTTGTAGGGTATGGATTAAACTAATAAGATTCTTGAAATAAAATTTCGCTTATCGCTTTGTCATGATGAAGGTAAGCATTATAAATATTTATATTAATTTTAGAGATGAGAACTGGCAGGTAAATGCTAATATTAATTAAGCTTTAAAAACTATATGTTAAATATTAATTTGGCGTAAATATACAAATATCTTTTAAATTTTATATTTTAAATAGTGCTGGGATAATTATTTTGTTGAAGAATATTAAGTAAAGACTGCCTATAGAAAAGATTTTGATTGTAAAATAATATATTTATAAAATAAGGTTTCAAAATATTTCAAAAACACAAAATCAACAAAGATAATGTAATGCTTGTATATGTATGAATGCTGCAGAATAATATTGAAATTATTATAAACTTTATAATAGTATTATAAGCGAATAAAGACAAATGAAGGGACGAGAGAGATAGAGAGCGAGAGAGAGGGGGGGGGGACGAACATTTGACTGACAGAAAAGTATAAAGTATTTTGTATCTTAATGTCTTAAAGTATAATGTATAAATTTTATTTATAGATAAGAATATTCTAAGCATAGGAGACCGAAGTAGTAAGGCTGTTGAGTGGATTGCTTCCTGGGCTACAACTGTCATATACTATAACTATACATGTACATCCATTAGATAAATTCTATTTAATGTTATTGAAAAATAAAGAAATTTGTTGGCATTTCGAAGTAAATTTTTGTCACATAGTTTTGAGGTCGTGTTTGATCAACAACTAAATTTGCTTTTAAACAGGCTCCCGCAGTTCTGTATTATTATCCGAGCTCTACGGATCGGGGAATATTTGAAGGAACTCTCGACTTCAAATAGATAGTTCAAGTAGGTAGTGGGTAGTAGGGAAGACGTAGAGAAAGGCAGAAGGGAAGATAAAAAGGCGTAACGAGTGTCGGGGCTGACTGCCTCATCGGACGAAGGGGCCGGTCGTGGGAGTGGTAGGCAGTATTTCGCTGGGCTGAGGAAAGGCCGTGGAGTAAAGTGGCTTCCGGTGTCCATCGAGCTCCCCGGGGCATCATCGTCGAGTCGGGGCGCGTAAACATCTGCTACTAACGTCATTGCGTAATGGCGTATGTAAGCGATAGATAGACGTCGAGTCAAAGAGGCCGATTCACAGCGGTTACGAGAAGAAAGGGGCGACCTGGCACGGACGTCGAGGTAGAAGTGCCTCCGCTTGCCCGGGTTCTTGTCTCGGTTCCTTTGTATTGAGCAATAATTGAAACACGTGCAGAGGACAGCCCCTGGCCGAGATCAGAGGCCCCGTTCTCAAACCACCCTCGCGTGCCCCATGTCATCGGGCAGCGATCTGCTGTCGCTGAATTTTCCTGCCCGATCCCGCACCTCAAAGTGAAATATCAATTTGTTCGTTATTGTTGAATACAGATGAAAGAACAGCTACTAATACGCCAATTACCATTATATGTTTCATTCTATGATTGTTATTCAAACTGACAGAATTCGTTCTTCTTCGTTTTTTCTTTCTCATACCACTATAAATATTGAAAAATATTTTTTCCTAGTTAACTACACCATCTACTTAACACTATTCAAATTTTTATTCTTTATAAATTTAATCAATGATCCGAGCTTGATTATATTTGGCAGTCCAAGTATTGTCCTGTTTAAATAATTATCTTAGTTTTAAATAAACTTAGAGTTCAGTATTTTAATATAATAAAATCCAAGATAAAAACTTACTAATATTTAACAAGAGAAAATTAATACCCAAAACATTATTTAAATTATTGAAGTGTTTACATTTAAAAATTATGCGTATCACAAATATTCAATTCTTTTACAATCATAACATATTACATCTCTATGTACGAATGCGAGTTTAAAAAAATTGTTTTCTTAAGTAAATTTGAATAATTAATAAAATTCTTTTAATTTCAATAATTTTTCCGCAACAATTTGGCTTCGTTTATTCTAAGAAGGTAAAAATAAAGATTATGAATCTGTTAAATGATTAACTAAATATAGTATCTTTAAAAAATTATTGAGTTGTTAAAATAACAGTTATTCTCGATGATACAAATTCTCAGAATATATAGAGCATTAAATAAAAATTTATCAAGCTTAAGAAAAATTTGCATTCACGAGATACACAATCCAATTTTATACTACTAAATATGAAATTATATTTACCCAATAATAGCATTTTTACTATTTGTGCATTACCATAAATATTTATATTAAAATTCATCTAAAAAATTCATATTTAGTATTTATATTTAATATATTATGTACTATAATTATGAATCATTTACTTAAATAAAATCAGTAAAGTAATTATTTTTAATTCTAATTTATTAAATTTAATTGAAACTTATACATCTATAAAAAATAAAATCTTGTTTAAACATATAAGGAAAAATTAAGTATAAATATTTATATCTTTTTATAAATAAGTTTTAAAATATAAAATTTTATTTCCATTCTTTAGTTAGTACAATAAAATAAAAATTATAAAGCAGATTTCATTTTTATTTTTATTTTTGAAATATTATAGATATTAAGAATATATGTACGTCAATAAATGTTGGTAGGGTGCTATCACTTAGATGAAAGTCAAATTCGTCCCTATGAATAACAGGAGTTCCGTACAAAGCTTATATATTTACCCTATGTAATTTTTCATGTATTCTTTTCTCTTTTACCCTTCCAAAGACATATTATTCGCGTTCCTACTCGACCTATATATACTTTAACAGCATTTTTTAGATTAATGTCGATCTCATTTATATAGAAATGTGTTAAGAAACATTGTAATTTATAAAAAAAAATTCTTATATATTTCTTTACGTGTAAATAATTTAAAGTACTTTTTGACCTAACAGAGAGAGAGAGAGAGAGAGAGAGAGAGAGAGAGAGAGAGAGAGAGAGAGAAAGCGCGCGATCAGAGGGTAGTCTAATAAATTATATTTAATTATGAGAAACGATAGCTAATATATATCAGGTAGTTTAGATTGGTTATAGCTCATCAAACTATACCTTTCCTTCCGGTCACGTTCATATATTTAATCAAGGTTCTACGTGTTTCTTGTTTATGTATTCTCTCTATCTCTCAGAATTCTTTTACGTTTTCTTTGCTTCTCTCTCTCTCTCTCTCACACACACACACTTTCTCCCTCTTTCTCTTTTTTCACCCTCTCTTCCTTACCGACATTCTGTCACTCTTTTTTTTATTTTTCTGCCTCTTTACGCGTCAGTTAAATGCATTGAATCAAAATAGAATTCTGTCCCCTTAAATTAAATTTAATTATTCTAAATACAATTGTATGCTAATAATTTTTAAGTTAATAATAAATAAATGTAAAATTTTTAGAAATAAATATTTTAAGAATTTGATAATAGGAATGGAATATTAATCATTAGGGATTTACATTATAAAAAGTATTATAAAGGAACAAAAAATTAAAATAAAAAGGAAAAATGAAATGTAATTTTTTATTCGTGTAATTGGCAGTATTCAAATATTCTTGATTGTTTTAATATATATTTTACTTTTTTATTCGTGGAATTTTATAATAATTATTTCATATACGAAGCAGAAATTTTATAAATTTATTTATATTTAATGATTTAATAGTATTTTAGAATTTTTTCGTTTAGGTTATTATAGTCAATTAAAAATAAATAAATTGCAATGACATATGAAATTACTTTCGTAACCCGTAAAACGTTAATCCAATAAATATAGCTACAAAATATTCTTTTCTTAAATATCAAGTTATATTTACTAGGTTTATTTAGCAAATAAAAATAAGATTAAATGAATATTTAAATATGAATATAATTATATTTAAAAAATTATTGAATACTTTTTCAAAAAATCTTTTGAATATTAAATGGTACTATTATTTAATTATATGTTTCATAAAAATCTAAAAATTATGCTTTCGAGAGAACGACGAGAAAAGAATTACAATAACGAAAATCATATTCAATTGAACTTCTAATTCGATGTACACATAGAAAAATATATACAGAAAGAGATCAGGTTAGAGTCTATACAGTTTTTTAATAAAAGAAATTTTAAATAAAAGAAATTTTCTGATAAAAGAAATTTTAAACACCAAAAATTTAATAGATATTTCTTTTTTATGCTTTTTATAACTTTAATAATTAAGTTTAATTAATTAATAGCATATGTAATATTATAACAATAATAATATCTAGATTATTATTATTAAATGAATTTTGTTAAAGTATATCATAATAATTTTTGTCTGATGAATTATAATATAGATTAATATTTTATTTATTTGCCGAATTTTTATTATAAAAATGTATGGCTCATTCAATCGCCCCTCTGAATAATAAAATAAAATGAATTAATAAATAATATTATAATAAATAATATTGAAATTCTTTATTCAAATAAGTTTAAACTGAATATTTTTTTTTACTTTTTTTCATATAGTAAAATAAAAATATGAATATTTTCTCAATTTGTGATTATGAATCCTACCTTAATAGCCATAATTGCCCTTTTTTATAAAATAATAATTTTAATTTTTTCATCTAAATACTTCTTTTTAACATGTTAAATACTAATAAGTATGAAATACCTTAAATACTAATATGTTCTACTGGATATTCTATTGAACATACAACTTGAAAAATTACTATTGAATAACTATTAATAGTGTATTTTTTATTGCAATATCAAAAAAGAATTCAAATGATGTATAAAGGAGAAGAATTTATAACATATTGCAAGAATTCGCTTTTTTCAATGTCCTTTCTTCGCTTTAATCATTTTATTTATAATTTTAAAGAAATGTTTTGGTAATGGAAAAGTTGAAACAATAATTGTACATATGAAATAAGGATCACATAGCTAGTAGTATTTATGAATTCTGAAAATTTTAAGATAGCTTTTTCTTCGTTGGTATATTGAAAAGATTATATGATAATTTTTAAAATATCAAAAGTCGATGTAGTATCTCGTAAACATTTGAAAATGGAGAAAAGAATGATCATGTGCCGACATGATGGACCAGCTTCCATCGTTCACGAGTGTAAATTTATATATTTATATGTGCATACACACAAGTGAATGTATAGAGGTTAATCTAATGCATCCTAGTGTATGCACTGGCGTTGTCTCATCAGATTGACGACACCGATCAGAAGGAGAGGGGGAAGTTATCTCATTTGCATAGGAACTAGAAGCATCGGACAATGGGTTCAATAATCAATTGGAATTGTAAATCATCGGCTTGAAGCGGTTGAACTTATCGGCTAAGTTAATGAAAAAGTCACTTGGCTTTTCTAGTCTGTTTACTCGGTCAGATGGCGCCCTTGGACTATTATGCACTTCCCATTAACTATTACTAAACATCTAATTAATTTGTAAGAAAATTTAACGGCCGATGAATTAACAATTAATTCCTGAAAGGATCTCCGCACTCCCATTGACTGACTTTCAAATAGCATACAGTATATATAATCTGTCGGCTATTACTCTATTTCGCCTTTTCCCAGCAAATTGCACAGCAGTGCTTATTAGAGGAATTAAATTTGTCGACAATGCCGCATTTCACATATTTTACCCTTCTAATTGTATTTCAACATTTGATTAACTATCCTTTAATTATGTTTGGTAAGTTTCAAATGGATTAGCACTATTTATCGACTATCTAAATGAGAACATTTAGCTTATCCAGAATTGGATTTTCGTATATTTTTCAGATAAAAATTAATTATATTTAAATCACTTTAGCATTCACTGCAACAGATACTATATACTATCTATTACTCTATCATGAACTAAAGGATCATTATTATCAAATGATTAATTACTAAAAATTGTGATTCATCAGAGAACTTGCATATGACCTCTTGCTATTCATCGAGAGTATTTATTTTTATTAGACTTTCTTTTGAGAATTCAGAAGAATAAAAAAAAATGACAAACAGAGAAATTTGAAAAATTATAAATGAGATATTTTATAAACTTTAGTATAATTTAAAAACATTAAATTAAATAAAATATAAGAATTAAATTTCTAAATTTTTTTTTATGAAATAAAAAATTATTAAAAAATATATCTCCAACAAGTAATTTATTGGAATAAATTTTTTTAATTAAAAATGAATAACTAATTTATACTGAAATTTATTTATATACAACTTTAGAAAAAATATTAAATTTTTGTTTAAAAAACTTTTAATAAGGATATTTAATTTATAAAAATGGATAATGATATTATATGGTACATAAAAACTATGGTACATAAAAAAATAATTAATATTTTGTGTTAGAACAATAAAATATAATAAACCATATCTTTTAATTCTATTGTTAAGAGCCAGAGAATATTTCTATCAAATCATTTACATCAGTTTGAAACTTGTTAATAATAAATTATTTGACAGAGAGTATTCCATTTTTCTTGAAATTTTGAACAATACAATTGTTTTTCTGGCTAATTTTTTTTTTATTATTCTCATATTTTTTATAAATAAGTATTATTATGAACAGTATATAAAATTATTTTAAATCGTTATTATATATCACAGAATTTGCGCATATAAAATTATTTAAAATCTTAAACAGAACAGAGATAGACATGCAATTAATGCAATGAAATCTTTTACTGATAAATAAGAAGTAATATTAACATATTAAAATATTGCTTACAAAATTCAAAAAAGATATTTAAGCATTATTAAAGAAAAATATTAGTATTTATTTGTTATAAATTCTTATTACTCCTAAATGATCTTTTTAATGGTTGAACGTGATTTTTAACTTTCTTTAATATATTCCTTAATTCCATAAAAATAAATGAATCTCTTCCTTCATGACAAAAACATTTGTAAAATATGTATTTATTTATATTTAAATATCGAGAAAGATTTTTTAAGCTACGATTTAGAATTAATTTTATTTTCATACAAAAATCTTTACAATATAAAATATAATAAATATATTTAACTTCGTTAAAGTTCAATAAACTTTTTTTTTTATTATATTATCAGAACGTGTCATTTTCTTTAATTATAATTTGATTATTACAGTAGATATTTTGAAAAACTCCAATTGTGGTTTACGAACTTTACTGAGTCGAAGTATAAAAGAATCTATTTTATAAACATTGATGAGAACATTTTTACAAAGTTTTTTTTGTATATGTAAATCATAAAATTAGTGATATAATAATTAATTATTTTAAAAATTGTATGATTATTTTAAAAATTGTAAAAAATATGATAAATTAAATTTATTAAGATTTATTAAGAAAACAATCAGAATTTTCATTTACCAAAAATTATTTTTAATTGTTTAAAAAAAAAAATAATAAATTGCAATGATGCATTCAATGTATTGAATTTAGATTCAATTGAATGGGTTTAATAAATTACTTTTTATTAAAATGGTTAATATTTTAATCTGAAAATTAATTAAAAATTATAAAAAAACATTTATGAAATTAATGGTTTAAAGATTTGAAATTAAAAAATAAGCATAAAAACGTCGTCTTTATTAAAGTGCTCTCTCCTCTATTTGCACAATACGATTGTTATCGTTCAGGTCGGAAGTCCATGAAATTTAGTAACAAAGTTAAATGTTAGGTACTTCGCTCGATCCAAATATGTATCACATTTCTTTAGTAAAGTGGTACAGTACTCTTTATTTATATATACCATGAAAAAATTTTAAGATATAATGATTGATTTATTTTTAGAGTTTATAGATGAAATAAATTACACTCGCGAAATTTTCTTCAATGGCCAAGGATCAGATTTATATCCTTGTAAATTTAACGGAAATGTTAACCGCTCAAATTTCGCTACATAAATTATGATAAAATATTTCTATTAAAATAACAAGCATTGTTTCCTACGAAATAGATAGTTTATTTTACATTTCAGTATAAAATTTGATAATGAATATTCTGCAGTTAATAAAATAATTAACAGTAATAAAATTAATTAATAAAATATTCATTTAATTTAGATATAATATAAATAATATATAAATTAAAGAGAAAAGTAGTAATTACTATTTGTTTTAATATATTAAACAGTCATATTATTATTTTTTTTTTATACAATTTTTATAGTTATATTTAAATTATAAATATGAATGATTTTCATAAAGTATAATCGATATTATCAATGGATCATTCGATATTATTTTTTCGCTATTTTGATATTTGTATGTTTACGAGGAAGCTTAAAATTAAATAAATAATTGAAAATACTGCCAAATGAAGCAGTTTTTAGAATACAAATATAATCTGATTATAACGGAGCCCCTTCAAAAATACGTTAATAATAACAATATTATAAATAACATTTTTAAATAAAGTTTTTAATGAGATTTATATAAATATTACTGTTATTATAAAATTATGTTTACTGCTTAAATTTTATAGTAAGTGTGTGCACACGAAGAACATAAAATTTGAATTCGTTATGACTCCGCAGAGTATGGTTAGTTTATATTTAATTGATTCTAAAAATATTAACTGCTAATAATTTCAAAGTTTATTTTTAAGATATAAAATACAAATGTGATTATTAATAATAGTAAATTAAAAGTGTCTATTGATGATTATGAAAAGATAAATCAATAATTTTAGAATTAATTCCGTATGTCAACGCCTGCATTTATTTTGTAAAAGTTTACAATTCAATGAAAAGCTAAATAATTTATATACGATATATACACGTTTACATAATTGTATAGAAACAATGTATTTAATGTTACGATTGAATCTATAAATTATAACTATTATTTTATTGTTTATTTTTAAAAAATAAATAGAAATGCTTTTTTCTTTGTTTTATTTTAAATTATATATAGAGAGAATGTATATTATATGTAAGAAAATAATATTATATATACAAATATACATTTTTACAGTGTTTCATATTATTTTTTATATTTATAAGAAATCGTGCCTAGAATTTACTAATTCACACAAACGTTGATTTAAACAGAAATACAGTTTGAAGTAAGAAGATATTGCACAATGCAGATATTTAATTTGTAAAAGATATGGATACTTTCTGCAGTTTTTCACTTTCCGAGCAATCGATGGGACTATTTTGATTAATCAAATCAAGAAGAGAACGCGTTCTTACGAAAAATCTTTAAACTTTGAAACATCGATCATTTGAACTTTAAGCATTGAATATTTTGACCTTCTGTAAGTATGTGCATGCGTGCGTGCGTGTCCGCGATTTATTTTTAATTTACTCGGGGTAATTTAATTCCTTTTTTTTTGCATTCATAAGATTAAGGTAAATTATCTTTTTAATTAAATAATTATAATAGAGACATTTGAATTATGTTAGAAAATAATGTATAAAAACATGTAGAAGGATTTTGTATTCGACAACTTTAAAAAATATATAATATCAAGATAGAATATAAAGGAGGTATTATAAAATTGCTCTAATTAAACGAAAGTCACGGGTTATAATCATTGCTTAATAATATTCATATGCATTTATGTATCACTATTTTTACCAGAAATACTTGAAAAATTAAGTAACCTTAGATTCCGGTGATTGTCTAGGATTACTTTTAGGTCAAGAAACTCTTATCGTAACTAAATATTTCTAAAAGTTTGGTTTTTAGATTGAAAACCTAGATATTTCTTTTTATTTCGATATTGAAATCAAAAATATAATGGCCTCAAGGATAATTTCGAAATATAATGGTTCAGATTAAAAGCTCAATTTCAAATACTATATTAAACCAATCGTTCTATTATCAGGTAGATCTCCTAAAACATATATTTTACATGTTGGGTGAATTAAAAAAAAAGAATATTATATCATCTCATAATATTTTCTTACAATAATATTTATCAATCTTCCATTTATTATATTTAAAGTTTCACCGCAATATCATTTTTTGATTGATTTAACTTCATTTTTTCATGCATTTATATATAAGGTTTTATCAAAATTAATGAATAATTTTCTTATATTGTAAATAAAACATAATATTCATATTCTTAGAATACAAATATCATGGAATAAATGTAATCAGAATATGCCAATATCAATATATTTTACAAAGATGTACATTTTATTTTCGGTTTAATTGCTTTCAAAATGAACATTATAATTTTTACCCGCAAGAAATTCGCACAAAAAATTAATTATATTAAGCCAATATTATTCAGAGCATTAAAAGTTTTGTCTTTAAAAACAATTTTTATATTTCATCTATTCATATAAAATTTTATTTTTAACAATATTTGGAGTTTCCACCTTGAAAGTGACTCTGCGACAGAGAGGAGGAAAGGAGAAATGAATTGAACAAGATTTTAGAATGTACTGGCGTTTATTTGCTCCCTCAAGTGCCTCAGAGGATTGGTTACAGACTGACTCGATTCCTCAGCCCATCACCTTGGAGGCAACTCTTGCCTTCAACGCAGTGGGCCGAGGTGGGGGCGAGGCTGTTGAGTCAGTCAATCCCATAAGATTATTTGTCAGGGATTTTACCGCATCACCATGCGACATTACAATTAGATGGCTTAGTAGTAATTACGCGACGCAGGTGTGCGCGTATCCCGTGCACGTCGTTACGCTTTAGACGCGTTGAAAGTCCTGCGGAGCAGGTAAATGCATGTCTGTGCGTGTAGGGTGCGGGTCTATCGGGGATATTCTGTTTCCCGTAGACGTCCGCCACAAATGAATAACAATAAATAATTTTTGTAAATTATGATTTAACATCATTTTATCAAATTTTTTAATTATTGCAATAGAAGTTATCAAATACCTTTGGAATATCAGAAAATATGAGTACGATATAAGAGAATTAATTATAAATATATTTATATAAATAATATAATAATTATATATATAATATAATATAATTTATATATTTATTTATTATATTTATTTTATTTATATTATATTTAATTTATATATTTGTAGTAGTAGTAGTAGTAGTAGTAGTAGTAACTTACGAATCGTGAAATGTATATATATATACATATATATAAATATATACTGTAATAGTTACAAGTTTGCCAAGGAAAATATATTCTGAAAAATAATACATGAATACAATATTAAAGTTAATGTTCTGAAATTTTCCTGATCTGTATTCATTTTACGCAGTACTTATATATATAATATTCTAGTGCGTGTTAGGATTTTTGTTCACTTAGCCATTAAATTAATATTAAAACTTAAATATAATTTATTTTATTGTAAATTAGTAAAGATTTTTGGAGATCTAAAGAGATTCGTATATTCTGAAAAAACGAAATTTAAAAATAAAATACCAATGAACTAAACTCAGACAATGTTACAATTATTTAAATATTGTAACAACTTAAATGAAGTATATAAATAAGATTTATATATTAAAGGAATATAAAATTGCATGTATGATTATTCTAAATCATACTCGAATGTTATTAAGCTACATTACAATATTAATTATATATGTATATGAATGTCTTATAGTATTTCTCTTATTAGGCTATTGTTTTAAAATAATTATTTCAAATGAAAAAATGATCTCTTTATTCATAACTGTTTTACTATTTGTATTAAACTTTTCAAAATTACATAACGAATACATTTCATACAGTGTAACTTAAATTATTAGATTATCATTATAATTGACAATTGAATATATGCTCATGCATATACTATAAAAGAAAATTCTAATCGTGAGATATTACAATATAGGTTTTTTAATTAGTTATAATTGAGATTTACGCAATAAAATCAATTGCACGGATCTTATGTTAAATAGGAAATGTAATTTAAAATAAATAGTGGAGACTAAAATTTTTAGAAAAGTAGAAAGAATACCGTTTATATTATAGTATTATACGTTATACTTATATATTTGAAGCCATGAAAGTAAATATTGATAACGATTTTAATAAAGACTGAGTGATCGTAAACATGTTTTATTTATGTTTGTTTTCATACGATTAAATACAAAAGACTCTGTCCGCTTTTCTTTGTATATATTTATATATTTTAATGTCATATTAAGTTAAAATATTGGAAAAATATATCTGGATATCTCTTAGAATACGGCTTACGAATTTTTTAAAGATATATAGATACTCACCTCACGTCTTCATTGTATTTTCTGAATAATACCAGAGCCTTGTATTCATACGGATTTGTAGGAGTTTATCTATGAAGAAAGAAAATAAAGTGCCTGTCAACGCCTCTTAGTACCTCGTAACAAATCTTTAAATATGTGCTCTTTTTCCAGTTATTTCTTTGAAAATCGTAACGAATTCCATTTATTTTTATTTTCAAGGGGGCTAGTTCACAAAATATACGCTACTTAGCAATATTAAATTATGGAATTCATAATAAAATTTAATGCTTTCTTTACGATTTCTTTTAAAAATTGTAAAATTATAAAATAGTATGAATTTATATTTTACAAAATAGTTTATACCTATTATATGCATATTTTAAACAGTCATTGATATATGTGCTTGTCAATGTTCTTCATCTGGCAAAAGGATTTTAAATTCAATATTTCCTTCGCTTAATAGTTAATTTCAAAACCCACAATTATTAGTAGATGTATTAAATCTTAGAAGAGATTAAGAATGACAGAAATGACTAATATTCTTGACTAAGTTACAGAGAATATTTTAATTAGAAAATAGTTGATGTGAAACGTAAGAATTCATTTAATTGACAATAAGTTACAATGCAAAATATTTACACTTATTGCTACGAAATTAAAATAATTAATTATACAGTAATTAATTTTGGTTTAAGGCATGTTTATAAAACATTTATAAAAATTATAATATTATAATATCATAATATTATAAAAGTTGTCGATAGCTTCATTTAATTAAAAAATTTTATTTAACAAAATTATTTTTATATTTTATATACGATTGATCTGTATTTGTATCCATTGCATATCTTTGTATACGGATATTAAAGTATTTCAAAGCATTTTAATAATATTCAAGTATGTATTCTTAGTATTAAATTTTTCAGATTATTGACGTTAAAATTAAATATCCACGTCAATAATATTTGAAATTTAGAGTAGATAATGATATTGTACATAAAAGATGAAAATTCCTAATAACAAATTTACAAATAAAAGTTAAATATAATCGGTTTAATAATAAATGAATTAATATAATAAGTGGAAATATTTATTTAATATTAAAGAAAAATATTATTTAAATTTTTATTTATACCGAAGTTATTTATTTAATAATTAATTTAAAAAGATATGTGCTAAACACTTTCGAAACTCTTAAACTTAAATATTTTATCTTGGAATTTAATATAATTATAATAACTTGATATTCGTTATTCAAAGTTGCTTAGAGAATAAAAAATCTATTGTGTTTGGATTTCGTAAAGCGTTTTACAATACACATTTATCGAAGTGAGAATCGATTATTCAGTAATGATATTATGACAATCCGATAAGTATGTCCGTTTGAAATGCATGATTTGGGAAATGAAAGGTATCGCATTTCTATTTATAATCTAGTGAAGTCTAATAATTGTACTTTCTTTTTAATCATTGTGTTTAAGTAAAAATGTTATTTTTGTTTACATAATTATAAAAAACATTGATTTCTTAAATATATGTATTAGTATAATTTGTATATAATAGAAATACACTTTAACAAAAGTAAATGTAAATTATTATAATATTATAATTAAATTATTTAAAAAATTTAATTATTCTTACTAATAAGGATTACAAATTTCAAGATAAAAATATTAAAACATTATTTTAAATTTTACGTGCAAAGCTACTTCTATACAGTAGCTACTTTTTATAAAACAATATGATACTTGGATGGTCATATTATTTTTAGAGCTAAGTATTCCATGAATCAAATGATAAAAATATAATAAAAGAGTAATAGAAATATTATCATTTTGAATTTATAATTTAATCTAAATTCATATAAAGGTGAATAAAGCAATCTTTTATTTTGTAATGCTAAAAGTACATTCCTTTAAATTTCAAATTTAAAGGATAATGTTTTAAATGCAATAAAAAAAATAAATAGTATCATTTTTTTTTAATATTGTTAAAGTATGATTCAAACATATACTATGTTTGAAAAACACAGTTTACAATTTCAATAAAAAGGATTATTTATAAAAAAAAAAAAGTATTCGTGGCGTGTATTTTAGGTAATGAATTTTATTATTACTTTCAAGATTTATACTAGTTGGAAAAGGAAGATTAAATGAATATTATTACAATTATTAGCCTTTTATCTTCTTTTAATGATTAATTGATTAAATGATTAATTAATCATTTATTAATGAGTCTAATATAAGTTGTATATATTTAGGCCGTGGGAGTTACGATTTTCAGACAAGCAAATAATTTTTATTAATTTTGAATTATCATAAATATACAGGAAAATATATTAATACTTGTATATAGTACATTAATATATAATGATTTAATGAATGGCATTTTTTATTATAATATATTGGTATACATTGAACTGTATTTATTATAGAAATGAAAATCTATGTATTTGCATGAAAGTGATTGATGAAGTGTCGAGTTTATAATTTGCTAAAACAGTAGGGAACATTTGAGGTCGGAGGTAATTTGCGCTTGTGAGAATTACCACGTTGAGTGGTTTAGTGCCATATTATACAAAAAATTTTTGTTTACGGTACAATCGATGTTCATTTTAAAACATCTTAAATTTCACTGTAATACGAAATTTTCGTACTTGTTAACTATTCATATTTGCAGTACGAGCAAATAAAATATATATTATTAGTGACATGAGTAATAGAATACATATTAATATAGAATATCTCTAAAATTTCACATATATTAAAAAAAAAAAATTATTGGCATTTACGAATTCTATGTAAATAAGAAATTTATATATTTTCTGTTGTAACAACCCTTCTAGTCATCATATCAATTTAATATTTATATTGTACGTTAATTATTCTTAAAGTTCTCATATAATATATATTAATAAAAAGATTATTAAACGTGTGCAGTGATGTTGCGAAAATAATTAGCCAGAATTTTAAAGTAGCGATTGGTTATCATTATCAGTTTTCTTAACAACTTGCCAATCTATTCTATCATAAAATCTCGTTTGTTATAAGTCTTCTCATGAGCTGCTAAAATATAACTTTGATTCGTTATTGCTAAATAAGTGGAAAACTTAAATATAGTGATGTATCAATTTCTATATTATTTTATAAGTAATTAACTTATAGTTATTAACTTATATTATTCATTCTCCAATTTTTTTATAAGTTTTCTTCTCTCGGGCATAGTCTCTTTCTATATTTTCATAAAGTGTATAATTTAAATATAAGAATATTCAGAAAATGTTCAGAGTACAATCACAATAAACAAAAAAAAAAATTCTATAATAGTGAATATAATAATATTTTATTATAAATACTAATATTTATTTTGTAAGTAATAGAGATAAGTAATAGATTTAGTAATTTATTAAAACATACTATGCATTAAAATTTATTCTATTTTAGCTGATTATATCATATCTCGCATTATATTTTTTTATTCATTCTTTATTAAATTTTTAGCTTGGAATAAAATATTTTTTACGATTCTATTCACGATTTCCTGTCAATTGCGAACATTGATATTCGCAAAGAATCTAACATATAAAATTTTAAATTTATTCTTCTTCTCTCAGAATTCTTTAATACAAATACTTATTTAAACTGATTTATAAAGAAAATTGAGTAAAACATTTTTTTTTTTTGATAAATTTCTGTAAACGAGTACAATGGATAAGATGCTTGATTTAAAAAAGTATATTGGAAGATAATAAAATAATTATATAAAGTGAAAAAATAAAAAAATTTATATAAAGTATAAACTTTATTATTAACTTTTAAAGAAATAAACATAAGTGCACTACTTAATTTATTGTTTCTGCTATGTGATTAATTAACCTCAAATATTTTAAAGTATTTAAAGTAATTAGAAATTTCATAACTCGGAATAATATATCAATTTATTGTTTCACTTATAAATGTGATTTCTTAATTTACTTGTATAATTTAAATGCAGCTATTATTTATTAGTTTATTAAATTATCCATAGAAAGAATATTAACATTATAAATAGTTTTAATTATGAAATTGATAGATTCGAATAATAGGTTGAATAATTTGGATTAGGAGTAGGAGTTTTATTTATAATATTATAATATATGCAAATGCTTTATAAATAATCATCTAACTTTATTCAATTGTACTGTAATGCAGTATATTAAGATATTAGTACTGTAATCAAGATATTAGTTCGAAAATATAAATTAAAAATCGCTCACCCTTGATTACATCTTTTATTTTATGTTAAGCAGCATTGAACCAATACGTATATATATATATATATATATATGCTTTGGAGTAAACAAATAGACTTTCTTATAGTTAATTTATAAGAAATTTTATTTAAATATAGTAACTAATAACTTTTAATATCAAAAATATAAAAATATATATAAAAATAAAAGTAAATATAAAAATAACTAACGAAATTCAAGATAACATTTTTTAATATAAATGAATTGTATCATTATTATTTAATACTTTGCTTAAAAACCATATATATATATATATATATATAAATAATATTCAATTCTTTTAGCAAAGGTACATTGTATTTATTCAATGTCCGACATATACATTTATTATTTTATTAATATAAATAATTAGTATTAACGAACTGCTATTATTTACAAAACAATGCCATAGAATTAATTGCATTGAATTTTTAATTTAATTCATTAAAAATACGATGTTATTATCTATAGAAATTTTTTTATTATTTAATAATTTCAATTAAGAACTATGTTCTTAGAATTGAAATCTATTAATTCATTACAGTTTATACATCATATTTCTATACTAAATTTACATATAGATTCTCAAGTCGATTCCGTTAATTTTCGCAAGCACTCAATAGTTGTTTAGTAATCGTGTTTTCATTCTTTTTTATTGAATATATGAACAGTTTGATATCTGTAACAGCAGATTCGAATACATTTCTTGATTCAATGGTTGAATTTAAGTCCATATTAATTATTTTAATTATTAACTTTGCGCTTATGATTACTTATACTAATAAAAGTCAAATATTAATAATTATCGTAAATGTAATCTACTATACCAATAATTCTGAATCTATTTCAGACTGTTTCAGTTACTGTCAGTGTCTTGACTCTGACCTTTATTTCCATAGACAGATGGTACGCTATCTGTTTTCCTCTCCGATTCAAATCTACGACCAATCGAGCAAAAACTGCCATTATTATAATCTGGGTTTTAGCACTGCTTTTCGGTAACTATTTATCTGCTAATATATTTCGGGCGATGTCTACTTAATTTTATGATAAAGTTTTTACAGATTTTTACTGAAAGCATACTCACAGTATTAAAAATAATTTTGCTAAAAAAGTAAAATTATTTGCTTCAAAAAATCTTTCCTTTGCTTGTAATATTTCATTAAAAAAAGTAATTATATTGTTAAAATATATTTAGTGTAATCATTTTGAAGATTTTAATAATTATTATTACAAGACATACCGGACCTGCTGGTTATGCACACATTTAGGGACGCTCAGCTACCTCCGCAAACTGTTCTATTCACTCAATGTGGGCCAGCATGGAGTAAAGAAAGTCAAATCACCTTTACAATCATCAAACTTATACTTTTGTATACGGGACCTTTGATGTTCATGAGTTTTGCTTATTGCCAGATAGTTCGAGTACTTTGGAGGAACGACATTCCTGGCCATAATCGTAAGTCAAAATAAGAAAATTTTGACATAATTATTTTGTTTATTTAATTTTGTTATTTTATTAAAGCATTTAATAATGTGTGATGGCTTAAATTTATTTTTTATTTTAAGAAATAAAGAATTGCAGATCAAAATTTTTAACTGAAATTATTGAGCTCTTAATATTGTTATTATTAAATCATTAAGTTATTATATTATATATTATTTCGAAAATAATCTTATAGTATAATAATAAGCTAACAACTAATAAATTGTCAATTTATCAATTAATATTTTATTTAATAATTTAATAAGCTTTAAATATTTGATTAAGTACAAATTGATTTTTTATTAAGAAGCACTTACAGATCAAATCATTTGATACCATTCTTTTATAACTTTTGTTGTACTGCACAAGTATTGAGCACATATGAAATAAATATTATGCAATAATATACTGTATAATGTACACTATTGTTTACAGTCGTAAAGAACTTGATAAAACTTTAATATTCTTTTAATGTACTCTTAAGTAAGATTGTATTTCTATACGGTTAAGCTAGTATTATTGCTTACCAAGTACGTAATGTGAAGAGGTTCGAATTTTCATAAAACTCAAAACTTTGACGCGAGTTTCAACTATTTCGAAATTATTTTATCCTTTAGAATCTTATGATGAACTTATACTCTTAAAAATAAAAGTATTGTCAGAGTAAAACAATAAAACATTTTATTAAATCTGGATTGATGTTGAAAATAATATTAAAATTTTGCAAAAATGGAAAATTTTTTTTATCGAGATACAATGACTAGCATAGATAGATTAAAAAATTTTTTTTTCTGTTTAATAATGAAAAATAAAATGTTCTGTACAATAATAATGGATATTTTAGTGTCAACTAGGATCATCAATGCTAATGAATTAAGCTCACAGTCGAATGTCGGCAATCCTGAGGGCCAACTAAAATCTCGCAGGAAAGCTGCCAAAATGCTTGTCGCCGTCGTCCTCATGTTCGCAGTTTGCTGCTTTCCGGTGCACTTACTCTCTATCTTGAGGTATGATATTTATGAGCATCATCAATGTACCGCGACGGATGATGTTTTTAAAATAGCGCTACCGCTCGAAGCATAGGCTTTTATGTATTCAAATAAAGTAAATGTTTTCCACAAGAGTCTCGGATCGTTGGCTGTAATCTAAAAGTACCAATGAGATTCATACATTGACGGTATAAATAAAGCTCCAACTAAGGAGGATACACATTATCGCAGCATTTTTAATCAATGTGATATGAATATAAGTTATTAGCCAAGTACTTTGTCAACTTATACAGCGTATACAGTAATTATTAATATTGATGTACCAATGAACCATTAAATTTAAAAAATTAATTTTGTTAGTAAAATAAACCTTAACATTGTTATAAATAATTAAAATTTTATTCCGTATAATTTTAAATGAAAATAAACGTAATTCCTTTTAAAAAATAATAAACATATTTTTATTTTTTTTTTTAATCATCAATATTTTAAAATAAATAACAAATATAAAAGAGTTTAGGATCAATTTCAATGGTCTGTAATTCAGGCGCCTAACATAAACAAATTAAATAGTATAACGGTTTCAAATGCTCTCGACAAAGGGAAAAATTAGTATTGGGCAGGCCGTCTGTAGTGAGTACGTATTAAGAAAAGTGTGATATTGTCGATCATTATCTCGTATAGCAGTTCATGGAACGTTAGAAGAAGGTATTGTCGAGTTGTGGAGGTTCGTCACTTTCAGTCTCATCAATAATTGTAAGAGGGAGGGGGGATTACGAGAAAATTATTTATTTGTTTGATTTCGTAATTATTGTATTTTATTTGTATACCCGTTCTCACCATTGTCGATCAAGAATAATTATTGAATTATATTTTACCAAATATTCGTTATGTTGTTAAAATTATTACCTATTATTGATAATATATTTAAATTATTAAATATATATTTTTCATACTTATTCATAAATTAACAGTATTCTTCAATATTTTAATTATATTATTATTTGAGTTATTATTTACTTTAAAATTGATAATATTTATATTATATTCTCAATTAATTAATTTTTTAATTCATGCATTTGACGTACTTTCTATAGGAGTACCATTACAATACGTGCTAGTCCACTGGCGAATATAACAAGCTGCCTGGTACATTGGCTTTATTACGCTAACAGTGCAATCAATCCTCTAATTTACAACTTTATGAGCGGTAACTATTATTTAAATTTTTATGGAGTTTTCGTAATCTAGACAAAGAGTATTTTAATTATTCCTTTAATTATTTTCTTATTTCTTTATTTGAGAATCTAAGAAAATTTTTGTTTTGACTTTAGGTATTAAATTGATTTTTATAGATTGATGTTAACAATAATTCCAGACTTTATACGTTACATATTAAGGAAAAGTATGTTTATTTTAATTAATTATTTATGTTTTTTATTAAATATAATTATGTAGAAAAATTAATTTTCAATAGATATTAAATGTTTAATTTATTAAATTTAATTAATTATAAAGTATATATTTTTAGTATAGTTTATATTTTCATACTTAATCTAAATCGTGATCAGATATGAAAATCTAACAATTTAACGAATCTAATTACGAAATATTGCATTTTTTTGAATATTTAGAATTTTTCGAAATATATTTAAAAAAGTATATATATTTAGATCAAAAATATTTGCATTTTTATTTTATTTTTTAATTTAAAGAATTTATTAAATTGTATTTACTTTAGCTTATGGACAAAGTAAATAGAACTGATTTAATATTACCCAGAAAATATGACATTAAATTTACCATAAGGAGATAAAAAAATGTATATTTATTTTTTTATTAAATTATAATGAATATGCAATTCTCGAAATTTAAATAACGTAGATCAATGAAGGGCTTGTAGGTTTGCAAACTTATAAAATTTACAAAACAGATATTGAGCTCATTAGATTCAACTTATGTTTATAAAATTATTTTGATCTTATTAAATAATTGTTCATTTTATTGATAATTATTTTTAAAAATAAATAAAACTTTGTTAGAATGATTTAATTAAATAATATTCTTTCTTTATATGAAATTAGTATTATAGACTTTAAGAAAAACTTGTATTTAATCTGTTAATTTGTGTGAATTTCATTTGATTTTTCCATTAACATTATTTTTTTAAATTATAAATATAAATATTTTATGTTATTAAACAAATTAATTAAATTAAACAAATAAAAATACGTTATTTTTTTTCTTTTAATTATAAAAAAGTTTTAACGAGAGTATAGAAATTGTTGATAAGTAAATATGTCAACTGTTTTTATATGAAATTTATACTCACAGATATATCTAGTCATAATTTTACCCATTATTCGATTTAATAATTAGAAAAAATTCATAATATCAAATAGATAATTATTAATCAAAATAAATTAGTTTTCTTTCTCAAACGAAAGCTCAAAATACTAATGCTTTTTTTTTGACATTTATAGTCCATTCATTTACACTTTATGCTCCACTATAACAGCATTCTTACGTTTGCTTTATAAATAGTTTGGTCAAATATAATTTTATAAAAATGACTGTGTGTATGCATCTGTTATGTTTGTTTCCGCGCGGGCTTGTAAGGCTTACTACGTTCTGATGGAAATAAAATGTAGTATAATTAAATAATGGGAATATAATATTATTTCAATCGTATTAAATATCTTAATTAAATAATTTCAACATTGCATTAGAGTCATCGTGTATTTCAATATAAATCAAATTTGACGTTACATTATTCACTTAAAGTACAAAATATAGACACTAATCAATGACATTAAATGCTACATTTCTGTAAAACTGCGGCTCGATTTATCTAAAATTATTACGTGTTCCATAAAGAAAATACGTTGGATGTACGCTGGACGGAACTTTAAATAATTTATGAAATTAATAATTTACTTAATATTCTAAGTATCGTATAGCTTCTTATCGAATATAATATAATATAATATAATATAATATCGAATAAAATATAATTTTATTATTCGAGAGAGGTAAACAACTTTGAAAAATGGAATACGAAAGAAAAAAGATCTTATAAGGTAAATACTCGCTATAAATGGATAAAAAAATGCCCTGTAGAATTTTTTTTATAAATTTTGTACGTACGCCTGAAGTAGAAAAATCAAGAATAGGGGCGCCAATGCTATTATTCTCGATTGCCAAAGAGCATGGGAAGAAGTGATCAATCAAACCGAGAAAGCTTCTGACTCTTAACTTGTTTTATTTAAAGGAAAGTTTCGGAGGGAGTTCAAACGGACCTTTTGCTGCCCGCGCTCTAGTGGCTCTCACAGCCGTGCCGCTTACCGTATGACAGGTATGTCGACGAATTTCAGGACGAGTAGGAGGTTGCAGGGCCCCTGCAACAGCTACTTCGCGAGGTCTGTCCAGACGGCTATCAATAACAATAACAATCTTCAACACAGCACGGAAATCGTCCCACTCAGTGCCCTCTGCTCGAGTCCTCAGCAGCCGGGTTATTATAATACTAAACAGCAATAAAGGTATATGAGATAAGGAGAACCAGCTCGAGGACCGAACCGGAGACGATGAAAGTCTTCGTTAACAGAATCAAGAAGCGAATTATTTTAGAGAAGCTATCGGAGATATTACATGAGATCCCTAGCTTATCCCTAGAGTACAATAGTTAGAGATATAATGATTAGCACATCCAGCTTTTCCATATTAAAGCCATTAAAATACTAAACAACATTTTTAAATTAAGTTCTTTTTTACGTTACCTTGTATCCTCGAGATCATATGTACATCGTTCTTTAATTCTTATATCATATTTTTATTATATTTTCATTTTTAATGGACCTGTATCCTTTTTTAATTTATTCAATTTATTCATGTATAAAGCTTTAATAGATTTATAGAGAACCATTAAGATGTAATTCAATACAGTAATATAAAAAAAGACTAAATATCCAATTTGAACGAACGTTTAAAGTTTAAACGTACTTGAATTATATTACAGTAAGTCACATTAAATTTTAAAAAACCTTAGATTTAAAAAAATTTTAAGCTATTTTATAATATTTGTTTTTATTCCCGACTTGGATTTGAGCATTAATTAGTTTTACTCGATTACAATACTTAGATTACAATAAAATTACCTTTTAATCATTTTTATCAAGCTTGTGGATTGGTTTCGGTTTCAAATGTTTTATGTTAACGTATATTATTGTATAACACGTTCAACACTAAAAATAATTCATATTTCAATTACATCATGAGTTAAATTAAATCATAATCAACTTAATTAAATAAATAAGAGCGTCAAAAGAAACTACTTAAAAGATATAAAATAAAAGTAAAAAGCCTCCTGAAAATTAAAACTATTAAAAATGCTTCTCAAGATATATCAATGTAAATTAGTAAAACTTTTTTGAAAAGCATTTCTTATAATGCAACTATTAAAATAATATAAATATTTATCTATTTGAATTTCAAAAAAAATTAATGTCATATATATGTAAATATAGATAGCTAATTTAAAAAATTTTAAATTTAAAAAATACTTTATTTTTTATTAGTTTGTGCTAAATAAAAACAAATAAACACAAATAAATTTTTCATTAATCCTTGAAATATAATAATTTAAAAAAAATCATGATCAAGATGAATTTACTAAGAACATTATAAATATAGATTAAATTATAAATATTAATTTTAATATAAAACTCTGAATGTATAAAAATATATTTTGACGAAACCTAAAAATTAATAAAAAAAATATATACTAGTAATCAGTTGATAAAAAAGCTATTTTAATTTCTTTAATTAAGAAAATAAAAGCACACATTATTAATTTTAAATATCGTATTGTTAATAATTCGTAACAATTTCACTTAAGATATTCATATCAAATAAGAGGCAATTAGTATCAGTATTAAATTATTAAATATATCAGTAGTATCAATTAGATTTCTTTTGTTTTTGGTCTAAATATTTTACATTTTAAGTATTAATATAAATTTATAATTTAATTATAGATTTAGAAATTATTTGTACCTATAAAATTTGACCTAAAATATGATTCGTACATTAAAAATAAAAATAAAAATAAAGTAAAAATTTTTACGTGTGTTATAAATGTACTAAAATATTACATTAAAAATGATAACTGATATTACGTGTAAAATTTGTATTTATATTTCAAATCTGTAAGAATATTTTGAGAAGAAAAAAATACTAAAAATTTATGTATAAAAATTTGCTCCCTGATGAAACAGTCTTAAATAATGTAATAAATTATAACAAAAAATTTAAATAAAAACTGATTCTATGTGAAAGTATACTTTTATTAGAGTATATTTTATTCGTAAGAAAAAGAAATTATTATATCATAAAATTCCTATATATGCACTTCTCATAATAATTAGCTCTTCTAAATAATTTAGAAATAGTCAATTAATGCAAATTATTTGAAATATAACTATATTCTTAAGATACACATGGAGTTAAAAATATATATTTAATTAATGTTTCGATTTTATATTTGTAATATAATGTGATCATTATTTAGAATGTTCGTCTATAGAAATCTCATAAAATAACATTAATGTTAATTAAAATAAATGTTAATTCTAATATGTATTTAAGGCTTTATGAAATTAAGGGAAATGCTTTCGATTAATGTATTGTATACGATGAATTTTTGTATGCGAAAAATGTTAAATGACAGCAGTAATTGAAGAAAAATTTAAACTAATACAATTATTCATCCGTAGCTTTATTAATATCCTTAAAATCAATCTCCAAATGTTATATATATATACATATATATTAATCTATAAATAATTTATTATTGCTTTTTTATTTTACTTCATAATATATAAATCAAACACTATTGCAATTTATTATAGTTTACTTATTATATACCATTATGTCGACGTTAAAACAGCTAAAGTATTTCGAAATTATAAAAAGATGAGTGAAGAAGTATTTGAAAGAAAGACAGAAAGAAAATTTTGTTCAGTATTGTCTGTGTAATAATTTATTTATTTTCGTAGCGTTATTAAATAATCTTCCAACGTGAAATATTTTATGAATACATGCGTATAAAAACCAACGCAGAGAAAGAATTTTAATGAAAATATATAATAAATTAAAAAAACCTGATTTATGTGAAAAAGTTAATAATGAAGCATATAACTATAATATGAAAAGGAATAAATTTTTTCTCTTATATTATAGTATGGTAATTGCATATTTATATTTTCATTTTATATTTAAATTTTTATCATTTCTTTCTCCACATTGATTTATAAATTTATTTTGTGAACATACTTGCACATATATAAAAAAAAAATATAGACAAGCATTTTTTAACGTTATTACTTTCTAAAACAAAAAAAAGTACTTGCGATACATCCGTTAAATTTCCAACTCTTGCTCAAAGAATAATTAATAACTAATCGTTATTACTAATAAGTAGTAATTTAAAAGAATTAAAAGAAAATCTCATTTTATCTCATTAGTGTACAAATTATTTCTTGATTAGGAAGCATAGATGTTTATTAATAAAATTTAAATTATTTTTAAATAATACAATAGTTTTATGTTTTTACTTCAGTTTTTATATTTTTGTTATTTACAATATACACTTTGATGTATCATATTTTTTAAATTATTTTGCATGTAGTATTGAAAGACACGAATCGTAGTAACAATAAAGGGAAACATATTTTTTATGTATAAAAAAACTCGCTTAGAAATAAATAAAGAGATGTTGAGCAATTAATCAGTATTAAAGGCAGGTAGAATAATTTACAATAAGTCATTACATTTTTTAAATATATTATCAGCATCTTTTGATACCGTTTTTGAATTATTCAATTATTTTTTATGTTGTAATTCAACAATAAATTAGAAAATATTAGTTTTATGCGTCATATTTATCTTGTTTTTCTTTATGTGCAGTAACGCGTAATCTTTCATTGCTTGCACCATTACATAATAGTGTAAGTATAATTTGTAAAATATTACATAACACACTAATTTAGGGGTGTATTATAATGAATTTTATTTATCTTTATTATCTTACCGAAGAAGAAGCAACGAATATTATAATAATAGAAATTGTAACGATTTGAACGACAATATCTAAATGAAGATTATTCTTTGCTTATTTATCAAGTAGTTTAATTATGACACTTGTTGCTACTGAATATTCTTTACGATTCGCTTAGATTAAAAATAAAAATTTTTAAAAAGCGAATTAGAATTTAAGGCCTTATCTTTTTAATCTTACTCTCGTTATATCTTAAATTTATTATAAAACTTCTTAATCTCTCGCATTATAACAGTATTGTTACTGTCTATATTTAAAGATCATGAAAAAGTAAAAATTTTTTGAAAAGCGTTTATCAATTATATTGCTATTTAATCGTAATGTTATAAAACACTAAGTGATAAAAGCTCTTTGATTCTTGTGAATTAAGCCACTATTGATATACAAATGTGTTTTTGTACAAATAAAAAAAATATACGAGAAAAAACTTTTATATCTATCGCGACCTGCCTGCCTCTTTTAAATTTTATATACATCTTTCATCGGTCTTATCCTTACCCAATGAAAATAAATCAAATCTTATAACAAAATGAAGGTTCGTTTTCTAAGTTATTATATTTATTTAATAAGTAAAAGAGAACTATTGTATATGTATTGTCCTTGTGACAATAACTTTATATTAAAAACTCTTTTTTTACTTATTCGTATACTTCATCATTTTGTTTCAAACCAACAAAAAGTGCTAAATTTTATTTTATAAATTGTTATCTATAAGATGCATAATAGTTATGTCAGTTTGAAGCAGCGACATACAAATCCGTTGGTAACAGTATTACAATAATAAAAAGTAATTCTGAAAACATGCAAGAAATTTTTTTCTTTCTTCACTATTAAGCAGCTGCTTCCTCAATCACAGCACTTTCCTTAATACTACAATCCGTCTCGTTCTTTCCACTTAGCAATTGGACAGACTTTGTAGAAAGTTCATTCACGTCCTCGCTGGTTATAATTGCGGTACCCTCGACGATGCATTTTAATGAAGCATCCGTTGTCGCTTCTTCAGATACCGTAGTCACTGTCTTTGCCAAATCTGTTACGCTTGCTATCGTCGTTAGTGATATCGTTTTCTCTTCTACATCTGCTACAATATCAGGAAAAACAACTTCCACTTTAGTTATCGTTTCCTTTTGCTCCGCTTCTGCTTCCGTGAAAACAGTTTCTAATGGTTCTTTTTTAATAGATACTATGAATTTCTCTTTGTTTGAAGTACTTAATATTTTTGATTCTGACAACTTGTTTGTTGAAACATTTGTATCTTCTTGGACTACTTGATCTATGTTACATACGGTTTCTGATATTATTTCTTCAACTGGTTGAACTGTGATTTTACTATTGGCATTATTTTCTGGTTGTTGATCCTGAATCTGTTCTTCCTCTGATTTAATTGACTGTTGTTGTTTTTTTTGTTGTTGTTGTTGTTGCTGCTGCTCGATCAAAGGCTGATATTCAATCAAACGTTGATCTTGATCTGATTGTTTCTGCTCAGAATTTACAATTACTTGATCTTCTTCTTGCTCTGGCTCCTCAACTGGATGCTGCTGTTGTTGCAATTGTTTATCTACCTGTGGGTGCTCAATCAGATTCTGCTCTTGTACTTCTTGTGAGTGAACAATTAATTTCTGATCTTGTTGTTGTGGTAATTCAGTTAAATATTGTTGCTGTTGCAGCTCTTCATGTGAAATAGATTGTTTTTGTTCAGGCTCTTGTTCCGGGATACATTGTTCTTGATGCAGCTCTCGTTGCATCAATTGTTCTTGATCCAGATGTTGTTGATGCATCAATTGCTCTTGTAGCTGATGTTGAATTGACTGTTCTTGTTGCATTTGTTGCTGCATCAGTTGATCTTGTTGAATTTGCTGCTGCATCAACTGCTCTTGTTGCAACTGTTGTTCTTGTACAGCTTGTGACTGTTGCTGAATGCTTCGATTTTTTCCGCGATTATTTTGATTTTGAGAATTATCAGGTGGTGGAAGAATCGGAATTGCAGCTTTTGGTCGTCTAAGAGGAACAGACTGTTGTTGTTGTTGTTGTTGCTGCTGTGCTGGGCTGTAATATGTGCACCCTTGAGGTTGATACAGTCCAACATCTTGAGGAGGTGGTGGACCAGGCTGTAAAGATAATATACACTAATTAATGAATGGAAATGTGTAATACTATTTTTCAAATATAAAGAAAGTAATAAAACTATTCTTTTTTTATAATGTTTTTATAATGTAATTTAATAGCGAAAATATTATTTTTAATATATAATCTTTTGAATAATTCATAGATTTTGTTAATATTTTAAATAAAGATTAAATAAAATTATATTTCAAAATTATACATGTATTATAAATCGTTAATAAATTGAAAGTTTATTTTTAAATTATTTGTAAATAGTATAGAATAAAAATAACATTGAGTCTAAAAATTTGTACAAAGGTGTACAATTAACTTACCTGGACAGCTGCAGGATTGTATCCTTGAAAATTGGGTTGAAAAATAGGGCCGTTTGGCCCTGTGACGTAATTTATAATGTTGGGCGGCGCCGTTTGCGATGGTATAAATTGTGGAGGTGGTACAAGAAACGGTGGAGGTGCATGAGGCGCATGAGGCGCGTGAGTCGCATGAGATGTATGAGACGTATGAGTTGCATGGGGTGCGTGAGGAGCATGAGGTGAATAATTGCTTGGCTGAGCTCCTGGCGGTATCGAAATAACGGGCTGACCACTCATTGCACTTCCAGCCGCTGATACTGGTGCCGATTGCTCGTAGGGACTCGAAGGATACCCTAAATAAAACATTATGCATTGTTATTATATCCTCATAAACACATGTGCTATTGATGCAGGTACAAGAATTTTCTTAAAGCATATACAAGCAAAATACGACAGTAACACTTTATTTTATTTCTATATGCTGCCGATGTCAGTTTTTTATTTTAATAATCAAAAGTTTCTAACTTTTTTTATAGAAAGTATGTAATCAATTAAATATTTTTATTACAAAATTAGCTGAATTTTAAACTTAATCATTAGTCTTTATACGTAGCTTTAGTATACAATTAAAAAAAAACAACTAATTTTCAACACATATATTACATGGTATTCATTATTGCAAAATAAAATAACAATCTAAAAAAAAAAATTACAATAAATTAGTAATAAAATTTTTATCGCGATAGCAATTGAAACTTCCCGTTAAAATTATATTCATTTGACAATATATATATTAGTTCAAGTATTAAATATAAAAATTACATAAATTTACTAAATATTATTTGAAAGTAGCACGCAGTAGTTAATAAATTTAGATCATGTAATTGAACCAATTTTTTTAAATTAATTTTTTTAATAAGCAGATAATTTGCGAAAAATGCATGCAAAAACACTCAATAATACAAACAAATTTTTCTTTTGGCTCTTTTAATATCTCTTACCTGATGATTCTAAAACTGCTCTTGAACTTCCAGCTAATGGGAACATGTGAATATAGAACAGTTTTTTGTTAATTTGAAAAAACCTTTTTTTCTAATAATCAGTTAAAAGTTTTTATTTTTATTTTTTTTTATATTATATTTTTATATTATATTATATTTTTATTTTATTTTGTTACGAATATATGTTAAAATAAAATAATATTTAAACATTACAATTATTAAATAGATTATAGATAGTAAAATTCAATTTATATAAAAAAGAAACTAAAATTTTACAAGATAAATTTGAAAATTTATAATTTTAATTTAGAAGATTGTTTATTTCTGTATAAATAAATAAAGGTTTAAAATTAGTATAGTTCAACTTTTAGAAAATAAAAAATAACAGTCAATAAACGAATTTTTTAATATTAAATGTAAATTATTTTTTTAGGAAACATTAAAAATTGTTTAAACTTTACCTTGAGGAGGAGGATAATAAGTGTGTTGAGGAGCAGGTTGGTAATTTGGTTGACCTGGATTTGCTGGTCCTTCAGCAATCGTAGGTCGTTGACGAAGGCTAGAATACCGCTTAGGCCGATTCGTAGATATATCTTGTTGGGGTGGTTGCTGAAGAGATTGCTGTTGAGGTGGAGGTTGTTGTTGAGCGTGATTTGATTGCATTCGTGGAGGAACTACAGTTGAATGTTGCTGACTAGATGGTTGAGTGTAAAAGTGTTCTAGAAATATAAAACAATTACATATTTACATTATATCTAATTTTAATGAAAGTAATTTTCAAATTATTTTCGAACCTTTGGGTAGTTCAAGCAAGCATTTGCATTCAAGTAATAAAAAAATAACTCAAAATTGGAAAAAATACAATGTAAAATAAAATTTTAAAACAAAACTTTTAATTAATCCAATCATTAAATACTTTAGTAAAACTTACTGTTGGGTCTTGTAGCATGATGATATGATGGACCTTCTGTTGATACATTCATATGTTTCAAGTCGCTAATTATTTGTTCATGCTCAATGTTGTTCCTTCTATTATCCATATTAATAAGTCCTGAGCCGCGTCCTTTTGATTTGGATTCTATCGTTCTACTTCCAACTATATTGTTATTCGTATTAGCTTTGAAACCTCGACCGCGACTTTTATTTGAAACAAAGTTTACAGTCTCATGCACTTGAGGTGATTTTTTATTATCACGAGGAGTAGTCTTTACAATCACAATTTTTTCAGTATCACCGCTAGATACAACCGTTTCATTTGTATAGGGAATATGTTTAGAATCTTTTTTCCAAGCTACATTATTTCTGTCATTTGGAGCCTTATTTTCATTTCTAGAAATGTTAAATAAAATTAAGAAAAGCTTAAAAACATGCTTATATAAAATTAAATTTATACTAGTAAAAATTCGATTAATGTAAATGAAAGAAATTTCATTATTTTATTTTATAATATTCAATATACCTACACTTGACTATTTGTAAATTGTTTAGGCTTTATTTTTATAGCATCAGTTTGTTGCAATGGTGGAAAATTCTGTGTTTTATTTATATGTATCTTATTTTTATTACTATACCAAGCTGATGTAATTACTGGTTCTTCTTCTACCACTGAAGATATATCCTGTTTAGCAATTATAAATTAATTATACATATTTTGAGCTTAAACAATAGATAAAAATAATCAGAATTTATTTGTTTACATTATCTTTAGGATTTAATAAAGGAAACTCTTCTCCAGTTCTGTTTGATTTTTTAATGTTGGTTTTATGAAGAGGTACACTTCCAGTAACTTTTCCATAAGCATCTTCATCTTCCCAATTGCGTGTATATTTATTTGGACCACGTCTATATATTAATTATGAAATGAAAAAACCTTTGTAAAACATGCATATAAAAAAAAAAAATATATATATATATATATATATCAAATAAATATAAAATAAATCAAGAAAATGTAAGAAAGTAATTATTATTCAATATTATCAAATCATTAAATAAAGTGAGATTAATATCAGTATACCCATATCTTCTTCTCCTTCGTGCTCTAGGTGGTCCTTCTTCATTTCGGATATCATAACCATAAATTGCTATTAATTCAGCATGACTTTTTGGAGCTTGTTCTTCATCATTATATCTATCATGATCCCATCTATCTTCTTTATCTTTCCATACTTTTTTATCTTTTGTTTCACGTTCTGGCTGTGTTTCAACTGCTTCATCGTTCATTTCATCTGCTGTTCTAACATCATGTTCGTAAAATGTACCTCTTTTAGGAATATACTGTGGATTTCTTCTATCTTCATCACATTCTAATTTTTTTGGAACCTTTTCTTCTTCCTGGCCATCTCCACTTTCTTGTTGATTTCTATCTTGTGATTCTGTATCTGAATCAGTATCTGCAGTATCATATTCTGAATCATGACGACCTTCTGTATGTTCACTACTCTAAAAACGTTTAAAAAATATATTTTTAAATTTAATAATTATAAATTAATATTATATAATCATGTATAAATAATAAAATTAAAAATTTTAATATATTCAAAATAAAAATATTATTATTAGTACAATTAGAAGCAAAAAATATAGATTATATTGAAAAAATATAAAATATTAGTACAATATATAATAAACAAATTACATTATAATTTTAACATTAAAATTAGTTTTCAACATGTACATGTAAACTTAAGCTACATAAAGTGCTTTCTTTTAAACAATATAAGTTGAATAAGGATAGTTCAGTAGAAAGTAAAAAAGATTAAAAAGTAAATCAAATAAGAAAGAAAGTAGAATCTAAAGTGAAGAAATAATAAAAATAAAAAGTAAATGTAATGTAAAATGGGTCAGAGCTTTTTGGGTCATTGAAGATTTCATTAAAGTTTAATAGGTTAGTTTAAAATTGCTTGCAAGTTAATAACAATATAGAATCAATATATTTGATCAATATGAAGCTAGTATCCAACTGAAGCAATAAAAATTCCAATTATCACAGCCCTAGGAGATATAAATATGATCATCTATATAGAATAATATTTAAAAATCATGAGAACAGTTTGAAAAAAAAAAATAGAAAATTAGTCTTGGGGATGAGTTGATTTTGATGAAATTTAATAAATCTAAAAAATGAAAATTATCTTTTAAAAAGGCTTATCATTAAGGCGTGTACCATAAATAAATGATAGGTGTATAAGAAAAGTGTCGAAAAAGATGATGAAGAAGTTAGATCGCGGAAATAAAGGTAAACACACCAGTCGGCCAAAGGTTCGATAAAGAAAAAAAAAAATTTGATAACAAGGACAGAAGGTGTAAAATGCATAACAAGCTGTATAAGGAAAAGTTTACTCACCTGCGTTTCCTTCGTGGCGTTGAGTTCATCGTAGGATTCAGAGAGATCATCCGAACCGCCGGACTGCTGAGATTTTCTACGGCGACGATTATCCGACATCTTATACGAATGGCTAATAAGAGAGGAAGGCTCAGAATGAGCTTGAAGAATGCTACGATGTGCGGAAAGGTTAGGGAACTTAAAATGAACTATAGGGATGCCCAAGCGTTAAGCACACTTACAACTATTATACTTTTAGGTGTTTTGCACTGTGCAGAAACAGCCGCATATACGGGTTGCGGGACGAAATTAACCGCGAGAAGATGCAGCAGTAGAGAACGACAGACTCGCCTTTACTGATATCGTGTGCATACGCATACGAAGGCGCGCACGCGCAAAAATTATTCTGACCCCGCGCGCCGCACTACCTGCCGCCCCCTCCTGACGCCACATGTTTTCTCGCTACTCACTCGCACGCTCTCGCCTTATCTCTATCGCTCCTTCTTTCCTATCTACGGCTAAATAATACATTCAATGAAGCGTTGCTGTATTTTCCCCAAGATTTTTAATAGGCATAGATAACAGACATGTATAGATAGAAAGAGTGAGAGGGGGGGTGAGAGGAGAGTGAAGCTCAGCTATTCTTATATTGTGTTTACTACTTCTGCATGCAAAACCGTTATACCTAAGATGACCTTACACTCTTATTTAGGCTTCATTCTGTTATAAATGGTGTATTCTTCTTCAGCGCCAAAATCGAAACTCGGCTCGATTCGAACTACAACACGAAGCTATTTACATTTTATTGTTAAATTTCATTTTAATACATGAAAGCCGATCAACCTTTAATTAACTTTAACATTTAAGACTTTCTCTCAAAGTAGGTATTTCCTTGCCCTTATGCATCTTTAACGATATTTGAAATATAATTTATAAATTCAATTAATTAAAAACATTTTCTTTAGTCAACTAATGCAGTAAAAATAAAGCTTTAGAGCCATTACTCAATATTAAATCAATTTTTAATTTTACTCAATTATTTTACAGCGTTTAATTATTAGTTTTTATCTATATATAATTTTATATTCTTTTCAAACATAAACAAATTACGCAAAAACAACTTCCTATAAAGAGCTGTGATCAAAGCATTCAAGCTTGTAATCTTTATATAAAAGATGCACATTTTTACAGATTGAATAGATGAACTCGTAATTTTTTCGACGAATTTTGTGTAAATTTAAAATTTAAAATAAAATTTAAAATTCCTATAAAGAAATGTAAAGGAAATTAATTATCTCATAATTAAATACGTCGGGCATAATTAAATACTTTGATAAAAAAAACTTTATAACATTCATTCAAATTATACGCGCTTAAAATAAAATCATATTCAATAACATATTTTATTCTTTTTGATAACTGTAATTTATCAATTTCAGGTTTCAATATTTAATTTAAAATATTCAAAAATAAAAAAATAAAAATATTTTTTTTTGTAAATTATTTTAAACATAGTATTAAGTATTCTAAATATATTTCCAACCGATTTACAATAAGCATTTATTTTAGAATTAATTTATGTATAAAGCATTTTCAAATAAATTATAGATCAAAACTCATAAAAAGTATAATAGTAATTATACAGTTGTCTTTTTTGCACATATATTAAGGCAAATATATGAAGAGCTACGAATAGCAATATCAAAATGATGCTTAAAATTTCATTTTAAAAAATTACATTTTTTATTTGTAATAGAGAATCGTTTTAATGGAAATAGTTTAATTATCTTAAAAGAAACAAAATTTTGAAAGAATTAACCGTAAAAAACTGTAGATAAAATTATGAATGTATGTTAATATGAAATATTCTATATGCTTCATATTAAGCAGATGAAATTATTTAAATGGACAATTTAAAATATCTCTGACTTACATTATTTAGTAACCGGGAAAGTAACGGAGTTCATTTGACGATTGTTTACAATACAACAATTATTGAATTCTTTTTTTTTGCTTGATTCATGATATGTTATGTTAAATTCATTTTCGGCTCAATATTTTATATTCAATAATTCAATAACACAATATATTATACTAAAATCATGAAATTCTATCATATTAGATTCATTGTTCATTGTATTAAATGCAATATTATTCAGACATTAACGTATGCATTTGTTTGATTCCCGTAATATGACACATTACACAACAAACAATTGTAATGTCTTATTAATTCGAAATTGAAAAAAAAAGTATTAAAGCGATTGGACAGTTCTCTTTTATGACAATTATCCACTTGTATCGAAACACG
Source organism: Ceratosolen fusciceps (assembly GCA_018883505.1). Lineage (NCBI taxonomy): Eukaryota > Metazoa > Arthropoda > Insecta > Hymenoptera > Agaonidae > Ceratosolen > Ceratosolen fusciceps. The sequence goes on along the minus strand of RCIC01000012.1, from coordinate 4,959,728 downwards.
TGGATTGTTTTTAAATATTATTTAGAGCTTCGAATCTATAAATACTTAGGCGTCTGCGCTGATTAAATCCTGCTCAGTCGATTTTTTTGTTCCACGCACAATTTTATTTTTGTGATACAACTTCATAGACAGTTGTTTAATTTAAATTACATACTTTGAATGAAGCATTGAATCATTCTAAATTGATAAAATATGTGAAAGCTTCGACTGTGTGCAAAATTTTTGGTTCTATTTTAATAAAGATGTATTGGGCTTATCTCTTTCATTTCACGTTAACTTTTATCCATTCCTTTTTACTTGTTCTTGGCCAAGATTTAAAAGCTTTTGATGACACTATCCTCTTTAAAATAGACTGGCCTGGCAAGGCTGGAACTGATTTACTTGTAAGCTACATAAAACTAACATTTTATTACAAATATGTCAGAAATCATACTTTTAGGTTATTTTAGAAATATATACTTTTAATCTCATTAAAACATAATCTGTATTCACTACTTAAATTGGTATTTAATTAATTTTAATAAAGAATGTTATATATTCTTATTAATTATTACTTATTAATGTAAATAAACATTATAATTTTAATTACAATTTTCTAAATATGCAATCAGAACATATTTTTTAGAAAATTTAATTTTATCTGATTAAAAATTCTTGATATTATATAATTATACTCATAATATAATAACAACTATAAAGTTGTTATTAACGAGTGTAACTTAAAATAGTGTGTATAAAATTTTTTTTTTATATTTATCATTTGAAAGCTCAGATGTAGTTTAGAAATAATTAATAAAATAATAAGTTTTATTGTAAACAGTTTAGTATAAATATTTATTTTTAAAATTATAAATAATGATTTATAAAATTATTATAAAATTAACCAAAATATAATTGTTTAGCCAATTATAATATCTTTAATTATAATTTTATCTTTATTTAATTTTAATTTATATTAATCAAGTGCTTCATTATTTTATATAATTAATTGTAGGAATCTGAAGTAAACAAAGAACCTTATACAATAACTACAGCAGATAATGAGCAATATCAGTGCTTTATTCCAGAAGTTGTGGATCAAACAGTTGTACAAGAAGAACCCTATACTGGACCAAATCCTATTGAATTCTTATATTTATTGTTTAACCAAAATACATGCTCTTATAGAGTGTGTATTATGTCATTTATATAAAATATTATATTTTAGATTTACTCATCAAATTTGAAATAATATATTTTTCTAAACATTACAGTTAGACCCATATTGGACTTATGAGTTATGTCATGGAAGATATGTTCAACAGTATCATGAAGAAAGAGATGGAAAGAAAGTTAAGATTCAAACGTATGAACTTGGTAAATTTGATTCAACGCAAATAAATAAATTATCTGCTCAATACAATGAATATGCAAAAAATCCAAATAGAAAATCAGAAATCCCAGTAAAAAAAATAGATGGAATAAATATGCCTTATGTAGAGATGGAAATGACGGATGGAACAGTTTGCGATTTAAATAATAAACCAAGGTCTATTAAAGTTTTATATGTTTGTTTTCAACATGGAAAACAAGATATTTATTCTATAAAAGAAACAGCTACATGTGAATATGAGACAGTTGTTCTAACACCATATCTTTGTGGACATCCTGATTATAAACCACAAGATACTGAAGAAAATAAAATAAATTGTAGATCTGTAGATAATGCTCCAAAAAAACCAGTTTCAATGTTAAAAATGGAATTAGAAAGTTGGAAATCAAGATTTCAACAAGTAATGGTATTTAAATATTTATAATATTTTCTATATTTTACTTTTTGTTTTCTAAAGTTTTTGATACCTTTGGTTCATTAAATTCTTTTACTAATTTAGTTTCTTTTTTTCTTTCTTTTATTTTTATTACTATTACTTTACCTACATAATCATAAACTTTTATGGAATAAAAAACAACTATTACTCTACATGTAAAGAATTAATGAATATTAATTTTAAAAAAAATGTCATTAACAAAATTTTCGAGTTTAAAATTTGTATAAGGATGTGTCTCGATTATTTTTTCTTCAGGATGAGAAGCCACAAAAAGTCTATGCGATCTTCCATGTTGCTAGAGATGGTCAGGTTAGAATATTTCTTCCATTTTTGGGTCAGGAAAATTATTTAAAATAAAGATATTTTCAATAAAAATATTTAATAATTAATTACTATGCACTAAAATAAATTGAATTATCAGCTGCTCCATATATAAAGTGATAGATTTAACATAAAATTAAATAATAATCTTCTTAATACATAATTTATAATAATTCTTAAACTTTTTTTAAGTTCATTAAGTAATTTAATATTTCATAAGCTTTTAGCTCAATCTATATATATATATATAATCTATATTTACGAAAAACATTTTATTATGTGAACATTTTCTATTTTATATTGTTTTAACATATATTTTTTCTTTTATGTTTTATTATTTTAATTAATGTTTTTTGTTTCATGTTATAGAAGTAATGTAACTTTTGTTGAAAGAATGTAGATAAAATTATATAATTATTTTAGGATGGACAAACACAAATAAGAGTTGAAATTCATCCTGCTGATGCTAGTGGAAAACATTACAATCTTGATGATTCTTTAAATCCATTAACTGACCGAGCGAATGATCTGATAAAAAGTAGTTCTGCCGAAAATTTTTTAAGTGGCAATAATTGCTTAATTGGTGTAAGTGTATTTTATTAAAATACACAAAAATCTCAGAATTTTTAAATTTATTCAATATTATTGTAACAGGGAAATGGATGGTGGAAGTATGAATTTTGCTACGGCGTTTCTGTTACTCAGTATCATATAGAAATCGGCGGACCAAAGACATCTGTGAGCCTTGGTGTATTTGATGTTTTAGAACACATGAATTGGATTAAAGCAAATCCTCATAAAAAACCGAAACCGATTGGATTGAGAAAACAAGTTTCACATTTTTATAATCATGGTACCATTTGTGATAAAACTGGTAAACCACGACAAACTGAGGTAAAATATTATCAAGAATTTTAGAATGTCAATAAATATTATTTACCTTTAAATATTTTTAATGTATTCTTTTCATTCAATGAAAAAGAAAGTATTACTTGTCATATAATTTTATTTTCAAGTTTTATTTTGAAAAGAAGTGTGTAAGTATACATTCAAGTATATTTTTAACTTTTTAGGTGAAATTAAAATGTGTGTCTAATGTTGCTGGTAGTCCTTCGAGTGTATCATTGTATTTGTTAGAGCCTAAGGTATGCGAGTATATATTAGGCGTTGAATCACCTTTTATTTGTAATTTTCTGGAGCATGCTGATGATACTTATGGCCTCATTAGTAATAAAGTTTTCTTAAATGGAGATGAATTAAAAACGAATATACATATAGAAGATGAAGATGAAAGGATAGCTAATGAAGATGAATAGTTTAATTTAATAGGAAAATACGTTATTAATATTATAAATTTTGTATACAAAACATAACAGTTGAACATTTCAAGGCAAATGTGTCTGTTCACAAAATTGGTCATTGTAAATAATACATAAATTTATTGTATGGTACAAGTATGTAAATTATGTTAATTAAACTGTTACTTTGAAAGCTTACTTTAAAATTATATGAAAAAAATTGTATTGTGCAAAAGGTTTACGAAATTATATAAATAAGATATGTAAAGTAACTTATATTGCCATTGCTGTAATTGCTTGTAATTAGTACAAAAATATTTTAAAAATAATTATATAATTTAACATTTATAATAATTAATCACAACTTTATTAATTATAAATTAGAAAACTTTACATTTGTTTTTAAATATTTAAATTATAAAATTTTGAACTAATACATTATGACAGTGTCAGTATACAGAGCATAAAAATTTTCTGTTGTTTGATTTAAATTTTATTATAAAACATTTTGTTGTTTTCATCTACAACCTATTATTCAATATTAAGCCCAACACCAACATGAACACTTTGTTCAATATGGTCTAGTATTCCACTAAGAATTAATGATGCTTCTGGTATAGGATATAGTCTCTTTTCAAAAACACCGCCAATTTTCCAATCCGAGTCCACAAATCCTTTAAAAACTAAATCAGCTTGAGGTAAGGTAAGTTGATAAACTATTTTAAATTTGGACAAATTCTTTACTAAATTTGTTTTAATTTCAACTCCCATTTGCAACTGTTGACTTTGTTTATGGTGGTAGCAAATGCGAACTCCAGCTTGACCGGCTGTAACAGAAACGGTACGGAAACCCGTACTATAGCGAAAAGCACCAGCTAAATGTGTTCTTGATGTATCTGTCGCGCTAGCAATTGTATTATAAGCGAGTTCAGCTCCTAATGTTACTCTTGAAGTAATTGCTTGTAAATAATGTACAACTAATGTACCTTCTTGTTTGATCAAATTAGCATCTGCTAACATGAGGGATGACGTAAAATCATCCGACCGGTACTCAATAGTCGCCCTTGAATTTATAAATTTATTCTTTTTAGCTTTGGTACATAATTTTATTCTACATCTACATCCTAGGGTATGTATAAACGTTGCCGACGAATGGCCATTCGGGCTAATATCTCCATAAAGTATTGGATATCTTTCTACATTTCCAACTGGTTTGATTCCAACATAAGATGCTCCGAACTTGTATCCATTTTCTTCATAGCATTGATTCGACGAAACGAGCGGAGGCTTCGTCTTAGGTGTGATATTAAATCTGTGTGACACATTAAAGTGTTTGCTAATGTTCTTTATAAGTACGATTTTTAGACCTTCGAAAACTTTCGGTTCAAGATTTTCAAACTTTTTATGAATGTCCGCAAACGTACCAGGGTTTCCAGGTGCATTTCCTTCAGGACAAGGTATGCATCCTGGCGGCTCATTTGTATAGTCAGGTGGGGTTTTGTTCGACGAGGAAAAAAGAGATCCCATTGTTTAATGTAAATTGTAAAACATTTTTCATTTACGAATTTTTGTTATTAATTTATCGTTAAATTATTATTATACATTATTAAATTTCTTATAAAAATTTTATTTCTAAATACTACTTCTTTGCATTCCTCGTGTATTTTTTTCACAATATGTCATAATATTTTTATTGATTTGAACTCTGTCACAAATTAAGAATTAATTTGAACTTTGTGGCAAATAAAATAGAATTAAATAAAATATAATATACGTAATAAGTGTTTTTAAGTTATTGTTTTATTTTCAAGATTTTTATATTAAAATTTAAAACATATATTATATTCGGAAACATGGTTGTTTTATATTTAAAAACGGAACAATTCTTAAAAGCAATACCAATAATCAACGAAATACCTGTATTCACGTTTATTATTTCTGCCATAAGAGCCATAAATCAAATACTTTCACGATGCACTTTCAATGGAAGGATGAAAAGCGTGGGTAATTTTAAATTTTTCCCGCAAAAACGAATGGTATTTCTTCGTACGATAGATGGCTGCAATACAATAAAATTTATCTACAAGTGCTTGGACAAGTACGCGGCTCGTATATAAGCCGGGGCGAAAACAATATTAGTTGGAAGTGTGTGCTAGTGATGGCACAGCTGAACATTGATCGCTAACAAGTAGATATATGGCAGATCTGCTCAGTGGGTGTTGTCACGTGGTCGCTTCAAGTAGCTTGTGCTCGACTCCCGATGCGCTTTGCAACCCGCGACGCGTGTCCGTGTTGGGGCGCGGGGGGGGGGCATATTATCGTTTTTCCCCCCCTTCCCTTCACACTCACAAACGCCGCGGCCCATGCAAACGCCTGCACGGTCGAGTCCTTCACGTCGCTCCTCGAACTACCGCGATTTCCAAATTGGGGGGTAATCGAATAGGTCAGACGAGGTAATTTTGTCGCTTCCATATACGAGGCACTGTTGTGTATATGCAGTTTGCCATTTTTTTCCTCTTCCCCCCTCCATTTCATCACACTTTTTTTAAAATTATTATTATATTAATTGAATGAATTCTGAATAAATAAATAAATAATTGGCAATATTTTATAATAATAATTATTGGTATGTATCGATTGCCGATAATTATTCTATAATTATATATTCCCGTTCGGTGAAATATTGCGGGGGGGGGGGAGAGAAGTAAAACGGTGGTGGGCGGTGGTGTGGTACCATTTTATCAAGATTTTATCAAGATATTATTTTATTTTCGTAAGAATCTCAATTAAACGTATAAACAATGTATAAGTAATGCTCGGTATATGGTGAACTTCAAATTTCATTCACTCGTTGCTTGTCCTTGGATTTTGACTGAGCCTCGCTGTTCATTTCCGAGGAGAGTTGAGTGAATAACGAGTCCCAGGTCCAGACCTCGTCCGGTTCCTGGACGAGATGCTCTGGGTAAAGCTGGTCTATAAGAATGCTCAGGTCCACGTCATCGTACTTGGAGAAAAGTTTATTTTTCAAAAGGTCCTTATCCAGCTCCTTGTACGCTTCCGCGGCCGGGTTTACCCCGGATCTGAAAATAGGGAAAGACGAAAAATGAAAATCTTCGAACGTTACATTACGTGAATCGGTTAGTGGATCGGTTAGTGGATCGGTCAGTGGATCGGAAAGAGTTTTATTAACCTAAACAGTCGGATTAAAAGGATTTTCTAATGGAAATTAGAAATTAAATATAACGCAAGTTTTACTTACGCAGGGGTATCGGAAATATTAAGGCCGCTCGTATCCTCAATTATATCATCTAAATCGGGTATACTTGGAATATCTTTAAAAAATTAGTCCCATTAAGTTAATACGAAAGTTTCATACGTAATATCTATCAGATATTTTCATAAATTTTTGTTACCGTCATCCTTTGAGTTAGCAGAGGTAGTCGCTCGGTCCCTAGAATTACAGTTCATTAGCAATATCTTCATTTGCTTATTGCTTATGCTTTATTTAAATCTATTTGTCTTACTTACTGGTCAACTGTGGAAAAAATATTCTTCTGCCTATTTTTTCATAATAAAAATTTTGTTCTATTAATATTTTAAATAATTGTTATTATTCTATAAGAGAGGTATCAGATTAGGTAAACAAATTTTCTCTTCATCTTATAAACAATTATAATTAATTATAAACTTATAAATGATGCGGATCGAATAGATTTTATATGAAGATGTAAATCTATTAACGCGTTCATCTTTATTATACCTATAGCAAGGCTATTGATATAATATATACATATAATATATACAATATATACAATAAAATACTAGTAAATTATAGCCCGATTATTTTATGTGATTCATTTAAAACTTGAAAACCGATGATGATTTATTGATAATTCGGTTATCCGATCAGAAAATCCCGTTTTAATAATTTTATATAATATAATTAAAATTAATAACAATGCATAATATAATATTTTTGTATAAAATATATAATAGATATTTTGTTTACTATCAGCGTATAAAAAACACAATACAATTTATAATAAAAATCATTTTGTTCTAATAAAATATTATTAACAAAATTGTAAATAATATATTGTCATGGCTTATCTATCACGACTATCATTTTATAAAGTTTATATTATTTTTATATATTTTTAATAATGCGTTTAGGTAAAAAAAAAACAATAAAAAAAGCTGATAGTGATAAATATTTTTACAATAGAAAAAATAGCAATATTTTTTGGTAAATATATTATAGAGAGTAGTAGAAGAAATAATTAAATTTATTATTTATAATTTTACGATACATAATTAGATTAGTAATAAACGATTATTTTCTAAAATTGTAACAAATAATTTAATAAAAAATAAAATTTCATTATTTTTATAAAACTTTACGTTCAAAACAAAATAATATATTTTTAACTTACTTGGAAAATTTCAGCTCATCGCCCCACCCTGTTTTTCTCGCTCGGGGAGGTGCAGATTTTTTAGCCATTGACTTTCCCGAGGGCAGCGATTCCGGACTATCGGGTAAATCATCTTCATTTTTTTCTTCATGTGTATTACTTCCATGACCAGCACGTCTTCCTAATCTTGGAATTAACTGTAATTATACAAAAGATTACTTGAAAACTTCATTTAATATAGAATTTTTCTATACGAAATAGTTGCGAAATAATATTCGTAAACTTACATATACATTACTATTACTATTAATTTATAATTTAAAGAGGATATGCTTTAATGTTTAATTGAAGATTTAATTGCAAAATCGAATAACGCAGCAATAGGTCAGCAATCATAAAAGGCATTCTAAAATTTCAAATCGTTATTAATACAATTATTAATAAGATTTAATAATTTAATTTAATTCAATTAATTTAGCTTAATTTAATTTAATTTAATTCAATTCAATTAATTTAGCTTAATTTAATTTAATTTAATTTAATTTAATTCAATTAATTTAGCTTAATTTAATTTAATTTAATTTAATTTAATTAATAAAAGTAATATTAGATTTAAATTAAATGTAAAATAAGATACATATGCGTTTAAATTTAAGCGATATGGATTTTGGTATAATACAGTATCCCCATCTCGAAAAATCAACAATTACAAATATTATTGAAATTCTATATCACTTGGAAAATTTTAAATAACAACAAAAATTGAAAAACTTTCTATGAAAAATATATAAACAAAGGTTTGTAGAAACACCGCGCACGCACACTGCATACACAGGCACACATACCTTAAAAATACTATTTTCATCTTTGAAACTCATGATATAAATTTGTCTATATCTACAGCTAAGATCGAAATCAAGAAGGTAAATAAGGAATTCAGGATGCAAATGATTAAAATTTCACACACCCATACTTGCGCATATGCCAATTTATGCATATGCATGCAATGTAAAATGGCACAAGACCTGTTTCTTTTGGATTTAAACTCGATTAACGGCCACGGTTCGGCATGAATTATATGATGGTAAGCTTTTCAAATGATTCCGTCTTGTTGTCCGAAACTGAGACCGAAAACCCAAGTTAAGCCAATTTAATAGAAGAAGACAACGCGAGAATCACTTTTCTATACGCTCACTTAATATGTTTGAACATTGTTACCATAGTAACCAATTCACGTAAAATTGTATACAACTAGCAAATAGCTAATGTAAACTCCATTTTCTGATCTGCTGCTCTTCTCCTCTACCACTTTGTTCCTCTCTCTCTCTCTCTCTCTCTCTCTCTCTCTCTCTCTCTCTCTCTCTCTCCACCCGCCATGACAAAACTTCTTCAGAATCGGTTAACCTCACTCTCACCTCTACTCGATCCTTTTTCTCCTGTTCTTCTTACTTCTCGTTTCCGCGAGATCCCTTACTTTTGGTTCACGTAGCCAATTTAAAGTCTTCTTTTATGCCGTGCAATAAATTTTTAAATACACACGCGAGATAAAATATATAGATATAATGCAATGCTTAAGCAAAAGATATTTAATTTCTTAATCATATCCAGAGTTTAATAAATTTTACAATAAAAGTCTTTTCTTATTAACGTCTTGAATTTATTAATATATGTAATTTAATATAAATTACAATATATTTTGACAGATAACCATGTAAAGCTTAAGGATAGCATCTATATGTTTTACATTTGCATGAACTTATAACTTATATATAATTACACGCGTACATGCATGCACGCGTGTCTACAGATGCATACATATATGTAAGCGCAACATTGTGGTATATCATTTACTTATATTTCTATTCGAAAAATTGATTAACTAATGACATTGATTATAAATTTTAGGTAATCCAAAAGTTTTATATTGTCCTTTATAAGCACTAAATTATTTCTGCAAAACATGTTAGTATTAGCCAGTATTTAATAACAGTGAAAACATACAAAATATATATCTAGTGATAAATTATATGATACTGAATGAAGTATTAAATTTAATTTTTATAAATTATAAAGAAATTACTGAATATAAAAGATATGATATGAAGATATGAAACATCACTTTTATATTTCATGGGATGATATAATTTTCTATTAATAATAAAAAAAATCTAGAATCAAGTTATATGTGACGGGGCGAATTTCGCAAAGAATCGTGGTCAAAGTCTATTTTTAATTTCATCACTACGACAATAAATCTTGAAAAAGTTAAAAATAACTAAGGTGTGAATTTTAAAAATGTAAAGACGTCGTAAGATTCCGTAAAGACAAGTGAAAGTACCAAGTGGATGATCTTTATTGTTCAAATATAAAATTATGATCAAGAAAAATCTTCTTAATGTCATAGTCGCAATATCACATCTATTTGTATACGGCTTATGCCTCAATAGCAATCGGAATACGCCCTAATTCTTTCAATGAACTATAATGATGTATTTGTATTCCTATATATACTGCACATAATTTTAGCTTAATTCTATTCACGAAAAAGAGTATCATTAATATAAATAAGTTGAAATGAATAAAATTAATATGGCATATCTTCCAATTTTATGTAATTTTGTAATTTTCAATACTTGAAAGATATTATATTCATAACATAATTGATAATGAATTTTCTTAATTAACTATTTTACTACATATGTGTGTACTTATTTTTATTGTATTACTTTTCTATTTCTATATTGATTTGTGCAGATGCATTAAAATAAAATAATATATATATATAAGAAAAGTGCATTTGTTATTTCATTTTATAATATTTTAAATACATAAATAATACTTTTATACATTAACGTGAATTTTTTTTATTTCTAAATAAATAATATATACAATATAACATACAGAACGTATATAAAATAATCAATTATTAACTTCAATATTATCCAATTTAAGTCAATTAAAAAAAATTTCATTTATTATTTTAGGAATGTTTTCTTCACATATACATTAATTTGAAATTATATTACATAATTTCAATTGATGAAACACATTCAATTAAAATCATGAATGATTTCCTTTCGTACATATATTAGTCATCAAAAATGATGCATATCTAAATTATATATCACGGTGCAGTGTTAATAATAGAATTGAAGAGTATTATATGTATATTAACGACAACCGCAACTGACAACTGTCATATCTGCATAATTTTTTAATACAACTCCATCTCTTTCTTCATCATGATAAAGAATTGAAATGCTTGACAAATTAACAGGAACGCAACACGGAGTTTCAACATCTCTACTGGATGCGAGATTCATTTTGTGAATTATTCCCTGAAATTTCAATAAGATCTATAATAATAATTAATATGAAAAAAAAACATTAAAGGATTTTCGCTATGTTTACACGGAATTCATTATCATGGTAAAGTTACTATTTAAAGATTATTAAGTGATAAAATGTACTTTTAGGAATATAAGATATTATAAATAATAAATAATTATTTGCTTCAATGTTTAAAAAAAAAAGAGAGGCTATTCGCTTAATAACACTACAGCAATATTTATAATAATTAAGAAACGGTATTAAAAAATAAAAAATGTCAATGCCGATCGGAATATTTAAAAAGAATGAAATATGAATAATAATAGCCTCTTTTAAAAAATATGTTCGTATTAATAATGACAGTGGGGTCGCGCGAGCAAAAGCCACCCTTATGGATATTATGATAATGAGTAAAAAAAGTCACCTGTATAGTTGCGTGATTGGTCGGCTTCTGCTCTTGGCTGAGGGGGGACTCGCAATGACCGCGGCATTGATAAGCCGCGTAGCCTTCGGGTGCGATAATCGTTGAGAGGCCGATGTCCCGGAAGTTAACGTATAATTCGCGCTTAGCGCAGGGCTCCGACTGTGGTTTACGACACTCGTTAGCCGGTTCGGCGGCGGCAACGCTCGGTGCGCTCACTGACTCCCTTCTCGCTCTCGTGGACGACTTTTCCATCACTGGCTCGGCTGCGGCATTCTCTTCTTTGCGGAGATTCAGCTTTTCCCTCAGCATCGCGCGCTCATAAATGTCCATCGAAGTGAGCCTCTGCTCCAGGCTTCTTCGCCTGGATACGAATCCTGGGAGGAACCACAATAGATATCACCATTTAAATTTAATATACTCGTCATTGTCGAATAAGTACAGTTATTTTTATCGGTATGTTAATTTTGACAAACGTTATTCGGCTCATTATCTCACGAGGTATTTAAATAATATAATCCATTATTATTTCTCTTACACAATACATTGCTTAAATGTATTATTCATAAAATACTAACGATCAAGTTCTTGACAATTAAGGGTCAAAGTTAATCAATAGATTTATGTCAATGTGCGTAAAGTAATTTAGAATAGTGTCAAATAGTGTCGAAAAATGGAAAATTTTTTCTTTTATTTTACTTTGACAATCATTAAAATTATCCATTAAAAGACGTCCAATAAAAATGTTCAATCATAAACTCTATTGAACTATTAACTTATGATTTATACATAAGCCTAAATTAAACTTTATCGTTATTATTTATTATTACTGTTGTTATTATTATTATTATTATTATATTATTATTATTATTATTATTATTATTATTATTTATTATTACTCTATTTAGTTCATTCTGAAATTATAAATAAAATATTAAAACAAATTTAATTAACTATCGTCTACGAAAAAACTGTTAAATATTTATTGAAGTTCATAAGCTAATTACCAAATTTTAATATAATATTAGTATACGTAATAGCGCATTCACTTATTTATAAAAATTTCAAAAATTTTATTAATATATTAAATAGTTTGTTTATTTTTTAATTGATTTGCTGAGAATATAATAATCGTAATAAATGTAATGAAATTCTAATTTAATACATTACTTATTACATAGAAGAAGTAAATAAATTATTTTTATTACATTGCATTTTTAGGATAAATTAATTTAATGGTAATGGTCTCATCTTAGAATTGCTAATTTAATTTATTTGAAATAAATTCTTGGTTTGACTATTTCATATGAAATGGTTGTATAAATAATAAAAAAATTTTATTATTTAGTACAAGAACTATTTCCTATTTCTATTTGAATTTTCTTTGACAAAGTTTTAATAGATAGTGATTATTTCATATGTAATGGAAAATCTAATCGCTGTTGTTTTCTTTGAATTTAATTATACTTTTCATTTCAAATAAATTTAATGAAATACGGTACACATAATGATAAAATACTGTAATCTAGTAGTAAAGTACTAAAAATGTTTTATACGTTATGCCAGAGTATTTGATAGAATAATAGGTAAGCTAAGTAAGTATATCCTTTTCTAACCGTATACTTTTGGTGAGCGATCATTGCGAGCTTGAGGCCGAGATTTTTTCTCTCTAAGGAACTTCTCCGGAAGATTTTCTTGCACCATTTCCATTGGTTCTTCAAATTGACCTTTATTATATCTTTTTGACCGATGCCTATCATATTCAATTATTGAATTCATCATTTCCGTTTCCTCATCATCAAGTTCTGCAGTTTCTTCAAACTCGTTCTTATCCACTTCCTCCTCGTATTTCTCATTCTCTCCATTGGTTTTTTCGGATAGTATTTGCGAACCATCGTCATTGAAAAGTACCAAAATAGGCTGTTTGTCTTGGGGAAATTCATCCCTTAATGAAAAATTAACAGAAACTTGGTCACCAAAAATCGTCGTAGCGCTTACGAGAAGCCCATAATTCGGTACTCCAGCGAGCCAAGAAAGTACTGCTTGTTTCACATTAAATACCTATTTAAATGAAAAAAATCTCTTTATTCTACGTTAATTGGAATAAAATTTATTATTGAAGGGCTACGCTCTTTAAATAATTATGTTTGTTGTATATATACATCTAGGTCATAAAACTTATTTAATAATTATATCCCAAAGAACATTCTTTTTTAATATAATATCTTTTACTTACTTGCCAACCAGAAGCATAAGCACCGACGTAATGAACATTCAGAAGCCTATGAAGATCAGGCTCTTCCAAACTTTTACGTTCTAAGACTTGATATACTCTAATCTATATATAAAAAAAGAAAAAAAAAAAGAAAAGATTTATCATATAATTGTAGATTATAATATTCTACGATTTGTCAAGCTTTGAAAAATAATATAATATAACAATATCGATATCATGTGGATAGATTACAAAATCTAATTATAATTTAAGCATTATTTATATTATTTGTTATACAGTGTGTCGATAATAATGGCATTACATATTATAATTAGAATAATTTAATTGAAAAATTAGTTTTTGTAAATTATATATGTGTTATTAATGTTATAGGTATTCGAATTAATTAATTAATTCGATATTAATGAATTAGTTAAATGTTAGTTATTGAAAAAGAAATTACTTATAGTTATTTAATGACAAGAATACTCACTAAATAATAGGGAGAAGAAAGTACTGAAAGGGGCATGGATTTTGGAGACGAGCGTTTCCGGTATAAATGTAATTCAGCCTCGAGTACAGACTCACTTTGTTCTAATCCAGAAATATTAAAAATAAAGTATTGTACAGAAGAGCCATCTGCAACAAGAGGTTAGATTGATTGAAAGCAGCAAAGGAAATTTACGGTATTTAAATTGCAGAAATAATTATAATCTCCCTAAGAATAAGTAACTATAATAAAATAAGCGTAATTGTATAAAATTAAATATAAAAAAGACGGACAGGTTTACTTTAAATTAGGGGAGGGGAGATAGCAGAAATTTAACTTCGACTAATTTAACATTAGTTTGTAAAAACGAAGCGTACCTTTTTCGCTAAAGCTGCGAACAATGTTTGCATTGTAAGGATTTTTCCCGCGGGTTTCCCCTTTAGGATCCGCAATTGTATTGTAAAGCTCCGTCATAAATTGCGGGGGCATGTCATTCTGACCGTCTTTCTTGAAATCTCCTTGGATTCCTAGTATCTTTCAAAAAAAAATCATAAGGTAGCGAGCGCAAATGGGAGAAAAACAATCGAATATTCAAGAGTAATGAGTCAACATTAATTAATGTTGCACTTAAAGTCTTACCTTCTCCAATTTTTCTAAAGCTTCCTTTTTCTGAAAAATGCTGAGCTCGTCCTGTGGATCTCTCATTTGATCGGCTACAGTAGTATCCCAAATTCTTTGCAAATCGGAATCTCGTTCCTGAAGCTTCAACGCATTCACTTCAGTGTTCGTTGAAGCCAAAAGCACTGCAGCGATCAACAACGTCCACACCATTTTTTTCCTCATTGCCACTGATGAGGAGCTTTCCTCGCTGCAATTGTAATCACAAATATCTAGCACAATCAGCTCAAGTCGATAAGATAAAGCCAGACTGAGTCGATGATGAGGGGGGTGGGGGTGGGGGTAGCAGCAAATACCGAGGATAAAATGAGAGGATAAATAATGGCCGATCAAAGCTAGACGATCATCTCTTGGCGCGCACCAAAGCTCGCAAAAAGCTTCTTTCTCGAAGCTGGCCGGCAAATAAAGATAGTTCAAATGAGACGTTCTTCGGCATGTGGGACGTCTTCGGCTCGCCGAGTCACCTTTATGTCTCTCTAACCGGCGCCCCTCCCCCGCAAGCGACTCCTTTGGCGCCTCTAAGCCCCTTGCGTCCCTGACCGTCACTCGCTCGCGAATCGGATTGCCGTCCTCTTCTGCGGCCCGAGCAGATTCCGACAAATCGAGCTGCCGGGACCGCGAACGACGGCCAAGCCCTCCAGAAGTTAGAGACTCGTTCATCGCAAGACACGAAGTGCTTAAGAAAGCTTCGATCTTTTGTGTAAATGTTTTCTTTCTTGGAGCAGCAACATCGGCATTTCATTCTTCCCGATACAATACTATTTTTTCTTTTATTTTTATTTTATTTTACGAGTCGATTACAACAACTATCTTAATTTTATTATTGATATAGTATCGCTGCTCTTGTGCTACCAAATACAATTATAAATTAAATTCCATTTTAGAACAACTTTATTGATGAATTTTTTTGTACTCTTGGTTTATTATGTTTTCATTCAAACTTTTAAATAAAGATACTTTCATAATGTATTTATTGTTCATTAAATGGTAATGAATCATCGAAATTTCATAAATATAATATAGTCATAGTAAAAGAAATAAATTAAAAACTTTTTCTTATTTTTTCGGTTTAATTTGAATGAATAGTCACAGCAACAATAATAAATAATAGTAGTAATAATGTAGCTTGAAATTACTGCTATTTGATTCATTTGTACATAAGAAGAAGAAGAATTCTAAAAGCATTGATGCTTGATTGTCTATGTATATTTGTATATATATATATAATTTTTTAATGAAGGTCTGAAGAATCAGAGGGACAGCTGAGTTTTCTCAGCATAAAATTGCATCCTTAAATTAGCTACCGTAGAAAGAAAGAAGGAAATACGTGGCTATTAGTGCATGTGTAATGGCAGCGAAAGGGTCGTGAGAAGACAGTGAAAAGGCAATGAAAAAGCCGAGTCGGAAAGACTAATATGGGCGAAGAGTGGCATCGAGTTGGTAGGGAAGAGTCGATAGATAATGAGCCTTGTCTAAAAAGAAAGGGAAGCTGTTTCCTAAATATGCCGGTGGTTAGTAAGCGGTCAGAAATGCGAGACAAGCCGTCGCAACTCTCCAATTATTTACGAGGCCGCATCTCCCGGTCATTCGTCAATGCTAAAGTGTTTAGCCATCGGCTCCTTATTTTCCGAAGAACGGCGCCGACGACCCACGCGATCGGCGTCCCGGGAATTCCGAGTGCGGAATTCGAACGTGCTTTCGCGACTCTCGGAACGCAAGCTCTCCCGTGCCAACCACTGACAATGGCTAACTTAGCACCAGATATCGGCACTACCGCTACTCCACGACCTCTTCTCCAGCCGATTACGCATCCAGACTTTTTCGGTCCAAGGGCTCATTATTACAACCCTCAACGCTATCAGGAATGTACGCTCCAAGGTCGCCCTTGAATCCTCACATTCTCTTTACATTTTCGAGCCCAATAAAGCTCTTATTTCATTTACTTATAGCTAAGGGCCAACTCAGAATTAAGGTTTAAAGCTCTTATCCAGGAAATTATTTCCCAACACCAATTTTCGATACCAGGCGAACCAATTTATTCTCCATGTCAATTAAATGAAAACATTTGTTTAAAAATCCATTAAACCTTGAAAAAACATTAATTTAATCGTACTTCCGGTCATTTTACTGCACTTACTTTAACCTCATTATGTCATCTCCACATTCTCGATTTAAATTATATTTTATTCAAAAAATAATGTACAATAATGTACAATTCAAATGTTATCTTGGTACCATGAATCATGTAACATTATGTGCTTTACAATAATCAATTTTAAGTTATTATTTTATAAATATTATTACATACAATTGTATATATTTATTTTTAATGCAAATTGTCTAAAACTAGTTTTATTATTCATTTCTTTTATTTTAGCATCGCACCATAAAATATAGTCTGTGTGATCTATGACACAAAATGTATTTCTGGAAAGTGAAAAGTGACAAATGGGTTCATCTAGTAGTAAACATGACTCATAAATATATATACTCATAAATAATCATAGATGCCATTCTCTATCATGGATATAACCGAAATTGAAATAAAAATGTATATGAATAAAATGTTTATTTGCAACCATAATAATTTAAATACATAAGATTTATGTTTATTATTTAAACTCAGAATAAAATATTAGAAAAATTAATGATATTTTGGAAAACAAATGCATTAATAAAATTACTCATAAAAATCAATTTAAAATTATTATTATTTTGTAAAACATTACCTATTGATGTCTATAAAATTTACAATGATACTAATTTTGGTCTAATTAAAAACCCAATTAAAATAAGAGTCATTATATGTAATATACGTATTTTTTATATTTGTAGAAAAATAATATATTGTTTACTTAATATCATTTTATTAACAATGATACATGGAATAACGTTTTTACTTTTATTATTTGTTTACGTGTTCGTAAAATTAAACAAAAAGCTATAAAAATTATAATTCAATGTGAAAATTACAAAACATTTCTCACTGGCTAATAATTTGTAAATAAATAATATTCAAAACATGTAATATATTAATTAACACGCATTTTGTCCTTTTGATGTATTATACATTTTTTGAATTACTGCCTTTTCTTATTATATTGTATATGATATAATATTAATCTTTTACCTACTTTTCCGATTTACATTTTGGTAAAAATATTGCTAGTTCATATATTTGTACATATAGATATAAGTCATTTATGCAACTTCATTTATAATTGACCATCTTAATTCCAGGATAAAAACAATTATGAGGATAAAATTAAATAATTTCTTGTGCATTTTTATTTTAATATGCGTAATATTTTTGAAATTTCTGTAATATTTATAAAGTTTTTTATTTATAAATGTGTTTAATGTATATTTTTTATAATATTTTAATAATCTTTAGAAATTTGCATAAAATTCTATGTACGTATATGGTTAGAATATTTAAAAACTGGCTTTTATATTTTAAATAAAATGAGAAGATAATAAAAGATAAATTTTTGATAAAACTATATATTTTTTGTTTATTTATATTTATACTGAAAGAAAAGTTTAAAAATATCGTGTAATAATATATATATAAATATGCGTAGAAGCTTACGTACTTATGTAACTTTTATACATGATTACATGTATCAAATGCATTTTATCTAATTAATTAGTTGCATCTTTCAGTGATATATTTTATAGTAGAAAAGATATAAAATATAACGAACATATCAAGTTCTATTATTAAAATAATAAATTTATCCTTATACAAGAATACAGTGACTTTACAACGAATTTAACTTCACTTTGTTATATATAATAGGTTAGATATCGTAGTAGGCACCTATATATTTGCTCGTCACTGAAAATACAAATCGAGTCGAGAGATTAGAATTGGTTAGTTTAGAGCTTCCTTCATCTAACAAGATGCTTGACAGACGTAATAAATGTTTCGTCAATTGTCCTAAACGAGTCTTGTGCCTACTCTCGTACTTCAATATCCTCTTCTTCTCTGGCCCCTCTTGATAATTCCCCCTTTTCACTCTTTGTGGAATTATTATATATATGTACTGCGTGAAATAAATCGATATTGCATAAATAATATAAAGATAGAAAAATTCATCTATACAAATTTGTATAACACTATTTTTCTTATTATATCTGCAGGAATAAGACAGTATCATTATCATTGTCATGGAAATTATTCATACAATTAAAATGCATCGAATATTTCAATATATCTGAATTAGGCATTTGAAAATTTTTTTTAAATTTACATATTTTGAACGTTCTTTTTTGCTCTCCTTACAAGCTTTTTCATGGATACTAATAGCTATTTATATGTTTAAATATTTGTTTATAATTTTTTTAATATACTCACAAATTTATCTAAACACATGCACATTGAAGTATTTGAATAATATCTCTCTTTGTTCCTCGTCGAGTCCTTGAAAATAAAAAATAAACAGACAAAATTTTGTAGCCGCGATAAAGGTGGATAGTTTATAAGAAGCTTTGTAAATTTATATTGAGCTAACGTCAGTTGAAATAGGAAAATTAACTTTTTCATAATGTACGTTTACCTGTATTCATGAACCTTAAATTTCACCCCAATGCAATTTGGATTTTTCGAATAAACTCCAGTAAAGCACTTAGCCGGATTTTTTTTATCTCGTAATAAGCACGTTTCCGTTACGTTGCTAGAACATTTTCCGACGCATTGGCCGATATTTATTTGCTAACGCATAAATATAAAATTACTTTATCTAAGAAAATTGATACAAATTTTTTTATTCTAAACAATAAGTATATTGTTTTATAAGAATAAAATTTATTACTAATTAAAATACTTGAAATTTTTAATACAATTTAATATTTTATAATTATTATTATTTTCCTTAATATTTTCAGAAATTTTTATCCTTATTAATTGGATAAATTGAAGTTTTCAATAATTAAATTAATGTAAAATAATTTTTAAAACATTCATTTTTTATAAAGTATACAATGACAAATTAGGTGCATTTGCTTTCCACAAAATTTTAAAAATGTCTTATTCAATCTGTAAGTTAAATCAAATGTTAAATCGAATGATAAATAAATTCAATAATTCTCTATTTAAAAATTCAATTTTTATTACTTTTGAAATAGAATTTATGTTTCCTGAAAAAATGTATCAATTTTTTCATTTTTTCATTAACTAGTTATTATCTATTGTTTTTATAATTATTTAAAAACAATATATTTTATGTTCAATAAGATTTATTTGCAATATTAATAAAATATATTAATTATCTTACTCTAATAGTTGGTTTCGCTTCTGCTATGTTCATATTATCTATTAATTCAATACCACTAAAGTCGAGTATAGTTTCTATACGGTCCATTCTATGACATTTTGCAGTACAACTGCATTTTTCTATAATTTGATATATTTCATCACCTGCAATTAAAAACAATATTTATATTATATTTCAAATGTATTTAGTCATATTTAATAAATATTTTAATAGAATTTTACTTCAATAACAAACTTTCATTATTTAAGATAAAATTTTTGTAATTCTCTAATTATTCAATTAATAAATTTTAAATCAGAACATTTCATTAAAAATTTTATACATTTTATAAATTTTATATTTATAAATATATACTATTATTACGTCGTATTGCAAATTACCAATGAAAAGTTCTAGTTAAATAATAAATATTAAAAAAAAATTTCTAATAAAGATTTATATTTTACCATTTGGTCCTCGTATACTAATAGAAGAATTTTTGGATGGCCTACAGTGATATTCTAAAAAATATAGAAAAGAATCTAAAGCATTCAAATAATTCAAAAAATATATTCAAAATTATTATAAGCAATTATAGATACATAAAAATTTATTATTAAATTATTTTTACATAAAATATTTTCAATTAAACTAAGTTTTTTTAAAAGAATTTTCCAAAATATTTCAATATTTTTATTTTAGTATTTAAATTAATTTAATAATTTTAATAAAATTGAACTTATCTTAAAAAATAAAATCATTTTACAATATTGAATATTGGGTACAGAATAGATATCTCAATAAAAATTTATAGTCCTAGAATATTATTATTATTATTTTTTTTTTTTCAATAATTACACTGTCATGAATTTATTATATTAATTAAACTTTTATGTAAATAAATTATATATTATAAGATTGAAAATATTCTAAGCATTAAGAAATGACTTTTATATGGTAAAACCGATTTTCACAAAATTTATAAATATAATATTTATCTTACTTTTGCACTGTCCAACACAAGTGCCCACATCTACATCTACTTGGTACGGAGTTCCCATGTACAACATTTGCCTATATACGGCTCGACGACATTTTTGTGTTGAAGAACAGTCACAAGTATCTACGACTTCAATTATTTTAACACCTTCAATCGTGGAAATTCTATCTAATCTCGCTGTTCGTGGACGACACTGCATATTCGGCATGCATTTCTATAATATAAATATTTGCATGCATAAATGGAGACATTTAATATTCACCTGATAACTATTCTTGAAATATTACTATCATATTTTTAAAACATTTAACAATTTACGTAGTCTATGTAATCCAACTAAGGATTTCTTATATCATGTTTAATCGTTTTCAATTTAGTAATATATAAAAATAATGTTAAAAGCTTAGAATTAATAAACGTTTAAAAAAAAACAAGAATTTAGAAGTTCTATAATGATGGAATAATTATTTTATTAAATGACAAACAAATAAAGATATATATACTGAATATGACGAATCTAATATTTTAAATTTTTAATAAAACAATAAGTTCTATTAAAAAACATAATTTTAATAATATGATTCTATTTCTGCAGAGGCTAAATTTTTTTCATTTTTAGTGTATATTTGCCTTATAAAAAAGAACACCGAAAGATATAAATAAGAAAGAAGTTTATATATAACTCATCTAGCAAAATATACTCATGATATGTCGCAAATACATTCACGTAAGAAATAAATTTAGAATTTTTTAAAAATAGTCTTTTCAAAGGAAAAGTTATTTAAAAAAATTTACACATAAAAAGTAGGTACAAAGGGCAGCAAAAATTGCTTGATGCATCTATAAAGTAATTTTAAACTGAATCGAATTTAAAATTCTGATTAACCACATTAACCGTACTATAAGTACATATTATTATTACTATTTATATGAATATTTAATTAATTAATATTATCTACTTCTTCACCTGAATTGCAGGACGACTAAGATCTCCAGAATCATCAATAAAATGGCGGGGACAGAAATTTTTGCAATATCCAGTATCGATTTGAATTATTTCACCAGATATTCCTGTAAAAGCAATTATTTATGATTACATCTGATTATCATAAATTATTTGTATTATGTTTCACAGTATTTTTTTATAACTACTATATAAATGATTATTTTAATTTTTATTATTATTTTTCTTATTGTATATATTGCAGGTTAATCATTTTATTTAAAATACTTTTAATCGGATCTTTTAAATTATTTATTATTAATAATGATACATTTATTGATAATTATGAATAGTTAATAATTCATTAATTTTAGGTAACTTAATTTTAAATGATTAGTGTTACTTTTAATTGAAAAATTTTCTTTCAAATTTTTAGTCATTTACTTTATTTCTAAACCATCAAAACTTTAATCAATAAAATCATGAACATTATCTAACCTAATTTTTATCTCTAAATTAATTATTAAATATTATTATTATGATTATTTTTGCTAATTTAAAAAAGACCTTTAAATTATATAAATATTTCTTTATCGACGTACCCATAGTTTTCTATGGAATAGCTTGTAATGAATCTTAATGAGTTCAAATGAATATAAATTAATCTTAATAATGAAATTGTTAATGGTAATAAAACGTATTACCCTTGGATTCGTATGATTAGTATGCAAATGTTGATCTGCAAAAATACTATTATTCTAAATAATTATTTCAAAATAAATAATTAATACTAATAATAATAATATTAGTATATATTTATGTATGTTTATTCATTTTTAGAATAATATTAGTTACTATAATCTATAAACTATTCAAAGTAATAAATTGTGTTATATTTACTAAAAATTAGAAATTTTTATAAAATATATGTAGCAATTATGAAATTGTATAAATTCCATAATGTCCTTTTATAGCTCAATTTTGAGAATGGAGTAGCTGGTAGTGAATAAAAAAATGATGATCATAAAATAGCAATTCCAAAGTATTTATAACCGCGGCGGCGCTCGTGGTATTTAAGTATGCGCCATGTGATTTATTGCAGGCTCATTGGAGATTTATGCTTTCTCATGTTGATCGAATGCTTGTAAAATTATACTATTTATTTCTTTCTTCTCCTTCTCTCTTTTTTTAATTCGTATTTCTTGTTTGAGTGTAAATGTATACTTTATTTTGATTTCCAAAAAAACGGAGCACATAATTTTAGAAAATGATTCTATATTGAACTGTAATTCTTGTAATAAATTTCTTTTAACTAATGAAATTAGTTAATAAAGAATAAAATTGTATGATGTTGTAATATTATGTTACAAGCTACTTTTATTTGTCAAAATATTATTAAGCTTTCTGAAAATTTATAACTAAATATTTTATGATAATGAAGTCGCAATAAAGAATTTTATTATAATTCGAAATAAATTTTAGATGTATATAAACTTCAAGTGCGTATATTTTATTGTTCTGTTAAATACAATTCACTTATGTATGATTATGATAAATTCATTATGTAATATAACATATCTATAAAATCATGACATATGTTTATAAAAAAATTATATGTTATTTTAATTTAAAAAACGTTTAAGGTTTTAAATTAATATTGGATACATACTTTTTGTTTACTATTTTTAAATTAAATGTAAAATGTAAACCTTACCAATGTTTTCCGAACTAAGTTACATTTTCTTTATTCCAAAATTTAAGGTATACTATAATCAATATAAATTTGCTAAGTACCAAAAGATCAAGCGGATATTGTACTTGATTAAGTTTGACATTGCCAATTGACCGACTCTTTAAAATATGTTCAATATATTGTACTTAAATGTTGTATATTCCAGATCATTATAAAATTTTTAATTAATATTTGAGGAAGTAATGCAGCTATTTTTTCATTTTTGAATATTATAAAATATCTATAAAATAACTCACCGTGCCCAACGTCTATCATTTTTTTGTGTCTGATACAACAAACATGCTTCCTTATATTTAGTATTGAAGATGTCACCTGTTTGTCTACTTTTTTATTTCCACTGACTGTAATTTCGCATTTAGTTTATTTTAACAATTGATTTTTTTCAAGAGTTATTCATAATTATAAAATTTTTTTATATTGAATATATGTATTGTGTACGTAATTATTTAATGATAAAAAAATATTTACCTTTATTAAAACTATCCAAATTAACTATGACTACCAACCAAATAATATCAATCCATCGTATAGGTATGAAAAAATGCGCCATTTTATAATGAAATAATCAAATACCGTATAAAACCAAATTAATTACATGATAATACCATCCTTATTTTTATTTAATAATTATTTTTAAATAACGTAAAATAATTCAAGCCATTTTATATTTTAGAAAAACTTTAATAAAAACATAATGTAATGCATAATCAAATATTTGAAATGTAAATTGAGCTCATATAAATATACGTTGTCAGATTCATTTTATAAAACAATGCTTTTTTAACATCGTACAAATATAAAATTGCAATATAAATTTTAAAATAGTAAATAATTCTTTGTAAATCTTTTATTTTATTTATATATTTGAGTACATTTGTGTTAGTGTGTTTATGTATGGACGGATGCAGATTTGGGTAAATTTAAAGTGTATATAAATAATGAATAAACAATATATGGCCGATATTAATGTTATGCGCCTATGTGGATTGCAGTTCGCGAAAAGACTGACTTAACTTGGTACTTCGATCCTGTTGAAATGAATCGGAGCAGCTTCCATTGTGAAGCATTGTAAATTCTATTACGCTTATCTATTTGACTTTAACAAAGTACCTCACCTAAAATAAAATTTTTAAAATGTTTATATTTATAACAATATTTCTATTTCTATTTGGTTCAAATTAATATATTTTTAACAATGTATAACAAATCTTAACGATATAAATATATTTACAAAATTTCTTTTCATGAATAGATTTTACACAAAAAATATAATTTTAAGCTTACAAAATAGACCATTCAATCATACGACCTATTGATTTATAAACATTTTTATGAAGTTGAATTCTGAAATAAATTGTTTTCTAAATAAATGATGTCAATTTAAAATGAAAAATATTCAAAAATTATTTTAGTTTTAAAGTTATTTATTTTGTTCTTGAAAAATATTGAAAACTTTTAAAATGGTACATTGTCTAATGTAATATTGTCTGTTAAATATATCTATATAATATATTAATAATTTTAAGTTAAAATGATTAAATTAATAAAAAGTGATTTGAGTATGAAGTTTAAAAAAGTGATCTTAATATAATCATCATATTGATTATTTTTCATTAACCATATAAATAAAATTTTAATTATTAATATAAAAAGTAATAATACTTTCTTTATAATTCATTATTTTAGGATTATTAATTGAGGTAATCATCTCAAAATCATGATAGTTGCTAATTATTATATTAATTCTTTAAGTAGGGAGTTTTGCAAACCTTTATTACATTGATTATCTTAATTATTCAATTAATGCATAATCATATTCTAATACTATGATTATTTAAAAAAAAATTAATTGATTTCAAAGTTATTTTAGACAGCGCTTAAATTATAAATAATTTTTTTGTTTTGTTTTTTTTAAAAATAATTTTAATGCGTACATCATTTATATGCACTGGATGTCTAATTATTATATTTCCTATAATTAAAATTTAAAAAATATTTATAACTTTAAAATAATCAGTATTCATAAAAAGGCTATAAATAAAATTCGTATAAATGTACGTTAATTATAAAATTAAATAAGTGGTAAATAAACTAGTTAATGATTGAAACAGCTCTAGTAGCCTTATTCAACTTTTGGTGTGAGTGAAAAAAATAATTTTAGATGTAAAATAATGTAAATATTTATATTAGAAAATAGTATCTGTATCGTCATTATAGATTTAAAATCTCATCATCATACAGTCAATAATATATAGTAAGTGCATAATCTAGTAATCCTTGGATTTTATGGCTTAAATAATCAGCTGATTAATGCACTCAATTATCTGGAACTTACATAATGTATATTATATATTGAATAAGTCTTACCATTCTAGCATAGAAATATATTTAAAACAGAGTAAGCTTAAAAGTGTTTATATTGGATAAAGGCGGATTATTAACAGAGCGACTATCTTCTCAGCCTCGTGGTATTCCAGCTACTCCGTTTCGCCTCATATCTTCACGCGTATTTTTACGATTAATGTTCTTATTTTCTTTTTAAAGAGATATTTCAATATCTCAATTTCTTCCTCACTTATTCTTATTATTTGCAGATCACTTACTGAGATGAGGTATAAATTTTTTTTAGTATTAATATATATATATATATATATTATATATTGTTAAATGTATTATTTACATAAATCATTTTATCATTTAGGTTATATTTATATCACTTTGAAAAAATAAATATAAATCATCACCATACCCCTACAAGACTCAAGAATCTTAATAATTTGTTACTACTTTGAAATATTATTTCAAAATGAATTCAAAAACTAAAAAAAATTTATCATTATGGGTAACATGTGAAAAATGCCATTGCATTATAACACAAAAAGATACACTTATTCATGAAAAGAATTGCCCACCTACAGAACCATGGGATCATGGATTTGTTAAAAATGGTATTTTTTATAGCACAGTTGAAGTTTACAAATTTTCAGGTAGTCGTCATAAATAATAATTTCAATAATTTTACATATTTTCAAATAATATATTATTGTTTAATAAATTTTAGAATTTCCAAAACATATAAGCCAACGAGAATCAAATAATATGGTTTTTGTTTCGGAGTCTATATTACAGCTATGTGGAATTTGTCTTGGTGATCAAGTCCTTATCAATAATAAAGATAATGTTATAGTAAAATCAGCTTGGCCAATGAATAATAAAAATTTAACAACGGTAGCTTTAACAAAAACTGGTAATTTGTTTAATATTTTATAGTTGATTTTTTATACTTTCTGTACTAATACATATTTGCATAATTTTAGCAATTGAAATAGATAAAATAGAAGGGCCAGTTATTATAGAAAAAATTGATTCAACACCTTACATTGCTCATGAAATAATTATTGAACCTGTTGGTAAAAGCAACTTAATAGATTTAACAACAGAATTTAATGTACTACTAAAAAATTACAATCATGAAAGAATATTTTCTATTGGAAATAGAATAATGATTCCATTTTATGGAAAAAAATTTATTTATAAAATTATAGACATAAAGAGAGATGATAAGTTATCACATAAATTTTCAGTTATGAATTTATCAGAGGAACATAGTGATATTAAAAATTTATACTTAATCCTTTATTCAACAAAATGGACAATTTTGGAAAATATTGAACAGAAAGAAGAAACGAAAAAACAGAAACGACACAGATTAGAGTGTGTAGGTGGTTATTTGAATTTAATCGAAGATTTAAAAGATGTATTTAATATTGGACTTGGTAAGTATGGTAATATGGAAAATTTTCACATCAGCAAAGGAATTTTATTATATGGACCTTCAGGAGTAGGGAAGTCTATGATATCTGAAGCTTTATTATCTGAGGTCAAAGCTCATGTAGTCAATATTAATGCTTCAGATATTTACAGTAAAAATTTTAGAGAAACAGAATTAGTTTTATATAGTCTATTCAAAGAAGCATTTGAAAAAGCTCCATCAATTATCTTCATAGAAGACATTGATACTTTGTGTCCAAGAAAAAGTAGTTCCATCACAGATCATGAAAAAAGAGTCTTAGCAACATTAGTCACACTTTTTGATAGTCTACAAGAGAATGATAAAAAGGTAATGGTTTTGGCAATAACTTCAAAACCAGAAACTATTGATTCCTCTTTAAGACGACCAGGTAGAATAGATAAAGAATTCGAAATGCCTGTTCCTACACGACAAATTCGAAAAGAAATTCTTTTAAAAATAATTGAAAAAATGCCTCATTGTCTTAATAGTGAAGATATTGATAAAATTTCTTATGAAACTCATGGCTTCGTTGGTGCAGATTTACATGGTTTATGTTCGGAAGCTGCAATGAATGCAATTAAAAGCAAATCCCATTCGCAAGGTATTTGCGATTCAGATAATGTATTGGTAACAAGGAAAGATTTTAATTATGCATTAAGCATTGTCAGTCCTTCAGCAATGAAAGAAGTTTTAGTAGATGTTCCGAATGTGAGTTGGTCAGAAATTGGTGGTCAAAAACATTTAAAATTAAAACTTATACAGTCGGTTGAATGGCCTTTAAAGCATCCAGAAGTTTTTACAAGACTTGGTATTGTACCACCAAGAGGAGTTTTAATGTTTGGTCCCCCTGGTTGTTCTAAAACTATGATTGCAAAAGCTTTAGCTACTGAAAGTAAATTAAATTTTCTCAATATTAAGGTAATTTTCATTTTTTTAGTAATAATAATTATAAAATATTTTCTATTTTTTTAACTTTTAAATAACTTGTAATTAATATACTTTAGGGTCCAGAGTTATTTTCTAAATGGGTTGGTGAATCAGAAAAAGCTGTAAGAGAATTGTTTAGAAAAGCACGTCAAGTAGCACCATCTATAATATTTATAGACGAGCTTGATGCTTTAGGTGTTGAAAGAAGTACTTCTTCAAGCAATTCTGGTAGTAATGTCCAAGAACGAGTCTTAGCACAATTATTAACTGAACTAGATGGAGTTACAGCTCTTGGAAATGTGACTTTAGTCGCTGCAACAAATCGTCCAGATAGAATTGATAAAGTAGAATTTAATTTCTAAATTTAAAATCATTTTTAAATCGTGAACCATAAACTTTTATAGATTAATAAAAATTAATATTTTTTTTCGAAATTAGGCTCTACTTCGACCAGGTCGTTTTGATAGATTAATTTATGTTCCTTTACCGGATACTGATACAAGATTGGAGATCTTTAAAATAAAATTACGGAAAATGCCTATTTGTAAAGATGTTAATTTAAAAGATTTAGTTGATTTAACAGAGGGATATTCTGGTGCAGAAATCCAAGCAATATGTCATGAAGCTGGGATGAGAGCTTTGGAAGAAGATTTGAATGCTGCAGAAATCACAAAAGAACATTTTAGAATAGCTTTATCAATCGTGATTCCTAGAACTCATCCAGATTTAATAAAAATTTACAGTGATTATTTAAACAAATCCCAGTAAAAAATAATATTAACTATGATGTATATTTGTAAAATTATAGAAATTAAATAATAAGATTTATTTGTATTAAGAATATTTTATTAGTAAAAAGAAGATAGAATATATAATTAAAAATTAGAAGAAAAATTTTACTATTTTTAAATACATTGTAAATAAAATATTTATATTTATTCATAAGAAATTTCTTTGTCTGTATAAACTTTTTTCCTCATTAGAAAATAAAAATATATTAAAATATATTACAATAGATTTGACGCAGACATATATTTTCATAAACATTAAATATTATTTATTTTCTATCAAAGAAAAGAATAATATAAGTAAAATTTGTTATATTCTGTTTAAGAAAACTCTAATTAATATCAATTCTTTGATACATTTATATATATAAATGAATAGAAACTGTACGGTTTCTAAAAAAAATAGAAGTTTGAATATAGGCAACATATGACTATATTTTTTAAATCAAAATGACTTACTTATTTTTGACAGGAACTGTAAATTAACATTTAGGCCCATCTAATTTTAAAATTTATCATAAATTTAATACACTAAACAACAATTTAATTTAAAAAATTTAATAAAATGTCAGTACTTGTTAGATGTGAAAAAGCAAGTACAAAACCAACATGTAAGGCGTCAACGAAAAGGTTAAAAACTTTAGAGTCTAAAATAGTAATATAAATAAATTTTTTTTTATTATATTTAAAAATAATATAAATTAATTTTTAGGGAAAATTCTTGCTTATCCAAAATAATGATTTGCCCAAGATCGTCTCCTTCACCACCTTGTCTACAATATGTGTAATATTCCATAAAATGATTAGTAAATAATTTCCACTTAAGAACTATTTTACATATTTGTTTATTTTTATTGTAGGCCAGTTGTACCATGTTCCAATGCTTTACTTCGATGCACAATGGTTCAAGGTGGCTTCGTTTGGCATGGTATTAAAGCTGTTTGTTGTACTCCTGAAACACCACCACCTATGTGCCGCTATAGATGTTATACATGCCAATAATTTTATTAACAATTTTGATAAACGATTAGAAGTTGTTAAAATAAATTACGTAAAATACTTCATTGTGAAGACGCTAATTATAATATTTAGATGATTTGACAGAAGGATGCATATTTTAAGGAAATGATTTTATTATATAACAACAAAAGATGTAAATACATAAATCGTTAAAATATATAATTTAAAGAATTTATATTTTATATACGATACTTTTTCTATAATGTAATAAAGTTTTTTTTTAATTGTTATAATAATATTTTATTAATTCGGACCTTATATTTTAATATAAAAGGCTAAAAAATCTGTATGACCTTGAACTTTTATTACAACTAAATAAAATATAATTAATTTAATTATCGAAAACAGTTTTTTACCTTCATTCAATTTAAATTTAACATTTATTAAACTGTATTATAAGTTACTTTCATAGACAAATAACTCTTCCAAAATAGCATCTTATTTTTTAAAATTAAAATCGTCATGTTTAAATGTTGTAAATTAAAAATTTTAATTTTAGATATTATAAATTTTTATATGAATTCATTTTTTTAAGGTAGTTGTATTCAATTATATAATACGTATAACTGGAAAATGTTATTAATTATACCATCACGATTAATAGTAAAGTTCAAATTAATTTATAGAGAGATTAATATTTTTTATTCTCAAATATATTTGAATATGGTATTGTTAAACAAATTTTTACGTTATTTCGTAATCAAATTTATTAATATACAGAATTAAGGAAATTCGAGGTAAATTTAATTTTAATTCAAGTTGCTCCAATCTGTTCTTCTACATAAAGAGCAATCGTGAGTTAGGTACTTAAGGGCAATGTTGAGACTCTTTTATATGTACAAATAATTTCGTACTCAAATTTACAATGTTTTATTTATGAAAATTATAAAAAATGTTTAAATTAGAAATTTTATGGAATAATGTAAATTTGGCTCGGCCACCATACAGATCATGGGATATTTCTCTGATAGAATATGGTAAATAATTAATTTCTTGTCCTAACCTCATATTCAAATAGAGTGGTAATTATCTGTTCTCTAAATGATCAAAACTGTAAATAATTTAAAATTTTAACACAAAAATATCTTTTATTACGTATATTATTTATGTATGGATTTTTTTTCCTGTCAGTATATTATTATTTATTTTAATACAGTAATTATTTCAATACTTTGTAAAGAATACTGTAAGATTATGGAATATATTTTTTTTATGCTTTTTAGATCCGAGAAACTTTATAGAAACCTTAGAGATGATATTAATTGATTTTCAAAGTTTTGCAATATTTAATAAAGAGGCTGCACTGCTTAGTCGGTTAATTTATCGCATGAAAAGTAAATTTAGACATGATAAAGGATTTAAATATATGGAAAAAATAAATAGAGCATTGTTAAATTATTTAAGTATGTCATTAGAAAAAGAATATAAAGATTTAAAAAAATACACAGAATTAAATAATGGAATCACTACTCTGCCGTCTAAACAAACAATTGAATATATTTTAGTAAGAACACAAGGTTTAGCGAAACTAATGTGTTGTATTGATTCGACTGCAATGAAAGCTGGAAATATTTTAAAATCAAGAATACATACAGGACAATTTTGGTCTGTTGCTATGATTGCTTACTCAGTCATTAGTAGAATATGGTACCATGTTTATAATACTTATTTTAAACAATCTATCTATTCTCAGAATATATAAATTATATATATTCTTAAACATTAATTCTATAGATATACATATGATTCTAGGTATATGTCTCGTCATATAATAAAATGTTTGTGTCTATGGTATAATAATATATACAGCTCTACTAAAACTTTTAAAACAATTGGGGTAGCATGGTTACCAGATAATTATGTTTTACCTCAAAATCTTTCAAAATGGCTAAATTTACCATGGCTTACTGGAGATATAAAGATGTATAAGTCAATAATCATATATAAGGTTTTGAAATTAAATTATAAAAATAAAACACTTGTACATATTATTACAGATTGCCATCAAAAGAAAAATGGGAAAAATCTATTTTCAATTTAATTGAAGTAAATAATGAAGTACAATCAGATTTAAATAATATTAATACCAGAGATAATGAAATATCTAACAGTTTAAAAAAAAAAATAATTTCTAAAAATAATGATTTAGGAAGTAATATATTTTATATAAAATAATTTTAAAAATAATGTTCCTAAAAATCATATATAATATATAAATAATATTTTTTACAGAACCAATAAGCCGCACTAATTTTGAAAAATTGAACTTTAAATCTTGTAATAAAGATACAAAAAAAAGAAAAAATATGACTAAAATAAAAAAAATAACTGAAAAATCAGAATTACTTGATATTAAAACTGAAAAGGATTTAGTCAACTTATTAAAAACAGACTCTTTTCCTGGCTTAGATAAATTGCAATGGAATATGTTACGTAATCGCTTAAAAAAATTCTTAAACAAATTAATAAATAATAATAAAGTAGATATAGATGAAAAATTATTTAAAAAAGTTAGGAAAAAAATTTTTAAGATGGTAAACATTGCGTGACTAGAATTTATGTACAAAACGATAAATTTTTTATTTATAAGTTAATCATTTAGTTTATCCTTTCACATACATAACTATATGTAATATTCTAAATCATGCAAATATTTAGTAAATATTAAATAAAAAAATTTTATGAACTTCTATTTATGAAAATAATATATTCTTTTAAGTATATAAATCTTATATTATACAAAAAGAAAAAATAAATAAAATTTGAAATATTTTTATACCGAATTTCTTAAATAAAAAATGTATTTATACAACACTGGGCTTTTTATTTATATGATGAATGCTTAAAATTAATTGGAAATATAAAATAATTTTTATATTGTATGATAGAATAAAAAGTTTTGAAAACTAAAAAGAAAAGAAATAAATGTAATTTTACGTAAATCTAATATAAAGTCAATATTTATTGAATAAATAATTCGAAGTGTATAATAGAATTTTACAGATTCATACGCGTTTTCAGTTAAGTAAGTCCTAAGTATTCATTTTATATCAAAGGTACTAAACAATAGTAAAAAATATTATTAGCTCGATAGCATAGTTATTTAAAAAATTTGATATTAACGAATATTTTTAGTAAAATTTATTTATAGGATATTCATCGCAACCATACAATGTATACGTATTTACACACACACTTGTATTATAGAAATATTAATTAAGCTGATAAACTTTACTGTTAATAATTTGTTTTCATATTCTATATTAAATTAGTGTTTAATATTATTCATCTATTCACTTACATATATAAAATGAAATATTGTATCATACTAGTTATATGTTATTGTAAAGCATATTAGAAATTGATTGGGTAATGAGTTCAGAATGGTTGTTTTATTTATTTTTTAACTATATTTACAGATAACCAAATAAGATACACGCATAAAATTTCTATTTTAAATACAATTCACGTACGCTAAAAGAATATTTAAAACAAATTAATTTTAATTAAATTATAGTAAAATTTTGTATAATTGCAGTAAAAATTTATGCTCTTTAACTAATAAAAAGTAATTTATTTAATATTCTTATTTAAATATTATTTTCTTACATGTGGCAGACTCATTAAAAGAATAAGCAGAATTATTTAATTTTTCAAAAAAGTAATTATAATTTTAAATATAAATGAGCTATAAGAAAAATTTATAATTATAGTTCATAGCTTCATATACATTTTATATTTTTCTAATTCTTGTAATCTATCATGACTATGTTAAAACCCGATTGCGATTAAAGTTACTTATAATGTAAACATTCATTGATGATTCTATTAAAATCCACTATTCTCTACCTTAACATTTATTATATAATAGTTTCTATACATTGAAAAGTCGATGAAAGCCACTTGAAAACTAAAAAAAAAAAACGTCATATGAAGGGCTTAAAGAATATTATGAATTTTTAATTCGTTGAGATGATTAGAAAACTTATGAAAACTTGGTATAATTTCTTAAGATTGTGTAAATTATAAAGCATTGATTAGATGAATTAGAAAAAATTATGATTTATTCGGATATATTAAGAACTAACTGTATGCCTTGAATATCGTATACGATTACACCTTTATGCCTTTTAATACTGTTAACCCGTGTTTATATGCTTCTTCCGCCTGTTTAATCCACTAAATATTTTCAATAAAATCTAAATTTTTAGAAAGTCAAAAAATTCCTCATTTAAAACTCCGCGGATTAGTGTTTTTAATTATTTATAACCATTCATTAGCTAACTTTTTTTTTATAGTAATTTGTTAATTTTACTTCTTATAACATATAAATGCGTATTAATATAATACTTATTTTGTTATAATTTTAATTACTTATCTGACACAATTAGTATAGTATTAAATTTTATTGAAGTGCTGGTAATGTTAAAATGAAAATTTTATTTTTATTATTAATTTTAATTTATAATATTTATAGATTATTGAATATTTATATGTGGTAGTAAAAAATAGTATAATATTTAACTTTTTAAATATTTTTAATAATTTTTACCTAATTATATATTTAGTAATTATGAAATAAAATATAACTAATAATTTATGTTTATAACTTTTTAATGATGAAATGCCAAATATTTTAGATAAAAATTATTTTATCAGTTCAACATACTAAGGAATCAATAAATATTAAATTTCATTTATCAAGTTAACAGATAAATAGGTGTTAAAATTGAAGATAAAAAATATTTAAAATAACTTATTATTTTAATTAATTCGCAATTTTTTTACGTTAAATAAAATCGGATTACGAAAATAATTTAAATTCATGATATATAAACTTTATATTAATGAGCAATTTATACATTATTATTTATTATTTTTAATTCATAAATTTTATAAATAAGGCAATATTTAATATTTATGCAATATTTACATATTAATATTTATACAAATAATATATTGTACAAAAAATAAAATACAGTAACACTTACTTTTTAAATTCATGCAAATTAAAAGAAAGTAAGCTTGTATTATATTAATATATTACTTATAGAGGTTCTACATACTATTTTCAATTATATAATACTTAACATTTCCGAAAACTAATCTTTTATTTTCTTGGGTAAAAGAGAATACAACTAAATATTCTTAAAGCAATATTTTAATATGAAAAGGGTTTTGAAAATATTCTAAAGTACATCAATATTTTACAATATAATGCTCGTTAAAGCAACTTACTGATTCCAAATTACAAATTAACAAATTACTGGAACAATTTATAAATAATACCCTTTTCGTTATTTTTGTAATATAAAAAAACGCAATAATAATAATTAAACTTGATCTGGATATTTTTTTATTACAATATTTACAATACACCTCTCTATATAAATTACAAACATACAAAATTTAATTTCTGTCGGTGTAGTTTAAAAATGCAAATAAACAAGGATTTACTAGTAAAACTATACTCTTATTCCAAACTAAAATGACTCTTTACAAGTCGACCAATAAGGTGAAGCGCTCTAAATGTTTTATTCGGCCTTAAGCGTTGCCGCAGTAAGTAATACGTCAATATCCTAAATAGGAATAAAATAATGACAAGAGCTACAAAGTCAACCCAAAAGACTATTTTCTCCATACCTATAAAAAGCAATAAAAAATATGTTAATTATATATATATATATAAAGAAAATATACGTTTAAATGATACATTAACAAATCAGTATATACAGTAATGTTTAAATGTAGTAGCAGTGGTAGTAGTAGTAATAGTAGTAGTAATAGGAGTAGTAGTAGTAGTAGTAGTAATAGTAGTAGTAGTAGTAGTGATAGTAGTGGTAGTAGTGGTAGTAGGAGTAGTAGAGGTAGTAGTAGTATAAATGATGATGATAGTAAATAGAATCGCTTTGAATGATGTAATTAAATTAAATGATGTATTTATAAAGATGATTGCTTAATAAATAATGCTTCGTAATTGAAAGCGAGATACATCAAGATTAAAAGTTCACCTTAGAAGAAATCTTATCTGGATTGCGTGAAACGTAAGGAAAAATTCCTTTATAAATAGTAAAAAAACGCATGTGCTAATTACCCATGCTACGAAGCAGTTGGCGCGGGACGGCATAATGGCAGTAGAACATCTCCTCCTCTGGGCAAGGTAATTTACCGCGATTGTATCCGTATGTCGCAACGATCAGTCCTTCCAGACCATAGCGTATATAGCTGACGTACATGATGATTTGCCGGTAAATCGGCAAGGGCGTCTCGTCCCCAATGCCTTGCACCGCGACCAGCATCAGAGGCACAGTCATCGCCGGGCCCACGAACATTCCATTCTGAAATGTGAGACGCTTTTTAATATCATTGCACTGAAAACTTTACGTTTATCGTCATTCCCATTTTAACGTGTATTTTAAACAAGGTCTCGACGAGTATTCCGACCAAGCGTTGAATTATAAAGTAAATTAATGCAATCGCAACTTGAAGGCTTAGCGAGCACTTTATTTTCGTGGGCCTCGTCAATCTGATTAAGGCGAATGATTTTGAGCTCGCAAAAGGACACAGGATTTTACTTTACGCCTAATATTGGACGTATTAAAAATAAATTCAGCTTAAATATTAATTATGTAGATTAATTTTATATTATCATCAAATAATGATTTTATACTCATTTATTTAATATTTCATGAAAATCGTAATAAAAATCTCAATCGTAAATACAATTCTTAATTATTATAACTTTTAAATTTATATCTCCTAAGTTATTTCTTTATTTTGAAATCCAGAAAATTATCGTATAAATACTCTTTTTAATGCTATTTACTTTATAAACTTTTTATCGAAATTCATTTCTGATCAATAAATTATTGAAATTTTCACATTAAGGCTGTACTTATACACTGATATACGATTCATTATATTACATACATATTAATTTATTTTATTCAATATTGAACAAAAACACTAAAATAAATTTAAAAAATTTAACATGTACTAGCTGTTTAAATATTATTGTATTTATTCAAAATTTTCATTTAAATGTAAAGGTATGTAACAAAAATTAAATATTGTTTTACTTTTAGTTAATGTTAAGAGATGTGTAGATTATTTAAAAAATTTAGTGAAACTAAATTCTTTAAAATACTTTTTTGCTAAGTTATTTCAATGATAATTAAAGCAAATAATATTCTTAATAATTTAAATAAGAATATAGTAGTTAAACTGTAAAATTATTTCTAATTCAAAATTATTCTTAGTGTTATTATTTTAAGTTTGAAATATTAATGAATGAAAATGAAATATAGTGTAAAAAATATTCTTTGAAAACACATTTAAATACATATTTACCACAATACTTAATGTACTAGCAACGGCAAGTCCCATACTCTCGGCTATTAGAGCGCAGACCATACAAGTACTGATAAACATAGCGATTCTATAGAATTCCATTGGTTGACTAGTAATTGGGTAGACCAGTAATAAATATAGAATACATAAAATAAGCTAAAAATACAGAAATAATATTATTAAAAATGTCTGTGATACATTAAACAAAATCTCATGTACTTTTAATAAAGTAATATCCATCATTAAATATTTATGTGCACCTACCTGTGCAGGTATATTGGATAACGTTAGAGCACAAAAATATGGTCCAAGGTCGTACCATCGATTAAAGTGTTCCCGTTTGACGAGTTGTACCTCTTGGGGAACTGAAACCATATAATTCTATTTATATTTCCTTAGTTTAATTTAAAGTAATATAAGGTGTTTTAAAATTTAAATCATCGGTATTGGCTATGCCCACTTACAATGCAATAGTACTGGCAGCATAGGAATGTAAAGAAAGACGATAAGACAAGTAAAGCAGAAGCCAAAATTGAATAGAGTTTTGGATCCATCATTGCCAATATCAAGGAAAAGTCCTCCAATGATAATACCCAAAAATATGTGTAACGAGATCTTTAGATACATATAGTTCTGTAGAAAACGTGAAGTAATTATAAAACGTTCAATAAACTTTAAAATTAAAAAAGGTTTTGCAAACATTATAGTCATTTGAATTTAGTCATTTAATTAATTATTCGCTGTGGATATGTCAAGTAAAGATGTTTTTACCCTATCACGATAAAATTGAAGCATTTTTCTTCGCAGCAGTATTGTGAATTGAGCCCACCACGATATTTTAGGAATCTCTTTTGAAAGCTTGTAGACATTAGTGCCCATCTGATCAATAGGTATGATAGGAAATCTTGTTTCAATTTTAGATACCATTCCATTGATAAGCTCGTGTCCATATTCCCCCGACGATACTTCCACAACTACGGATAAAGTTACCTTTCAATTTCAATCGTAAAATCACGGGAATTATAATTCCTTCGTTAAAGATTTACAATAAATAATTTCATCTGAATCTTCTACTTTATTAATTCTGGCTAAGATTAGATAGATAATATTAGACAACTAAATGAATTAATACTTAATTGATTTAATGAGTATTTATAAAAAAATTTATTAAGTACATAATTTCAATATTTTGTTAGAAGGAAATATTATTAAGGAATAAATATTTTGCCTGAACGAAAATGCTCGGTAACTTTTTGTATTTTGTAATTTTAATTTAATAATATATATATATATATATACGGATTATGTATTTTGAAGATTAAAACGTAATTCCTCAATATTGCATTTATAACATATGAAACATATTTAATTATAAATGAAATTAAACATAAAATAAATAATAATAATTACATGAAAACTTACTGAAATCAGCAGGGTTGTAATGTTTAGGGCAATCGATTCCGACTTGATGTAAAAAAGGAACGACATCTTTCACAAGACCTCGAAACGCACACTGACCAGCAGTGACAACATAAACATGATGAAATTTGGCAAATATACTGGCACTAGGTGTGTGAATCGAACATATTACAGTACGACCGCTTAATGCCACCCTTTGCAAAAGGTCTATACACTGAACTGATGACATTTCATCAAGACCACTGAAATTAATCATTTATATATATATAATTAATCATTTATTTACTTTTTAGATAAAACGATTTATGTTTCAATGTATAAAAATTTTTTTTCATCATTTTAAGTTCTTACAGTTATATATGATTATCCTTGTTAATATAATTTTTTTTTATTATGATAAATCTTTATATATTTTTTACATTATCAATCAATCGTAAATTCACGACTGTTAGATGAATACGAAAGTTTTGAGAAAATATTACGTCCAAGTATAAATTGTCACATTTTCTTGCTAAATATTGATCTAAATATGTAATCATTTGTCTTTGTCAATATTAATCTCGACAAATTGAAAATACTTATAACTCGAAAAAGTTAATGTAATTAGATCGAATGTATTTTCTGTAATTTGATCAGTATGAATGGTTTCATTAGAATAATTATTATAAATAAATACATTATTAATACTGGAATAACGTTATTATATGAAGATAAAAAATAAATTAATTTTTTTATATTATAATTCATATAAATATATAAAATAAAATCATGTGAGACGGATAAAAAAGTATATAGTACTTTAATTTAGTTTTTTACTAACGTAAAAAAAATTGAATCATTATTCATAATCAATAATATAATTTTTTCGGACTAAAAACATGATTTTAGTTATCATATATCATTAATATCTTGTTATTGAGTTTAAAAAAGCCAAGAGATGAGCATATAAATTTTAAAATCATTTTAATGTACGACATTAAAGCATTAAGTCTTTTTTCATCTTTCTAATTATTATGTCTAAAATTCTGTAAAATAATATTAGGAACTATTCAACTACCAATTTGACAAAATTTCATTTGCATTTTAGTATTCACATCACAGGCACTCATACTTTATATCGAATATAATTAAACTTTATAATAATTTTATTATAGTATTCATCTGTTTAGAAAATCTGCTTAGAAACATCGTCAATAAGAGATAAAGAGAAAGAAATTAAACGAGTGTTAATTTAAATGGTTGTAGTTGATATTCCATTATTACTGTTAGCTCGTATTCAAAACATTTTAAGGAATATTATATATATATATTCATTATTAATTGAAAATAGTACTAAGAATATGTGATAATACTATTCTTCTAATTTTTATAATCGAAATGTGTAAAGACACCAATAACCTTCATCTTTTATTTTTG
The DNA here is from genome assembly GCA_018883505.1 of Ceratosolen fusciceps. Lineage (NCBI taxonomy): Eukaryota > Metazoa > Arthropoda > Insecta > Hymenoptera > Agaonidae > Ceratosolen > Ceratosolen fusciceps. The sequence goes on along the minus strand of RCIC01000012.1, from coordinate 4,919,088 downwards.
CTCGGTTTTATGCCTTGCGTACTCGATTTTGCTTTTAAAATCTTACCACTTTCCCACACTTCTCTCTATCTTTATCTTTGTTTTCTCTTCCCTTCACTCTTTTAATCTCTTTCTTTTTTTCTCTTCCATTTGTATCCTCTCATTCTCTCTCCGTTTCAACATTCTGTTTTCGTAATTGCAGTTTTACTTTCATACTTTACTTTTTCATTCTTATTTTTTCTTTAGTTTTATTCATATTTTTTTTCCTTATATTGCGCTCGTAAAGATTTAAATTTATTTTAACATAAATATTATTTTTAGAAGCTCAAATTTATTCCGTTTGTTAGATTGAACAAGGAAAATGTTAGATAGAATAAACTAAAACAATAAAAAAATTTTGAAAATATCTTTATAATGATAAAATATTTCATATATAAGAATAACATTGTATAAATGCTTACCTTACTTAATTTTATATTTATATGTAATTAGAATATTTTTTTACTTACGTTGTTGGTTCATCTAAAAATATAACTGGTGGGTTGTTTACAAGTTCTAATGCTATAGATAATCTTTTCTTTTCACCTCCAGATAATCTTTCTGTCATAGTACTTCTTGTGTTATTTAGTCGCAACATTTCTAAAATTTCACATACCTAAAAATATAATCTAATGAAATATAAATTTATGGATTATTGAATAGCTTATACAAAAAGAATATTTTTTGTTTCTATATTAAAAGTAAAATAATCATTTTATAGGAATTCTAAATCAGTAATATTTCTTTAACACTTATGATTAATATTTCTTAGGATTATTAAAACTTATAACTAATATAACTTTGTGCATCTAATTAAATTTATTTTAAACTTCTCTAGATAAAAATAAAATCATGGTTTAACTTTTAATTTTAATCATAAAATTAACTAAATGATAAAAATAAATTATTCTATTATTGCTCAAATATTTAAGTATGTTAAATTTATTTTAATTTAAATCAATTTATCAAAACTAATGTAACGATAATACTATAACCATAAGATTAAGAATTAATAAACAATTAATATTAGAAATTTTATTGAGTTATGCGATATTCCTAGTAATCTAAGATTTATTAATTTATGGATATTCTATGTTATTTTTTGTGTAATATTATAAATGGTTATTGCCGTCAATATATTATATGTTAGAAAAGCAAATATTATTAATTTAAAATAATGACTGTAAACATTTCGTTTAAATAACAATTATAACTTAAATTGATATCGAGAAGATTTTATTGATTATCTATCAGAGAAGATTTTATTTTTTATTTATCATATCAAATTAAAATAAAAATATACAATAAAACTATATATATTACAAAAATTACTTTTTCTGTTATCTTTTCTAATGACGTCTTCTTGATTTGTATATTAGAGACTCGTACGTATAATACATATGATGTACAATATGATTTAAAATATTTATTTAATATTTTATTTGCGAGAAAAATGTACTACATTCAGATAGTAATTTGAATAAAAAAATAATTCGGATATATAAATAGAAGATATTGGATTATTAATGTAACTCGAGACTTATTTTTATGATGACAGTCACTCTATCGAAGTCATTAAAAAAAGACATGTTTTTCATTATTTTAATCGTTTCCATATCATGAATTCTACCACGTCTCATTGGCATGAACATTGGACAAAGTATGATTTTTAAATAAATAATAATTGAAGAAAATATATACTGTTTTTATAATTTATATCATTTTACAATGTAATTACATTGTATAAATGAATGCAATACTATATTAATAAGATTTATTTCTGGACTATAATAATAAAAATTTTATTTCATTAGTCTTATATTTGTTGAACTATTCTCAATTTGTTTGTTTTATTTTTTTATTTAAAATAAATGGTCAATATTTTAAAATATTATAAATGAAATACGATGATTTTATTGATATTTTACTGTATTATTTTAATGAAATTTTAAAATAATAATATATCGTTACATTAAATTATAAACCTAAAAATATATAAAAAAGAATTCTTGAATCTTTACATTTTAAATTAAAATTTTAAGCTCATTTAATATCTAATATACTGTACTTTTAATTACTTTAAGAAGATCAAGAAATTATTTATTTCTTAAATTTATAAATTCATAATTTTTTTAGGAAGAATTAAAAACAAATTAGTATCATTTATATTTACATTTATATACTTTTACAATATGAATTTCGATTTTTATCATTTAATAATATTTTATAAAGGTAACATTCTTTCTTAAAACTATTTAAATCAATAGTTTTATAGTTTATAAAATATTCTTTATAAAACTGAAAACAGAGAAGACTACTACGATTACATTAACACAATTAAAAATTATAAAACTTTTTCATTATTCAATCAACATGGTTTTGTTAAGTTGGCGTTTTAAACAATATTGTATATTTTAATTATTTTAATACATATTACTATCTGATTAAATATTTTGTTAATATCTCTGAAAATGCTTAAGTGTATGTCTAATATCACATATTTCTCATAAATATTGCAATATTTTGTGTAGTTTATTGTATATCTCATTGATTTATTGAATTCTGACATATTTAAATGTATTGTGAATATTTTGACAAAATGTCTATTCAAATAATTCTGTTATTCTATACACGTATAAAAGTATTTTTATTCAATGGCGTACGAGCTAATGAAATTCGAGAGATCTGACGCATTGTAATAGTCAACTTTGTGAGCGTTTCTTTCAAAATATATTTTTTTAAGTTTTATTTAAGGAATATAATCTTACAGAAATCTAAATAAAAAATAATTTTACTAATAATTAGTAGAGTATTCAGATTTATTTGCGTTTTGTCAAATAAAATTTCAAACAAAGATTTTTCTTAGTATTTATAAAACGATAAGACTTCTTATTAATTATAAATATTGAAGCTAAAAATCATATCAACGATATATCTACATATATATCTTAATAATAACTTTTTTTTCAATTTTATAAAAATATCGAATTGATAATAACTGGATATTAATTTAATAGAAAACTATTAATAATTAAATTTTTTTCTATCCTTATAACTAATATGACTTCTAATCTATCGATATTTATCGCATTTAATATTTCTTTACATCAATATTTATAATACTAAATAATTTATCCGATCAAGAGGATTTTATAATCTTCAAACACGTGTGAACTATTTTGTGATATCAATGATTTTTCTTAAATTATCTTAATTGTATATGACATCATAGTTGAAATATAAAAATATTTTATCATTTCTTAAAAAAGATAAACAGTTTATTCCTACCGAAATTCAAAATAAATGGCAGCTATTTAATTCTGTAATTATGTATACATATGCTTATATATACTTTTATATACTTATAAATAACTTTATATTGAGAACGTATATTAGAAAATATAAATATTTATCACTTGTTCAATTATTTTAGTGTTGTTATGAATTTTTATTATTAAAATGTTATAATTAAAATTATCTTTTACATACAAATAAAAATTAAGTACAATTTTTGTTTTACATAATATCTATTAATATTATTACTCTATTGATATAACTATTGAATTGAAAGTTATATCTATTGATATAACTATTGAACATAAAATATGATTATTGAATATAAACTTACCAAACATTGGAATGTTATTTATTTAGTTTATATAATTTTATTTTACGTATTAGTTATTAAAACTTATAAAAATTAAATTAGAAAATATATATTTATGCGTTACATCTAATATGTGCGATATAAAATAATCTGCTGCTGTATATAAATGATTATTAGCTTCAATGCTACTGACTATTATTCGATAATAATACAGATTAACGTATTGAATCCGGGTTAAACAAAAATATGCTTATAAATTATAAACTCTAACTAACTTTATATATATATATATATATTATATAAATGTATATGTACATATTTCTAATTAGTATATGATTCATATGTTTCTTCTTACATAATAGAATTTTACCAATTCATTTGAAACAAAAAGTAACGAGTTCATGTATATATCGATTTTTGACTAAATACTTAAGAATATATACTTACAATAGCGTATCGGATTGATGGATTGATTTTATTTCCGAGTTTAAGATCGGCAGCGAAACACATTGCTTCATGAACTGTAAGTTTAGGCTGTACAAGATCCTCCTGCATTATATAACAAGACGAACGCTTGAAAACTTTTAAGTCTCGCGGTTGTCCATTTACGTTAATAAGTCCTGCCGCTCCTTCGCATCTACACATCATAAAAACAAATATTAAACAAACTCTTTTACATTTATTTACGCATATCATTATGCAATTTCTTTTTAATTCATTCGAAATATACAATTCATTAAAATGTCTTTCTATGAATAATGAATTTAGGAATTAACTATTACAGAATAGACATTTTGACGTTGGATAGACAATTTATTAGTAGCGTAAATATTACTTTGAAAAATAACGTAAGTAAATATTATGAATATTTAATATTATACATAATACTTTAATGATACACTCTTATTATAATATTATAAATATATTATTAATTTAATTAACCAGTTTGAAATATTCAAATAAAATCGATAATTTCTCAGATTATTTTGAATAATTTATGTGTGTAAGATATACTTTTAAAGTTTAATTGTATTAGATATTTTTAAATTTATTATTATTTACATAAAAAAGTAATATTCATATTCTGTATTAAATTTTTAGTATAACATTCAGTTACTTTGTTATTTATAATACTTAATGCACATAAGAACATTTTATGCAACTAAAGCTTATATTATTTACATTTAAGAAGATTTTGTACTTCAAATACAGAGAAGAAACCACCAACTGATATTACGAAAACACGTACAAATAAACATTGGTAAAATAATACAGCGTCAATAATCGATAAAACCAATGTTCAACGCTGCTGCTGCAGCTTTTTGTATCATAAGTCGAACGGTCAGTGATCCCTGAGAGCGATACAAATGATGTGTAGTAAGAGTCATTACGTTCCTATGAATTTTATAGGCATGCAAGCGATTGTGAAAATACAAAAGAGTAAAATGTAACATTAACATATTAAAATATGTACAACAAATAAAATAGACACGAATTTAAAGCTTAAAATTTAAATATAATGGATTATTACTACGTTTCAATTGCTTCAACGAAAATATGAGGTATGAAAAATTAATCATTTTATTTAATGTAAATTATGGAACTGTTGTATCTAATAAAAATTTTTTAACTATTAGGTATATAAATACCTTAAACGGTAGAAAAGTATCAGCTTACGCCTTTGTTATAGAAATGAATTTATAACCTACAGAAAACGTTATTTTTATTTTAATAAAAACATGAAAGAAAACAGCCAAACAGAAATATTGATAAATTAATTTAATTATAATTTAAAATCTGATACTAATTTTCATTTAATTAAATTAATTGCAATAAATACATTTTATATAGGTAATAATAATTAAATTATAATAAAGTCATTAGGCATTCAAAATTATTTATTCTATTTTTTACTAAAAACATACATTTACATAGATATTTATTTACAAGTAATTAAGGGAATTCTTTGTTTTAGGTCATCTAAACTATTATCTAAACTATCTTATAAAAAGATGTATAATTGAACATGTACCAGATAATCATTTATTTTCTAAATAAATAATAAAACATTATTAAATATGAATTATAAAATTGTTTAAAACTTATTTGAAAGTAATTTATTTTTTAATAATGACAATTATTTTGTATTTTCTTGATATTTAATAGTACAAAAAAGAATATTTGTACATAAAATTAAAATTAATTTCTTGAAAACAATATCTTTCATCCACTTCCCTATTTTCAAAACTTGCATTATTGTTTTTATTTAATTATTTATGCCTATTTCAGATTAGATACATACTCATTCTATTTAAGATCTTTAATTTAAATTATACAAACAAGTATAGAAGTTAATAAATAATTTCAATATGATAAAAAGATAACCAATAATAATATTATTTTTGTGTTATTAGATAATACAACAATGTAATTGATATTATTTAAATCATACAAAAATATCAATTAAAATATAATTTCAAATTATTCATACTTCAAAACAATAGAAATGCTATAAAATTTAAATCGTAATTAAATATCTGAAATTATTATTATATCTAAATTTTATCTTATAAATTATTATCTAAAGTTTAATATTCAATTTTATTGAAAACTACAAGTTTAAAAGTAAGTTTAATTCTAGAAAATATTCGTACAGAAAATCTTTTAAAACTTATATTCAAGATTAGTATACTAAACCGCGTGAGAAAATCGGCAATACCTACAATTTCTCGCCAAATATTTTAAAAAGTCCGACTATCTTCCACATAGAATTATCTTACCTTTGACTTATTCGTTTTCCCGTAAATGAAATTCAATAAAATCTCGTTTCATTATTACATTTTGTTTAACAATATCAGTATTAAATTGCATTACTGAGTTCTAATAACATTTTTAAATCTTTTAATTTTCTGAAAGAGGTGAAAGTTATTATTAATTTATAATTCTTTCCGATAAAATATTTTTTACTCTCTATTTTTATGATTGACATTTTCTCGAAGTTTATAAAGTTTATTGCCCTAACGATTTTCCATCATGTCCAATATTAAAAATCTCTATAAAAATACAAAAATTTTATTCACTTTTAGATATAAACAAAATCTTGTTACAAAATATTTACACGTACAAGAAAACTAATATTAAGAACGAAGCTCAAGTAATTTTTGCAGTCTCTCTAATAAAAGTAAATTATTTTTTAATGTTTCCAATATTATGCATCTCCATGAAAGAGCACAATTTTCATGTAATTTAATACTTTATTAAAAAGTTCGTATTTAATTCCGTGTTCCACATTTTTTATAGTATATTTTAAGAATTCACTTAAAAAGAAATAATTTTATAATTGTTTTAAATTTTATATTGATTAACTAGAATAATTCTTATACTATGATAAGCTGAAGTTACAAATATTGACAATAGTATTTCAAAAACTGAATTAATTAAACTCTCTTTAATTTACTTTATAAACAATTTAATTGTGTATTAAATATTATTGAATATATTTATTTGAAAAGGTATATTTTGAATTAATTAATTTGTTTCGGTTAAGTTGTCTTAATTTTTTTATAATATGTAGTTAAAATATATTTCGAAAAGTAAGTAGTAAAAATTCTTAAATATAAATTTAAAAAACTGATAAATTAAATAAAATATAATAATAATATTTATAATAATTTATTATAAATATACATTACGCTTTAAAAATAATTAATTATAATGTATAAACGTTCGGAGACTATTGTATTAAAAAAATTATCTGACTTTACAAATTACATATTATTTTCATTAATTGATGAAATTTAACGTAAAATATTAAAATTATATCATAACGGTAAATATAAAGCAAGTGTGAAAATCAAATTACATAATACAGTCGAATGTATCTTGTATATATATATATAAGTATGCAAAACCTCTATTATCCTTTAGTATTCTAGGACTTCTTTTGCTAATGTTTAAACATGCGTAACTTTCATTAGTGACGTGTCATAAGAAAGTCTTGAAACCGTTAAATTATTTTAAGATTTATTGATTCTTCCTATTAAAAAGTCGTATAAACTATAATTAAATAAATTGTACTTTTTAAAATTTTAAATAGAATTCAGAAATAATACAAAATAATTACGATTATCTAATTTAATATCATTTATATAGTTTTTTTTCAAATTGTAATTATAAAAAAATTTTTTTTTTTATTTATTTCTTTTAAGTCAGATTATACCTTTCTTCATAATAATAATAGCTTGTTATTTATTAGAAACGATAATTAAACATACTTATATCCAGCTAATACATTGAGAAGGGTTGATTTGCCAGCTCCAGATGGTCCAAGAATAGCTGTTAATTCGCCGGATTTAAACTGACCATTGACACCTCTCAATATGAGTTTTGAACCTTGAACATAAATATGTAAACAATAAATATTTTTTGTTGTAATTAAATTAATGACTATGATAGTATGTACTCAATAATTATAAAATATAAATTTATTTTATTTTATTAAAGATTTTTTTAAATAATTATGAGTATACAGATATCTAAAATTTAAATTTGCCTTATTTTAGTTATTATAAAATGGAATGCATACGTATTCGTATATGTGTATAAAGTTTATATAATAAAATGCATTTAATTAATAATGATAAATATTATAAAAACTTTGAGTATTTTTGTATTATCGTTCATATAATGATTGAACCCGAAACCTTCTGTCATATAACAAAAATTTTTGCAATTCAATTACAGATGCACGTAATTTAAATAAATGCATACGTATATTATTCATAAAATATATATCATGAAATATATATTGAAATAATTCAATAACTATTATGACTATGAATAAGTTTCGAAAAATTTTCTCCTTCTTTAATATGCAGTTGAAATAGCTAGGGGAAAGACTTTGAAACGATTAAAAAAAACAAGCTTTTTAAATTTTATACTTTAATTATCTTATTTTAATATATTATCTAACTATAATTTAATAACATCTTTAAATTACTGAAAAAAATTTTTTAAATTTTTTAATTAATATATTTTTTATACAGACAAATTCACTAAGGAATTTATATTATATTTTTGTTATTAAAATCTTTTATATTAACGATTTCTTATTTTTTTCAAGATTTTCGTCATTATGTTGTAAATAATTATTTAAAAATCAACTTTAATTATCTAATAATAATAAACTATATGTATAAATACTAGTAATATAATTGATTATAGTTATTTTATCTTATCTAATAAGTCATTGACTTAAAATTTAAAGCTTTACTTCATTTTTAAAGTTTCTATCAATATTTTAAATGAAATTATAATTATATATATATGTTTTAAAAACTATTCTTATTGTCTCTTATTATTGTTAATTGTACACTTTCCGATTATGGATGATATGTAATAATAAGAAATGTCTATTGAAACTTACCAATTTTTGTAAATCTAAGAGACTATTAGAAGAGATGGTAGAATATTTTTCAAAAGGGATTCGCTAACGAATGAAATTTTAATCCATAAACTTATGTTTCTAATTATATTGTCATATTATAAGTAAATGTAAAAGTAAATACTACAATATTTGTATACATGATCGTCATAATCGTTATATAAATGCTATACACGTTCACTTAAGTATATTTTCTGTCAAAAGTGAATTATAAGTTTTCAATAAACTTTAAAATCAATCATTTTCGCATGAAAAATATTTTTTATTTCTAAATTTAAACGTAATCTTATAAATAACATTAATTATTTAATTTTTTTTAATGTTGCAATTCAGCATCTAATAAATTCATCTAATTATTATTATAATTTAAAGTTATTAAAATCGAAAAGTAAATAATTATTCCATGCAAACCATATTTTTCGATTTATACTAAAAAATTATTAAAAAATTCTTTACATTTAAAGTTTTTTGTATGTTTACATACAGACTGAAATGTAATTAATATATTATAAGCTTTTAAGCCTTGGAAATTCTTTTAATAAACTAAAATTTATGATCTTAAGGTATTGACTATTTTATAGATCATTATACGATTTCAGTAATATAAAATTTCCTTTAAAATACATAAATTGTTTTTTTTATTTGATAATATAATTGCATACTGCGATTGGTGATCATTATAAATGGACATCATAAATTATTCAAAAACGTTATAATCAATATTTAACATGCGTTGTATGAAAATATTTATTAAATCTAATAATCCACATTTCTAACAATTTAATTATATAATTAAGCATTATATTTGACAGTTCGTAAAATTTTATTAGTTCATTTTTATTTTATATTAATGTATTTTAATCTTAATTAATTAATGTTTAATGTTTAATCTATTAATGTTTAATCGCACAAATTAAACATTTTTATACTTTCAAGTAAATACTTCACGTATAAATACTTGTAAAATTTACTTTAATGTAAAAAATGTTTCTATTAGTTTCAAAAAAAAAGTATATAGGCAGTCATTTTCTTATAATTTATGATTCCTATACGGAGAATTTATCTCCAATGATAATTTTGACGGATATCCGATTTACATTATATTAATATGGGTAAAAACCCAAAAGCTTTCATCATAGTTTTAGAGAAATTTAATTTTAGTAATAATTTTTTAACTAACTATCAACTAGTTAAATTCAATAATAAATATTACTTGTAATTTTTTGTAAAATTTAAAACATTTAATTATTATTACTTCTATTTATTGAAAAAATATTCATTATAATATTCACCACAACTGTATTCACTAGAAATTTGTATTATTACCATATAATAAATTTGTGCTGTATAACAAATGGCTTGGTTATATATAGGAAATGCTTTTAATTTAATGTACATATATAAAATTAGTATAAATGATTATAAATTAATAATCATTTTATAAACAATAAAAAATAGGAAAGTACTATAAAATCCAATAACTTCTTTAGATTCAATTACATAAAAAAATGCAAAAATATTTTATTAATACTTTTCGTTTTGTGAATGCAACAAAAAATTTGTCATATCTAAAACTAATTTTTAATTATGCATATAAATTCATTAATAATAGAAAATTATATTATTTAATAATTATAAAATTAATTTTAAAAAAATATAATAATTCTTCCAAAATATTAATTTGTATTACAGACATTCATTCGTATTACTAATATTTTAATTCAATGTTTGTGTTAAAAATTATATGCTTCATATATTTAAAGATGAAAAATTCATGAAAACAATGCACATTTTAATTATTATTTATTAAATTCGTTTTTGAACTTTTTATCAAATTATATGTACTAGAAGAATATTCTTAAAATTTTCTTCCCGTGTCAGAAAATTATTATAAAATCTAATTCTATTAATTTTTTCATGCTATTAGTCATAATTTTTACATATTATTAAGTATATTAAATAATATATTAAAGGCTTGAAGATTAGAAATAAGAATAAAATATCTTACAAAAATTTATAATAGGTGCCACCCAAATTTAAGTTGTACAGAAAAATAACTTGCATTCTTTAACTTGAAATCGAGATTATTGTTTATACTATAATATGATTAAATGTGATTTCGATAATATTATTAATAGTTTTAAAAGGTTTAAGTTGAATCAGAAAATTTTAAGGGAAATTTAATGTTTGTATTTCGTATAAGTGTAGAATCATGAATTACATATACATGTAAGTTTTTTTTGTTTTACAAAAAAAAAAAAATACAAATAAACTTTAAATGAATTTAAGAAAAACTATTCCCAATAATTTATATATAATTTACGGCATACTTAATTAAGTTACGGCTAAGTCGTACATAGAAATTTATTAAAAATTTCATTATGTTAAAAGCTGCTCTTGATTCGAAATATTTTAAGAAAATATGTATTAATAACTTGACAAGTAAAAAAATTGAATTGCATTTTTTGCATGGTAAATATTATACAATATATTATACAAATTATATTATATTATATATTATATATTATATATTATATATTATATATTATATATTATATATTATATATATTATATTATATTATATTATATTATATTATATTTATATATATATATATTATATTATATTACAATTATACTAATATAAATATTAATCTTATTTTAAAATTTTCTTTTTGAATAATAATTTACTTTGACCTAGAATATAATGATTTAAAAGTAAAATTTTAATAAATTTCACATTTACCTTTTCTACCTGTAGGTACTGTATACGTAAGATCATTGAATTCTATATTAACTGGAGACATTTTCGCCATATATGAAAGTGCGAGATTTCCGTTTGCTTCATCCTTTGCCAATTCATTTCCACGATCGTTGTTATAAAAACAATGCTTCACAGTAGATTGCTCCATCAGTGATAATAATTTTATCACCACAGGCTAGTTCAGTACTTTCTTGAAATTTAACTCATGCACATAATTCCTTTATGAGTGTGCATTACTTTTGTATTACTACTCCATTCAATTATGATGTTTCTCAATTTCTATTTTCTATAAAAGAAAATGCAAAATATAAAATCATAATTTTATTATACATGCATTGTCAATAAATATTTTTAAATGTTCTTAAATTGAAAAGTATTAATGAAAAATAAAATGATTAATTTGACACTAGATTATTATTTTATTTAAACCAAAATTGTATTATTTTGATTGTTGATTCCGTATTGAAGAAAAATTTAAATTATATTGCTCTACAATCTTTTATATAATATATATTAAAGAAATACTATATTTATAAATTTTTTGTTAATTACATACCTACAATACATGTTAAATACAAACTGTAAAATATAAATACTAAAAGTTTATATGTAATTGGAAATTTAATTTTCAATAGGTAAGTAAATAAACAATTTACTTCTAAATAATCTATAAACAAACAATTTTAATTATTTTATTATTTCTCTACTTAGAATTGCAAATGAACTACGTTTAAATTAGACTATCCAGAATAAAAAATTATCTGGAATAAAAAAAAAACAAAAAAAAACGAATGGAATAAATGAATAATAATGTTATAATTAATTTCAAATATTTCATAAAATATTGTTAATCCATAAAAAAAAGATGTTGAATAAAACATGTTGATTTTAAAACAAATCTAATATAATAATAATTATATAATGTAGTAAAAAAAAAAAAAAAAAAAATGCAATAAGGAATTAAAACAATTAAAACCTTATCTTTGCTATTTGTAGAATTATCATTTTAACAAATCGTTTTAATAATAGCAATATTGAATTTTTATTTCGAAAACTTTCTGTAATTAAGTATGTCTTAAAGTAAGTGAATGTATAAAACAATATTTTTAATTACAAGAAACAAAATAAAAGAGGCACTTTCAAAAAAACGCTATTTAAATATTCTGTTCTTAATGTAAAATACATAAATCTTAAAGTTAGAAGTTTCAAATTAATTTTAATTCTATAAAACTTTGTTTGGATGAAATGAATTTGTAAATTAATATTTAGCAATAGATTTTCATTTTCTTTTCTATTAACGTTTTATAAAAATTTAAATTCGTTCAGAAATATTATTAAAATATTTTTTATAAATTAAATTTAATTTATTTAATAGATTTAGAATACAAAAGAATAAAGTTTTTCAATAATACCATATGCGCAAGTGCGCACATATACATTATTGTTATTAATAATTTTAATAGTAAAATTTCAAATTCATCATTATTAGGTCAAAATCAACATTAGTAATATTAGATATCATCCTTACGCATTGTCATGATAAGAAAACAGTCAAACACTTCTGATGTGCATGATTTTATTGTGTATTTTATTAATAATAATAATAATTGAAGATTAATGATCACAAAAAAAAATTGAAAAAGGACAAACGTAGCATTGAATCAGTTAAATATATTAATTGTTTAATTTGATCGTAATATAAATTATAAATTATGTTACATATAATAACTGACTTATTTGATATTATTATCCTTTCATTTCATGTTAAATAATCCCAAATAATTAAATGCTTCTATACGTAAAACCATCGTTACAATTTATAATAAAATTTGTCATATTATTTATAGCCTTCTATATCATTTATTTATTACATATAAATTCAAAAAAGAAAATTTTCTATCTAAATAAGTTTTTTACTAGCATAAATTAAATTTTTCCTTTATTTGTTGAATATTATTTTAATTTCATTTATTTAGAATAAATTAATAATTTTTTATCCTTAATCGTATTAAATATACTTTCTTCGTATTTTAAAATATTATTCGTATATTAGAAAAAGCTTATTTAGAGCTCTTTTCACAACATAAAATTTTACATACATTATTTCTATTAATACAATCACTAAATTATTCATGATAAAAATTATTATGCTATACTACGTATTATCCGTTGTAAGTATAAAATAATTTAAGGAGATAAGTTTTTTCCTTTTATTCCTCATGTAGTCTTCTATTTATTATTATTATGAGCTAATCTTAGTAAATGAAATATCTTCAACTGTTTGCATAAATATCTTATTGTGAATGTTATATGATGATTTCAAATCAATTAAGTTTTTTTTCTATAAATTATTAAAATAAAATTTAATCAATTCTTTATGAAAGAATGTTTATTGTATATTAATTATAATATTGTAAATTACAAAAAAATAATAATAGCACCATATAAGAAGGATAAGTTTTTAAAAACAGTTTCAATAAACATGATTCATTAAGGTGAAAGAACCGAATTCATCATGAATTATCATTAGAACGAATTTTCGAAACAAATTAAACATTAGATCTTGATTATAGAGATAAGTAAAACAATATATTAAAGATACAATTATATATAAAATAAAAAAATTAAATAAAAATAAATTTTGTAGTAGATTTACAAATTTTTAATATAAGTCTCAATTATTTTTTTAGTAAATGATAAAACATAATTTTATTTATTAATATAATGTAGAAATTATAAATTAAATTAGTACCAATGATACAATTGTCTACGTAATTTGAAAGTAATGAAATTCTATTGTAGCATTTATTAAAAAGTTCCCAAAGACTAATATTTTCATTGTATAATATTTTTAAACATACGATAGTGATTATTTTCCGAAAAATAATCCATTAAATAAAGGAATTTAATCTTAATATTATTTCACATTTAAAATTATTGGTTATAAATATTTTAATAGTTTTTTTCATTTCATAAAACATAATCATAATTTCTTTAAAAATAAAAATAAAAATAAATTGTATATACATTGTAGATAATATTATGTAATGTAAAAAGTTATTATTTCAAGTCTGCAGCATAAAAATAGTTTTTATTCATTTTCGTATCCGAAAATATTTCTTTCTTTAAAATGAATTAATTTGTATAAATATAATAAGTAATTATAGTACTTGGTTAGATAAACTTATGCATTTAAGATGATTTATTTTCTTATAATATAGATTTTAGTCGAGGATGTGAATGCCTTGTAATAAATGTATGTAATGAATTAAATATTTTTTATACCTACAATAAAGTATTAGAAATAATGTATTTCTGATTAGCCTTTCGAATTTAATTTTGTACAATCTTAAAGTAAAATGAAAAGTAAACTAATACCATAATTACTTTACAAATTAGTAATAATAATAATAATAATAATAATAATAATAATAATAATAATAATAATAATAATAATAATAATAATAATAATAATAATAATAATAATGTATTGGTACGTGAATACCGTAAGATAAGAAATGAAATAATAGAATGAATATTTAATATTATTTTTTACAATTAACATTTAAGCAAAGTATTATAAAGAGTGCAAAAGTTTGAAGGAGCTCATGATGTTTTACGTAAAAGTCGAATCTTCACGGTTTAATGTCGTCATTGAAATCCGTAGGGTATCCTTGAACGAATCATTCAACGATGTAAATCGAAATGTCCCTCATTACATTCATGTACATTACACATTTCAATCCGCCGAGTCTTTGATTTCGAAACAATATAAACATTGATTCTCGCAATGGAGTACATTGATTTTCATCAAGGATATTAAAAAAATAAATAAATAAAAATATATATATATATATATATAATAAGGTCTACTTGCATAGACATTGGAGAATAAATAGTCAGAAGGAACGATAAGTAATTCGGCATATTGATAATAAGGTAGGGTCAGTGTGTATTGATGCTTGTGAGCTCACGCGGGAAGTAGAGAATAAAAGAGAGGGGCAAAGTTATTCATTGCGGAAAAGGGAACGTACATTACTTGGAAACACCTCCTTATTATGGGAGCGTCGCAGCGTTACATACCATTGTTGTGGTAATGATGACGTATTAGTTAGGTAAAAGTGAAGCGCTAAGTATAGCATTTTATACCTGACTTATTGTCTCTCACTAAAACTGACTTAATAAAACTGGGGATGTAAATATTTAAAAAAAAAAGAATGTTTGTAAACAATCTAAATCTTTCCATTTAATCGAATTTTCTATTGTATACTTTTGGAAAGCATTTTATTTTCTTTCAATAATAATATTTTACCTTTTACATAACGGTACATATAAACAGTATATAATATATTAAATATTAATTTCTTAAGTTTGCATACGCTAAGAACCGTAAAGACATTTATAAATTCATTTTAATTAAAAATGCATTAAAAGTAATGCATAAATCCAGATTGCATATCAATAATTAATCATAGTAATCAAACGGTTTATTAGAAATAATAATTTATACGTAAAAAAAAAAAAGAAGTTTGATCGGAATATTTTTACATAGCTGAAATTTACAATAGTATTTATAATAGATAACTATTTAAATTTAAACGTATAAGTAAACATATTTAATATTTAAAAAATAAGTTTTATGTGAACTAAAATGTTCATTCCTTGTCTTTTTCAATGCTTTATTCATTGTGACCTCTAAAGTCGTTATGCATAAAATTTTTTCATGGAGATGTAAGGCAGTTGTTTTTTTAACCGTATACATATTAATACATGAATTTACTCATTCATAATAAAGCGCTTCTTATTTTTTATTATTTCACGTGTTATGTATGTTCTGTCTATGCCAACTATAATATATCCTTATCAACATTCAATGATCGCATTATCACTTTATTTTAATTGCTTTCTACTTTTTATAGAATCACTTTGCAGAAATTACGAAGTAATATTTATGTATTTGATATTGCATATAAGTTACTTAATTATTTGCAATATTTCAAAATTATAATTACTACTATTATTATTGTTGTCTTTATTATTGTATATAACAAGTTTCTTAATTATTTAAAAGAATAGTATTTAATCAGCATTAACAAATTGGTCTATGTAAGGTCACATGAGTAAATTTAACTCATAAAAATTTTATTAAGATTAAAATCAAATAATTAAATTAAAATAAAATTATATGATGCATTTACGTTATGCGTTATATTATATTGAAAAAAAAAAAAAAATTTACTTATGCATATTTTCCACTGTTATATCAAATACCTTAATTGAAATTCATTAATTTTTTCCTTGAATTTTTTTATAAAAAATAAATATAAATTTTTTATATAGATAATAAAACAATATTCGAATAAAATTCTTTCAAACGAATAAGAAAAATAAAAATTAAGTACTATATTATAATCTCATTTAACTTTTATAATTCTTTGTATGCACGTATGTCTATGTGTGCAAACAAAATTTTTATAATAATATAAATTTAATGTATTTAACAAGCATGTCAATACGATATATTTATGGCTTTTGTAATTACGAATAATTAAATAATCAGTCATTTATATAATATTTAAAACATTTGTATAAATTACATCGCAAAAGACATTAATCTAACTACATAAATTTTCTTATTATCACTTTTATTTTAATTAAGTAAAGGCTTTTTCATGTTTAGTAATATAAAGTTTTCTTAATTATAAACTGTATGAAATGTAATAATGATAGAATATATTCTTAATAAATTTATCTGCGAACAGTACTTTTCCTAATTCATGAACTTTAATAATATTGTTTAAGCAATGTTATTGACCGAAAGCAACAGATGGTTATTACATGATCAAGAACAATTAATAGTAAAAAAATATTTTATAGACGGAATTATAAATAGAGTAGTATTTAGTATAAAATAAAAATGTCGTATGATAACTGATTTTATTTGAATTAATCGAAAATTCAAAGAATGGATTATCACAATAAACGAATGTAATTTTGAATTGTAAATTATCCGAAAGATAATTAAAATATTGAAATATAGCAATTCTTATACCAAACCGTGTACTAATTTACGTTCACAGTAACTCTGTTGTTAACAATCTATGATAAAATTTTATAATAGTCTACTATTGTATATGCCATTACAAACAGGAATAAAAATTAGAGATAAGTCGAATCAGTAAAAATAATGTCAAGCCAAGTCTGTCATTAGTAAAAGGCTGCTTTTACCTACTGGGCAAGTTTTATAAATGCTTAAATTATATTATACTTGTAGTACTCTTATTATCTGATACTTTTAAATTATAAAAAAAACTTAAGAATTAACCGGGAACATTAATATAATTAAAAAGGATGAAAGACATGCATAATAAATGAATGAGTGTTATTGTTTGATAATGAATTTATTAGTCGTTACAATGGAAGCATATCTTGTATACAAAGTGAGTTATGAAGATAAAAATAATTTTGTAATGTTTTTTTTTGACATGTAGAATACGAAATACCTTAATGGTCAGTGAGGATGTTAAAGGGGAGCTTGCTTCCCGCGTGGGTAGAGCAGACGATAACTCAGGGTAAGGTTACGCGAAATAGACGTATCATAACGTAAGAAATGGTATAATAATCCAGCACTAAATGAAGGAGCTCAAATAAAATAAGCTTATGTCTATGCGCGACGAACAGTAGTGGCAAACTGAATTACTTAAGTTGGGCGCTGCTCAACCTACGAGTATCAATTTGGCCTGCCTTAGAATAGCGAAGCCAATGAGTCTCTCTCTCTCTCTCTCTCTCTCTCCCCTCCCGAACCCGTCACCCTCAACGCCGCTCCTTCACTCCCCTCTTTTTAGCCTATACACGCGCGTCCGATCTCTGCTCGCCCAGCTTTTTTTCTCGCTCGCTCCCTCTCTGCCGCATCTTAATCATATTTACTGTTCTTGGCTTGATGCATGCTAGCATACAACACAAGTTGCAAAGCCCAGCCACGGCACACTCGCTACACAACTTGCACACATGCACTCGATTACATATGCATACACGCACCCACGCATTCGTGTACACGTGCGTTAGTAGCTATTAAGTGATATTTCTCTAGTTCAAGCTTGATAGCACGTGCTTAACTGAGCACATTTCAAGTGTTTAACACAAATTTTATAAGTTCCTTTGACATCTGTCTTCTTTTTATCAAACATTATTATCTATATCAAGTAAGCAAACAATTTAATGAACATGTATATGTGCATTATAAATTAATAGATAATTACGTCATAAATGATATTAAAAATTTATAAAGTAACTTACAACAGAATATACTAAATATTTCATAATGAAAATAATATTACGATAAGTAAAATCTTTATTTAATATCAGATATTACAGTTTCTCCCATTATATTATTATGATTTATTAGTAATCTATTACAACAACAGAAATTTATAAATATTACTTTAAAAAAGATAAATTTTTAAAAAGATATTTTTAAAAATTTTTAACTTTTGATACGGACTATTTAATAATGAACATTTATTTATTATATGAAACTTCAATTTTCAATTTTTTATATATATTGTTATAGATTCAAACTCAAGAGTTCTACTGCTATTAACTTTTAAACTATTTATATTCAAAATAGAAATACCTCTAACTAACTTATATATTATTGTTTGGAATTCAGAACTTTTTATATTAAAATAATATTTATCATTATTTCTACATACTTTTTTTCTAACTATTATATATTCATTTTTTTCTCTTTAATATCACTTAGGATAATTAAATGCATATTAATATTTATTTTTGAAATAAAAAAGTATTTACAAAATGAAAATACTGTTTTCTAAATATGATAAACGAAAAGTAATTGATTCATTCAATTAAATAAAAATTATAATAATAAATAATATATGCAAATTTGTTTTTATTGTGTGAATAAATTAATTTAACTATACCCTGTATAGGTCAATACATAAATAATACTAATTTTATTATTGAATAATTTTCAAAAATGTTTGCCAAAATGTAATAAATATAATGTAAAAAATTTTTTTCTTAAACGTAAAAACATAAATTTTTAAGTAAACAGAATATATTTATAATTTATACCAAATTAATAAGTTACCAATATGTTTTCTTATTATATTTAATGCAATATTGTTTGCAGTACAATATGGGATAGAAATAAAAAATTTGCCATTGCAGAAATTGTTCGTCGATATTCAATCTAGTGCATTGAATAAAGAATTAATAATGAATATATCAATAACAAATACTAATAATAAGATCAAGAAATAACAATAAAAGAAAGAACATGTTTAAGTTATAATTTAAATAATAAATTATAAAAACAATTCTAAAATACATAATCTGAAAACTCTAAAATACAAAATTTTAAATTAAATTATTGTCGAAACTGACAAAAAATTTATTCCTGATACAAAGATTAAATTCGATAAGTCATTCTAAGATAATTTATTTATTCTGACATTTTTAATAAAATTTAAATTATTGAAGAAATATAAAATACATGCTGTTCAATAAAATATAATAAGATGTAAAGTTGATGATGTTAAGTACCAAAAGGAAATTAAATTAAACAAAGTGCAGTCTGACGACGTATGAATAAAATGATTGGAATATAAAATGTATAATTGTTATATATTGTTAAATATTTTCGTGAAAGTGCTTCGAGAAAAATTAGTAATCCGTTCATTTGCAAGTCTTTAAATAGGTGATAAGAACAATACAGATTTTATTATCTGAATAAAATTTATGTATTTATAAAGAAAATCGTAATGACAAGAAATTTGACGAACTTCGGCAAAATATTAGTTACAAAAATTGTAGGTGGTGCTGAACATTTGTTGAGTAAAATTGTTCGCGGATTTAGTATAATTGTTTCTATTTTAGTAGATATTTATTTTAGTTTAATAATATTTAGATTAATAATTTTTATTAATTTTTATCCAAATCATTAATATTAACTTTAAAAAATTGATAATGATAAAAATGATAAACAATTTTATAAACAAATTTTGAAATAGTATAGGCAATATGAATGTAATATGTATACATACATTCATACATACATACATTAATCAAATGTTATTTCAATTAAATTAGTAGTAATCTCAATGATGAAATAAATAAATATACTATTATTTTTCAATAATATGATTCCATAAATTTTAAAAATAGATGCACGTTAATCATAATTTAAATTTGACAACATAACTTATAATTATATGTCATAATGTATAATAATGAGTTCATTAAATTACTTTTTCTCAAGACAATTGAGCAATTGCTCTTAAAACAATTTCATTTAATATAACTGCATTTTCCTTATATATTTTATATTTATAATTATCACAATTCGTCATTTTCTTCAATTTAATATATGAAGGCCAAGTGTAATGTAATCGTATTAAGAATATCATTATTGCCTATAAGAATTTAAAAAAATTAAATTTCCATGACCTGTGTAGGTTCCTGGTAAATAACAATTGACAAATACTGTTTATTAAACTATCAAATGTAATTGATATTCTTATCATAAATCAATCAGATTTTTTAAATTTTTTTAAATGAATAGGATTATTCATCATCGAAAATAATGTTAATTTATATTTTTTTCTAACAATATTGATAAGAAATATTATTACAGATCAATATTAAATTTCAATACAATCCAATGCGATTTATGAGTGATTGTATCTCATTATACAAATAGGGATGTGAGAACTGAAATTCCAATAATACTTGTTAAAAAATAAACGACCATAGGAAATTCCTGTAACGAAAATTTGATAGTTACATAAGTTTGTTAATATTGAAATAATATATTTGATTCTAGTGATTCTAGAAAATGATTTCATTCTTTACAAAAAAGAATATTTTATTATTGCATACATTCTAATTTATTTCAGTTTCTGTAAGCTGTGACTATATTTTTTCTGACGATTATTTGAAATTCATATTATCTTAATTGTTTTAAATTTTACATGTAAATCAACATGCGATACACTAAACAATATTTGTATATTCGTAATGATTAAATAACCTAATTGAATAGCGATACATTTATCAAAATAAAATAACAAAATAATATCAAATACTTCAAAACACAAAAATATAATAATAAAAATTATAATAATTAGTAATATATGCACTTTTCTTGTTTTCATATTTCTAATAACAAAAGTTATTATAAAATAATTATTTTAATATTAAATAAATAGCAAAATCACTGCATTTGAATATTAGCAATTATGTTTTAACTTTGATCAACAAGGAAGTTAAATAAAATTTCAATATTGCTAACTATTAATTTCAGCTCATGTAATAATTTAGAAGTTGTTACTGTTTATGTATGTATTGCTATATTTATATTGTGAATAAAGGAAATACATATTCATACATATTCCTTATCCTATTACGAAAAAAATCATATTGTATATTTTAGTATTTCAATTATAACGATTATACAAATGACGGAAAAATAATTCTAGTTTATGTGAAGTAAACTTGACTTGATTTTTTTTTATCTTCATGATAAAACATTTTAAGTAATGAATAGACGATTTTTTATTTATCTTTATTTCGATAGTATGTATTTGATATTCAGAATGATCAATACTCATAAGATATATTATAAAATAAATAAATATACAAAACTTGCATTGATTATAATTAAAATATATTATAATTATTAAAAGTTTTTTAGATCTTTGACAATATAAATTTACTTCTTTAAATTCTAAACTCAAAAAACTGTCTAGTTTAAGAACACTCAAACGATAAGTAAATTATAACTATAATTGACACTAATTTAAAATATTCATGCATAATATTCATAAAGTCTCTTGCAGTTTTGCATGAAATGCATCTAATAAATATGGAATTAAAAATATATTATATTTAAATATTATCATAAGTTAAGAATACGAATTTTTATTCGAATGTATAATAATTAATTAAAAATAATTAAATAATTAGATATTAATGAATAAATCTATTTTTAAATAATTTATATTATCGTTTATAACTATGTTATCTGAAATATATATTATAATAAATGGATTTGTTTATATATAAAAACACTGGGATTGTATAAACAGTTAGTCATATATCTTTTTTACAATAATAAAAATTAGTATAAATTAAACAACTATAATTTTTATAACTGCATAACATACAGCAGTTTTAATTTAAAACTTTTATAAAAATTGTAATTTATTTATTGTCTATTAAATTATGCTTATTAACTTATATAAAAACAATAAAATGAATTCAAATATAATTATATAAGAATTAATTTTATTTGAATTTTTCATGTTTCTAAGAGATATATCGATCTACACTTAAAACATATTTAATTATGAATATATATTAGAAGTAGATAAAAAAAATATACCCTTACTTTTTCATTACAATTTTTGAAAATTATTCCTGAAAATTTTAGATTATTATTAAGAAACGAAAATCATGTTTTAGGTACCATGTCTTTTCATAGCATTGTCAGAAGTAAATTAAAAGAATTTTCAAAATGGATAATCAACATTTACAAAAATTCGTTTCTTAGCACCTCATTTAATATAAAGAACATAGTTTACAATAAGTAATAAAATTAAATAAGTAAAACGAATTTTAATATTTGCTAAAAATTATTTTTATTCGTATAACAAATATAATATATTTTTTAAAATCTATTACAAATATACGCTCCTATAAACCGCTAGTGAAAAAAATACATTTGTATAAAATAGATTAGATAAAGCATTAAAGGCCTCCATGTTATTATTGAAATTTATTTTACATAGTTCAATTACTATTCTCAGAATTAATTATTCACAAGATTTTTTCGCACATATACAGACTTAATTAATTTACACATCATTTAGAAGTCTATAGTATATTGAGCATTCGTATTGAATGCATTATATTGTATTAATTTACCGACATTCGAGGACGATTTTTTTTTGCACATTAGTGTCACACGCCTGCAGTTTTACTACAAATAATATTAGTAAATATTTGGTTTTCCAATGTTTCTATAATTAGTCCTGGCAAGAAAGTCTTATGCTGTGGCAACTGTTATTTTTTATCATTGTATTGATTATTTTTTTATTAATTTTCATTTACTTGTGCTCACAGCCATTTAAGGACAAAGAACTCTAACATTTTATAATATATTTCATATACGCTGTATGTATAAAAAATTTGTTTAATAATAATTGTGATACCATTTTTCTTTATTTAAGATAGAACATATCATTATGAAAATCTTGTTACAGTACCGTTCGATTCATACTCTTTCTATGCATTACTATCGCATATGTCATTTAATAAATTTCATTTATAATGCATTATAGTTGACTGTAAAACATTCCAAACATTATTTTAAAAGTAAGAAACATAAAAGTACCCTGAATAATGATCACACACTAAAATATATATCTTAAAACAGTCATATTAATAAATTATGCAGCTGTATTAGCTTAAGTTTGTTTTATAAGAAGAAATTGTGTCTATTGGAAGAAAATGAGAACTTTACGGTAAAAGAGTAAAGTTATATTCTAAATTACTACCAAAAACGCAGTCAAATATCAATACGTCTTATTCTCAACACAACTAACTTTCATTTGCACTCTCATTCTGTCTATGTGTACTCATATATCTATAGTTGAAGTTAAGTAAAAAGAGAGCATTTGCTAATTCAAAGTTTGTTCAAAGTTTATTAATGATTGGTATGTGTCTTTCTATGAGCAATGTGAAACTTTTAGCATTATTATTGTAAAATCAATTTTTGTCTAAAAAATATCTGAATCATTGATAACTTAACGAGATGATTTTAGCTTCCAACGAAGGAACATGTAAGCTGCAATACGAAGTACAAGAAAGATTAAAAGAAGAGCAAGAATGTCGAGTGTGAAGTCAGCATTTTCCATGTCCAGTTCCTCTAAAGTTTCAGTTGGTTTTTTGAAGTGGCAATATTCCTACAATGCGTTAACAGAAAATATAAATTATTCAAAAGATAAATTTTTAAAATAAATTAATATGTATGTATATATATATATATATATATATAAATAGAATTGTGCTGAATGAAGAAATAAAATAATTAAACAACACTTTTTAAATAGATTTTAAAATGCTTAATAATATTCTTATTTAAAGTTCAAAATATTATATGCATATTTGATGATATAATAATTATAAGCAATAAAACTTCATGAATAAAAATTTGTTTTAAATATATATATATAGTCATAAACAATATTATTAAATCTGAAAAAGCAGGCAAAAATTATATTAAAAAATATTAGATTACCTGTAGACATTTAAGTTTGTTGCGTGCAAAGGAATATGTGGCCAAAGCAGTACCCTCAAATCCATATCGAATATAACTTAAATAAGTGATCCATCTTAAGTAAACGGGTATAGCATCGAAGCTGACGAAGAAACCCGAAAACAACAAGAATGGAACAGACATAACGGGAGCTAAGAATACTCCATTTTGTACGTTCATGGCAGCACCGACAACCAAGCCCACAGACTGAGCTACAAAAGATATTAAAAGGCATGTTCCTAAAAACATACTGAATCGAAAAACTTCTGGTGGCTGGCTCGTTAGAAAGTATACAATTGTTACATATAAAATACAGAAAATTGCCTGAAACATAATAATATTTTTAAGTATTAAGTCTTTTTCTTTTATGTTGGACAATTAATCATAAATTAATATACAGAAAACATAAGAGTTATACCTGAAATGGAATGTCAGATACCGTAATAGCTAAGTAGTACGATTTTAATGAATACCATCTATTAAAACTCTCCTTTAATAAAACTGGCATTTCTAGTGGGACTAAAACAGAATATAAGAATATATGTGGAAATAAATCGGGTTAGAACTAAGAACTCATATAAATCATAAGTAACTTACAAGATAAAATTGTGATTGTCATAGAGGTGTACATAAGGAATAACATATTGAAAAACAAGAATCCAAGATTACTTAAGACTTTAGTAGCATCGTCCCCAATGTCATAATACAATGCACCTATTAAAAATCCTACGAGAATGTGAGCGAATAATCGAAGATACATTAGAGTCTAAAAGGAAATAGAACGCAAATTTATCTCTCCAATCTATCATTAGTATGTGTACATATATTTATTTAATTACCCAATCTCTTCTACTAAAAAGTAATGTTCTTTTTAAAACGATCCAGAATTGAGTAAATTCAGACGTAGGGTATCTTTCTGGTGTTGCTTCTAAGGTTTCGTCAAGAAGTGAAGTAGTTACATTATCTTTCTTCTCATTATCCATTAAAATTGCTACCTCGCCTATAAAAGTAGATTATAATTAATTCAAATTTATTATTTATAATACATTTAAATATGATATTTGTGTGTGTATACATATATATATATTGATATCTTATCTTTTATTGAAAATGAAATTAATGACATATAGTTATTATTGACATATTCTTAGATTTAATTTACTTACTTTGTTTAATAATATCGTTTTTAGCATAGCTGGGTATAATGCTGCCATTACTTTTTTCATTAATCTTATTATCGGAAAATTTATCCTCGATGCTGTTTGCGTCATTTCTATCCTTAGCATTGGTATTATCAGAAGTTGTTTCTTCGTCTTTTAAATTTGAATTATTTAACATTTCTTTTTCCGGGAAAGGGTATCCTTCACGTACGTCATGTTTGCCGTTACTTATTGCATTCACCAGATTCTTTATATTATCCCCGTATTCACCGCAAGATATTTCAATTACTAGACACAAATATTGTTCAATTACTAATTAAATTGTGTATGTATATAAGCGCACACGCGCGCGCGTGCACACACAAATGAGTTAATTATATTTGTTTTGATTTTTTTTTATTCAGAAATTGTACTGATTGAAGGGTCTCAGAAACAATGAGACAAAAAATTCATGGATTGAAATATAATAGTAATTTTAATAGGAAATAGATAAATTAAGAATAAAAATATTGCCTCATAATGCTCCCCACATGTTCAATGGAATTAAAAATATAAATAAAAGATATCCATTTTAATCTTGAAAGATTTTAAAAACTTACTAAACGATGCAGGATTGTGATAACTGGGACAATTAAGTCCAAGTGAACAGAGAAAAGGAACAAGCTGTGAGGTTGAACCTTGATATACGCATTGACCCTCGGCGAGAGTATAGAGAGCATCGAACATCTCAAAGAGTCGAGCACTGGGCTGATGGATCGTGCAGATTATTGTGCGACCACCGCGTGCTAGAGTTTTTAGTAATGAAATGCACTGAAAACAAGACGATGAATCCAGACCACTGAAAACGATAATTAATTTAATTTTTCTATAAATGGTACTAAAAGTGACTTTTAAATCAATATTTTTATATTTTTAAATTATAAGAATAAATAAGGATTAAAATTTAGAGAGAGAAAACTTCAGATTATTAATTTTTTTTTTTTCATCTTTATATAAAAAAGATATTTTATTTAATACTATACAATTGTACCTTTGATTTTTTATTTTTCCAAAGAAACTAATATATATCTAATTCTACATTCCTGTATTCTACTGGAATTTTTTGAGAAATAATACATAAATCAAATATATGTATAAAAAAAAGTTTGTAAATTATAAAAAAAAATTAATTAGAAGTTATAGTACTGATAAGTGATGAAAAAGTAAAAAAATTACCAATGACGTGAATAAAACCGGTTTGGATACTTTATATGTAACGATTTTTTATAAAATTTCTTGCAATTCTATCTTTTATTTGCATGAATCTTACAAGAGAAAAATACATTCCAATTATTGATAAAATTATTAGCATACTATGGTAATGGAAATTCATATTATTATTAACGTTATATCGTAATTAATTTAAATATAAAACTTTTAAATGATAATAAAAAGCTATTATAATGTGGTCAAACTTTAATTAATACAATATTTATTGTATATAAATTTGCAACAATTATAATAAAAATGAAATTAATTTTTATTAATTAATTTTTGTAATTAAGTATTCTAGAAATTCTAGATATTTGCTATAATTTCTTTTTACTTATACATAAAGCAAGCTTTTTACACGTAATACATTATTTATTAAACTATTATAAAAATATTAAAAATAAGTTTAATAATTATGTATGATTTGATTCAAATAATAATTTATAGTTATCTTATTCAAACAATTATAGGACATTTATTAGTGTAAAATTTTTAAATAATTATTTATCAATATTAGAAAAATGAATATAAAAATTGCAAGTTTTATTAAACTAGTTTTTCAATAATTTTATCTACATATTTTCGATTATTTTAACGGGTAAATAAAATTTACACTGCGCTAACATTTGTTTATCAAAATATGTAACATTCTCAATAGAAATTAAACATAAAAACCCATTTAATATCTTTGTAACTCTATGATTAAAAAAAAAAAAAATTCATTAGAATATTGTATAAGCTGATAGTGTAATAAATCCCTGTTATTGAATCATTAAAAATAACCTTCATCAGATTTTATTCGTTTTTAAGCCATGAATTTGAAATAGTTTCAATTACGTTTATAGAAAATCGTATACGCTTTTACAAATATATATGTAATTGCATACAAATAATATATTTCAAATATATGTACATTTACAGACGCGCACATATGTATACAGACATTCACATATATACATAATAAATATATATTTATATATATATGTTAATATGTAGTTAATATATCAGCAAAATTCTTTCTGACGAGCTGTTTGTATGTAATCTTTTCTTACGATTTTATGTTACATTTGCAATAGTATTAGTAATATAAAAGAAAAACAGAAATCTTATTTGAAGATTTATTTGTTATATGAACATCGCACGCACTTTATTTTATAGATAAATGCTTGTAATACGTTAATATGAAATAATAATTAATCCATTATAGTATTCTCACTAACCATGCATAAAAATATATTTACTTTTGTATCACGTAAATTGTGTTTTGGTTCTCACAATGAGAACATCTTTGTAATGATTGCATATACAGCTTCTTAATTCATAGTTAAATTTTAGATATAACTGTAATCGAATTACTGACACTATTGTGTAAGTATATAAAAATATTTTTCTCGATATTTAATTTAATAAAATATTTTAATGAAAGACATTATTTTATTTATAGAAACATAAATAATACTTTGTTTTTATATACTTGGAAATATATAATAAAGCTATTCGGCAAATAAATAATATAAGCATAACTCGATATTTTGCAAAATTTTTGCAAAAACATATATAATATAAACGATTAATTAATATTGTACTGTGATATTATAATGAGCTTATATATACATTTAAATAAAATTATAATAAAAACTTAGTTACCTGGTAGGTTCATCGAAAAACATTATGGGTGGATTGTTAACAAGCTCAAGGGCAATGGATAATCGTTTTTTCTGACCACCGCTAAGGTTTGAGGTCATCGTTTTTCGATGTTCAGCGAGGCCGAGAGTCTCAAGAATTTCTTGAATCTGTACATGTAAAATAAGTCATTGCATATAAAACAAATACAATATTTCGAAAGAAAGTAAAAATTTGTGCCTGTGTATTAAAAATCGATTTTATTTATTTTCTATACATTACTGATTAGTTTTAAGAATTTTGACATACAAATATTTTTTATAGTTAAAATTATTTTTCTTTGTAATTGTAAAATCGAGATGTAAATGCTAATAATTAATCATATTAATACATAATACTATCAAGGTAATAATAATAATAATAATAATAATAATAATAATAACAATAATAATAATAATAATAATAATAATAATAATAATAACAATAATAATAATAATAAATAATTTTAATCATAAACTATAAATAAATATTTAATAAAATTTAGATATATATTGCATACCACTTCCTCTTTTTCAGCTTTATTTACATGTCTTCCAAGTTTCAGATTTGCGGAAACTTTCATGGCTTCTTGGACAGTTAAATTACCATGAAGCTGATTATCTTGCATTATGTAGCAAGAAAGTTTCCTAAAGGCACTTAAATTCCTCTCATGTCCATTCATGGTGATACTCCCTTCCATGCCTGTAGTTCTATAATATTAATACAATTTTTATATTATTTAATTGTACATTAAAACATTTTAACAGTAAGATGAAAAGAAATTTAGAATAAAAAATTAAAATGCTTTATGCTAAACAGATGGAAAAAACAAAAATTAGGAATTTAATGATAACAAAGTTTAACCGATAGTAATTTATGAAAATAATAATTTATAGTAATTAAGAGACTAAATAATGTTATCTTGAGAATTTGACGAAACTCCGTTCTTGTTTTAAAATTGTTCATTATTAAACTTTTTTTAAATTTGTACTCAATACACTTAAGATTTTATCAGACATTAGCATAAAGAAATACGATTTAATACTAAAGGGTCATGTTAATGTCAAGGCATTACGAAAATTAGTTTCTTTTACTGAAACTCTCTCTCTCCCTCCTTCTCTCATTACATGTGTATATATTGTTCCAATCAGAGAATTTTTATTTTCTAAATTTAAAAAATTTAGAAAATTTTTATTGAATTTCGAAATTTAATTCATTGTTTTTGTAAATTAATATTTTTGGATTATATACGTTAATTTCCAACCAAAGGAAATAAAAAGACAAGGATAGTATACAATAATGCTTTGAATATAAGGTCATATTTATTTCTTGTTATTGTATTACTTGTTAATCAGTTTACAATAATCATTATTCATATTTTATAATCACTTAATATAAGAAAATTTTATTATTTATAATTCAACATATTTTTTTAAGTATGCAATAGTACTATTTATATAATAAAATTAAACAGAATTAAAATTTAATAGCAGTCGTATTTTATTTCAAAAAAATAAATAGATTTGTTATTTATAACAAAACAGTCGTTGTTTTAAAATAATAAAAGAATTCATTATTGTAAAAAAATTGCCTTTTAATTTGAACGTAAACAGTTTAATATCGATTTATAAATTATAATTAATTTTTTTAATTCAATCACAAATTACAATGAAATTACTAATACTGTGTAATGACTTTGGCTGACAATAAACAATTTATTTAAATCCAAAGTAAAAATAATTTTGCTATATTAAGAAAACAGCATTAATCAAGAAATTATACAAAATATAGTTAAAACTTAAACGTTAGTAATGTTAATATTTAAAAGAATTACGTATGTTATTAATACACATGTTAATGATAAAAAGAAAATTTAAAATAAAAATAAATTTACCTTGTGACAAAAACCAAATTTTTTTTATACAGACGATAATTTATTTTTTATTATGTTATCTTTATTAATAAATGACGTCAGGTATTTTATTCAATCAAAATTAGTAAATAATGTCACACAAAGCGATCTTTTACTACTTTAATAATAATTAAAATTAAAATTTATATTATTGATTTTATCATTATTTATTTTAAAATTTAACTTTATGAAATATTTTGAACTGACTGCATTATAATAAAAAATTGTTGAAACTTAAAACAATACTAATCTACACTATAATATTTAATTTAAACATTCGTAAAAATATTTTTGATATGCGATGAAGCTGTTTGTTGTAAATTTAATATTTTCCTTGCATTGTATTTTCATTATTTGATATTAAATAAATTTTTAAAATGAAAAATTAATTAATTCTACTTCTTTAAATTTATGAATGTAGAAGAAATAAAAGTGGAGAAAAATTAAACATACATCGTACTATAATTATATAATTTTATTATCTAGTGCTAAAAATTTGATTTATTTGTAATAGCCATTTTGGAAATCCTTCAATTAATTAATTAATTAATTAATTATCTAATTAAATAACCAAATAAATAAATATATAAACTCGTGAAATATCATATTTTTAATTATATTGAAAATTTACACTAAGTATAACCTTCATTTTTTTATTCATACATTGAATAAAGAAAAGATCTTAAATTATTTTATACCAGCAAAAGAAATTAAAATATGAAACGATTAATGTAAATGTTATTTATTTTTAGAACACTATTGAAATCAACACAGAATTTATAAATTATTATTATTTACTAGCTTATTTATAAACGGAAAATATTGGTATTAGCAAATCAGTGTATTAGAAAGTACTTAAGTTCTTTTAAATTTTAAAGAAAGCCTGAATGTTTTTATATAAAATCATAAGGTTATTATTATAAAATATTTAATAACATTTAAAATACATTATAGTATTGATTGTATTGAAAAAATAAACCTATAAATTCATATTTTAAAGTGCACTGAACGGCCATTTTGTAACATTTATAATAACATTGCACAAATATTTTTTTTAAAGTTATCATTTAGATTAACCTAAATTATTCAAAATCGTTTTCATATTTTATAAATTTTAATCATTTATAAACAAACAAAGATTAAAAATAGATAAGATATTTCTCAATTAATTAAATATTTTACAATTTTTATGGAGAATAAAATGAATTTAAATATTTTGCATCAAAAGATGAACGAAAATATCGTTGTTATAGCATGGTTTATTATACAGTTACATAAATCATATTTTTAAAAACAAGCTTTTATTTTATTTTATACTTTAATACAAATAATAAGTGTTATTTTCAAATTAATTAAAATTAATCCATTGCTTTGTTTAATTTGAACAACATTTGAGGTTATTTTAAAAATGTTTTAAAATGTCAAATAGTCTTTTTGCACAAAACTTTATTGGTAAAAAATATAAAATCAGAAAATAATATACATTATAAAGCAATAAATACATGATACATCAAAAAGAATTAAAGAACATAATATTTATATTTTCAATTACATATTTAATTAAAATATTAAATTTCGTTTTCATAAAAATAAACCATCACCTACATCTGAGTCATTCTAAAGAGAAAAGTAGGTCTCATCATATCAAAGAAAGTGAAATTAGTCTTCACTTTCTAAAAATCCTATGCTTACAAATACAAATTTTTTTTTGCTTTTACCTTTCTTATTTATTTCTTATACCTTATTTCTATATATGTATAGACTAATTGTAAATTAAGAGATAAAAATTTTGTGTGCCTATAACATATTTTTTAAATTATACTAAAAAAATTTTGATATATAAAATTATTTATCATAGGCAAGTTAATTTCGATAATTTTTAATAATAAAATTAGAATGGTTGACTCGTAAAATTTAACTTATAATAAATTATATAACTAAATATATATTTTTGTATAATAAATTATATAACTAAATATATATTTTTGTATAATAAATTATATAACTAAATATATATTTTTGTATAATAAATTATATAACTAAATATATATTTTTGTATAATAAATATTTAATCAATTTTTGCAATAAATATTATATTATTTTTTACTCAATAAAAAAAAGCACGATTAAAGTCTATTTTTATTTAAATAAGAAACTTATACGTAATTTTTCTACGTAAGATTTAATATATATATATAATGAAACAAGTTTAGAAAACAAAGCTGTGTATCTTCTACAAATTGCAAATTAATGTCAATCATATAAAGTTATCACTACGACACTATTAGATAAGACGGGCCTGAGCTACTGACACAAATATTATTCATTTACCGTAGACTTTACGAAAAAAAGGTGCTTTACATTTGATGGCTTGTATTATATATATTTACACTTATATCTTATGTTCAAAAAAAATTTTTTCGATACTCACTTATATCCCGTAAGAATATTGAGTAAAGTCGATTTTCCAGCGCCAGAAGGTCCCATAATCGCAGTTAATTCGCCAGATCGTAACCGGCCACTAACGGATTTAAGAATAGTTTTTACATCTACAACAGTAAATCAAATTCATATTGATATCAGTAAATTAGTTTAGATAATGCTAATTTAAAATTTATATTACATCATATAAACATAAATCAGAATTCTATTATATATGTTAATTATAAAATAATTTATTTATTGATTAACTTCGGAAACCTTTTATTTATATGTTTAAGCCTCGAACTAAAATGAATTTTTGTCAAACTATTTCTTATTAGTTACTTAATATTTAATAATATTTGACTGATTAATTTTAAATAAAATATTTTATGAAAATATTATTATATTTATATGATTATTAGTATATAGTCCGTGCATTATAAATTGATTCTTGGATCATACATAAAATTTATATTTTTGTAAGTTTCAATTACATATTTATATTAATTTAAAAGTGCAGACAAATTTATAAATATGTACGGTTTATCTTATAAATTTCACTGAACTTATTAATAACAAAATTATGTTACAAAAATTTTAAAAGATATTTTATTTATAAAGCCTCATTAGTTATTAAATGACTAATAAATTAATTTTATGAAATTACTAACTCTTATAAGTTTATTTATTACGAAAGGAATTATATTATAATATAAAACAGTAAAATAATTTTAATAATAAAATTACATGTAATTTTATAACATTATAAAACAAAAATTTTATTAAAAATATTATTACAAAAAAATCTTACTAAATATTCAAAAACTTTATCGATATATAATATTTATAAGGTTTCGCTTAGATACATAGAATTATAAATCTCAATTTCCAATTACTGTATGTATCTTACGTAATTTTATTTAAATATAAAATTTTATACGGAATAAAGTCAATCTTGAGTAGCCAATTTTTATATGAGGTTTTATAAATCGGTGAATTTTATTGTAATTGTAATACAAAACTCAAATTATAAAAAAAATTACATAAATTCATTAATTATTTAGATAAATGAAAAAGAAATATAAATTATTTTCAGTTAAATTAAAAACAATTACAAACGTGTAACTGCAATGGAAAATAAAATGATAAAGAGGAAAAAATACAGTTAGGCATAGAAAAAGGAAGGAAGAGATGCTGGGACAGAAGATGTGATAAAATAAGAGATTCCCCTCTTAAACGTATTACTTACTTATGCATATTATGTATAACATGATTAAAAAGCATATGATTCATGTACATGACACATACATTTGAATATATAATAATCCGGGAACTTTGTACCGAAGATGATTATTGTAAGAAAGTGGAGACGAAAGATCATATTTCTCCCACTCAATATAAAATTATTTTATATTATATTAGTAATATATATTTTATTTAAAACTTTTATACATAATGGTGACTTTTAAACTTTATTTTAAAATATCGTTTAGTATGTTTAATTGTTGCTTTACTATTAAAATATATTAATTAGTAAAAATGATATGTTATTATTTTTCAACTTAATTTGTTAAATGATTAAAAAAATATTGTTATTAAATATTTAAATTACAGTAGCATTTTAATATTTAAAATAATTTATAATGCTGCATATACAGTCAGTATCAGTATGAGGAAGTAATATTTGATCTTAAAGTATATTGCATATATGGTATGACCCAACAAATTATAATAGTCATTGATGGTTTAAAATACGTAACTCAACAATGTATTGTTTTATCAATATTTTAACGCAATATTAAAGACAAAGTGGTCGTCATTATTTGAAAAATATGTGTTCGTGCTTGTCCTCTCATTAGCAGTTATTTCACATGATATCAAGCGATTATAATGTCTGATAAAAACATATATGAACGAAACAATTTAAATCAAATACTTTATCATGTATTCGTTACCTTTTTATCAATACATAAAGCTTTTTTAATGAAAAAGTTTTTACTGAATTATTTTCTCTATTATTTATTATATAACTGAAAATTTGACTAATCTAAATTAAGAACATGAAATTTTTTAATAAAAAGTTATTAATATATTAATGATATTAGCATTTTATCAATGTACATAATATATTACACTATATAATCAATATTTTAGAGAATATTAAAAATGATATTAAATAAATTTTTATTTATTAATTTATATTTATTAAATAAATTTATGTTTAACATTCTTTTAAAGATCTACAGATTTCCGTATTTATTAAATTCTTTTCTCAGATTAGATAAATAAATCATAAATAATCTGTAATAATATCTTCTACTGTTTTCAATTTTTTAAGAAGTATTTTTTTATTTTCTTTTAAATTATTTCTCTTATTAACAATTATATCACATTAAAAATTAAAAAAATTTAATTAAAAATATATGCATATAATATATTTATATGTATATGCGTATATTTCATAAAAACATGATAATTTTTTAAATATTATATGGAAAATATAATTTTTTTTAATTAATGTGATTGAAATAAATAGTGGTCGTATATATAAAAAATTTAAAATAGCTATTTGGAAAATTATACTAAACTAACTAGGAATGTTTATAATTTTTAAAATAAAATTTGTTTTTATTTTACGTATTTACTTATTTATAAGAAGATTGATTAAACATATCTAAAAAAATTTTTTTATAAATATTAACCGAATTTTTCTTGGTTCTAGAACTTTGGCATTTTTAAATTGCCATTTATATTATATAATGACAAAATACACTTAAAATACATGTAAAAAAATTGTTTAATTATATTTGTATTGTTTTTTAATTAATTAATACGCATTGTTGAAAAATAGATTAAAAAAGAAAAAAGTTGCGTTTTGAAAAATAGATTAGAATTAGCTTTTTTAGAACATTTTTAGTGGTAGCCAAATAATTATATTACATTGATAATATAATAATGTACTATAAAAGTATAATAACAACTATTACATTAATAATAACACAAAATAAAACTAAATTTTGTATGCAAATCTTTGTTGTTCATTATAAATATATATAAATCCATATATACGTATAAATTCCACATATAAATATATTCTAAATTTACGTTATTCATTTTGGTTACATTATTACTTTTTAAAAAATATTCATAAGAAAGATTCACATAATAGATAAATTTCATTAAATTTATTAATGTTTCTTACGATTAATCTTATGAATCAGGTAAAAAACAATAAGTGATTCGTCAGGAAAGAAACTACTATGAAATTTACAACATGCGTCGACTCAAGGTTACATGCGCTAGGAAGTTACTTGGAGAATAATGTTTATAAAGACCGAAGCCTAAAAAATGAACTGTTTCATCTTATAAGACATTTCGTAATCAATACAATAAGAAAATAATAATGAGTTTTAAAATTTATAATCTATTTCAAATAAATACTACGAGAAAGAATTAAATTTATTATCATAATATCTGTGCTTATAGAGCTAATAAATGAAAAAATATTAAGTGGTCTTCTAAATAAAATAAATATATTTAAAAATAAAAGCTATAAGAATCATTTAATCAATAAATTAGCAATTTATAAAATGAAACAAATTTTTATTAATCAGTTGATCTTATCAATAGTGCAATATTATATCTTATCGATTTTTTTAGAACATATCGTTCATACAAATAATATAATAAATTTTGTAATCAAATAAAAATTTGGTATTGTTAATGAAAAAATATTTTACATAATAAAAATAATATTTATTTATATAATAATAAAAAATTACTTGGGTAGTATTAAATAATTAATTGTTGGATGAAATCATAACATGATATTTCATAATATTTTTTAGAATGCACGTGAAAAATCTAAATAAATTTGTAGTAAATTAAATTTTTATTTATGAGTATTTAAGTTTCAAAAAAATGTAATATCATAGTAAATTTCAATGAATCGTCGTAAATTGTCTTGCGGTAATCATTAGCCAAAAAAATTGGAAAGATTATATTCCTTTTAAAAAATAAATTGTATTGTTTAAAGTTCAGTAATTCGACATTACAAAATAATATTTTTATTTGTATATATTCTTATTAAAAATAATATTAACAATAAATTTATAAAAAAAAAGTAAATTATGTATCTAAACTATTGAAATTATTATATTTTTTTCTTCAAATTTTTTAATTTTTTTATTTCAATTTTCAAGATTTGATGAATGAACTGAATTATTCGTATGCGAACATTAAATAATTTTTAAAAACTTTAGATATTTCGAGTAAATATAAGAAATTATTTTCGAGAAATTTAGAATTTTAGTTAACATTAGATCAGTCGAAGTCTTGTAAGAAAGAAATTTAAATATGTAAAATAAATATATTTGATTAAAAATACATAGCAATAATAAAAATATTAATTTTAAATACATGAAGTAATTTGTGTTTTAAGTTAAAAGTATATAATTAATATTTGAAAAATCTTTTAAAATTACAAAGTAAATTATAATAGAATCGATCTTCTGAAAATCATCTCTTAAGTACGGATTCTTAATAGTTTTTTTCAAAATACTTACATATAAAAGGGTTCTGAATATTATAACCTTCGTAGTTTTTTTAAAATTCATTAAAGCCAAACCCAAAATATTTTATAATAATCGTATTATTAAAAAAACTTATTTATTTTCTTATTAAATTACTAATAGTGTTTTGATCTTTCGTAAGTGTTTTAATACAAAATTATTTCTATCAAATACTGTTTATTTAAAATTATGATATTTAAAAAAATTTTATATAATAATAATTATTCATAATATAAGCAATTTAATATAATATATTACTCATTTATTGATTTTTTAAATTCTATTTTATTTTCCTTACTAATTTTGTAACTTTATTTTACTATTATAATTTAATCTACACTTATAGGTATTGCATTATTGGTAATTTTATTCCTCTCTAATAAATTTTTTTTATCTTAAAAATCACTCAAACTAATATATGAAAAATGAATAACAATACGAAGGAAAGATACTTACTATTTTTACGACCCTCTCGAACTTTATAAGTCAAATCCGAAAATGCAAGATCGACTGGTGGTCTTTTCGGCAAATGTGTGATGGTTTTAGTCTTAGCAGGTACAATCTGTAGTCGCACCGCCGAGTTCTTTCTTGATTGTAATAAAATTCCATTACTGTCTTCCTCGTGGGAGCTGTTCCCTTCAAGTTTCATCGTAAAATTTTGGTTTTCTAAATTTTAAAATTGAATACTCCTTTTGGTTTTCTTAAAATGCGATGCAATATTCTAATATTTAAGGCGTTTTTTAAGCCACGTCAATTTTATTTCTATTTACTCTGAAAAAAAAATTATTTATTTTTAGTATAAAATCATTAATTACTAATAAATAATTTTAAAACTATCTTGAATTTTCTTTGCTTTTCATAAGTTTTTCTCAAACTTTTTTTAAAGAAAATTCAAGAATGGGAGTTGGAAAAATAAATTCTATATATCCTTTAAGCATTTCTCTTTTATATTCATGTGTTACAATATTTATATTGCATTAAAAATAGTTTAATGATGCCATGATATCTATGTAAAAGAATTTTCTTTCTATAGACAACAAAATATAGCATAGATAATAAAATAATCATAATTAGGTGTTTTGCATGATTATCTTATGTACATAGTTTTCATGCTGTGCTGTCTATGACATTATACAAAATATATAAGACTATAATATCACGAATAATAAACATTAAATTTTTTTTCAGTTATACAGATCATTCTGATGTATTGTATGCTATTTATAATGAAAATTTTTTTTCATAACAATAGAAATTTTAAAATAATTTGTTAAGGAATAATAAATCATTGGGAACAGATAATAGCAACGTGAATTAGTTAAATATTATATTTCTTCAGGAAAATATTTATAATATACAATCTATTGTTTGCTTTTTTTATTTAGTAAATATAACAATAATAGATTAATACTACGTAATGCAGTACCCTACGATAAAATTGAATAAAATATGTGATTTACTCTATACGAGTCAATTTTACATTACAATCCTGCTACACATATATGTACTTTTAAAATTAATACCAGATCTAGCAATATCAATAATAAATTCAAAGGATTATCTAATGATAACGTTTTAACTGTTCTCTTTTCATATTATTCAATTAATAAAATTGTCTAACATAATTTCATTTAATATGTAACTCCTTATAACTTTACTCTATATTGAGTAAATAAATTATACGCGTCAAGCATAAAAAGGTATTTTTCATTGTATAATTATATATTTTTTTAACGGGGTAAAACAAGGAAAATAATAAATTAAATGATTAATAAGTGATATTCCACTTTAAATGTCAAAGGTAATTTATTCAAATTTTTATTTAATGTTTGTTAATAGCAGTTTAAAAAAATAATAACTTCATTTTCCCGTCTAAATTCTATAATTTTCTGTGAGTTTAGGCTGTATTCTTGAGCTATATCAATAATAAATAGAAACCAACGTAAGATTTTTTTTAATAAAATCGGAAAGTTATTATACAGCAA
Organism: Ceratosolen fusciceps; assembly: GCA_018883505.1. NCBI lineage: Eukaryota > Metazoa > Arthropoda > Insecta > Hymenoptera > Agaonidae > Ceratosolen > Ceratosolen fusciceps. The sequence goes on along the minus strand of RCIC01000012.1, from coordinate 4,878,952 downwards.
TATTAAAATAAAAATTTTTATAGTAAAAGTTTATTCTACGAATAAATAACGGTAAAACATTCCCTTAAAGAATTCATAGAATTAAAAAGGAAGAAATGAAGATAAAAAAAAATAAACGACAGAAAGAATAATGAAAGAAATCGTATAAAACTTGTGGAAAATATGACGCGCACTTGTTGAACTTTAACTTACTCTTTAAGGCTGCATATAATCTCTCGTTGCAAAAAAAAAAGAAAGAAAGAAAGAAAGAAAAAAAAGATAAAGAATAATTGATAACATAAATGCAATGTCATTCTAAAATTATTCATCAATCAAGAATCGATCATTTCAGCTAAATCGACTTTACGTAATATTAATGGCTCGAAGCGCATTTCCTTCAAAATCTTAAATGTCTTAAAACTTAATTATTAATAATTAATATCTCTGTACCTGTTTTTAATGCTGAACGCTACAGTTCGTCATAGGTAACTTGAGCACCATACTCATTTTACGCGTAGCATTGACCGTATTTCGATAATCGACGGCGTATCGCGTGCCCCGTCCGTGTAGTCGAGCAGTGACCGACAACGTGCCGTTCTCGACTATCCGATTTGTCCTCCGCGTCTTAAGGTTGGAGAATAGTGCAGAACAAGGCGACGATGGCAGCAGCGGCAGCAGCAGCAGCAGCAGCAGCAGCAGCAGCAGCAACGGCGGCGACGGCGACGGCGACGGCGACGGCGACGGCACTTGCGCTTCCGCGATTCGAGACCGACTGAACGTTTCGCTCGGGAAAAAGAATCGCGCGAGTAGGACTGCGATGACAAAGCTAAATCCAAAGCCAAATCCAAAGTCAAATTCAAAGCCAAATCCAAAGCCAAAGTCAAATTCAAAGCCAAATCCAAAGCCAAATCCAAAGTCAAATCCAAAGTCAAATCCAAAGCCAAATCCAAATCCAAATCCAAAGCCAACAACGACGGCGACGACGACGACAACAGCGTCGAGGAGGAGGGGGTGGATGGGGAGGAGAGCGAGGGGCGGGAGGAAAATCGGCGACGGTCGCCGCTTCGCTTTCGGTATCACTCGCTTTTTCAACGGTGCATCATTACATTAATCGCGTGCGCGCGCATGCTTTCCTAGCGGCTATACGTTAACGCGATGCATTGTTTTGTATCTTTGCTTCTTTTTTTTTTTTTTTTTTTATTTGCTTATAACTGATTGTTTTTTTCAACTATTTTATTTAAAATTTGCACGCGTCGACCATGCGGCTCTTCATCTTAACTTACCGTACTCCTCTTTTCCGTCCGACCTTATCTAAACACTCACACTCCACATATACAATGGGATATTATTTACTTTTCACACTTTCAGTTTAGTCGAATATTCATCATTTTCTTACTCTTATAATTATTATTATCCCTTCAAAGTCATTTTCTTTATTTTTTATCATCATCATCATTATTATTATAATTATTACTGTTATTTTTATACTTTTTATTGTACGATTTATGTTTCTTAATTCAAAATTTCCTCTCATCATTTTAGTTTTATCGATCCATGGGTATTATATAAGGCAACTATTTCAGTTACTTTAGTCTTAATCTAACATTATTTATTTTATAACTTCTCTATGAATTATAGATTACATTTTTATTGTGAATTAAAACAAAATTTTTCATGAATTTTATTCATAAGCAAACTATCTTTAATATATATATTCTAGAAGGATTTGCCTATAATTCATACTAGAGTTATGACTGTTCATTTTATGCAGCTTCTAATATAGAATTCACAATTGTTGTAAGTAATAATTTTCTAGTGTTAAGTGTTATGAATAATGAAAAAAATGATAAAGTTTCGATTCATATTAAAACAACACATTTATTGTCATCGATATTACAACCTAGTCACATATATTCTTATAATTCTAAGAAACATATATTATCTAACGAATATCCTCATTATTTATTGTTTTTAGTTTTAAAAAATTTAATTTAAATTATTTACGCTTATATTTTCTTTTTTATTATAATAAGTAAATTGTATTCATTGATTCGAAAATACGAAGAAATTTTGATATTAAGAACATAAGTTTGGAATATTTTGATAAAAAAAAAAATTTATTAGCTTTATTATTTTATAATAATTGTTATATGTCCAATAAAATAAATAAACATTAAAATTCAAAATTTTATTTAATAAGATTTAAAAAAATATTTTCATGGACTTTTCAGAGCCAAAAACAAAATACTTTGGAAAAAGTAAATAAATTTAAAAATATATATACCAGTTACAAAGATTAATGAAAACGCTAAATTTTTCTCGTGTTAAATGCTGATTCAAAATAATAATTAATATATATCATAGACAATTCTTTTTCTTATAAGAATTATTCATGTGCCATTTTATTGTCTCTGGCTGATAAGTTAAGAAAAGCTATATTCGAAACTAGTGATGGAATAAGGATATAACTTTAAATATATAAACTTTTTAAATTTTGTTTAATGCAATTTTTCATGTTTATCTATCAATTACAATATATTTATTCGAAAAATATTAAAAATTATTTTAATGACATACAAATTTATACTACAATTAATATTTAAGTATTCTGAAGAATAAAGAAAGTACTATGTGTACTTAATTGTACTAAACCTGAACATCAATACTTATAAACTTTTATTTAATATAATAATATTAACTTTAAAATAATAATTATTATTATAATCTTTAAAACACGTTGATTAATAAACAAATACATTAAAATAATATATTTTTTTAATATTACTTAATTTAATGAGCATTTATTTTATTAGAAAAATTTTTTTTCATGAAGTCTAAAAAAATAATATTTAGGTAAAGAATTTTTATTTACATGATAAAATATGAAATTAATAAGTTAATATTTAAAATTTATCGTAATTATTAAATTAAATTAAATTTGAAACATATATTACAAAGATTTATACGAAAAAACATTATTTATATGAATTTATAAATTTAAATATTTATAAATAAACAATATTTAAATTACATTTCAATATATACTTAATTGTACTGTTTTTTATTTTCATTGTTTTGAACTGTAAGGATTTAATTATTTCTTTTATGTAGAAACATATTATTAATACATAAAAAATTAATTTATTAATATATTAAACAAAAAAGTTTATTATTGTTTAATTAATGTTTATTATTTTAAAGTGACTTTTGATGATAAATAAATAATAAATTTAAAAAATATCTTTAATCCTTTCTATTTTATTTATAGATAAGAATTGCTTACAATAATTCTTTAAAAATTGGTTATAAAAATATACTTTTAAACATTATCAAATGATTTTAAATTTTATTCATTCAATATTTTTGATTAGGTAGAATTAAGAATGAAAATATTCGAATACAATTACATTGACTACATTTCGATAAAAATTATTATAATCATTTAATTTAAAAGAAAAATAAGTTTATATAATATATATAAGGCTTTCATTTATATGACAATTTTTTTATTACTTACATTAATATAATTCTGTATAATAAATTTAAATACAAAATTTATATTAAAAAAAATTTATCTGTTTATTTAAAAAAATAAAACAATAAACAAAAAAATTTTGTAAGTAAAATTCGTATTGTAAGGAAAAAATTATCTGTGAAAATGAAATTAAATATTTATATATTTAGTGAAAATAATTTCATGTCTACTGGGATACGGGATAATATTTTTCATCAAAATCTCTTACGTTAATAATCAAAATAGTATATAATAGAAAAATATCAGTACCTTTACAATCAGCGGTTATAAAGTTTTGAAGGAATCACCAAATTCTAAATTAGTAATAAAAATTATTTTGTTGCTTTTTAAAATAATTCGTTTATCTTAATTCTTTTCTAATTTTATTTACTGTATGATTTAGTTAAGCATTATTCGTTATATATATATATATATATATATATATAGAGAGAGAGAGAGAGAGATAGAGTGAGATACATATATATTAAAAAAAACATTCAAAAACATTCAAAAAATATGTATTCAATTTTATTTATGATATTATCAAGTGAAAGTATCTTACCCCTGTAATTAAGATTATTTATCCGTTACTCTCCTTTTCAGTTATGGTCACGACTGTTTTGTCCTATTTATAAAATAAACTTTTATTAATTTCATTTTTAGGTACATGTCAAAAATTTTCTATAATTAATATAAAATATTATTTACATCTAGCAAATAAATAACAAATATTTCTTTATCTGCAACTAATTTTAATTCTACGTATAAAAATAGTCATCATTAAGACACAGGTAATATTTTAGCTTGTTATTTATTTATAAAACGCATAAACTGCACTAACATGATTTATCTTATAATTAGGAGAGTTACATATTTTTAAAACTTGCTGTACCTAATATGATGTACATTTTATATATTGCCAGTTATTGAATAAAATAATAATGACGTAATGTAACAAAAAAATATAGGAAAAACCTTACATAGTAGATGCATCATTAAATTATTAACTTAGTTAGTAGTTATGTACATATGTATACAATCCGTAAAAACGAGACCGTAAGTTAATATCGCGTGCAAAATTATGCATCGAGCAAAGTTCAACATGCATTAAAAAAAAAAACTGGATATGATCTTGAAAGAAATTTCAGCACTATAAAAACGTTTAAATAACATTTGCAAATTGGAATACGAATTTCTTAATAATACGAATAAACAAATTAAGAAAGAATGACATTAAATATTGTGTAATAAAATACAATAAGTTTGTTCAACGAAATTTGAAATATTAAAATTTTTTTATTCGAATATTTAAAAAGATACAATGAAAAGTTAATACATATAATAAATTATATAATTATATATAACATATAATTTATTATATTATTTAAAAATGTTATGTCAATTTTAGCTTAACTAATGTTGCAAGCGGAGTTACTAAAAAGTCTTTAAATAGAGGGTCGCTCGACTTACCGATTAATAGCTTCAATGGGAATATTCACTTCCTTTACCATGATTCGTTGTATCTATTAAGAGGACAGCATTTTTTTATAGAACTACATAAATTAAAGTGGCAACAGATATTTATTTTCAAGATTATTATAATTATTTTTACATTTAATTTTTTAGAAAAAGTTAGTTATTATAATTTATTTTACTTTTTAAATAATTTTAATATTAAAATGCTTCTCATAAATTTTATTCAAATAATCCAAAAATTGCCGGACAGCCGAGAAAAGTATTTGAAACCTGGCCTTTTAGCAAAATTGACTACCAAGCTGTGGAGGGATGAACAAGGAACAAAAGACATTCTTTTCCTTCACAACGACATTTGATGGCTTAGAAAAACGACATATAAAATATAAGAGGTCGAGAGTCATTCCATGGGCCGACGAGCGAATATCTCAACCCTTAGAAGGCATGTTAGAGCTGTAAAAAGTTCTTTAAGTGACTGTAACCACAATAATCTAAACATGTAGCGGAAGATGCCGCTAACCGAACGCATTTTCTGCCCGAAACGTCACTTAACGTGACTTAAAGCTGAACACTTACCCTTTACCCTTCTTACCTACTACTACTTTCTAATTAAGCGGTAATTAAGAGCGTTTTAAACGTAGTTTTAAGTTTAGCAGCCCAAGATACGCGAAATTGACTGCTGTAAAAAATAGATAATTAAAATGAGCTCTATTTATATTAGCGAACGGCGATCTTCGAGAAGAATGATACTCTTTTTTCATTGGTCATCCTCAGACACTCTTGATACTTTATAGGGACGCTTTAATTTATTTTAATAACATTTATGGAAAGTATTGTAATATAAATGGAAAATATCAAATCATTGTTTTTAAGTTTCATTACAACGTTAAATAAGTAAATTTAATAATAATGATCTTGAAAATAAATATTTGTAGCTTTAATTTATACAATATATTAAATGTAATAGTAACTTATAAACTCAAAAGTTTTTGTTATTATAATATTGGTATTATCCAAATAATTAATTGTAACATATCTTCAATATAGTTTTTTGGTTTTCATATTAAATCAGCATTTATATTAATATATAAGTACGCAAAATAAATAAATATAGCTTAATATTAAGAAAATCTAGTTTATAAAATTAAATATGTTTCTCTATTTATACATTATGAATCCGAGATATGAATCCTTGAACACTTTATATTTTCTCTAAATATTGTAAATATTTTTATTTTGATAAAAGAAATGTTATTTCATTAATTTATTTTATTGACTCATAAAGAAAATTAATGAGGCCGTATCAAAAAACTTCTCACGATAAATAAATTATAATAAAAAATCTAAGTAAATAAGGTTTTGACTTAATATTATTAATATTAATATAATCTTATATTTATATTTATAAAATTAATATAATTAATATAATTAATATAAATATATTGACAAACTTACAGTGTTAAATATATTGCGTAAAAGTTTATCTCGCTTGCTATGGCACTTTGTAAGGTAAACTTAATTTTAAAATATAAGTCATAATATTTTAGTTTACAAGTTTACCTTACAGAGTGCCATAGCACGCGAAATGAACTTTTAAGCAATATATTTAACACTGTTAAATATATATATTAACTGAAATATATTTATCCAACTATCGGGATAAAATTTGTTGATTATGTAATCTTTTAAAGAAAATATTTATTCTGCTATTAATTCCTGACATGAATGTATGTACTACGTGATTACAGTAACATTAATTATTAATTTATGAAGAAAAAGTATTGATGTAAATAACTCAAAAAGATTAAAATTGTTTTATCTTTTTGAATAATTTATTTAATTTTTTCGTTTACTAGATATCACGCACAATTATAATACTATAAAATATTTAATTTAAAATAAAATTTAATTTAGAATTAATTAAAAATTAAAATATAATTTTTTTATTTAAGTTACGTAGTTTTTTACTATCAAAATGTTATCGAAACCAATTTATATTTAAACCAAAATATGATTCTCAAATAATTAAACAACTGTCTTATAACTTAAATATAAATTTTACAACTTATGAATAGGATTTAATTATTCTGTAAGAAGTTATTAAATACTAACATAAACTTACTACTTTACATAAATATTATGTAATTCTACATATTTCATTCATTATATATTAATTTACTTGAATAATATTATATAATAACAATATCAGAAATCTTATAATTATTTAAAAATTAAATTTTACTAAAATATACTTAAAATTCACACATGTGTACATTGATATAATTTAGTAAAACAGGAATTAAAAGTAACGTTTAAAAAAATAACTTTAAAATTACAATTAAGATGAATCTAATTTTAACAAAAAAAACTATAATTAAGATATTTCATGTAATGTTCTAAATACATTGACATGGTGATTTGTCTTTTGTGAAATACTGTAATTTATAAACTATAAATAAATTTATAAATATATAAATATAGCTAATAACTAATATATATATAAATAATGTAATTTATAACTTAAAATTTCCGTTTATAAGAAAATATTATTTTCAAACAATCGCCATAATATGTATCATTATTTCCAATCAACTGACGGTGAGCAACACAAGTTGCTGACAACTACAGGTGTTATGGCTATTATATCCATTTTTTATTAAAAATCAAATTAATATTAAAAGTTTTAATTTAGAACAAAATTTTATTATTTACGTTACACCTATACTCGATAAAACGATAAATGCAATCAAATTGTTTGCTTCAGAACAATTTTTTCTCTTAGTACTGCGCAGACTGTAACAAAACAAAAATTCTCGGCTTGATTGGCTATTGACTCTATAAAAAAAGGTAAAAATTTCCTTTAACCTCCATTCTTTTTCCTTGTGTTTACGTAAATTAACATGTGTTTGTAGAAGAACATATGTTAGTTTTAATTAAGCCTTCACCTATTTTCAGCTATTTGTAGTTATCTATTTGTTAAGTTGTAAATATTAAATAATGTACGTACATAGTCTGTACAATTTATTGCTAGTACAATTCATTGTTGGATTTAATGTATTACCTGTTAAATTAGATTTTAAAAAGCATTGTAAATATACAATAGTTAAGAACAGAATTATAGATAGGCAGTAATGTACACTAAACTAACTAGTAACACAATGTAATACTACTTATATGAATACGTGCATCCACCATTTTGAGTGCTTCAGTCATATATCAAAAACATTTATATAGACATTACATATAAAATAACTATCTCCTAATTAAATTCTAACGACGATAATGAAAATAATAACATATTTTCCATAATTTTATGTCCATTATGGTATTTTATTAAATTGTATTTTACCAGTTTGATAAAAAATCTTTAAACAAATTAAACATGCAAATATTTTCGTAAAATATTTTTTTTTTATTATTTCAATAATATAGTATTTTATATTGGACCATCTTTCATTTACATTCTAAATTTGTTTTTATACTTATAAAATTGTGATTCTAACCTCACATAACATATATAACATTAATCATGCGTAGTCAAGTATGATTTTAAACTTTTAATATATATTTCAAATTTAAAAAACAATATTAAATTTAATTGTAATCATTGTACATAAATTTATAATACATTTCCATAAAAAAAAGAAAAATGAATTTAAGATAATATTTCTAATTAATATTATTATTTAACTCAATCGTATTATATTATTATAATTTCCTGTAAATGTAATATTTTATAAAATTTAGAATTCATTATATGTATTATGGATTATATAAATTAATATATAATATATAGATGAACAATATTTTGTAAGCTTAGTTTAATTTACAAAAATTCAATGCAGAAAATATATTTATGTATTTTTATCTTTTCCTGAATTAGATAAATTAATGTGGGTATCAAGAAAACATTCTTTTAACCTGAGTATCCATAACTGTTAATACGATAATTAGTTTATTAAATCTTCAATAAAACAATAATTAATATAATAAAATGCTTAGTCTAAATAAAAAATATTTATATCTATGTGTGTAGATATATAATTTGTTTTTTATATAAAGCAGTAAAAAGAATCTTACTTAAATTATAATTCTCTGTATATTTATTTGTATTGCCATTATCATCCTATCATTTTTTGAGTCGTATCAGTAGTTTTCGAATTATAATAATATTTATAATACAATAGTATTATTATAAATTTATTGAAAAAATCTAATTCTTATTTAATTTTAAAAATTTTTAGACTAAATCGACTATTTTATTTTTTAATTCACTGGTTTCAAAAATGTATACTTGAAAATTAAAAACTATATCAATATATCACATTTCTTTATTAATTATATATTAAAAGTTTTATGGAGAAGTTTAATTTAACAAATTATTAATTTATAAAATCTCATTATAAAGTTATTGATCATTCACAAAATTATTATTAATTCAAAATTGCCCTAAGTTCTACAATTAAAACTATTTTTAAGTTGCTCTTTAAAATTTTACAAAACAATATTTCTTAGAAATTAATTTCCTTACACCTGGAATTTTATATTTAAATTGTCTATTAATTAATTATAATCTACTAATAATTAACTCTTTTGTTGACAATAAATTTATAATATGGTTATTCAAAAAGTATTATTTTTTTAATAAAAAAATTTTTATTAAACTTTATAATTAATTGGTAGAGTAAATTTAAATTGCAATTAAGTAAATTAAGTTAAAGAGTTAACAGTTTAAATATAGCACTAATTAATGAATATATACCGTACGATTTATTTTATACGAGCTAAATATTAAAATAAATGTAGACGCTTCAATTATTTTAGCAATTCTTAAAACCATTTATTTTTTATTATTAACAATCTAGTTATCTTTTTTTTACATTTAAATAAAATAAATACCGTTTAATTTTGTTTAAATATCTTATTGATAATGAATGTAATTATTTTATATAGTAATTTTTAGTATTGAAAATCTTACAATATTTACTAATGAGCAATGTAGGCTTCTGTTACAATGTAACAAGTCTACTTTATTGGGATGATTGTATTTATTATATGAAAAATTATTTGTAAGTTTCCTTTATAATTATTTGTAAGTTATTTCCTTAATTTTATTGAAGACATCAATTTGATTAATACGTAAACTAAAATTATTATTTTTAAATTATTTTTCTTTCTGTACAAATGGAATATATGATTCACAAGTTAATTTAAAATAAATTTTTATTTCCAATATTAAAATATTTTCAATATGATATGGATATTATATTGAAACTATTCAAATTAGAATTTATGTATACTAAGCATGTGTAAGCATAAAAATAAGCTTAATTGTATAATGTGCATACTTATTATTTACAACTATTGTATTATTTCACATTACTTAATTTTCTTCATTTGAATTTACGTTAGAATTTTCAGTATCGAACGAAAAAATCGTTTTTACTAAAAGTGATTATTTATCCTTATCTAAATTAATGTTTATAAATCACTTATAAACTAATATGCATAAATATTGAAATCGTATAATCGTATAAAAGTATATTTACATATTAATAAATACATTTTACACTGTATAAGTTATGTAATAAACTATAATATTTAATAATTTATATGATCTTGCTTATAATACGGATCAATGCACATACGCATATAAAAAAATAAATTGTTAAAATAAGTAATGGTTAAAATAATAAATTCTTTGTTTGGTAAGTTTAAGATTTTTCATAGTTCTTGTTTTAAATTGATTAAAAAATGGCACTCACATCAAGCATGGAATGTGGCGATATTTTAGAATTTCAGGTATGAAATTTTGTACTTATTAATACAGTCTATTTAATAATTTTTGAAATAAATTTTTAAAGTATAAGATTTAATTTAATTGTCAATTTTTATATTTAATTTGTATATTTTTGATTAATCAATAACATAACCTTTGTTATTTACCGGTAATAATTAAACGTAGGTATATCATTTTTATATTTTGTAATTTAAAAATTTATTCATTAATTATTTTTGAATTAAATAAATAAAAGGATCTTATTTTACAGAATACCTTAAAACAAATGAGACAAATAGATGATAAAATTATCTACGTTTTGAATACAACTATTCCTACAGAATCCTTTAGAGATCAAGTTAACGCAAATCGTTCATGTCAGGATTTATTTCAACAAATACAATCTGTTCATTCACAGCGAGACATAGCAATTAAAAAGTGCTTAAATACTGTACAAGATAAAATCAAAGATTTAAAAAAACAAAGAGATGATGGAAATTCAGATCCTACAATTTTAAAAAGCCTTAGAAAAGTTCAAGTGGAATCTGGAATTTTACAATCAGAATTAAGTATTGAGGATGTTATTAAAAAAAGAACCAGTAAAATTTATTATGAAAAATGTCGAGGATTTTATAAGCCAGAAAAAGTTAAAGACTGAAACCCTATCTCAAACTTGAAGTTATAAAAATGTTGAAAATTCATATTTAAATATTCAATGTCTTTCATTTTAGAAATGTTATATATTTTCATAGTTTTTCAACATAGGAACGATTACTGTAAATTAGCTTCTTAGAAAGAATAGTTGTATTATATTATTTGATGAAAACCATAAACTAAGTTTATACAATTTATAGATTCAACAGAACGTTTTCCAATGTAATAAATGAATTAGGTTTGTATTTTTTCAATAAAAACAATATATTGAGAATATTTTAAAAATGATTCTATTATTTAATATAATTATAAATAAATGTTATAAAAAATAGTAAATACGGGTAAATAAAATAAATGAATAAAATCTTTTATTTGTAATGCTACATTTCAAGTTATTTGTAAGTTTTGAACAATAATGAAGTATTAATAAGTCAAATTAAGATTCAATTTTTATTCAATGGTAATTTCTATAGTTTAGTCTGGATGTAATACCCTTTTCACGATTGAGTCGCCTTGTTTTGCTTTTTGTTTACCAGAGTATATTGCTATACAAAATCCAATAAGGGCAAAGAATATTAAGTAATTTGCCATTTTAATACGAGCTCTGTTTTTTGTTTGGTACATTAATTCTTGTCTAAATAAGATATATTAGTTAAAAATTTTCCTTTTTATATTTTATATCATTTAACTGTAAATATGATATAACATAATAATAAGAATATATAATTAGATTTAATGAAAATAAAGTTATAATAAAGTATTAATAACATTGTAATAATTTAATTTAATTGTAAAAGGAATTATGCTTTCTTTGTAAATTGTATAACAACAAATGTCATAATGAATAACAAAGAAATACTAATATTTTATGTATAGAAAGCTATTATTTACCTTATTAGACTAGGTACTTCGTCTTTATTTTTAAATTTTTTCATCCAAACCAATACCAATTTATCATAATTTGTTGGAGCGTACATTTTGGGTCCTATTATCACAATATTCAATAATAAAATATTAAATTACATAGTAATGAAACAGTTTATTAAATAATAATTTACTAATAATATACCAATTATACTGTTATTTTTTCTGCTGCCTTCTAAGTCATTGATATTCGATTGAAAATTTTTACTGCATCGACTAATGAATTTGCATCTTGGAATAAATATTTTATGGATGTGAAAACCAAGTATTTTTTCAAATAACATTTCTAGATTATACGCAAATTTATTAAAAAATTATGTTTATGAATTACATATATTTCAAGGATATTTTAATACAACATAAATAAATGTTAATGAAAAATAATCCAAAACTTATAATTTATTTAAAAATGGATATTTGTACGATCAGATAGCAAAAATAGCTTATTTTAGAATATATATGAAAACATTATTATGATTATGTTTATATAATAATAACTTGTAAAATACTTATTTTGTTGCTTATTTTATTATCATCTACAGTATATATATATAAATATCTAGAATTTTATTTTTAATAATTTGTAAATTATTTATTGGAGTTTGTATACACTATTTGAAAATTATCACATAATTCTAACGGATAAATCAAGTATGCATCACATGCATAAACAGGTATGTATAATGAACTTTGAATTTGAATTATTAAATGAATATTTGGAAGTACGGATCTAGAATATTGATGTATATGCAATTATATAAGTGTAAAGTTAGATGTAAGTTAGAAGGTTAAGACTACGGAGAGTACATAAAACTTAAATACAACACATGGAGAGCGTCATTAATTTTGATTAAACTTTGAGATTAAAACAAAAATGTTTTTTACTTTGTTTCATAAAAAAAAATCGTAATAAAATGATAGTAAAGCAATATATTGCTAAATAAATAAAAAAAATTAAATTATTGTATTATATATATAATAATTAAGTAAAATTTTAGAAATCTACGTTTATTCGCAGTATAAATAAAAACTGGTCTTATTAAAAATTAAAAAATATACAGATTTTTCAGTATAAGTATGATAGGTATAAAAATAGATTAAAGGAATTGTTAAAACTTAAGCAAAGGTATTATTAACTTATTAATTAATTTACAGGTACGATTATATTATATATAAGTATTATTGCAAAGTACGTGTAATTCGAATAATTAAAAAGAATATATATTTACTCTATGCATGAGAACTAGATTTTAATTTAAAAATGGTAAGTGCCTGTCATTGGTCATCTTTCCATATTTGACAATGCTGACATGCAACTTCGAGTTTCTGGTTCATGCAAATCGCATGCTTGCAACTGTAATAGATTCGAGATATCCATCATGGCGGCAATTGAATGAAGTCGCGCAGCAGCAGGGCGGTCGTAATGTGTGTCATCGTCAATGTTACATGAAGATAAAAAATACGGCCCTCCACGTGGAGAGATTGAACCGATAATAATTACAAGCTAACGAACGTTCAATAGATATTTAATAGGAAGTCAGGCAATTGATTTTTTTAAGGTGAGCCAGATTGGAGCCACGAAAATATCTGCGATTTCGCACGTGACCGAGTTTACGCGCGTTAGAGCGAGATAGAGTTATATTTAAATGTGTTTTTATTCACACATAATATACATACGTATATATGTATATGTGTATGCAGATATGTACATCCATGCATACATACATATACATATGTATATTAACACGAATATCCAAGTTAGGTATATGCCATTAATGTGTGTGTGTGTGTATGTGTGTGGATGCATATGCGCACGAAATGCTAATGTATGCGCGTATATAGCAGTAGGCTCTAATCTATAAAAAGAGAGGAAACAGAGAGAGAGAGAGAGAAAGAGATATGCGAGGCTGGCATGTGAGTAAAAGAGCGAAAGGGAAGGAAGACGACGACGACCACGACGGCGACGACGACGACCAAGCGGCGACGTCGACGTTGTATATATTCAGCGTCTATTATCGTGGAAATTATTTTCGCAAAATCTATGATATTGAGATTTTTCAGGCTGATTTAATTTTCTCGTAAATCAAGGTAGAAAAAGAACCAAATGTGTGAGCTTTCATCCTAGAAAAGCACAATTATTGTGAAGAAGTTCTATTTTGACTAGTCGTTAAATGTTCTTTGTAAGGCTTACATTTCTAATGTTATTTATGGTTGTAAAGGATAGTCTATGCTTCAGGGCTTTTTTCAATTTACTTAAAGCGGTATAATAATTGAGCTTGATAATATATTGTCGTTTGGTACGAGAGAAGAGTGTACGCAGGAGTGCGTTGTGTATATATGTATAAGAAAATAAGGCATCTGGTGATCAGTGGCGGCTGGTTGGCGCTTACATACACGCGCGGTTTCATACCGCGAGTTTGGATGCATATGTATGCGTATAGCATTTTATGATGGCGGCGACTGCGATGTTATTTTGCTGGCTCGGTCTTCTTAGAAGTATCGCTGTGATCCATAAGGAGATTCGAGTGTGCCATCGCTGAGGAAACGTAATAGCTGCGAAGGATAATTTTTAAGCCGAGAGACAACAAGAGTGTAGACCGGCTTGCGAGTTTCGGTTTTACTCCTACTGTCTCCTTTAAATCATTCTTTACTCGGATTGGTGCATCTATAAGTGTATTTGTTGTTTATTGTTCAATCTTTTTTTTTCGTTGGCATTTAGATTGCATGGTTATGTCGTCTGACTGTTGTGCATTTGTGGTTGTAGATTGAGGAAGATGAATAAGCGAAGGAGAACCTCGTCTGTGGCCAGTCGGGGTACTGAGGACGACCCTGATGATATAATACCAGAACCAACCAAAAGAAGAAAAAAATTTGATCCTGTGAGTTTTTTCAATCAGTATTTTATTGTTACATACTCATTCTCTTGAAAAAACATAAGCAAAATTATTTTCATTCATTATTTTTCAATAAAGATATGCCTTCAAGATAGCATCTTTTATTGAAAATCATTCATAATTAATTAATAATACTGTAACATCATATTACAAATACTTATCATTTGCTTATTAATTCTTTAATAAATTCCTTGTATCTACTTTTTCTTTGTATGTTATTCAAATAATTATAAATTATTTATCTTATTTAGTTTTACTTTAAACCACTACTAATGTCAGTTGTTTTACTATTGTATAATTTGTCCATTTACTTTGCATTTAGAGTGACTTGTGTCATCAGTTATATGATTTATTGAGAAATCATAAAAAAGAAGATGGTACATTATTGTGTGATGCTTTTATAAGGGTTCCAAAGAGACGACAAGAACCAGGATATTATGAAGTTGTTACAAATCCTATTGACCTACTAAAGGTTCAACAAAAACTTAAAACTGATGAATATCGAGACATGGATGAATTAGCTGCTGATATACAGTTAATGGTTAATAATGCAAAAGCATTTTACATGGTAAGTTACATAATTTATGAAATATTTTTATTTATTGTTTTTCTAATTGCAAATTAGTAAAGATTTTTATATTTCATTTATTTATTTTTAAATTTGAATTAAAAAATGTAAGTGTATGATATATATAACATTCATTTACTTTAGCGTACCTCTCCTGAATATAAAGATGCTACTGAACTTTGGGAATTTTGTATAAATACAAAAAATCGGATAATGGAAGAATATGAAGATGAACCTAATAAAGGAAAATTAATTCTGAAAGTTGGCCGACTGGTAATTATACTAATACAATTATTTTCGCTCAAACTAACCTACTTAATTTTATTAGGCAAAAAAAATTACAACTCGGCAAGATGATACAGAAGATACATCCGAGAGTTCTACTAATCCTGACGAAGATTCACAAATTTATGAAGATCTGTTTGGTGCTGTTATGTTAGCAACTGATCCAGCAGATAGTAACAGACCATTACATGTTCCATTTCTTCTTAAACCTTCAAAAAAGGTAATTCTTACAAACTCATATGACACTGCCCTTTATTTAATAAATAACTTATCCTATTGTTTTAATAAGTATATCTTCTTATTTTCTTTCATATAAAGACATTGTCATTCAAAGTTTTTTAAATGCTCAATTTAAACATATTAAAATTAATGTTTACTTGTAAGCTGAATATATTCATACATAAATAATGTTTTTTACTTTTAGCTTTATCCAGAGTACTATGATGTTATAGAACAACCAATTGATCTCAAAACAGTAGCTATTAAAATTCAAGAAAATGCTTATAATAATCTTTCTGAAATGGAAAGAGATTTATTACTCATGTGTCGTAACGCATGTCATTTCAATGAGCCAGGATCATGGATTTATAAAGATGCTAAATTGTTAAAAAAAATAATTACTGCAGCAGCTAAAAGGCAGAATGCAGATGTTGCTGGTCCAGTTTTAAAATCAATGTCTGCTGCATTATCAACTAGAAGCAAACGTGGAAATCGATCAGCCCATGCTTTGATAGCACAATCAGCTGCACTGCGAGATGAGGATGAAGAAAGTGATGATGAAGAGGAGGATCCATTAGATACTGAAGAAAGTGATAATCCTCAATGGCAACTTTTTCAAACAATAAGAACAGCACCTAATAGTCAAGGTATTTTTGAATTTTTTATATATTTCTTCTCAAATTATATGTTATCCAAATAAAAATTTTACATTAATAAGAAATTTTAAGATTAAAAACCTTTTAATATTAAATAGTTATCTTTTGTAAAAAATTATAATTAAAAGCTCATATATTCAATATATGAAATGTAATATATTGTTATATACGATATCTGGATATGTATAATTTGACGTGACTGTTAATTATTGAATCATCAAAAATTGAATATACAATTAAATGCTGTTCTTTATATTTTAGGTTTACGAATGAGTGAATTTTTTTGGACTTTACCATCAAGGCAATTATATGCGGATTACTACAAGACGATTAAACATCCAATATCATTATTACAAATTCGTAAAAAAATTAAGGTATTTTTTTTTATTAATTACCTATTAGATATTTTTCCTACATTACATTCTTTAATTATTTCAGAGAGCAGAATATGGGACAGTTGGTGAAGTTGCTGCTGATATGAATCTTGTATTTGAAAATGCTAAAAAATATAATGTTCATACGTCAAGATTGTACAAGGTAATTGATTGAATTTATTTATTAATTGGTAATATATTTTACTTTTAATGAACAATCTATAAAAATGACCAAAAATTTGTATTTATTATTATATTTTTTAGTTTGCAGTTAAGTTACAAAAAGTAATGCAAGAAAAGGTTCAAGAATTATTAGAGTATGAACAGGTACTACAATTATCTAAAAAATTACATAAATTGCATAATTTAAGTAGAATTAATTCATATATTAATTTAATGCTTTCTAGGAATCTGAATCTGAAGAAGAGGTTGATAATAATGCACATCCTAAATTAATAAAAAGAGCTTCAAATCTTTTAACACGTGGAAAGTATAAAGATAATATACCATTGAAAAAAAGATTGCATAAACTTGTTAAATGTGTGATAGAGTGTATTGTAAGTATTGTTGAAAAATTTATTGAAGATATATTGATTTGTTAGAAATTTTCAATGTCATTTTAATTTATTACAGTATAAATTTGCAATTAATTTATGTTTTTGATTTTATTCGAAAACAGTTTGATGTTAATATTTTCATAAATTTGTAATTTAAATTAGTTCAAACCTTGTAAAATTACATTGTATATTACAAATAATTTTATGTATAGATTCGAATATATGTGTGTGTATATGTGCAATGCATTTTTCAGACTGAAGACGGGCGACAACCTATTTTAATGTTCATGGAAAAACCTTCTAAGAAACTATACCCTGATTATTATCAAGTAATTTCTGAGCCATTAGATATGTTAACTATTGAAGCAAATATTAAAGCGGAAAAGTATCATAACGAAAATGAGCTAATTCAGGATTTTAAAGTAAAATTCTTTACCATCGAAATATTTATTTAATAGAAAAACATTTATACAAAAATATTAATATTATTTAATCCAATTATTTATATTCATTTATAGCTAATGTTTAGGAATTGCCGTCAATATAATGAAGTTGGGTCATTAATTTATGAAGATGCAAAAACTTTAGAGAAAGTACTAATGGATAAGATAAAAGAGCTAGGTCCTCTGCAAGATTCAGTTAAAACAAATAAATTAACGGGTTCTACGCCTACGAGAAATGTTGGGTACGTGATTTTAGTTTATTTATTTTAAGCTTAAATTTTTTTTTTTTTTTTTTTTTTTGCTATTTATTTTAAAAGATGTTATTAGTTTGTATTATTATAGAAGACCTAGAAAAGTGGTGCCTTTACATTTACAAAAAATGCGTACCATGTATGATACAATTAAGGATTATCATGATACCAAAAATCGACAATTATCTTTAATATTTATGAAATTGCCAAATATTAAAGAGTATCCTGATTATTATGAAGTTATTAAACATCCCATTCATATGGAAAGAATTGCATCAATTTTAAAAAATAATGGTTATGAAAATCTTGATGAATTAGTATCTGATTTATTGCTAATGTTTGATAACGCCTGCAAGTATAATGAACCAGATTCGCAAATTTATAAGGTTGGTATAAATTATCGTTTCATCATTTTAAGTCATTATAAGGATTACTTATTATTATTATTATTTAAGGATTTTATTATTATTTAATTATTATTTAGGGTTATTATTTAAGGATATTATATTTTCCTTTTATATTAAAACGATAGGTAAGTATAATTTATATATTCTCGTTATTTTATTAATTTAAAGTTGGAAATTTTCATAAATTATGAAAAAATATATTTAAAACGTGTTTTTAAATATATAAAAAATTATTATTTACTCTTTCTATATATTTGAAAATATACTTTATGCATTCAATATTTACATTAAATATAAACAAACAAGTTCATTTATTATATTTATAAATAGATGGTTTTATAAAATTATTATTTAAGTAATTTATATAATAAGACAATAACCATACAAAAGTTATAAAAAAAAGATTTGGATACAATTTGTTTTATATTTATTTACTCAAATAGATACTGCATCACATTATTTTTTTTTATTATTCTTTATGAAATCATTAGGAATGTCATAAAAAGTGAAATAACAAACTATATTAGGTATTTTTATACAAATTATATCCAAAAATATTTTCTTCTAAATGTAATGTTTAAAAATTAAAAAAAATTTTCTTATTCTATTTCTGTTTTATATTTTAAAAATTAACCTTTTTATATAAGCCAATTAAGAAGTATTTATTGTCAATTATATTTTGTATGATGAAATTATATACATATTTTATAATATACTACATGATTTAAAGCTATTTCTTGGAATAAATTTTTATAATATTTTCAATATATTAAATAAATAGTATTTAAAATTTCCATTTTTACAATAATATTACGTTTAAAAATTGTATAAATATAGATTATGGCGAAGCCAATGATTACAATCCGCAAAATTTTATTATTTTTTTTTGTGTTAAATTTTCATTCTATATAAAGATTTAGATGTATACTTTTACACTTTCCTTTAAATACGTATATTCGTGTACGTTCGTACGCAATTTTAATAATATAATTTTTCTTAACTCTGTGTTAATAGTAATTGATAAGGTAACTATGGTTATTCAATATAATCTTTAATGAAACATTAGGTGTGAACAAATTTTAATTTTACTATGTAATATTTACTTAATTTATTTAATATTTCAATAAATGATTTTATTTTAATCTGATTTAAATAATCTATATAGCGTTAAGGATTCATTGTATATTGCAAATAATAATGCCTATAAACAAGTTTTTTATACAAATATAAAAAATTGAATATAATACATTATAAAATATTGTATTAAAATATAAATATTTAATGTTTATAAGATTCTTTGAAATAATTAAAATTTTTATATATTATAAAAAATATAATTGTCTATAATTTTAGATCAGTGTAAGTGTTTCTATTAATTTTATTCATATTAGTTTATATTAGCTGAAGTATCAATATGGCAAATATACTGAAATGAGCATATGTATTTTACATATTTTTTAAATAAAATTTTAATCAATGATTTTAAGGATCTCAATTATTTTAATTTAAATTTCGCGCTGTAGGAACGAAATGGCTACTGTACTGTTATGATCCTTCATTTTGAGGTTACGTCCGTTTAGTCTGTAGGATGCTTGGTGAGGATAGTTTTTATGACGTGCCCGTGTGTAATAAGACTCGTGCTTAATGTTTAAAAATGTTTTAATTCAATGGTAGCGTTTCATATGAAAAATTAGATCACTAATAATTTTTTTTTTATTATTATACCTACGATGAACAATTAACGAAATAATTGGTACCCTTTTCCATTGTCTACCCATTATATGCTTAGGCTTACATTTATTAAAGATGTTAAGTTCTGATTCGGAAATGGTTTGTGTTGACAATGTCGGTGTATTAGAGAAAAAGGAACCTATTAAGCCATGCTCTATTAGGCTATTGCGTGATAGAGACATAGATCAACGTTTGAGAAAAAAGTGCAAGAAAAATGAGGCAAGCATTTATGCATTTATTATTATCAATACTTAATAGGAATTCATTAGTCATATGTTCTAAAAATAAAATTTCATTGCAGCCATTTTTAATATTCACCAATTAATCTTTAATGATATATAGGAACTTTATAAGAAATTTATATCAATACTTGAAAATTTTCAGGATGCATTAATATTACAAAGATTAGTATTACAAACTAAACTACAATTGAGCGAAGACGAAGAAAGTGTTCCGGATGTTTCAGCAGCTGTGCAAGAAATTTTAGCAACAATATTTACAGCCCTTTATAATCATCAAGATGAAGAAGGACGATGTTATTCAGATTCTATGGCTGAATTACCTGAGCATGATGTCATTGATGGCAAAAAGTATATATTATACAAATTAAATTAATTAAATATTTTTTTATCATTTAAAATCAATAATTAAGATATAAAAAATAAAAAAATATTACTTATATTTAGTTTTAAACCACTATTTATAAGTATTTTTTTAATTTTATGAATTATTTATTTAATATTTATATCATGAACATTTTTAATAACTTTATTTGACTAATAATATAAATGAATATTCTAGTATCATTTTTCTGTGTATAAAAAATTTTTTTAATCTAACCTAATTATTATACAAAGTTGATGTTTTTAATTAAAAACTTAAATATGAAATTGTTATTAAATTACTTAATAGGATTCGAGGGCTGTCATTAGACTTAATAAAACGTCGACTAGACAAAGGAGTATATAAGAGACTTGATCGTTTTCAAGAAGATGTATTTACATGTTTAGAAAGAGCTAGAAAGTTATCGCGTACTGATTCTCAACCATTTGAAGATAGTGTTGAACTTCAGGCTTTCTTTCTCCGCACAAGAGATGAAGTCACTAAAAATGGTGATCTTTTACATTCATCCGCACTCAATTACTCTCTTCTTGAATTAGCTAATCAGGTAGCAGAATTGAAAAGAACAAAAGTTCAACAGGAACTTTCTTCATCAAATGATGATGAAAGTTGTGATGGTAACGAAAAAGTAAGCATATCTCCATAAATTATTATGAAATGAATATTTTATTTTTAAGTAGTATCATTTCATAAATTATTAAAAATATTTATTAACAATTAATCTTTATTTACAGGAAGCTGATAATAGCAATATTGCATCTCATAGTGATAATGGTGGTTCAATGAGTTTCAATCAAGAAACTTATAGAGCTGGTGATTTCGCTTATATTGAACCAACAGAACGAGGTATGGATACTAGTGTTGTACTTATTGAAAGACTTTGGACAAATGCTGAAGGTCAGCAGATGCTCTATGGTAACCTTTTTTATCGCGCAAGTGAAACTTATCACGTTGCTTCAAGGAAGTTTCTTGACAAAGAATTGTTTAAAAGTGATGCTCATGTAGCTGTACCATTATTGAAAGTAGCTGGCAGATGTTGTGTTTTAAGCGTAAAAGATTATTTTAGAATGGTTCCGGATGGCTTTCCTGAAAAAGATGTTTATGTCTGTGAGTCAAGATATTCTACAAAGGCTCGAGCATTTAAAAAGATAAAAGTTTGGAATTTCGATCCTGATCATTTGAAATTAATTCCAAGAGACAAACCTTTAGAACCTAAGCGTGTTATTTCTGTATATAAAGAAAGATTAGAGAAACATAAAGAAGAAATTGCTGAACTTGAAGAAGGAGAAAAACCAATAGAAAAAGAAAAACCAGTAAGTTAGAAATATATAAATACTCTATAGTAGATAGAAAACATTTAAAATTAATAATATCTAAAATAATAATATATTTTATATATTTTTTATTCACCTTTGTTTATTTTGTAATTTTTGTGGTAATTTTTAGAATGTAATTCTTTTTAACGCTGATGATACAGAAAATATGTATTATGAGCAATATAATACATGTATTGGACCTGTAAAATTGGGTGATTTTGTTTATGTAGCAACTGATGGTGGTAGACAACAAATTGCTCAAATTGATTCTATATGGTCAACTAAAGAGTAGGTTTAGCAAAGCAAATTATCATTATAAGTAAAAAATTATTTAGTAACACATGTGATCATTATTTTTTTGTATAGTGGAAAATGTTACTTTAGAGGACCATGGTTATTAGCTCCAAATGATATCACCCATGCACCTACAAAATTATTTTATAAGCAAGAAATGTTTTTATCTAGTGTTGATGCTATGCATCCTATTGTTGCTATAGTTGGGAAATGTGCTGTTCTTGATTATGGCGAATATATTTGCAGTAAGTTTAGTTTTGTTAATTTTTTTCTTATAATTTATGGAATATAAATTTAATATAATTTAATATTTTTAATATGAATAAATAGGTCGGCCAACAGAAATACCTGAAGATGATATTTTTATTTGTGAATCTATGTTTGATGAAAATAAAAATGTAATACGAAAACTCAGTGCTGAAGGGCTTAAAAAATTTAATCATTCTAATCAAGTTACAGAAGATGAAATATACTTTTTTCGAAAACCAATTAATCCTACCAAGGTATTATTAAATAATAAAAATTAAATTAAATTTAATAGTTTATATTTTATTTTAAAGCATTAAATGAATTGAAACAATGAATTTTCATGCACGAAATGGTTATTCTAGGTGCCTAATGACGTCGCTCACATACAAAATCATAGTAAATCTATCACATCATCAGGTCAATTTGAAATGGTAATTACAAATTTTTGTTGTTTTTCATCATCACATGTGACTAACACGTTGCTATTGCATGCCTTTTAATTTAAATATTCATTCTAATTCAGCACACTATTGTATTAGAATTCATATTAGAATTTATGAACTATATTATCAATAACACATTTTGTAAAATATCAAGTTTGCTATAAAATAATATTCTAAAACAAAGCTGAGTTAGTTTGAATAATGCATGTATCGTACCTTATGCCGGCATATTCACGTTTTGTTTATTTATTTATTTTATCAATATTAATTACAAAAATCAAGACTTTTAATGTTAAGTTAGTGCAATTTAGATAGTAAGTAGAAAAAAGGGTTAAAACATTCAGAGCACCTGTTGGGTTCGTCGCAAATATGAAGAAACTCATGAATGATATGAATATGATGAAAAACTCCTAGAAAACTCGCTCCTATGTCACAGTAAAAAAAGAAGCGTATAATATTTATATTATATTTAATTAATTTATTACTTAAAATTTTATGGAAAATCGAGATACAGGAAATACCGTATTAAATATATTTTTCTAAAAGCGGTCGATAAAAAGTATTGTAAAAGTTAATGATTTTTTTTATTACATTAGATTAACTTTTACAACATAAATTAAAATCTATAATTAAATAACTATATATTTAAATAAAATGTTTGCTTTTTAAAATTAAGTTAAAATAATTTAATGATTTAAATACGAAATTAATATGGTTTCAAAATAATAAAAGTTATTTTATTTTGAAAAATGAATTATAATTTAATGTCATTTGTCCTTAATGTTAAAAATATAAATTATTATATTATATATAGTTATATAATTAAAAAAATTGTATTTACATTTAAATTGGTTATTATTTACAATTTATTTTATAATTTATTTGACAAATATATTGGCTTTTTTCTTAATTATGTGATAATAGGTATTCATGATTTATAAAATTTTCTTTTGATATTCAATTGTATTAATACAATTAAAAATGTTAAAAACTATTACTTTGTAAAATTAATTTTTATATTTTGACATTTTATAAGATCATTGAAAAATATTTATATCTTGTATCTCGAATTCCGTATATATTAACGATTGCCTTACAACAAACGTGAATTCGGCTTAATTATTAACATTCGAAAAATTTACTTCTTTCGCTTTTCGTCTAGCTGACGGTTTCCTTATGCACTTGCTAGTTTTGAACTGTTTAAGTGATGACAAAACAAATTTCTTTTTAAGACGATACAATAGTCTATTTATTGCAGACTTAGTAAAAAATCATAAGTATTAGTACATTCTTTAATGAGAAATTCATATGTAACTATTAGATTAAAGTTTTTTTATATTTGAGTGAAATAACTTTTACTAAATAAAAAATTATTACGTAAACTAATGGTTGTATTAACGAAAACCTACGGTTTTACTAAAGTGTGAATGCAAACATTTTAAATGGTTCTTAAGTAATTATTCAAAATAAAAAGTTTCTATAAAAATGCTGAAACGATTTATTTTTTCAAAGATTTTAACATAATTTAATTACATAAAATTAACTTACACTTTAGAATATATTTTTAATTGTTCTACTAATGTTCACTTAAGATCTATGGTAATGGAAAATAACTTTTTCATCTAGTTATTGGTACTAAAGCCAATAACTTGTATAGGGTTTGGTCGGTAATATTTGATTATTGTATCGTCTTGAAAAGGTAAGTTAATAAAAGGTCAAGTAAGAATAACATATAGAATCGATAGATAAAAGGAAACAGTAAGAATGTCGAAAAATTGGTAGCTCATAAGATAACGTAACAAAGCATAAATGGTATTAGGATACATCGCCATACTTACCAAAGCTGGAGTCTGATGTGCTAGGCATGGGAGTGGGATTAGGAGTGGGAGTAGGAGTGGGTGAAGACAGCTTGGATGCTCCACCATCGGTCGGTTCCATGGAAGCTCAACCGGTGCTCTCCAACACCCAAACACCCGTGTCATCCAAAAAGGTAGGCCTTATCGTGTTCATTTCTCATTACGCTTATTTTTTGTACTTTTTTTTAGACTTGGTTAAAATTCACACTCCACCGACCATTCATCCAGTAATTTCTATAATTTTTCTTCATGTATTTTGTTTATCTTTTTCATTATTTCAGCATTTTTACAGAAATATGCCAGCATACAATTTTTTTTTATCGTTTTTGCACTATTAAAAAAATTTAGTTATTTTAAAAGTTTTTTAAGGGTGTGTGCCGCCGGATTTCTCTCTCTCTCTCTCTCTCTCTCTCTCTCTCTCTCTTTCTCTCCACTTCTATTTATTTATCTATTGTCTCAAGTAGAGACATTGTAATTTTATTTGTTTTTCTGTTTGTTTTTTTTTTAGAAAACGCCGGGTAAGAAATTAGTTACGGGCTATATTTTGTATTCGAGTAAAATGCGAACGACGGTTACGCAAAACAATCCCGATTCGACCTTTGGAGAAATTAGCAGAATGGTTGGCAATGAGGTATTTATTTTTATTTTGTCATTCTTTAAGTTATTTTCCTCATTAGCTATTTAAGTTACTCTTCCGATTCCGTCGATAATCCTCATTTTTGTTAATGTTTTAAATTTTCTTCTTTTTATCATTTTTTTGCTAATTTTTTATTAATTTCCTTTATTATCATTAGATTAATATTTATTTTGATTCTTTTCTTGATTATATGAATACTTTTATATAATAATGTTTCAGGGCTTGTCTATACTAATAATATTATACAGGAATTTTCTTATTTTATTAAATTATAAAATATAATTTATAATAATTAATTAATCAGATAGATAATCAAATATTATTAAATTTCTATTAATGATAAATTTAAAATAATGAATTTTTTGTTAGTATATAATACTTCTACCACAATTCAAATACATATTTGAATTAAAACATAAAGTTAAACTTTCTATATTAACTGTTAAATAGTACGATCATAAATTTTTATTAGTATCAATTTTAAAAAATAAATCCATTATTTAGATACTTATTTTCAATATCCATAAGAAAAAATGTCAAATTTATATATTTAATTGTATTTATAACTTAAGCAAAAACTTAGAAATATTTATAAAATTTATATTATTGTTTCAGTGGCGAAAGTTACCACCTATAGAAAAATCGGTATGGGAAGAAAGAGCAAATAAATTGAATGAGGAAGGTGGGCAAGTTAAAGGATCACTTTCAGCTGGTTCAATGCAGGATTTAATTTATGAGTGTTGTTGGGAAAATTGTGATTGGCAATTTGAAGACATGGCTGATTGTATTGATCATAGTGTTGCTGAACAAAATGGCCATGTTCAAAACTTTTTTGCTAATGCGACAAGTGGTAACTTCTTTATTATATATATTAATAACTTATCAATAACTTAAAATTATTAATTGCGATGATCCATAAAATAATTGATAAAGATGTATATTCTTGTTATTTATATAGATATGGAATATCAATGTCAATGGCGAGGCTGTGGTAGAATGAAAAAATCTGTGCCTCCATTTCCAAGTGTACAAAGGCTTGCCAGGCATGTTAAAGAAGTTCATATACTTAAATCAAATGGACGAATAGTTCCACCTACTGATAGAAGCAAGTACGTAATATATATTTCATATTGTAAATAATTAATTTTGACAAGTCTGTATTTAATCAAACAACATTTTTATAGAAATTTTGTTCCTGCAAAGGGATCTACAACGTTAACATCAATGGAAACAGGTGATGCATTAATTTTTATACTTTTCTTATTACATTTTATTATTTTCACTGAAATTTAATTAAAAATAAATATTCCATTTATAGAAACATCTGCAGCAGCAACGCAAACAAATAATGTACCTGCAGCTAAACAACCAGAACCACTTTTTGTCGCAGTTCCTCCACGTCCGAGTCGGGTATTGCATTCTGATGCTTATTTGAGGTAAAAAAAATAGATACATACTTGAACACTACATAATTAAAAATATAGAATAAACTATTTACTTATTTAAAAAAATACAATATAATGTTATTTAAAAATAAGATATTTTTATTTAAAAGATTTAATATTTTTCTGGAATGATAAATATACATTTTTCCTTACTATTTATATTTTTTAACACAATGTAAATAAAACAATAGTTGAAATATTATTTTTTATAAAATGAACGATTTTATTTAATTTCTAGGTATATCGAAGGATTAACTGCAGAAAATCGGTACATATCTAATTGGGATAAACAAATGAATGCCTCTACTGAAAATACACCAATTCCTGAAGTTACAAAGTTACCTGCTGAATGGTTAGGTAATGGTGTGGGCAATCATGGAAATGTAGTGAATGCCTTATGGACACTGAGAAATATGATGATGCGTGATGTTCTAGCCATTAATAAGACTCTATAAGTTGTAATTTATTAGTGTTTTTTTATGTTTCAAATTGTAAAAATGCCATTCAGTGAATTTGGATCCATTGCAGGCTCTTGTTTAGATGGCAATGAAAGACTGACGTAATTAAACTTTAGGATTTCTTGATTTCTCAGCATAAAAAAAATAATTTATAAATTTTTTATCAGAAAAATGTCATTTTTCATTTATAATTTAATTTTTAATTATGACAAATATCTACGATTTATAATTATAAATAATTAAGAAAAGTGTATATTCAATTATTGTATACATGTAAATTGCGTTCATATTTTACATCATGTGAATATGCATTAAAGAGATAAAGTGTGATTTGAGGTATAAAACAAATGAAAATTTATACAGATATACGTGACTATATATTCTTTTGTAAGATTTTAAGTTATTATATTGTGGTTTTTATTGATCTGTCTATAGTTTATAATAAGTACTATCATATGCACTTCTCAGGGTTTATACATGTTTCAGTAACTGAATTAATTCAGTTTTTATCATCAAAAAATACATATATGAAATTAAAATTGTTTCAAGTAGTCATACAAATTATTTATGATAATAATTGCGTTAATGATAATTTATATATGTTTGTTTAGTACTTTGCAAATACATTTTTCATTTATACAAAACTTTTCTTTATTTCAATTTACCAATTAAAAATAATTCTTTTTATATAATGCTGCTAAATTAATTATGTAAAATAAATTTACTATATTCAGAATTAGTCTACCAATTTAGACCAATTTACATCAATATATTATATTTTACGAGTTTAAATTTTTTTTTTATTTCATAATATTGCATTTTGCTTTAAGTTAATTTTGAAAATTTGTCATCTAATAGATTTTACTCATTTTTAAATAATTTCATGTAATGAAGCTTAAACTATAATTAAGATATTAATAAAAATTTAAAAATATTTATTTTAATATTTTAAAATTATTTTTAATCGATATTAAACAGTTTTTACAAATTTTAAACCAGATAAATATAAAAGTATTACAATAAAATAAAAATAGTATACAATATTTTTTTCTTCAAATATATATTTTAATGCATTAATATTTTAATTTGTTATAAAAATTTAAGGAACTTATATTTCAAAGTGATTTTTAATTATTTTATTATTAACAATGAATGCATTTATCTAAATTTTATTCATTCTACATTGAAAGTAGAAAAAGTAATTAAATAATAAATTTTTAATTTATTAATATTAAATAAATAAAATTAAAAATTAAATTAATTAACTTATTTTAGTTTGTTAAATTAAAAAGCATTAATGTAATGAAACAGCTATTAGCTTTCCTTGTATAAATCATATTTTTAAAAATAAGCTTTGAAAATTAACAATATTTGAATCAGATGTTATTGAAGAATGAACACCAATATGTAAATCAATATTTTATGAATCGAGAAAGATTATTTTTATGTAATAATTTCATTATGAAAAGTAATAACATCTTTTTATAATAATACATTAAATTATAATAATAATTTTTTAAAAAATTAATTATAAATGCTAAAAACAGATTAAGTAATAACTTTTATGATCAGAAAATGCTAACTTTTAAGCTAACCTCAATTTTGAATAGATGCACAGATAATTTCTAAACTATATAGCATTACTTAGAAAGTATTAAAAATGTTAAAAATAATTAGATGTGTTATCAAGAATTTTGATAAATCACGTTATGGTAAATATAAAAATATATTTATGACCTTTATATAATTACAATATTAAATAATTTGTAAAAACAAATGCGCTTACATAAAACAATGTAGGAAGTGTTCGATTTTATTCATCAACAGACCAACCAGGAAAAAAAGAAAGTGATCGTTTGAAAGAGTTTAGAAAAAAACTTCAAAATGAATTTTCGTCAGGTTAATTATTTTATTAAATATGAAATTTTATAATACGATAATATATTTCTTTTATAAATATATGTTTACATTTACAGAGCTATTAGGGCAAAAAAAACTAAAATCCGAAACTTATGAAATGAAAAAACCGAGAGTGAAAGTTCCAATTAGTTCGTATAGTAATACATATTTCCATAAATTATTTATTTTAGATTAACATGCATTTTTAAATTGTCATAGTTAAAATTAATGAATTCGAGGAAAACAAACATCCTGATCAAGAAAAAGAACCTTTGAAACCATTTCCAAACAATATTAATCCTGCAACAGGAGAATTTGATGGACCAAAAGGACCTGAACCAACTCGCTATGGAGATTGGGAAAGAAAGGGTCGTGTTTCAGATTTTTAAAAATTGTAATTAGAGATATATATTTATAAATAATATTCTGTAATATTCTTGAAAGTAATTTAGAATTGCTAATAAGATTTATAAGAATAGTAACATGTATATTTTTATCACAGAATTAATGGTTTAAAATTAATTTCAAGATGTGTTTACATATGTACATAATACTATAAATGTAATATTAATATGAATCATCTATTTGTAAATAAACGATTGAATGAATATTAATTGTCAAATTGAACTCGGATATAAATATATTAATTATGAATATATGTATTTTTTTATAATTCATTTATGAATTATTTTGTTTAATTATTTAAATGAACTTTTGTTAACAAATATTTTACATAGTATTTCTATTCATGCTATTTTTCATTACAAAAGATTACAAATATTAATTATTTTATTTTACAATCTGATTTTTATTAAAATTTTAAATATTGTTGTATTAAAAGTGTTAATTTCGGATACTTTTAAAAATTTTATACAATTTATAATAATAATAAGGATAATAATAATCCATGAAATATTTTCTTAAAATTTATGGGCACAGACTAATGTTTTAAATCAAACCAATAATTTTTATCCAAAAGTTAAATAAATTGCGATAGATTTTTATATTAATGGTTTTATAATATTGCTGTGCAACTGTGTTTTAATTTATAAAACATCATTTTAAATTAATTTAAAGCTAAGAAATAAATTTATATAGAAAATATGCTTTTGATGTTAGTTTTTTAAAGAATTTCTTTCTATATTTTTTTGAGTTTTTAAATTTTAAGAATTCGAATAAAATAAATTTGGCACTAGATATTATTTTAGAAAATTACAGATAGTTAAAAGAAAAATTTTTATTTAATATAATTGAAGAAATTTTAATATATATTTTTTAACATATCCAGACGATTTTTATTAAAACAATATAATAGTATTATTGAATGAAAACAAATTAGTTTATTGAAATATATAATAATATTCTGACGTTATTTATTAAAAAGTATTAAAAATTAAGATTGTTAAATCTTAAATTCAAAATATTCTCGAAACAAATTACATATCACATTTTTTCAATTATTAGTTGAGTGGGAAAGAGGGAGAGAGAGAGAGAATAAACTAGTTATCAAAATTGATAACACATTTCAATGTCTTTATTTTAAATAGTGTATTGGATATTGTATGAGTTTGCTTTTTGAAATTATATATTTAGATTACTTGACAAATTAGAATTAATAGTAATACTACTTTACAAATGTTTCCAATCTGATAACTCAATTCCAGTTTTTATTTTATGCAAAGCTTATTGTTATTTTAAAATTATAGAATTATTTATATAAACTATACTTAATTAATGTTTTAAATATTTTTAATTTTTATATCATAATAAATTAATATTTTATTCATAGATTAATGAATGAATACATGAAAACTTTCTCTACAACACTTCTGATGTGTAATGTTATATTGTTACTTTCAATTAGTATAAAATTTTATTGGAACTTTATATAGAACAATTTATATTATTTTTAAATGAATACAGCCTACATATTGAATGTTTCTATATAAAAGAGGATTGATTGCAATCAAAGTGACAGGCACCACTTGAGACATGCGCAATCGAGGCAGAAACTTATTGGTTTTCAATGGCGTACGTAATATGAAATCCCAGTTTTATATGTGTGACGGGGATGCGTGTGCATTTGTATGTGTACTTGGGTTGTGCGATGAAAGCGATATACTAAAAAGTTCGTAAGCAAATAAATGTAACATTATATTATTTTTATGCCCAGTGACTTCATGATAATATAGAATTTAGTGTTAGTTTTAGTCAAATAATATTTTAATAAACAATGTACCCGTTAAATTTGAAGCTTTAAATTTAATTCATTAAATTTATTATGGTACTTATTATTACAGATCTTTCAAAGCACCTTTAATAGTCGTTAAAATAAAGTTTTAATTATAATTGCAATAATGCACTACTATGGAATACTTTTCTCGATATACAAAAAAGTTCTGTTTGTAATTCTATACTCTTATACGCAGCTATTGCAAGCTATGAATTATGAAAACAAATTTCATAATTAGTTTTTCTTAATTCGTTTTATTCTATAACGAAGTTGTAATTTTATAACTTTTCATCATGGAATCGTTTTCGTTGTCTTTATTTACTTATTATCATCATTATTGTTATTATTATAAATAAGACGATTCTTCAGAACTAGGAAAAGAGATATCCTAGAAGTAGTATCTTTAGTATAATAGTTCTTATAGTACAATAATCCTTAGTATAGTAGTTTGAAAGTTGTTTTTTTATACGTGAAGATCATTAAAGCTAGTATACTTTGTGGACCATTTAATACGTACAGCTTGCGCGCCACTGTCCTAAGTTCTTATTCACTTCCATGTATGTTTGCGTAGTGAAGATTTATGCTTGCGTACTTACGCGTATTCTATCTTTAAAAGACTTAATAAGCAGATGGAAAATAAGACCGAGTTGGCATTAAAAAGAAACATGGCTGGGTTGATTCAATTTGACACAATCCTGTGTGTGTTTTTCAGAGGGAATTAGGGCAGCACGTCACTGCCTCCTTTAAGATATATTTCTTTCGTTTCCCTTTCTACCAGTTAAAGCAATGTATTCGAGATCATGTACATAAGAGAGAAAATAGAGATGTTGTCGTCGATGGATCCATGTGCTTTGATACCACCTCCGATGAGTTTATACACTTCTCACTAAGCTCGGGAATAGTTTCATCAATTTTACAATAATGTTTATGTAAAGCTAGAATACATCCGGCATTTTTAGACCATCTATACTTTAATAAATTGAGCCCGTTTTATGTTGATTTTGTTTCATTAAATGTTTTATAAAAATGACAAAAGTAAAAGTTCAATTACAAAAATACTTTTTATAATATCATCTTAAGTAATTTCTTTTTACATAATTTTCATATAATGAAGAAATATATGATTTAATCAAATTTTATTTATTTACTAGAGTTTTCGCACTAACTGACAATAATACTATTATATAAATTAATTAATAGCTTGTTTATGAATATTATCTATTTGACAGCTGATGTATTCAATTAATCTCCCATTTAATAATTATCTTTTCATATAATTTAGTGTTTTCGCTTAAGTTTTATGCTATGATTAGTTAAAATAAATTGTTGCTTTAAATTGTCTATAATAAAGGTATTACTTATTTTTTCAACTTTCTTTACTATTAATTAAATTTAATATTATATGCTCATAATTAGATAAACCGAGTTGCTTTAATTTTTGTACATAAATTCACATTCTCAATTCATTTCTCAATAAAAATTATATTTATTTCTTTCACATCCAAATATACTTCGCCACCAATTTCATTTCATTATATCATTTTAATAATTATCTACATATTTCGTATTGAAAGAATGAAATATCAACTTCAAAAATCAATTACTTTATTCCATTTCCTTTCGGCGGATCATCAAATTAGTAAAAATTTTGATGTAAAAAAAAATTAAATTTTTTTTTTTAATTTTGTCTATTATATTCTATCTAAATCATTATTTACAACAAATTAAACTCCTTTCATTTTCAATATAATTTGTTTTATTTAAATTTAAGTAAAAAATAAACAATTAAAGTTTATTCGTGGTGTATTTATGTATATATGTAATTGAATAAAAATACTCAAATCATTATTATTATATCATTTATTATTTCACCTTTATAAACACTTATTATTTATAATAAATATTTTTATGGCCTATTTTAGTCAGCCGATACAAGCAATACCTATGCATTTTTTTAATTTTTTAACTAAAAGCTTTAGAAGATGACCTTGATCGTAAACAGTATTAGAAGGATCAGTGGAAATATTCATAGGTTGATGAATTCTTGGTTCTGTAAATTGTGTTCTAAATTCTGTAAATTATACTTAGTTTATACGAAAAGACAAAAATGTAATGTATTTCGCAAAACAAACATTCATGAGTCCGTACAGATTTATATATTAAATTAATGAATATCTTAAATTACAAATGCACCTGCTTTAATGTACGTACTTTACACGGATTTGTCGAGAATAATTAAAAACCATTATCAATTCTAGCAAATATTTTACAACGTAATTTGCATGTCGTCGACTTACGAAGGAGATTTAAGCTTTCATGAAATTTAATTTATCCTTTTTTACCGAAAAAGCTTTAATATGCAAACAGCATATACAATTCTTTAAAATTTGCCCTTAACAGAGGATTATTTTTTAATTAATAATGTTGTAATGGACAGATATACTTATATATAATACTTTCTATAGGACTATTATAACAGATTAAGCATAAAACATGAAAATTTACTAATAATTATAAAAAGCTCACATAGTGAAAAATGACAATTTTTTATCGAATAAATTAATTCCTTATATTTTAGAGACAATAACGTCATACAAGCTATTATTATTTGAACTACACATCACACTAATTACAATTAAATCATTATAACTTTTACTAAATTGTTTTATTGAATTATTTAACACTGGACGTGGATTTTTGCTTTTTTGACAGATTTCGATAAAACGTTTTCCGATCGACTGATTCGATATCTTAACGGGGGGGGGGGGTCCGAGGTGAAAGACTTGAAACCCGTCTGTCGCCTACGATGTAAATAGGGAGTAATTTTGATTTTTGATGATTATTGCTATAATGATACAATATTAACACATGATTTTGTGGCGTTATATATATTTTTGATTTTATGTTTTGGTTTACAGTTTTATTGTAGGTTTGATCGAGAAATTATGTTTGTAGTTAATGTCAGTCACATTGATTTAGGATTTAACTTTTCTAATGTAAAAATCCTAATTTTGTATTGTATGTAATTTTTAACCATGCCGAAAATAAAGAAAGATTTATTTTAATGCAATATTTTTACGTATGATTTACTTTTTATTTGCAGAGTTTTTATAATAACTATAATTTGCTTATAAACCATATCATTCAAAGTATTTCTATTTTTGTAAATACATAAATAATAAAATTTTTATAATGATACTAATTCTTCATTCTTCATTGTAATTATTATTTACATAATATATTTGCTAATATATTATATTTATTAAATTTTTATTCACGAGCAATAATAATATTATTTTACGATTTAATATATTGATAATTCAATTTTTATCAAGACATATTAAAGAAATATAAGGAACGGCAATTTTTTAAATAAAATATATTTTAAAAAATTAATTAGATTATAATATTGTATATACATATTATATTATATGATAACTATAATAAACATTTTGTTAATATCAATTTTCAAATTGTAAAAATTTGTCAAAAAGTAAAAATATTTTTAAAACTACTTAATTCAAATAAAAATATATACTTATTAATAAGGTCAATGTTTTTATTATTAAATTAGTTAAGATATGAATTTACAAAAATATTTTTATCATCAATTTTATAAATTTATAAAAATAAAATAAATTATAAGGAATAATGTTTTCTATAAATTGATACTAGTTTTAAATAAAAACAAATTTTTTCCCCTAATCGTAAATAAAACTTTTTTAATCGAATAAATATCGCAACAACGCAAATTTTTATAAGAATATAAAATTAATCAGAATTATTTGTAAGATGTTACTTATAATAATGCTAAATATAATAATTGTAGAATACAATGTAAGTATACAATATAAGTATAAAGTAATTTTTTTCTATAATTATATTAATATGCTTCAATTATACTTATTTTTAAATTAATTATATAAAATAATTTTTTAATCTTTCCCAAAAATTATATTAGTCTATCTTTTGATTATAATAAAAATATTTTTTCTATATTTTAAATTACCAGGATAATGTTTAAAAATTGATCTATATTTTAAATTAAGTTCTAATTCATCATTTGAGGTTGAATTATTCAATTTATTTCAAATAGTAAATTTTTGTAATAATTTACTGAAATAATTAATAATAATTAATGTTACATACAACGTTGGCGAGTCTATGTTATTTCAATTATCGCGTAGCAATATAACAGCCTTATTTGTAATTTAAACTTTATATACCCTACTTATTTTGTAATTAAAATTTATGTATTTAAAATCGTATTTTTAATTGTTACATAAGATTATTGATTACCGAATTGTATTGACTTTTATTTGCATATTCATAATTTTGAAATAATAAATAATATTAAAAGAAATGATCTTTTTATATTCTGGTATTTATTCTTGTAGTGTGTATCGAATAATCGATTTAATATGAACCTTACGAGAAGTTTGATAATTTAAGAGCAATTTTTTTAATTATATATATAAGCATGTAAACTAAAAACACGTATAGGTACGGAAATGTATTTATGCACATATATTATCAATTAAATTTCAATTGATATTCTATACATTTTAATGTAGATAGTCTAATGTAAAAAAATTTATTCAATAATAAGAAATGGCACGCAGAAAAATTTTTATTTAATTTCTACTGATTATAATGTTTATTTGAAGCATTTAAAAAACAGCATTGAAGAGTCATTGTAAGCAGCCATGTATTTGTAGATATAATTAATATTATGTAATCTCTTAATTGTATAATCTTATTTAAAACTACTAGTGATTTTAGTAGCCTATGGAAATACTCGCCTTAATAATGATTGATCACTTTAAATGTAAAAAAGAAAAATTGTTCCATTTGAAATTTAAAACTTTTGTTGTTGATAAGAAAATAATTGTATTAAAAAAGATTACAATCACGTAACTTCTTATAAAATTAACTTTTAAACAATTCTCATTTTATGTACAAATAATTTGTAAGTTAAACTTTTAAATAATATTAACATCACATTTTATTAGGTTCATTTTACACGAAAATTTAACAATCATTCAATAATTAATTTTTAAATAGAGTAAGCTCTTAATTTAATTTTATATAGTAAATATAAAATATTAGCAACGACGTATTATTTTACATCATATTTTTAAAAAAGTAATTTGGTTAATTCTATTGGACAATGAATGTCTACATAATATTTTTGATGTGTCAAAAATATATTTGTATTCGTGGAAATATATGTATACCGTAATTATAAAGAATTTGCGGATCAACTTCAAATCGGCAGTTAATGGCCATTTGTATCGACTGAGCAGCAAATGCGCTACTATTATCTCTGTAAAATCTAGTAGGAGAAATTGCTTTAAAATTTTAAATTGCATTCACAGTTTTTAGTAGTTAAAACTTACACGCGTATTTTTTGGAACCATAGCGTTCGCGTATGACAGTAAATTATGATATATGCATGAAATTTTTCAAAATACCTTACTTCCTTATATGCAACACTATATGTACTTTTTTATATTTTACTATCTGTTTATCTAGGACAAATATATTAATAAAAATATTTCTTTTATAGCCTTATAATTTATAACTAAAATAATTTATTTCATCAATTTATATTGTACATTACATTTTCATTAATCTGGATTAAAATATTATATGATGTATAGAAAATAATAAGAATACTTAAGCTAGACCTTAAAGTGGATACGTAAAGCCAATTAAATAAATGTTATTTTTATATTGTAAAAATTAAAATAGTAAAATTTAGAATAAATAAAAATTGTTTACAAATTACTGTATGTCGCAATGTATTTTAATTAAGATACATTTTGAAACGATTTATAATTTATGGATTACGTTTTAAACGATTTAAAACTTTTGTTAGATATGTTTCTATTAAAAAACTATTTTACTTTTCTATTTTAAATCAACTAGGTTAAAAGACAATAAGATTTAATTTATTTTAAAATTTTAAGCAAGTAACTTTTATGCTTTCTGTATTTTACATTGATAATGCTTGAAAGGTTGATTTAATAATTTAATTCTCGAATTTGGATTAAATTCAATATGATTGTAAAATTTTATGATAAATCAAATTAAATTTGGAATGAAAATTCAAAATCAAGTTTTTAAAATTAAAAAGTTAATATTTATTAATCTATATTAGTGATGTAAGATAAATTAATGTAAATACTTGTAATTTACTTATACTTAATAATTTAATTGGATTTTAAATAAAAAAGTTTTTCAGAAATAAGAAATTAATAATTTATTAAGAACTTTTTTCAACCTATTATTAAGTATGTAAATTAAATGTTCTAATTAATTTTAGATAATCATGACGATAACTTTAATTATATGTTTACTATCACAATAATGTTCTTTATGTTATTATAGGCTGTACAAATTAATCAAATATTCGCTATTTTCATTCAAACTCCATACATTTTAATTTGTTTGTAATTTTTTTATATAAAATTTTCTTTTTTTTTGTTTGAAGTTTATTTTTGTGTATAGAAAAGTATAGCTTACAAATAAAAATTCAAACAGTTAAGAGTATTGAATTATATGAAAAGTCTTTTTACATATTTTTATACATATAAGGATTATAAATATTTTTTATTATCAATTTACAATTACAAACATTAAAGTAAATATAACATTTAATTTAGTAATTAATTAAAAATATTATTAAATTATTAAATATAATTTAAGGTTCTTATTTTTATTCTAAAAAATAAAGGCTATAAAATATTTTCAAAATATTACTGTCGTATCTTCTTTATATTACATTTAATATATAACTAGTAATCAAGAAAATACATTTCATGCAGCTCGTTCTATTCATTAATGTTTTTTTTCCTTTTTATTTATCATGTAAATTTTACAGAAAATTTCTTTGAATGATACATCTATTATTTTTTCAGCAACATTCTTAATTATGTTAAAGATGTTTTTTATATAATTGTGATGTTAAAAAAAGATTTTAAATTGAATAGAACTTCAAATAAATTTGAAATTTTATTATTTTATTATTTAAGTTATAGTTTTTTATATAACATGTACTTTTCCATAATTTAATTAATATTACATACTGAATGTATGATTATTGAAAATCATTTTATATGTTAGGATATACATTAAAAGAACATATTTACAAGTATAATGATACTGAATAGGAGAGAAATTAATTATTTTTATATTATATCTTGATTAAAATTCTTTATTTTAATTAATTGAAAAGAATTTTTAGAATTTAGTCAATATCAAAAATAACAACATATCTTTAACTTATTGTGTCATTTACATCATTTACGATGTTTAAGATTTGAAAATTAAATGTTGGCAATGGTGGTTTTATCCTTTATTTTTAACACTTGAATTGTGAAGTTCAGTACTTTATCTGAAGAAGCACTTCTGAACTTCTTACTTACTAAAGTATCACTACTTTTTTTCTTGCTTATCTTGCTTCCTTTTGAGACTCTTCAAAATGCTATTTTTTATAATTTGTATATTTGTTAAATAATATTTAAAAATATATTTCAATATTTAATGAAAAACATCCGCAATGATAAATGCATTAAATTTTACTGAAAATTATTCTAAGTTTGAAAATATATTGGCTTATCGAAATATAGAATAAAATTTTGAATTCATAGAGAATAAAATTGAATGAAAATTAATGATTTACATATTAAAAGAATATATATTTATGTAAAGAATAAATTAATATAAGATGTGTTTAGTAATTATATCAAATAATATCTAATATAAATCATACTTAATTTGAAAAAATATAACGATTAATATTTCTAATATAAGTATTTATAGATTAGTAATAAATACATGTTAATATTAAATATAATTATAAAATTATCAATTATTGAAAAATATTTTTAAAATCTAGGCTTTTATTTTCTTTTAATTTTGAACACAAAAGTTATATATTTAATAAATATGAATTAACATACAAAATATAATTTACGGGTTTAAAAAAAATTCCTATTTTTTAAAAATAATAATAAGTATAATTATTATATTAAAGTTATTACCTATTATATTTTATCCTCTCTTTCTTTTTCTCTCGAAATATTTAAATTTTTTATTTTCTCCTTATCTGCTTAACTATTAGGAACCGAAATCACGATATCATTCTTCTTTTGTAGTTGTATTTTTTGCACGCTCAGTTTTTCCATTTTTTTCAATAATATTTATTTTATTTGTCTCATTTTAGTAATATCAATTATACGTTATCTTTAATACAATATACTATTTTTAAGAACTATTGTATAATTAATTGTAATATATAATATTCTTTATTTATTCTTAATATATAAATGAATTGTAAATTTTGTTTTGAATTTACATTTGATAACAGTATTAGGTTTTTTTAATATAGACTTATAAAATTATATTTTAATATTTAATAAATACATATTAATAAATACTAAATATAATATACTAAGTGCTTAAAAAAATTGTTTATTTAATGTATTCGAAATTTACTAAATTAATTTAAATAAATTTTCATATATTTGGGGACAGTAAAATACAGTTTACTTCAATCTTATTATGTTAACAACAAATTTCTAAATGTACATGATTTTAAATTAATAATGATAATATTAAATTGTCATAGAGTAAAATTACATGCTCAATTACATAAAATTAATTCGAATCTGTATTTTATCTAAATAGTAATTCTCTCGCTAGTACAAAAATTATGAAATTAAATGGGAGACTTACGTTGTGTGGTGTTCTTGAAAGTGTAGAATGTTAATCTTTGTTTATCTTCTTTGGGATAGTAAATCTTAAAGTTGTATACTAGATTATTATTCGATATATATGAGAGTCACAATAAGCTATTTTATTAGCCGATTTTGAAGCATAAAAAGAAGTTTAAATATACGTAAATGATTAAGAAAATTATTCCTAGTGCATTAACATATCGTAACTGCGATAAGATAATTAACCCGTACGTTGTGTATATTTTTACTTTCAAACGTAGAACTGTATATTTTTTTGTTATTTAAATAAAAAATTTCAATGAATGAATT
Source organism: Ceratosolen fusciceps (assembly GCA_018883505.1). Lineage (NCBI taxonomy): Eukaryota > Metazoa > Arthropoda > Insecta > Hymenoptera > Agaonidae > Ceratosolen > Ceratosolen fusciceps. The sequence goes on along the minus strand of RCIC01000012.1, from coordinate 4,837,740 downwards.
ATTCTTAAAAAAAATTCAAATCATTTAACATCTTAATAGTTGTAAATTATATTAATATATATATGACATATGACGAATAAAAAATTGAATAATAAAATCTACATTTGTGCATTGATAAAAAATTATTTAAAATATTATAAGATTTGACAAGTTAATTAAGCTAATTTCATAATTCAAATATTGAGCAAGTTATTTTACCAAAATTATATTAAATTTCTTTTTTTTGCCAATATGATATAATTAGATTACAATATAATATAATTTAAAATTTTTAATATTAAGAATATTTTGATTTTATTTTACTTATTTTATAAATTCTTGTAATGAGAAATTAAAACTATTTGTTGATGATTAATTATTATAGTAAGCCGTTTGCCTATTAAATTTACCTATTAAATATTAAAACTATTATTTAAAATGTTAAGTTTGTAAATAATCTTTATTCTTCAGTATATTAGAAATTTTAAATCAATAATAATTTAAAATAATGATTTTTCGTAAAAAAATGTAGTAAAACAGAAAATAATGAGTAATACAAAAAAATTTGGTACATCCTATAATTGTTTTTAAATTGTGAAGATTGTATAAATATTTTAAATAAAAATGAAAAATGAAAAATGAAAAATGAAAAGCAAGTACAATATATTTTTGGTATTTTAAAATAATACATGATTTATTATTTTTAATTTTATGTTCAAAGAAGTAACATTGAATTACAATAATAGAAAAGTGTAGAGTATTCCTCTGTATCAAAAGAATTTCACCATTGCATATTTTATACTAACGTATCTAAAAATATATCTATAACTACTTTCGGAATGAAAGTCAAGTCCTATTAAAAACTCTTGAACTGTACATATACCTCTTTCGCGAATTTTATGAGTAAGTGTTTGCGTATCTATATAAGATAATGCCAACTCATTTAGAGCTCGTTATTTTTACACTGGCTTGGTATAATACTTCAATCATTCTTATGCACACACACACACACCCATATATATATATATATATATATATAGATATAAGAAGTTTCTCTGAAAAGTTATACGTTGGAGTGAACTAAATCGCCCTTCTTTCTCTTTCTCTTTCTGTTTTTCTGTGCAAAATGTAATTTGCAGCGCGGAAACTTTTCTGGATTTAAGATCTTTGAAATAACTGCTATTCCCCTCTATAGAAATTGCTATTGGCAGAGCTATTAGAGACTGAAATTAGTTTCTACATGGACCAGGTATTCGATCTTGTTTCAAGCATTTTCAAAAGCAGGTGAAAACTGTTACCTACGTTTATTTTTCTTCCTTTGGATTTTCTATGAATTTTCTTTTCCTAATTATTATAATCTTATTTTATTTAAATTAAGTCTCTAGCAAAATTTATTTAACAATTATTGAATTTCTTAATCATTCTTATTAAAAATTTGCAATATTATAAATATTAATAGTTAATGTCTATTATGACAAATTAAAAATTTTTTTGATTATCATTTTGTATACAAAATTTTAATAAAAAATAGGGATAATATAATACTTCTAATAAATAAACTTATTTCAGTTATGTTAAATCCAATATTATAAAACATAATTTTATAAAAATTATCTTTATAAAATAGAAAATGGAAATGAATCATTGATAGCATATTAAAATTTATTTTGTTATATGAAAAATATTAAAAATCTAAAATACTTATAACGTTAATAGTAAAATTAAGTATTTATACTTTTTTTTTAAATAAATTTTGGGTTTCTGTACATATGTTTATTTATTATTAATATTCGTAATTAAAAATAAATTTTTTTTTGACTGATCTGCTTACTGTGGTATGGTTCGATTATAAAAATACTATGTCTTCTAGAATAGATTTCTTTATTTATAATATAAACTTGAAATATTTTTTACTTATCCAGGACAGGAAATAATGAACGTACAATTTAAAGCTGTTAGATTTAATGTTGTTAGATTAGTGCCGAAGTATAAAATAGTGTATTTCATAATAAATTGTAAAACTCTGACAGTAAGTTTTTTTGTCGACTTTTTTTTATCAAAATCCTGGAAGCTTTGTAGATGGAGTTTTGGTAACTTTACACGTTGTAAAAGAACTGACATTGCGACTCAGTCAGGGTATGACAGAAGTTCCCACGCAAAGTACCCTACGGGATCTAGATTATCCTTTCTAGCTTTGACCTGATACGATCAACTATTACCGCTGAGTACATATTTTCGATAAAATTATATTTCACGGTTACTGAATCTATTAAAAAGTACTAATTTCATATTTGATTTAAATGATAATTCTTTGTTACTATATCCAATTTAATTATGAAGTCACATCGTTCTTCTTTTCTTAATTATTATACTGATATGTCGAACCTTATTCTTTTTCGTTGAATACGCCGCGATACGTAGTAAGGTGACTAGCAATTATAAAAAGATTTAAAGATCTACTAACTTTTAAACTAATTTATTAATATTCGATTGATTAAACTATACGACAGTTTATGCTTTTTGCAATTCCCAAGCATATACAATACATTTATTTAAGATAACATTAGAAATTTTTATTATCAAAAATAAAAATATTTCTTAATAATATAATAATAATTGATATATATATATATATATATAATAAATTTATATTACACAAAAGAACTTTCGTAAAATGAAACTTCACACATAATACGTCAAGTAATCTTTATTATGAATTAAATAAAATATTCAAATATTGTTATGATGAAATAAAAGTTAAATATAATATATTTTCATATACTTTTAATATCTTTAGAACGAAGAATTAAATATATTGAGTGCTACTGTAAAATAATATACTTTATTAAAAAAAATTGCATATTTGAATCAATATATTAATTTAGGAAATATTAAAGTTATTGTCAAATGTTATGTACTATTAATTTTGTATATATATTATGTATATAACAATGTTGCACTGTTTAAAATTGTATTTTAATTACAAATTTTATATAATTGTCGTCATATACATGATTTCAAACTTAATTAGGAAAATAATAAAGATATGAAATTACATAGTACAAAGTAATCATATATATATATATATATATGCGTATATACACATGTAATTGAATAATTTTATTAAAATATTATTGCATATTCAATGGTAATACATTTTTTATATAAATTAATGATAATGAAAAAAGTATAGGGAATATTATTTGTTATTTCACAGGAGAAATACATAGTTTTATTACCTGAATATTCTTTAACAGTATTCAATTTATTATGCATATCATGAATATCAATGATATATTATGTTTATAAAATTAATAAATCCTTTGAAATGTTTTGTCATATAAGTACGAACTATTTCGTGCAATTAATACATTTGCTTAGATGAATATTAGAACATTAAATGAATATTTATTCATTTTAATCACTAATATGAGTTAGACGTTTTGATCAATAAGTTCAGTAAACTTCAGAAATCTTTTTTGATAATTCCTCCAAATTATTATGGTATTAAAAATGCCTTATATGTTTAGCTCTTTGCATTGATATTATTACTTTACGATACGATACCAAAAAATATGTAGATATACGTCCACATATTTTTAGATAATTATTTTTATATTTAATGATGGCCTTTTAGTTTTCCAATATTCGTTACTAAATATTTAGAGAGATAATATAAAATTATATGTTTAATAATAAAATTTAAATTGAATTTTAAATATCAACAGAATATTTTTACATTTATCTCAAATATTATTTGATAAATTATTATAAATTGTAATTTTATTCTCCTAAAGTCTGAGTTCTGTAATATAATTTCTTATCTTAGATGTATTTCTTAGATGTATCTAGCTTCGATTTATTTACATGAACACTTTGCCCCTTTACGTACACAGTTTAGATAACCATTTAGTGTTACATATTTAATTCTAATTCTGGTTCAGAATTGACAATTAATCTAATTAGTCCTTATGTTTTCCCTGTATCCACTGTTAATCTTACTTCCGAACCATAGTTTTCCAATCAATTGATGGTTATTATTTTACATTTGTTAATATTGTAATGTAAGCATCGATTTTTTATATTTTGAAAATAATGTAATTGAAAATTTTTAAAAAATGGATAATTAAATATAATAATTAATACATCAATGATTTTTAAGTTACACCACAATGTATACTATTTAAAGCTTCTCTGATCTTTAAAACTCTTAAAAGATCACTGATCACAAATTATACTATCAAAAAGTCATTATTCATCTATGAAAATGTAAATACTTGCCCTGGATGTATACTGGAAGGTTTATCTAGTAAATGTAAACTGCTGTGAAAACACAACAAGGTGTTAGGAGCCAAGTCACGGTATTCTGGGGATCTCGATCGCCCGGCCGAAGTAGGGACTGCATATTTTGGAGGCCTGTAATAGAGAAAGGTATTGGTCCTTCATCCAAGCACTGATCGAACAATATCCATCTGATAGAACACTTCATCAATATATTTTCAATAAACAATGTAACTATGTACGCGCGAACTTACGAAAGCATGGGATTATATTATTTCCATATGAGCTTCCAGGTATATCAGTTTTTATTTAATGATTATTAAATATTAATCCCCAGTGTGAGACGAATTTTTCTTTTCGCTTGTATATCCTTTGAAAATTCCGGTGACTCGACAAATGATCCAAAACAATAACGATTACGGAGATACTAATTTTTACTATGAAACAAGTTTTTAATTTAAAAGATGAATACAGTGGTTAATGATATGAAAAAAGCGGTATCATATTTTTTTAATAGAATAATCTGTGTATATTTTATGTATTCATCAATAGATAATTTATAGAATTAGAAGACTTGCTTAAATTTTTTAATTTTTCAAACAAGAGGCATCCAAATATATTAATCCAACTCAAATATTTATTTTTTAGTTTGCATATAAACTGTAAAAATTAATAAAATTTAATTTTATATAAAATATCTTAAATTGATTTTGCTATTTAGACACAATTTCATTTAATTTAAAACAATTACATTTTTAATGTAAGTTACAGTTTAGTTAATACAACGAATTATTAAGTAATTGGTGAAAAAAGTATTATTGATATACTTGATTTCGTAATGAATGGTTTATTATCATTTTACTCTACTATCACGTGATTTATGAAAATTCTGACAAGAAGATCGTAAGTAATAAAATATTTATTTGTTTTGCATTGAAAATTTGAGTAACCGTTATATATTTATATTATTTTTCATTTCTTTAACAGAATGTGAATACATTTTTTTATATATTACAATTATAAATATTGATTTGATTAGAATAAATAAATGTATGTATTAAATGATAATTTCTCTTTCTCGTCGTTTACTGTTTTGAACTATATTTATATTTAATGAATTAAGTATTATTCAGAAAGGTATCATATATTATGAATTTAAGTATTATGCGCATATCGTTTATATGAGAGATATTTGACTGCAAATAAAATAACTTAAAATGGATAATTTCCCAATAATTTGTAAAAACTTTTATTTATTTTGTATTTATCTTTTTGTGAATAATCAGTATTGCGTTTTGTATCGAACTTCGGTTTATTCGCATCACCACACTGTAGAATGCTTCGCAGCGTATCAATGTAAGCATCTTTTTGTCGATTAATCGATCCTTTACATGTGATCTATAGTTTTGTATATTGAATTTTATCTATACAAACAACGATAAAATAGTTTTCTCACAATATTTTATTGTATAAATGTTCTTTTTTTCGGACTTATCCTTTATTTTCAAAATATTACAATTTTTATATTTTTTGACCTTTTACACTTACTCATATTTTCGACTTATTTTGACGAATTTATTATTTTATATTATTAATTTTTAATTCTTCGTAAATATGTTTGAATATTCGATAGATAACCTTTACCCAGCTAGAGAGTATTATATAAAATACCTGTTCTTTTTTTCTGTTCCTTAATGACTTTAATAAGTTTTCATATCATAAATTGTATTTTAAATTTTGTATTTGTAAATATCAGTGAATATGTATTTGGACATAAAAACAGATATTTAAAATAATTAATTAAATTTTCAAAGTAAATTAAAATCGTGAACTTCATCTCATTTGTATTGTACATAAATTGTAAAAAATATTAACTTACTATAATTTACATTCTCGTGTAAAATATTTCTATCTCATGTATATTTGTTCAACTATATCGTTTCCCATCGTATTTAAATATAAATAAATATATTCGTTTTTAATTCTTACTTTAACATTAAAACTATGATCTAAGAATGGTGTTGTAGACTGAAGGAAACAATATTAAATTTCGTAGAAACGAATAAGAGATTCGTTAATTAAAAAATTGAGTGAATTATTAAAATTTTCTGTAATAAATATTATTTATTATATTATTATATATTTTAATTAATTTTCGATAACCTAGATTTATTATATTAATTAGAATAATTAATAATATATTTATGGAATTTGTATGTATTATGTGAATAATGAAGGATTGAAATTGAAACTATTATTTTTTCATAAAAAATATAGTATATACTTTAATTATTTGTTTATATTGTAACAATAAAGAATTCTGGGAATGAGTAGAAATTTTTCACATCGTCCGTTTCATTTGCATTTTGCTTTTTTCTCTGAGCTAAAAGTATCTGTGAACCACTTTCATGTCGTCTGTCCTTTTTTTTTTTTTTTATATCTCATTCGACTACATTTGGTGCGGATTAGCTTGTTCTACGCTGGAGGCAATGCTCTTAGAGTTACATACAAAAATCAACGCATGAAAGTGAGGGTGAGTTCAAAAGTGCCTACATCAAATATTCAAAGCAAATATAATTATCCTTAGAAATTAAAGTATAGAAATATTTTCTTATCGTTGTTTCTTCTTTTTTGTTTTTTTTTTCTTCCTTTTGTAATAATAATTATAACAGTACTGCCTCGAACATTATTCATATATACAGAGCGAGAAGAAATTATGTGCACCAAGACTCTGATTCCATTTTTATTTCATTTCATTTCATTTCATTTTATATTTCTTTCTTCAGACGACTACGTTATTATAGATTTTGAATATAGCCATCGTCATTTTATTCATTGATTTCTACTTTGAATATACCTTTAATATCTTACATAAGTATGTAATACCGAAAAACATGATGTTAATTATATATTTTATTCATGCCGTTTATAAGAACTAATATTGTATAAAAAATAAAAATAAAACTAAACATACATGCTCAAAGCAATGCAATGGGATTAGGAGAAAAAAATTTAACAAAATTTGTTATGTTATGTGACTATGTACTTTACTATTCAACGTTCTATAGAAAAGACTATATTTTCAGAATTTTATTTTACTACCAACCTATCTAAAAAAAGTTTTTCTGTGAGTTATTGAAAAGTAAATTTTATTTTTTTTCTTTCATGTAGATTATCGTCAATTTTTTAAATTAATAACTTTTTTAACATTAGCTTAAAATTAGCTTAAACATTTAATTTTAGAAATTAGGTTTTAATTTTATTTAAAAAGTTTTTGATATAATTATACTTTCTATGTTAAAAGTATATATAACACTTAACGTAAAACTGAGCTTTAAATCTCAAAGACTATTTTTATAAATTTATACTTTTTTTCTTACAATTTTTTTTTTATATTTAATTTTAAATATTTAATACATTGTACTATAGCCAATTTTTTTACCATTAAACTGAATACAAAAAGTATGTTTACTATTTTTTCTGAAGACAAGTCGAGACGTGGGTGATAATCTGTATTTCATATCAATTTTTTTTTTATTTATATCATTTTTATTTATTTTTTCATTATACTAGCTGAGATTCTATATTTTAAATTTCTCTCTTACTTTCTCATTATCCTATTCCAGTAACTAGTATTTTAATTGCTTATATGCTTTGCAAATTATTTTCTTATTTTTATAACAAAATTATATTATTTATTTTTAATGTAAAATTGTACTTTAATACTTTTTTAATATTAATTAATTTTAATTTTAGTTATTGATAGATAATAAACAAGTCTTTCATTATAACGTAAATAATTATTGATATTTCTTTATTTCACTATCGGGTATAAAACAAAATAAATTTTATTACAATTGATCTTGTAGTATTTAATTATCAATCGTTCATTTATAATTAAAGATATTCATTTAATAAAATACATGTATTGTAGTCTTTATTAGTAAGTTTATATAACCTACTGTCATAGTAATATCATAAATTTTCAAATATTTAGAACTTGAATTTTATTAAATTTAAGTTTTTATTTAATTAAGTAAAATAAATTTTATGTAGGGTTATAAATTTTAATTATTCAAATGCTATAAATATATTTATAAAATAATATTTATATAAAATTTTTTTAAAACATACTTCCTAATTAAATAATGTTCATGTTATTATTATAATTATCATTGTTGTTATTGTTATTTTTATTGCTATTGGTATTGTTATATATATATATATATATATATATATATGTATTATTATAAATATATTTTTATTTATTCGGTTCCGTTTTAAAATTTTTTTTTGTATATGATTTTATCAAGTAAATTTGACGGTTACTAGTTATCTAAATCTTGAATTATGAAGCCCTTACGAATTAATGAAATTTCTAACAAAACATTTTTTATAATTACATACTCCTTTGCAGATAATAGTTTGGTGTTAATTAGAAATATAATAATGATATTTTTTACGAAATATATATGTATGATTATTACGAAACATATTTACGTGCATTATGAAGAAAAAGACGCCGATGTTATTCAAAAGCAAAAAATATTATGTCGAATCTCTTAAAAGAAGATAGGAGATCGATGTGCAAATGCAAGGACCCAGAGATAAGAATACGATGACGAATCAGGTTAGATCTTCATCTCCCTGAATGACTTTATAAATAAACTCAGTAAATGATAAAGCGAGTGGCTAACATAGTCAGTGCTAGTCTCAAAGGAATATCTTGTCAGAAAATACGCCATGGCCCCAAGAGTATCAGGTTTCAACCTCTCTCGAGTGAGTGAGTCTGACCACTGCAGCCGATGCTGATTTTGTTGCCCTTACTGCTGCTGCCACCGATAACACCGACTGCCTATTTTGAAGTGGCCAATGGATTGACGGAGGGTGAGAATAAAGACTGTAAATATTAGTCGGCAATTTGCCGAAAGCTTTCATTCTCTCTCTATCTGTCTGTCTGTCTGTCTGTCTGTTTCTCTCTCTATCTGTCTGTCTGTCTGTCTTTCTGTTTCTCTCTCTCTCTCAACCCTCTGTATTACATCTCTATTATTACCTGTAATTCAAACTATATACTTTAGTAGGTTTTTTAATTTATGAAGATAATTGATGCTTATCTTCAAGAAAATACCTTTCTTTAGCATAAATTTTTTTCCAACACCATTAAAACGTAATATTCAGTTTATCATTTCTATAATACAATCATTAAATATCTTCAAACTAATGCATTTTCTCCAAATTAAAAATTAATATTTTTTTTATCTGCATACCTATTATGAATCTTACAAATTTTTAAATTATCATGAAATTTTTAAATTTGTATATTTTAAAGGACATTATTATTTATTGTAAAGTGCAATTATATTTTAATTATATTAATTAAATACTTTTAAAAAGTCAATTTCCAATATGCGATATGTTATCTTAACCTTTGGAATAATTAATCATTCTAGTATAAAAAAGCTAAGTAAAAGTAATGATTGTACTAGCTTGCATGACGTAGAACGTGTCTAATTATGCCTCTTTCAGTTTCAAAGATATTATCTGTGTCTAAACGATAACATGCACCTTATAAAACGATAGTTTTTTTATTTTGTGAAATAAAAAGAATAATTACCTATCTGCAAACATAATAAAAACTAAATAAAATAAATAAAAACATAATAATATAAAAAAACAAGAATAAGTATATTTTCTGTAATATAATAAGGTTAATTACTACTACTACTACAACTACTACTACTACTACCACTAAATATATTCACGCTTTGACACATGTAAAATATTTTTATATTTACTAATACTTTTTCAACACAGCTACACGTAAATAATTTTTATAAACTATTAATAATTTACATAATTAGAATACAATTTTATTTCATTTCACAAGCATTTCAATTATCACAAGCACAATATTTTTTGAATATAAGGTGTTCATATAACATTTAATATTGTAATTTATTTATTATAGTTATATATGTTTCTTCTATTATGTATAATTATATACACATATCAGAAATTCAGAAATATTGAATTCTGAAGAAAATAAATTGAAACAATCGCAATTGATTGTAATATATACCAAAATATATTATTTCATTTAGTCTTTTTTAAACCATATTTAGAAATATTTTATGATATGTATCAAATAAGAAACGATTAAATTTTTTTATGACGTTTTTATTTATTATATATAAAATTAAAAAGTTAATACATAATATATTTATTATTCGAAATTTTTTATGTATAATTTATATTTTTGAATGAAATAATATAAAATTTAATAAAACTCAAAATAGTTCTTAATTAAAAATCAATTGAAATCATACAAAATTTAAAATTTAACTTTGAAATATTGCAATTCATTTATTTAAAATAAAAGTAATAGTGTCTATATTGAAAAAGTAGAGTACCTTGAGGTAAATTAAATTATTGATGGAATAACAATAAAAGAACCAGAAAACATGAAAATAATGTAGATAATTAATTATGTACATAAATATAAGCGTATATATAATATTTAATAAAACAAAGATTAAATTTAACTTAAATTGTTTTTTAAATATGTGTTAAATATTATCTTAAGTTTTATAGCTATTACTTGTATTTGTATACATATATATGTGTAACAAATCTTAAAAGAAAAATATGGTTCCGTTTCATTAAAAAATTGAGTCTGACAATATAATGCGATTTTATTTTTAATAAAGAGTTTTTTAATAAATTTTTTATTTTTAATAAACAATTACTTTTATTCTATAACATAAATAATTTAATTTAGTGTAAATTATATGTCACTACCTTATATAATTCAATCATATTTTCTTAATTATAATTTATGCTTATGATTTATTTGAAAAAAGAATCTTCTAAAAAACATAATTTTCAAATTTGCAAAAAAATAAATGATTTTAAGTAATTAGTTTGTAAAATATTATTCCATAAAAAGCACAGATCTATATTTTATGCTTACTGATATAATGATAAGACTAGGAAACACATATTTTAATAGCTGAAACATAATAATTGAATGAAAAATATAATGCTGTCCAAACATGGATTATCTTAAATTTATATACAATAAATTCATTCGCAATATACAATAAAATCTATTAATAGAACATGAAATTATTATTATTATTATAAATTTGGAAAATTACAGTTATTTAACAATGAAAATAAAACATTGTTTCACTTACAAATCTTCATTAATACATTCACAGGCAATCAGGTGATTTATACAAATTTTTGTAAGTCAAGTACGAAAATTAATTAACAAAATATGTAAAAATATAGCCTAGAAGAACCATTAAATACTTTTCTGATTCAAAAAGAGAAAATCAAACGCAGTTGTTAATGCATAAAACGTGAGTATGTGTAGGAGGATAGAAAGTGCAGGTCACGTAGGAACAGTGTTTGTGAGCGATAAGTCTAGTACCGAGATTTCTGTGCAGAGTGGAACACTTAGAATAAAATACGAACGGATGCGGTATAAGAATCGTTACGTATTTAAACTAAAATTTGGTGGACAATAGACGGTAAATAGTATACAATTTGTGAACATCCACCTATTTTAAATAGCGCGAATATTCTTACCCATCCATTATTGAATAATATCCATTGTTGGATACTTTAAAGTCATATACAACCTTCAATAATTAGAAATTAAGTTAATAAATTATCGATCTTTTTTATCATTGAAATTAATTTTATTGTATTGACCTATAAATACAAGCATATATTTCATGATTTGCAAAGAATCATTTAGAATGATAGAATTAGAATTTTACATTTAAAAGTTATTTTGAAAATAAAAGAAATAATAATTAATATCGTGTTCAATTATTTATAAACTGTCATTTTAGTTTAAGATATATCATAAATTTATTTATTATTTTACTCATATTATTGATAATTTATTTAGTTTAGTTTCAATAAAAATAAAAATAAATAAATGAATAATTATTACATATATAACAATAAATTTACAACAAATTAATTTACTTTTTGTTGTTTTTTATAGCGAGATATTTTAGAAGTCCTGATTGTAGGTCATAAAAAGTCATTTGTGAATTAATTTTTTTTAAATAACGGAATCATTAAATAAAGTTTTATTAATATTATAACCATAAAAAAGATTAATGAAAATTTAAAAAATGCTGAAGCTATTACATGAAATTACTAAATATTAAATTATTTAAATTTGTTAAAATTGTACTACATTGAATTTATTATAAAATGTTTAAATTAATAATTATTAATTATAATATGATTCTTAGTTACGATTGATATTCAAATCAATAAATTAAATTTAAAATATATATTCTTCGTAAACATGTTTTTTAATTCTTTAATATATTTAAATAATTAAGAATAATAATATTTCATAAACTTATGCCAGTGTAATTTAAAAATTGCAGTAAATAATGCAAGAAGAAAGTGATAAAACAGAGCTTTAAAAGAAATACACGTAGTCAAATTCAAGTGTGAAAGTGGATATAAGAATAAGTGGTAAATTATAATCCACTATTTTATGTACCACTTCACTTTTTCACTTTATTCCCTCGAGATGCTGTTACATCGATTTTAGCATTGCATTTGCATGCATAACGCAGAGTAGGGGATATAAGCGTCTGTATTCGAATGTCTCTTTCACCTATGGTTAATTCGTTTATATTATTCATTGTCATGGATGAATTCTAATTCTTCATTGATGAAGCAAGACAAGTAAAATACGTGATGATCAACATATCCTTTCAATAGAAAAAGAACATCAATTGTTTTATTCAGTTGCTCGGTCTACCTTTGATTTAAATTTATCGATTGGCCTAATTTACGTTATTTATACATTTTTTTATAAAATGTATGCATCTACTAGAAAGGCGCATTCAAATAAATTTACTTTCATTAATATACAGTAAAAATTTTGGTAAATAAAGCATATAAATTATTTCTTAATATACATAGTAATATACAATTAGTATGGATAATAAAATAATTTTATTAATAATAACATCTTATAAATATTATTTGTTCTATAAATTTGCAGTTATTAAATATACTATTTAATATTTTATTAAATTTAATTCTTTATTTATTCATTAGATAATTCTTTACCTAAATTGAGTTTATGTAAGAAATGTTTTCAAAATTTATTGTGTAAATTTCTATGAATACGAGAGCATAAAAGGACAAGTTTTAAAAATATAAAATAATTATAGTAAAAAAATTTAGAAAAAATACATTGTGTAGAGGAGATAAACGTATTACATTATTTTAGGTTACTTCATTCATTTTCAAATTATTAATGAAAATACGTTTTTGTTAAATTTCTTTAGAACTCTGTTATTCTATTATTTTGCAAACTATGTCATGTAGGTACCTAAAGTATAATGCATCATAGTCAATTGTAATTTATAAGACCCATTTTTATAATATACCGTTACAGTTAAGAATTAGTTCGTTATGAAATCAAAAAATTTTAAAAATGTACAATCGTCTGATAAAATTCTATCGTTTTTATCTAAACCTTTTTCAGATTTAACTTAACGTATATAATCCTTTTTTTTTACCTACCATAAAATATAGATACAAGTATAATTATATCATTGATGAGAAAAATTAGAAAGTTTCTAGTATGTAGATTTAAATAACTAGTGTTTTGAGTTTAAATTATAAGAAACAATTTTTTATTTAGAGTATATTTACATACATCAATAATATCATTATTATAAACATAAATTGAAGTTTAAATACTAAGTTTATAATTATATATCTATAACAATATTTTTATGTACATCTTTCTATGTGAAGAAATATAGCTATAATTATATGAACCATAACAATCCATAATATTGAACATCAAATGTATGTTTCCATTGAACTAAATAATAATTTAATAGAAAATCTTATGTTTAATAGCAAAATGTCTTTATATATCCCTCTTATACACACGTATGTATATGGAATCCGTATAATATTAATTAAGTTGTGTATATCTTGAATTTTTTTTATTTTAATATGAAAACAATTTGTATAACCTATATAATAACAAATCCTTACGTTCATATGTCAGTTGTTATTAATAATCTACTATAATCAATTCTAAAAATATTATAATTGATAAATATATTTTCGTTTAAAATAAGCTTATATTATTTATTTCTAAAATTTTATTATTCTAATCAATTAGTTACACTATAAAATTAAATAAATATACCTATTTATTAAGAAAAAAATTTCCAATACATATATTTTATAAATTTTCATTCATTCTTTGTTTTATTAATTTTTATTCGAAATTGTAGGATTTTAATACACAATTTTTAAATTATATTTTTTTAAACGATGAAATATTTTTTAATATTTTAATATTTCAGTAGATTATACGAGTAATTTATAAAATCAAAATATTATATTGAAAATTGAATAAAATCTTCGGTGTCCAAAATTACATTGATATAAATATTAATCCTTAATTGACTATTTATATAATAATCTTTTATATCTAAAATTTCACAAACATATGTTATGTATTTAGGTATTTAAAAGTTTTATTTGTTTTTATGCTTTCGAGTATATTTTGTTATGAAAATTATGTTTATGTATTCTAATTTTATCTTTGCATGTTTAATAATTTGTTTAATAATGTTTAATAATGTTTGAAATTATATTACTAAAAAAAACTAATTAATGTGTAAATTTGCAACAAAAAAAACTTTATTTTATAATATTTTTCATAAATTATTCATAAATATGTATATTAAATTTCCGAAAGCAATACAGATCTTCACAGAGTTAAGATATATCGAAAATATCTATTTAATGAAAAACTATAAGCTATTTGCAAGAGTATAACAAACGAATATACGTTTGAAATGTAAATAGTTTGCATTGATAAATTGCAAAATAATTGTAAAAAGAAATTAAGATATTTCAGTTTTTAATCAACTAATGAAATTGCAATAAAAAAATAAAGTAACCCATAAAAATTTTTTAAATAAAACAACATGGTCTTTTATAAATTGTCTTGATTAATAGTTTTTCGACGTTGTTAGAGGTGATAAATTTTGTAAAAGCTGTGTGTATCAATCAGTTTTAATCTAGGTTGAAGCGAATATATATACAGCGCTTATGCATTGGGGTAAGAGGCATGGATAATCTAAGCACGATGTAACTGTAATTCCAGTGAATCAAAATTTTCTCTATGATATTATTCCTTAAATAGCTAACTACATATCAATAGTTGAGATATACAGAATAAGCCCCTAAAGAATGTAAACGATGTATTATAAACAACAACAACAATAATAATAATGCCAGAATTTTAAATAATTTAAACATGTACATACACATAATAATAATATATGTCGTAGTTGAAAATAGAAAAATACAATGAATTTATCTTAGAATGTGCAATGCCAAATAGGAATATGTATTAAAAAAAAATAATAAGATTTTTGTTAAGGTGTTGACCTCATTAAGTACATTAATCTTAAGAACTTAAAGACATGATGGATATTAAACCTGCGACAAGGACAAACGCTTTTGTAAGGTAAGCTTCGTAGAGCCGTTCTGTCATGGCTTGATGGTTGCAATTAACACTAAATCCGTTAAAAACGTGTGTGTTGCTGGCCTCGAGTCTTTAATTAATCAGAGTCTTCTAATTTGTTCTCATTACACTGTTTCGACATTCTCTGAGGAATTTTCAATTAGGTAGGCACCTGTAATCATCTACTTTATCTGCATATCACGTCCGAAATCTCATGAGACTAGTCTATCTATCTGTCCTCTCTCTCTCTCTCTCTCTTTCTCTTCAAATATATATTTTACTTTATATAAAAAACATCTGTTATATATAATATTGATGACAAAATTTTATGAATATTCCATGTTCATATTCATTATGAATATTACGAATAAAAAGATTTTTACAAATTAAATTTCAAAATTTAATTAACAAAGAAAATATACTGATAAACGCGATATCGTATCAACTACTTTTATATTTAAGAGAATATTAATCAAATGCATTTAAACTATTTATATGTTATTTGTAAAATGTTTTTACAACTTTTATTATAAATATTTTTCCCGTTATAAATGCCGTTATTCAATTTTCTAGAATAAAAAATATAAGAATAAACTATATAAATACTAATATCGTTTTAAAAATAAATATTTAAAATATAGTAGTATCTATAAAATAATTATATCTCCATCATAATTATTTATTCATACTAATTGATATTTTTTATTTCTAAAATTTTTAAAGTAAAAAAAAAAACAATTTTGATTATGAATATAGTAATAAAAATATTTTAACCCCTACACATGCATTACTGTATTTTTTTTTTAATTTTGAATTTCAATTTATTTTAAGTATATGTATGTATGCATTTATGTGTGCGAATAAATTGCTTGTATCAATTATTCACCTTCCCTCTGGGAATACTTTTTTCTTTTTTTCTTTTTCAATTTAATCTTCACTCATGCACACTTCGTCCACTATCCATAATGTAGGACCGGCCAAACTGACAAGGGCATTTTTTACGCTACTTAATTTAGAGTTGATTTTTCGAACCGTGAATAAAAAGGACATTTAATTAGTTTTAATATTTTCTTCTTTTATATATTGTTCTTTATAGTTTGCGGTTATAAATATAATGATACACTCCTACTTTACCGTCAATGTACTATAATGAGTTCGAGTATTTTGGCGATGTGGTATGCTAGCGACAGCATATTTACATGTTATTCTATTATTGTTTTGGTGTAATAATGTATAGTAAAGTTTTGCTGAAATACATTAGTATGGATATATAATGAAATAATTGTTTGATAAAGAAAGAATTTGCAAAAGTAAATGCAACAATAATTTAACGACTTCATACAAACAATTAATATAGCTGAAAATATGAAAATCAAATGACAATAAATATTTGTGATGAATATTTTAAACCTTTCGAATCGTTAAAAATTAAAATACGTAATTTATGATACAGTAATTTTGAGTTCGTAAATGTTATAAAGATTAAAGTTGAATCAACATGGAGTATGGCTTAAAAGCATCTATTAACTGTATCTATTATATTCAACTAAACGTAAATTATTATAAAGATAAGTTAATTATCATAAATATCAAAAAGGTCAATTTACTTTTTATTATCACCGAATATAATGTAATAGAGCCGTCGAGTTTTCAGAGTCAGCGCTAAATTTCGCACATGATTTACAGCTTCAGTTTTTTTGTACGAACGAATGCGTTCAGCTGCGTTTATAAAGAGGCTTATAAAATCTTACAATTTTCTTATATTTTGAAAAATCAAGCCGAATCAAATTCAGTTTTTTGATAATTAAATGTAGTTTGTTTTAAAATCTATAAGCTTTTTCTATTATTTATTCGTCAATTATCGGAGTAATGATCCAGTAAAACATTATTTCTAAAATGATTGACAATTAAAAATATTTAACTGAGTGTTGCTGTTTAAATAAATATTTTAATTATTGATATTATTGATGGCAGAAATTATAAGTCTAATAATTCGATGAAATCCAATTAAAATTTTTTTATTTTTATGTTATGAATCATAATAAGTGAGTTTGATTCAAGGTTTAAAATTTAGAATTCGATTTTAATATATTTCATCAATAAATTATAAAAGAACGCGAGAACTACATTTTTTTCTTATATAAAATATTAAAAATGTATAAAAACGTTAATAGCAAAGAAAGATATATGTAAGCGCGTACAAGCATACGCATATGTATGTATGTTGCCCGTTTCTGTATGTTCAATAGAGAAAAAGAGGGACGAGGGGGTAAGTGAACAGAACAGAAAACACAGACGGGCAATATATTTCATGGATTTAGAGTTTTACGAAGGCGTGCACGTATTTAAATAATATGACATTCTTTTAACTTAATTGAAATTTATAGAAATTATTGATTTATTACGTACAAAAAGGTAGAAAATTTTTGTTATTAATTTAGTGCTACAAAGAAATAATAGATGTTATTATTACTAAAAATATTTTACTCTTTCCTCTATTCCACACACGTATACACCATGAGGGACAATAATGAATACAGATATCATGTAAAAGTCGAGTGTACTTATGACACCTTAATATACTACTTCGATTACTTGAAAACGACACAATGACGTATGAAATCATTAAAAGATCTCAAGCATTTATATTTTTTTTTATTTGATCATTATAACCACGGAAATCTTATACTCATTAGTGGTACAGTTTTTTAATGTATTGAATAAGTTTTCCAGTACCGTTTCGAATAAATGATATATTCTTATAAAAATTGAAAAAATATTTATGAGATAATCCTAGAATTGATAAATAACTGAATAGAAATTTATTTTCGGAATTTTCTACGGAACATTATTTACATCTGACACAGTGTAAAATTATTATTTCACCGAAATTGGCATTGAGCATAAATGAATATTTATATTAATTATAGTATATTAATAAATTTGTTTTTTTTATAATTTATATATATTCTTTTTTTTTTTTTTATAATTATTAATTAAATTTCTTTGTTAAGTAAATACAAATACTTTCCTGATCCGTGATAAATTTGCATAAAAACTAAAACTAAAATAAAATTAAAAGTTAAATAAAATTTATACGTTTGCAGGTTCAAAAGTCGTTTTCTGTACCAAAATCTATTAAGAATTTTCTTCTTAACTCGGCTAGAGTCATTATCAAACGGTTCCCGTTATTGGTATATTTCTTCAATTGGTTTCGATTTTTTCTTTTTTCTTTTTCCTTCAATAGTTGATTCAAAATCTACTTCTATTGATATTTGACTTATATGAAATATTTCTCCAACGTTTTATATATGTAAACACTTTTTCCTTAGTCTATTGGTAGCCTTTTGTCAGCTCTTTTCTTCTTCGTTTTACTTATTTTAAAAGCGGGAATGAACTAATTCCATTCGCACGTGTCAATTTGTAATTAGTTGAAATAAATCCATTCTAGTTTCACATTAGAAGGTCTTTGGTTCGTCAGCTTAATCAATCTTTTTACGGATTAATTAAATTTAATACATATAATGAAATTGAAATTTAGATATAAGTAAACATTGTTTAATAAAAATATATTTTTCCACATTTCTCTAGAATTGTTTCTAAATCTCTTCTATCGTAAGGTTTCTCTACTTTCTAAGTAAATTATTATATATAATTCCATTGCTTGTAAATAGTTATATTAATAATAATGCGTATCTACACTTAATATCAATATTTATATACATTTGTGATATTATTTTAATAGGTATAGGTGTATCTACACAATAATCGTAGTTTCAGGATGGCCCATAATTGGTACTTTATTTAAAATATTTTTACCTGATTGATTGAAAAGGATACATGGCAAATGATAGTAGTTATCGTGATGAAATAGAAATTCTTTTCTCAAATACCTTTCTTAGTAAATGGAATGAATTTTTTAAGACTGGCTAAATAAAGAAATCGGTCTTTATTCAACCTCATTAAATGTAAATGCTCTTCGGTTCATTATTTAATTTTTATTTACTATTATGAACGAATCATTATTTTGTTATAATCATCGATTTTTTAAGTTAAAAGTTTTACAATGGATTGATTCACATTCTAAAAAATCTAATAAACTAATATTACTTGTTCAACTGAAAATATGTATAATTAATTCTTAGGATAATTTTTTATTTATTTCGATCCATCTTTTTAATTAGATATGCACAACAAACACACAGAAACTATTTATTGTTTTTTTTAAAGTAAGCATATTTAATTGATATTTTTATGATTATTTTATCTAGTAGGTAATTTAAAATACAATACAAATAGTTAAAGTTTTGGAAGAGAGACCGTTTTAATCGAAATAGTTTTAAATATAAAAAAGATTCTAAAAATGTGATCTATAAAAAAATACAATTGATTGTATAAGTAACCTGTATAAAAGAATATAAGGACTATATCAAAAATATTAATGAAAATAGTTGTTTAAAAGATAATGTAAATGAATTTTGAATACTAAATACATCATAAGAAAGAAAATAAGAAGTATAAAAAAAGAAATTAGTTTTTTTATTTCATAAATATACAAGAGAATAATTGTAAAATGGAGTAAAAAGAAAAATTTACGATGAATAGAGAGTAACAACATTGAAGAGCAATTATTTCGATTCAGTAATAAGAAGTTTAGCAAAAAAATAATTCTACTTATCGACTAATGCTATAATGGAAGTAGATGTAATGATAAAAAGAAAATTTATTCTGAAGACATATAAAATGTCAGTAACAAATATAAAATTTGGATAATAACGTACAAAAAATACTAATTTTAGATAAAAGTAAATAGTAACAGGGTATGCAAATATAATAGACATTTTTGTATTGATCACTTCGTGTTAAATAGAATACAGTGTTGCTAAATAAGTAAATATAGTTAAACAGGATATAGAGTTAAAAAAAATATAATTGCTCTGAATATTATAAAGATTTTAAAGAAAAAAATTATAAACAAGCTTTGGAATGTATTTAAACAGCTGCAAAAATCGTAATAGCATACATATTGTACTATAGCATAAACTAAATGATATAATATATCACTTGGAAATTGTATTTTATATAAAAAAAAAATAATTTATTCATAGGTTAAAAAAAATATGCACCTATTCAAAAACATTAGAATGAAAGTACATACAAGCAATAAAAAATTGATCTTTGGTGTTATAGTAACGAAAACAGTTGTTACAATGCTAAGAAGGTTTAAAAGAATTCGAATTTATAGTATATTTACTGTAGTATATTTATTATAGTATATTTAGTACAGTAATTTACAGTTATATTACTATTTAATTACTATTACTATAGTATATTATAACTATATTGTTGAAAATAAGTATTCAATATTAGACAAGTTATTAGAGATCTATCAAACGGGAGATGAGGCAAACAAAAGAATTGAGTTAATTGTTATGAGCTCTTAGAAAAAGTATATTTTATGACTTGACAAAAGCCACGAAAGATGTAATTTTGAAAAGAATATATTACATAAACAATTATTGAATACTATCATTAAGTTATATAAAAACGTGTGTGATAAGTGATTTATAATAATAGATCATACATATATTTATTTAGTTATAAAAAGTATCTATGAAGAGTAGCTCTGATAAATTTACTAATATAAAATATCTTAATTGTTTATTCTACAGGAAGATAAATGAAATATTTAATCAAATGTAGTTTATTATAAATTTAGTCCGAAAGATCTATAATGAACATTGTAAAACTAAAATTCAGGAATCAGGATTGTGTCGGTCTAAACTTAAGTATAATTTTTTCCTATAGCTTATTCACGACAAGCAAAAGATTAAAATTTAAGAAAGAGTAAAATGAAGGATAAAAAAGTAGTAATTAATAAAGATAAAAGACGAAAGAATATTATATTACAATACAAGACGAAAAGAAATAAAATGTTATCATTTTACCGAATTACTGACTATAAAATGCTTTTTAGAGGATATAAAATTACTCGAATTCTGTGGGAAAATAGATATTAGTATCACACAGATGCAAAATAAGACTCGTATCATACAAACATTTATGATAATTTGAAGTTGTACAGGAATTTGCAAGCGTTAACTTCAATGTTGAAGGTAGTACAGACGTACTAAAAGTAAACATGATACACAGATAACTCTACATAATGACGAATAATGATTAATAAATAAGAAAATAATATATAAACTAACAACCCAAGATAAATTAATAATTATCCTGATGGATATGGTTATGAATTCGAAGATATGTTGGACAAAAATGAACATATTGTTAGAGGGAAAATAGTTGTATAAAATGTTTTAAAAAAGAGTATAAGTCGCGCAGAGTAAGGTAAAGAGAAAAAGCAATTAAAGAAAAATAAATAAGAATATAATTCGTTTTAAATACTTCATTTATTTTACATTCTTGAAAGTACATAGAATTTTTTTGATAAAATTTAAAGTTACTGTCTATATAATATTTGGATCTATATTCTGTGTTCTAAATATTTAAAAAAAAATTATTTTACTTTCACTGTCGAATATATGTGTGGCTGTTGTATATTACAATGTATCATTAAATACAACAAATATATTCGATGCTTGTTTTTATGTTTACGTCATTTTGTTTTCTCTATACACGTATATTACTTTTTATTTGTAAGCAGCAATAGTGATTCCTTAAAATGCTCTACAATACGCCTTTTATTTCGTCAGAATAATGTACAGTAAAAAAGCAAAGTATCTATTTATGTGTAATCTTTTAGTACCTCGAATAAAGTTACGGTTCCTTCTGTAGCTCGTTTATTTCTATTATTTTATTTTTTGCAGGTTTAAATTTCATTTATCATGAACATAAAAATGTTTAGTTTTTTTTTTTAGTTCATCTGTAAATGCACAAAATAAAATTGGTATCGTATATTTTACGACAGATAATTTCCTTGATGACAATAAAATAGTTTAAATAGTAGCTAATATCGTAAACTTTACTCATGCAGAATTTTAAATTTTTATACGTGTTATAACTGCAGATTTTAATATTTCAATTAAAAATAATAAATTTTAAATATAAAGTAAATTCTGTTTACTTATTTAATAAAAGTGTTGAAATTTCGAAATAATTTTCATAATAATAATAATTGTATTAATATAGATAAATTTAGAAGATAAATTAAATATATATAAATATTTAAAAAAATATTGTATATTAAATATTAAGCACTTAAATATATATATTAATGATAGTTTATTTTATAATACGAGGAACGATACATCGTGTTAGGCGAAAAAACAAATTCCGTGTCACTATAGTTCAGTCGCTCATTTTAAACCTTCGGCGATTTCTCCCTAACACCTTTTTATTACTAATATTATCAATATTATTTATTTTTTTGCCTAAAATTACAATCTATAAAATGATACATGAACGGACAAACTACGTATTTATATATTTTAGTTCTTGTTTACATTTAATTTTGTACACTCGCAGATTATTTTTACGCCCGATATAAATTATTAAGAGAAAAGCATATCTTATTATTATTATTATTTCAAATTTTAAGAATTTTATTGTAATAAATCAAGTTTTTCGAAACAGAGTCAAGCATTCATATTTTTAGAAGTTTATAAATGAATGTACCGTCCTTATGTTTCCCGTCGGAAAGAACGCCATCGAACAGCGTGTTTTCCGGAAGAAAATAAAATCACCGATACGTTTCTTTATTAATTGTATCAAGCTACATAACCTCTCGGTTCTTATCGAGGATCATCACGAGACGAAAACATATTTTTTTTTTATTCTTTTTTTTTCGCCCATCATGTTTCGAAATTTAATATTTTCAGATTCTTCCTTAATCATTTTTTCTTTTAATAATAATTACAATGATTCCCTTTTTTCAATAGCTTTCTTTTAAAATATTAATGACAATTAATGACAATATACAATTTCATTTATTTCTTACTAAATAATAAACAATTATACATTTTAAAGGATTTTCATACATTCTGTAATTATTGTATCGTTATTTTATCGAAAATTTAAAATAAAATTAAATCTGTAAGAATTATATCAATACTTATATACAAATGTGAGTAAGTCAATCTGAGAAATTGAATCTATTTAATTATTCTAATAAAAAATTGGGTAAAATTTCTACAGGTTCCGGAATCGCCATTACGTTTTTACATTCCTAAACATTTTTTTCTACTATTATCATAAATCTATACGATTACACAGAAAACTGATCAATAACATCTAGTTTTTCGGGAATACGAAAATGTAATTTATAATATATTACAGTTTAATATTATTATGTTATGGAAACGAATTATTGTAGCTGTAAGTAAATTAGGTTTCAATTTACGCTGGTATTATAGAAAATCCGATGTTGAGAAGCATATGGAGGTATTAATGTTATATTGACTTCGAAAAAAAGGACGAGATTATAATAAAATGTTTAATAACAATTATAGATTTTCAGTTGAAATCAAAGAAATTCGAAAGTACGTATATACAATAGTACATGGATTTCACTTTTATGTAGACGTATATGTTGCAACAAGTCAAAGCAGCTTAAAAATTAATTCCTTAAAGAACAGCTCGTTACGCGATGTATTGGGATGTGAGTATTGTTCTGTAGTATGTACACTTGGATTTTCATTTCTAGAACGCATCAAGTAGTGATAACGTAAGGAATAGTCTGAAAGACGACGAGACAGCGCTAGTTAAGTAATGGTAAAATATTTTGAATTAATAGTTTTCCAACTAATAAAGAAATGCAAGAGATTACGCTTTGAAAAAAATTAATAGTCCCTTTTTTATGTATTTGTACCAACTAAATACTGAAAATGTTTTTGAAACAAGGGATTAAAAAAAACTTTTAAAAATCGGAATTTATTGACGTTTTTCTCAATTTCTAATAAACAAAGTACCGCAATAGTGAATATGATGTGTTTTCTTTTTATTTCTTACTTATAATTTAAATGAAAGGTTTTAAAGTTTTAAAATAGTTTAAATTGAGTAATTTGGATTTACTTGATTTCAATATGCATATTCAAATTTTAATAAAAAAATAATTAATATTTACAGTAAATTTAATGAAATTATACTATCATTGAATTTAAATATATTTATCATGAATTGAAACTAATGTAAGTTTTTTTTCGGGCATTTGCAACTGTGGAAACTTTATCGTTAATTCGTAAACTGATAAATAAAAACAATAAAATATCATTTATATTTTTCACTTTCTTCTTTGTCCAATATATTTTTTAATCATACAATTGTGGTTTGGCGATATTTTATATTTGAATAATATATTAAACAGAGTAAAAACTTAGTTCGGATTCCCTTTCAGATTTACTTTTAAGCTAGCAATATTTATAAACATTTTATTTATATAATTATTGTTGGAAACATTAATTTTTAATATGAATTTTATGTTTTGAATTTCAAACAATAAAATTTCTTGGGCATATAATTAAATTGGTTATATTTACTTAAGTTTAAGCAATATTAACGTATTGTATAATATTTTTATCTAACTTAAACATAAACATTTAAAATGAAATAACTTATATTATAACGAATAATTAATTTTTACTCAAAATAAAAAATTTTAATGAAATAAGAATATTTATCTATGAAGAACTTTATGTCACAATATTGAAATGCATATATTATTGTTTAATGACGTCTACAACTCTTTTATGTATACCATTATATTTATAACATTATCACTAAATGATATAATAGTATATTCGTTTCACACGTTAATAAGTTTTAGAATTAATACAAAAATAATAAAATATAAATACGAATGTAAAATTCATATATAATATATGTAAAGAGACTTAAAATATCGATAAAAATGTAATAGATAAAGTGCTATAGATTTATAATATATTCAAACTATTATTACTTTGTACTATGATATGAATATTTTTTATTTACTTGAACATTTAATGCATATTCCTTAAAATCATAAATGAATGAAAAACATATTTCTAAGCTTGAACCTATGTAAAATTTATCAATATATAATCTTAAAAGTATTAATGAAATGATCAATATTTAAGATAATGCATTACTTTCGTTTTATGAAACACAAAATTTAAAAAGTTTATTTTATTTTTTAATTCGAACTTCCATAATAATTTTCAATAATAATTCAATTATTATTCTTATTTTTCTTATAATTAAACTCTTATAGTTTTAAATATTATAACGTATAAAAAAGTTTTTGTACTTAAATCGGTTACACAAAACTTTTAACATAAATTTCAAGTTCTCTAGAATATAATGTAATATTTTACTTTACTATGTAGCATTATTCATCACTTTATATAGCTTTATTAATTTTATTGACATTTTATACACTTATATTAGCTTCATACTTTTGGAATCGGTTATTTGAAAACTTTGTACTATTGTTTCATACAAATTGATATTAATTAGAATATAAAAATATTACAATGAGCTTCAAAGTTACAAACTGGGATGAAAAGCTCATATGGTTACACTAAGAAATATAGTCTCATAAACTAAAGAAAATATGTTCCAAGGAAAGTTATAGAATAATTAATTCTAAAATTTGATTGATATCACTCTTAGATTTTTAATAAAATATTGTAGAGTTTCAAAAAGTTATTACTAGTAATCAAACGAATGTAATTGAATGTAATTGGAGTAATTTTCAATTGAAACATAAATTGTAATTTACACAATTTATCAAACTATAGATTTCATTTTCAACAAATTTTACGTATAATTTTTTTCTACGACATATTATTGTAATTATAATATATTAAAATACAGCAAATGCATGAAACATATAACTTACTTTTTTTGATAATTTATGAAAAATGCATAAAGATAAAATAATAATAAATATTTATTAATTCTACTCTAAAATTAATTTATAAATAAATTATTTCAGAATTTAAAATTTTTCACGTCAAAGAGTAATAGTTTATAATTTGATGAATGTAGTATAAAAACTATATTTCATTTATTTTAAATTATAAATATTTATTTGTAATTTTAAATAAAAAGTAAAATATTTTTATAAGGCTCATTACATATGTGGCATAAATTTTTAAATATTATTAATGTTTCTTCATAAATTATGTTTCTAAGTATTTGTATGCAAATATTCGTTTTACATTAAAAATAGTAATTATATTTTGTTTTTAAATTAGTTTGATTGTTAATTTTATGATTTTCATTAAAATTATACATAGATAAAATTAAAATATATTATTTTACAGATCATCGAAATTTTCAGTTTATTAATTTTTTAAATATAAAGCCACTAAATTGAAAATACGATTTCAAATATAGAAATTATTTAGTAAATCATTTTTTTTCTTCAGTAAATGATAATTTATAAATTATCGCTGTGCAAGGTATTTTGACGGGAGAGTTGTTTTTTTTATGTATAGTTATGATTGAAAATCTATATATGTATTGATACCTTACAGGCCATCGAAACTTGACTATGATATAGATGCAGTATCCGAGTTGGAAATAAAAAATTTATGATAAAGGAAGTAGAATGGTTTACGGAACTGCGCACATTTTTGTAAAAGAAAAGCATAAATTAAATTATTTTATTAATTTTAAGAATTTAATCGCCATATTATAATAATAAAATTTATTTGGAATTATTACATAGAAAATATTATATATTATTTTGTATAAGCCTTACTACTACAAAAGATTTTATAAATACGTAATGGTTTTACTTTTTTTTTATGCTACCTTATTCGGTGTAAGCCACACATTTTTAATTTTCTAAAGTGAATCAAACTATAATTAAATTTTTAATTTTTATAAAGATAGCCTATACCTTTTTTTAATTTAAGCTACAAATTATGTTTGATTTTTAAACGATTCTATTCTTGTATTATAAAAGGAATTTCAAGTATCTTACAATTGTTTGAGAAATTATTACTTTGTATGAGGAAGATTTTTCCTTACATTGAAGTATATATATTGATTTTATTAGATATTTTCTTACCGTTTTTGAAAGATTTTTATTAGATATTGATAAGAACGGCATTCGAGTGATATAGGAATGAAAATATTACATGCTTTAAATTTAAGTAATTGGAAGTCGAAAGAATAGCTCTTTTATTCTTTAGAAGCAATATACTTTATTGTATGGAATGAAAAATTGATGTTAGAATATAATCGAAATTTTTATACTCAAGATTGCTTTCAATCGATCTGGTTAAATATTATCCGTTCCATAGGATAATGAATTTTTATGCCTTATTATTATCAATTTAGCATAAATTACAGTGAGATAAAATAATTTATTAAGTGAAAAAGAAAAGATAACGTTATTAATTAATCATGTAAGTCACATAAAATAGATTTTGATAGAACTAAATAATAAGCGTTAACCATTCTAATATAGTAATAATGTAGCTTATTCAATATTATTTTTATAAGTTTATAAAATTAAAATATATAATATATTAAAATTTATTAAAATATATAAAATGGTCATGCATTAAGAATAATTATTGATATATTTTTTTGATTATTTATGTAACTTCCGCGATATTTTATTAAAAATTAATAGATTATAGATCTATTTATAGTATACAAATAATTAATTGTTATTTACGAAATTAAAAACTGATGATTCTGTAAGTCTATATATTAAATATTTATATTTTTTAAAATATTCAAACAGTTTATATTTAGATAGATTTAAAAAGCTAGGTTAATTCTTCATTAATTACATTGAGTATTTCTCTATATATTAATAACTTGATATGATTAGAAATAGAATTTCATTGATAAACTATTATTTTTCAAATTTTTAAATGTTAAAAAATGTAATGATGAGAAAAATTTTCTAAAACAAAATTTTTCAAAAAATGTCTGATATCTTCTGCTAAATCTATTGAGCTATTATTTGAATTAATACTGACATGAATTCTAGTTTAATTATCCAAATTAAGGATTTAATTTAATTCTTGTCGCATCTAGAAGATCAATTGTTAACTGACTTTTCGTCTCTACTCAATGTCGTAAATATAGGCATATAATATGTAATAAATCTAAAACGAAGCGTAGGGCATTTTTTTTATTCTCTCAATGATCATTGCCCTTTATTTAAATCTTATTTTCCATAGATTAACAGTAGCTATAAAAAATGTCTATATAACTTATTTAAACAATTTTTGTATGAAAAAGCTTCTTAAAATATAATAAATAATAAACTTCATAAAGAAGATCTATGGGTTTTAATAATTTTGAATGTCTGATGATTAAGGCGAGAAAAAATTATGTGGATAACTCAAAGTATCTTAGCATAAAGTATATTGAGATTTTTTAATTGTATTGTATAATTATGCCTAAGTTTGGAATAGCAATTTACAATATTAGATCTGCATGTGCTATAGGCATCATATAGTGTACAAAAATTTTCGGTATGATGCTTTAGAAAAAGTTTCTCCATTTTGCAATTACAATACGAAGCTTGCAGTAATTTGCGTTTATATGTTGAGTTGACCATGAGTCATATAATATAATTAAATTAGGCGATGCGCCATTATTCTTTGCGAATGGATTCCTTTGTACAATGCGAGCTATCTGTATGCCTCCGGAGAATTCGGCTGTAGTTAAGTAGCTCTGATTGCGTCGGCTAAGTGGAACGTTACTGAATATCTCAGATTAGCCTGGAACCCTAAGGATGCTAGAGCCGCTTTTTAAGTAAACTTTGATGTCTCTTTGGATAAGCCGAAACTGCAATATGATTGCGATATTCCGTGGTATTTTAAAGCGCGGTATGCGTTCTGTTGAATAATGAAAGCATTCGTTTGAAAAATATCGAATTTCATATCAATCTAAGAAGCAATTTATATTTTTTATTATTATATTTAACAGTTATTATTCTATTTTTGAAGTTTCATGTAGAGAGAAGGGTTGAAGGTAAGGGAAGAAAATTTTAGGTAACTTAATCGGGACATATTTCTTCCGTGCAAGGTTTATCTTTGCTTAGTCGCGAAGAAAAGTGAAAATAAAGATTTAATTAACCAAAGAGCGCAATAAGATGAACAATAAATTGGCGTTATAATTGCATTCAATTTCCGATAATTTTGAGAACTCTTACCGCTATATTATGTTGGTGGCTGGCAACTGCTGTAAAGTGACCATTCTTATCAGGTATCGGGATATACAACGTGTAAATCACTATAATTGTCCCTAAAGTTCAACGCTAGAGTGTCCTTTTTTTGTCACCGCTCCTTCACTTGATTCTATAAACGTCCAAACGGAAACCGTGCATTCTAGAAAAATTAGTCTTACTCTATATACAACAACCTATATAAATTAACAAATCAAAACGCTAGATAATTATATTTGTAATTTTGATTTATTAAGGCTAAATTTAATTAAATTATTATTCGAACATTTCAATATGTTGTTTATAATTTATTTTGTAAGTATGAAAGTACAATTATTTATGTACCTTTTCTTGTATCAAACTTACTGCTTTGTTCATGCATCATTTACTTAGGCCATGCGGTGCACCAATTAAATACAAATAAATTATAAATTTCTAAAACTTTTTATTATTTTTACAAATATTATATTGTATTTTTCTTCTTAAATATAGACACTGAATTCTTTTTGCTTGATAAAATATAAATATAACTAATATTTAAATTTATTAATAATATAAGATTACATCGTAAATTATTAAAAATTCTATTAATCTTCTGATAATTCCATAATTAAAATAAAGTTTTGATAATGTACTAAAATAATTTATTTAAAGTGAATATAAATTGATGTACATCAATGTGTTGCTTCGCCTACAGCTTCGTTCTGTAACATCTTGATCGATCCTTATAGATTAATTTTCATAAATTTGAAAATTTTTTCAAATTTCAAATATTTTCATAAAAGAGGTAAAACATTAAAATAAATTGTTTTATATATGAATTCTATATATGGATTCTATTTATTCATATATGTTAGTCAATTATAGAATTTTAATTAAATGACTACAAATTATCTTATCAATAAAAAATATGAGGATTGAGAGTCCCAATATCATTATAAATATTTAAATTTGTAAGAATAAAATAAATAATAATATTATATTCAATACATATCCAAAAATGTTGTATAGTTCTTCAACACAATATAAAATAATGTATATTATTAAGAGTTTTATTGAATCTGCCTTTTAATGAAGATAAGTTTAGATGTATTTTTATGGTTGAAACATTGTTATAGAAGAGCGACACCAGATTTCTTTTCAAATCCTATAAGACGAATCTCGATGAGTCCTTATATAATAAGCAATCTGGACTAGACTAAAATAATTCAGTAAGTAGAAATAGAATTGTATTTACGAAAATAAGTAGCTATAAATCACTAGTCGAATCATATAGAAAATTACAAATATCAATTTCTGGGAAAATTTTATTTAATTTAAATATCATCAATTGTAATAAGTCATCGATTAATGTTTATTAAGTATTGATTAATGAATTTTGTACAAAAAATCTTTACGGTCTAATAGCGTTTACATTTATATTTAAATTTAAATTATATATCATTTGGAATAATAATATTTTTGATATGATTTTTTCAGAAAATGATAGATTTGGAAACTAATAATTTTCAAAGAATCCTTTATGCTTACAAGCATGAATCCTAAAGTAATTGCATAAATATTACATTTTTTCTGTTTATTATATCACTGTTTGGGAGTGCAGGAGAGGTTAGGTTAGGTTTGTAAATGACAACACCAAACTTTGCGATTGCGTTAATCGTTTATTTGTACTCTCAGGTAAGTTTGAGGGTAGATCGCTGACTGACCCCGATCCGTCGGCTCATTACCTCGGGGGCGATCATTGCATCCCACGCAGTGGCCCGAGGTGGGGGCCAGGCTCTTGGGTCAGTCGATCCCCTAACATTTATACATTAGGGGATTTACAGTATTGAGGTGCAATTATGCTACTTACGCGCGGCGCAGATGTACGCACGCATGTCATTATGTTTTTGTTCTCGGGTGACGGTAGACAAGTTAAATGTTTATACCCATAATATTCCAATTATTTTTAGTCATATTTAATTTTATTAATTCACTATTTTTTTAATTAGATATATTTAATATTTTCTTAATAAACTAGATATATATTTAATTTAGTACTAAATTATTTTTAATAAATTACTTTGGAGTACCGCATCTAATATTTAATCCTATCATCAATAAGAATGATTATAAATAAAGCAATTACTCCTTTGTAATATCATTACTGAGTTTATTGTACATTGATTTTCTATACGTGGAATAGTTTGTAGTAACATGACGTTCAGTATTGACATCTCCATAATTAATTATCTTCCAGTTATAACTACATAAAGTCCTTAACTGAAGAGTGTTTATTATGATTAAGGCGTCATAAAAGGTATCATAGATCTTCAAGAAAAGATAATATATTTATAAATCGAAACATATAATGTAATATAATTCTAATATTTATTTTAAATATAAAATTATAATATCTGTAAATAATAATTTAACGAATTTATAAATAGTAGCTTATGAATTATGAAAATAACATCAATTTTTTAATAATTATGTTTTGAGAAATGTAAAACAGAATTTTTATTACAATTTTTTTTTAAATTCATTTAAAATGTTACCTATTGTTTAATTATATTAATTTATAAGTTCATATAAAATATTTTAATTTCATATAAAATAAACTGTAACTAAATATTATATAAATAATTACATTTGGTTTAAAATTTATAAATTCTTCTTTTATATCTATTAAAGTTAATATTTACAAAATTACTGATGCTTACTGTCCTGATTTACCAAATGAAGCATTTTTTTTAATAGCATATATTTGTGCACTAGTATATAAAAATTGGAATCAATCATTTTATAGCGAATGTTGGATTTTCAATAAATACTTAGAATCTATGCTTTATAAAGGGTGCTTTAAATTTATTATAACGTCCATTTCAGCTTTTGAGAAAAATCAATATATACTGAATGCTCTACAGTTATAAAATAAATAATTTAATTATATAATAATGGAAAAAGCTTGATCTCTACTTCGTTAAAACTGGCTATCAGAAAGAACGCTATTATGTAGTAGAAAAATTAAAAGACTTCAGGATTGTATTGTATGCATCTGTTTCATTGATCCAGTATCAGATATTTTAAAACTGTGTTAAAGATGTAATATCTTGATTATTTTGACTGACGTATGTCACCTGAAATAATATTGGTTTTATAGAATAGTAAAAATTTTGACTTATATATAATTTCCTATATTTAATAGGGATTCAAAGAATAGCATTTCTCCACAATGATTATCAGCGGAAATTAATTCGATAACTCTGTAATCTAATTTTAGTGATGTCTAGTTTCAGTTTTGGTATATACAAATTAATTAAAATAAGAAAATGTTCTATGGCATAATAATAATTGTTTAATAATAATTATATGTAATAATTAGTTGAATAATTAAAACAAGCTAATAATTTTTACATTTTAACTATTTACATTATATTATATTATATTATATATAGTATGTTACATATATATATATACATATATAAAAAGGAAGTTTTCTTATCAATTGATAAAAGTATAGTATTTAAATGAAAGAATTGAATTATAAAAAATAGATTCTTTATATCGATGAGAGAATTTTTTGATTTTATTACTACTTTTTAATATTTCGTATTCGATAATAAAATATTTGAGTTTTTAGATTATTACATTATCGAAAAAATAATAATGTGTAACGATAAAATTGCTTTTACTGCAAGGTGACGCAATTGCATAGATAATATCTATACAAAGATCAAAATTAAGAAGATATAAGTTTTTCATTTTTAAATAATGTCACAATATTGCAGTATATTTAGAAAAAGTGATTCTAAGATGTATCTAGTTTGTATTACATGCGTAATCAAGAAATTTGAATGTAAAAAATATTTTCGAGAACAAAAACATTGAAAGTATGAAATTATTTACTAAAATAAAATATCTTTTACTTTTTCGTCAAATTAATAATACCGTTAATTTTTTATTCGCAGTATTTCTAATTTATTTTAAAACATTTTAGAAAATAGATTTATGCTATTTTATTTTCAATAACATTTACTGTATTACTATTATTCTTAAACGTATAATTATATATATATATTTTTTTTTGTGTCTAGATATTCATATAATCACATTGAATATCAAAATTCAATAAATTTATTTATTTTAATAAATTAAAATGTTATTGAATTTGATATATTGCTTTTCATATATTGATCGTAATCAATATATATAGCATATAAATAATTAATTTTGTTATTCAATATTTAACAAAATATGATATTTTAAATAACAAGAACGGAAATTTTTTTAATTATAATAAGCTTAATATACTGATTCTTTTATATAATATTACATAGATTTTTTGATTATTTCAATTATAAAATTTTTAAAACCATTTAATGAAATCAAATTCGAAAAATACCTCTTATTAAATGTATAATTATCTTCCTTTAGGAATAGAAATCTCTAAATTACATGTAAAGAAAATGAAAAATTTGAAACAATTAATATAAATTTAACAATTTTTTTCAAATAATCAATCCTTAATATGTTATTAATATTGATATATTTTTCATAATGTAAATTCTAAGAAAAAGGAACAATCAGATCAGCTGATTAGGGCTCATTCATTTTACTATATGAAAGATTTTTAAGCAAGACAAACTATTATTATTACCTATATAGGAATAGGTATAATAAGAAATAATGCAATATTGTACTATAAAATAGAGCATATTTATTACAGTTATATTTTAATTTATTAGCAAATAAAAAGAAAATGTAAGCATATAAATTTTTATTTTATAATCATAATATTATATGACGGATTGCGAAGATCAATTATATAAATAATATCGATATTGTGAATGAATGACGTGAATTTTATTATGTAATAAAACTTGCTCGTTTTGAATTAAGAGCGTAGATAAAATAAAGTTATGTACAGTATCATTTAAATCATTTCTTCACATTAACAATAAGGTATTTCATTTTTACTAAATGTAAATATTAAATCCATGTAATTACTCAAAATTTCACGATGTTGAAATTAATATTAATATTCTTTTTGTCATAAATTAAGAGTGCAAAATTTTAATAGAATTAAGCAAAAATTATAAATTCAATTAGTTCAATGAATGCTTAAAAAAGATTTTCAATAAAATTATGCATAAAGTGAAAGTATTCAATCTTAATTAAAAAACGAAGGTAAGCTTTATGATATGTATATATCATATATATATATATATATATATATAGATAATTGCTTGATGTTGTATTTATAAAATATCGAGCACTGGTCTTATCGAAATGAGGCCTAATACATCTACAGTGGTAAATCTCTCTGTTCGTATTATTGAGCAGCCTGGACAATGCTAATTTAAACTGATTTACGTGCGAAGCTATAGTAAAAAAAACTAATGCATCAACGGTGCATTCGAGATGAACCCCCTAGTGACGGTATTTCAGCATTCATTAAACGCACTCGCATGAAGGACAAAGTGCTGGCGAAGCACTAGGTGAGCTAGCAAGACTCTACAGCACTTGCTCATTAACAGTTCTCGTTACTTAATGGGTTACGGTGACTTTTCAGCGTTTAATGTTTGCCACCTACAAATTTTTGATATACGTATCAGATATAACGACTTACCATTACCATTTTATGCTTGCTAAAGAAAGCCAAAGCGAAATTATATATTCATTTTTTAATATTACTTTTTCAAGAGAATATATTCATTACTATTCTCTTTATAATATTAGAGTATTATTATTGAAAATTTTGTTATCCGTTTCTTACTATTTTACCTTTGTATGTAAATTTCTATATAAACCAATGCTTCTAATATGTTAATGTTTTATTATGACGAATTAATATTTCATTTATGATTTTAAATTGAAAAGAATATTCTATATACTCAGATTAATGTCGAACAAATAAATATAAAAATATAAATATGCAGATAAAATAAAACGAATTCTTTTTTGTTTTTGGGACTACTTTAAATAGTCAGCTCATTTTCTAGATATAAATAATATCAAATTATTTAAGCTTAGAATTTAAAATAATTAATTAATATGGTGTTTCATAGTTATACAGAACTGTGAAAAATAAGCGATTAAGTTTTTTGAAATAAATACTTTAATAGAACAAAAGAAACGGTATAGAATTATAGAGGTATTTAGAAATTTTTATTGCGTTTAAAATTAAGGATATGTAAGTTGAAGATAATAAAAATAAATCAGGTTTCAGTTATAGGATATTATTTAAAAAGTTATAGTACGAACATTGTAAGAAAAAAAAATAATAGAAATGTAGTGTTTGAAAAGATATATGCTGGTTTACTTATTTTTTATTTATTTATTTTTTTTTATTTCACTAATTCAGCATATATAATGATTTTACTGTGCTTTATGTAATACTACCATTGTAATCAATTTTAAAATAATATAAAAAGAGTACTTTGATCAATTTAGTATAGGTAGAAAATATTTGAAATAATTAGTAAAGTGAAAAGATTAATTTGTATAATATCAAATTTTATTGATTACTGAGATGGCGACACCGAGAAATTTCTCGTAAACGACAAGAAAAGAATTAAATGAAAATTTAAAATTGTAATAAGAAATGCAAATATAATGTAATGATAAATTGTGAATGAAAAAATGTCATACACTAATTATCAACTAAAATTTGAAGAACGTAAATATTGAGGCTTTATAATAAAGTGATATATCTTGGAAAAAAGATGTAAGTATTATAAAATTAAAGATAAAACTCGTGAGTTGGTACAGTAACATATAATCCAGGCTTTAACATGCGAATTCAGCACGTTCATTATCTTCGAAATGAAATATGTATTGATCTTTATGTTAAATTTGTAGCCGATAGAGCAATTAAAAAATAGATGAAAATGTTATTCGAATTATTTTCAATACGAAATGGATGCAATAATATGGATAAACAAATATATACGAAACTTCAAATAAAAATGAAAATGAAATTATTAATACGATAATAATAATTGTATTTATTGCTAATTGTAATTTATACATTTAATACATATCAAATTAAGGAAAATATAAAATAAATTTTTTTATTTCTTAAATTAATGAAAGATAGTAATAGTTTTATTTGAATAATTTGTTACCACCTGTGATTATAAATAAACAATAAGTATACATTTGAAAAACATGTTGAAAAATGTAATTTTAATTTATTTGAATTGTGATTAAAAGTGTTATAAAATATCGCGTACGTAATTATAGCGTGAAATTAAAAAGATTAATTAATTGTATTTTTTGGATTGAGACTGCAATTACAAATCTCATAAGAACACAAAACTTTTGACTTTGTAGACTTGACGTTTTTCTGAATTCATTTCGATTTATTATTACTTAATTCTTGTATGACTATCCGGACTGTACAGGCTCTACCCTACTCAGTACCAATTGCACTGCACTATATTACTGCATGTGATTCAATTATTCACATTTGCTTTTATTATAGAATTATCAAAAATAATTAAAACTTTTCTTAAAGATGTAATGGTAACTCAATTCATACTATTCTAAAAATGATACGAAATCGACATATGACTATTAAACTCACAATATTTTACTGTCTACAAATAACCTGATATTGTTACGGAGCTCCCTTCTCGATGGCTCTTACTGGAAATAACGTAATCATCATGCCCATACCATCGATCCGTTGTCCCTTTCGATTGACAGTCTATTCCTTATTAAGAGACATGTTTGAATGCTTGTTTATATTCCAAGCCAAATTTGTTGATGTTTACATTACTTAACTGATTCTTAAAAACATTATAACCTGAAATATTTTTAATATGGAACGCACATTTATATTACGTATAGTATATTTTTGGTTTTGTTAAACAGCTTTATTTAACTAAGGATATAAATAAATATGGAGAGATTTAATAATGCATGATGTATTTTGAGGATTTCATCATTGAATTTGAGATAAATTATTGATCATATATTTATTTTAATTTTAAGAATCGATAATTATAAAGAACTAAGTATAGCTATTGCATTACAGCAGATATACAAATATTTACAATTTTATATATAACAAGTGGTTTAAAATAAAAGTTTTGGTTTTCAGAATTTAAATATTTACCTAAATTTAATGAATAATAAATTAAAAAAAATTATAGTAAAGATTTGAAATGTTTCAAATAAAGTATAAGAAATTAAATTTGTAATTTAAATTAATAGTTTTATTATACATTATACATCCATATGTAAATTTAATTTATATTAAGTTAACATAAAATATAAAGTAGATAGAAACTATTGTAAATCTCTAGTTTAATTTATGTATATGTAAAGAAGAAAACAATTAAATTTCTAATTAACATTTGGTATTTAATTTAGAGATTTTATTATAATAAAGCATGTGAAATAAATTATTCTTATTAAAGATGTATAGAGTACGTGCAGTTGAAGAAGACATATTTATATTGTAGGATATAAACTGTATACATATTTTATATAATATAATTTGCAAAAATTATAGATTATAAACTTTAAGCAAGTATTATTAATTTATAGTTATACGATAAATATTAATTTCCCTATTTTTACAGTAGAAATAGAAAATTGTAAATGATACTATTTATTCAAATCAAAATGAATATTCAAATTGTAAGAAATAAGTTTCTTACTTATAATGTGAACTGAGTTTCTGAATTCGAAATTAAACATTTAAAATATTGTCTGTATAAATATCTCTCATTTAAAATATTTTAAAATATGAAAATTCTTTTATATTATACATTGAAGATCTGTGTATGTACCTTTAAATGAGGAAATGTTTCAGCTGGAATAATTTTCTTCATTTTTTCATTTTCACTTTCATTGTAACTTTTTTTCGTGTAGACGTATATGAGCTTACATTTTTGATATTATTATCATTAATTCATAATAGATAACATTAAAAAAGTTTAATTATTTAATTATCAATAATATAATATTTTATTAATAGAATATTTAAAATATGATTAATATATATTTATGATAACATTCCAAGAAGCTAATAAAAGTAAAGATTATGTATTGTTAAAGATAAAATGCAAACTATTACTTTTACTTCAAAATATTTAAGTATAAAAAAAATCAAAATATATTTATTTGATTAATTAATATATTTAAAATAAAATAGAAATTTTGATTTTTTGTATTCATAAATGAAATAATATATTAATTCTGATTAAAAGTTGTAAGTTAAGTATAGCTATATTTAGAATACTTGATAAATTCAAGTATAATATCGATTTATTATTATTAAGGCTGAAATATTACTATGAAATATTTTAACCAAAATGTATGATCAAATTGAAGAAAATATGATTATATTCCTAAAGTTTTTCTTACATATTTTTTTTTGTTTATAAATTGAAACAAAATGTTAGAAAAAGAAAATATATGATGCGAGAAACGAGATGGGAACAAGATAATATGGGGCTATTCATCTTCGTCCATGTAATCTTCTGGTCATCACTCTTATACTACATTTCTTTTGTCCCATCAAATTTCTTATACAATGACATCTATGAGAAAAACATGGATATTTTTTTTAAAATTACAAGGATATACGGTGTAACGACACAGATTTGAGATTTTTAAAACTTCGATTGTATTTTTAGAAATGTCCGTACAAAGATTTATTTTATTGCGTATCTTGTTAAATTAATTATAAAATTTAGAATATTAACGATAATTTTAAGTAAGAAAATATTTTAAATAGTTTTATTTTCTTTTTAAATACACTAATTAATTTAATTTAATATAATAATCATACAAATAACCGAATTTAATTTAATCAAAACATATCTATCTGTATTAATCTCAATATACATATCTATCTTTTTAAACTCATTTAAAAACTACAACATAAACTTTACTATAGCTTCTTTTAATTCCAAAGTGAAAATATTTAATTTACAAATCACCAATTTTAATTAGGTTAAAAAAAAACATATTGGAACAGAAAATACAAAAAATATATATAAAAGAAATATATCTTGATGCATAAGCTAATAAATGTACCAGTTCATTTATTATTTCCTGCCAGCTCATAGTAGGATAAAACGTAAAATTTGTCATGTCAGCGTTCTCGATTAATTGATCAATTCGATATCGTTTCTTCTCTCTCTCAGGTCCAGGGTTCGCTTTCTGACCCTTCCTTATTCTAAATACACAACCTATAATTCTTTTCACCTAGTTTTCTGTTTATTTTCTACGGGTGTAAAAGAATAGAAACAAACAAAGGCAGATAAATAAATAAAATTAGACTGCGAAAAATAAACTAGTCACATTTACGTACAATTATGTGGACAGACAAAGATGGAAAATGTAAGATGAAAACGATCGATATTTCAAATCGTATATATGTCGAAGATACGCGGTATTGCGCTCATTCTATAATGTAATAGCACTTGCAAAGGTAGTTCTATTGACCCATGTCAGTAATTGTTTAACACTAAAATTTAATGGCTAAAAAATTAGTAAATACCGATAAGATCATTAAAAATTTTCTATCATTCTATTTAAATATCATATAACTTCGAATAACAATTCATAATATTGTTATTATAATATACTCGCAATAATGGTATGAGTAATATAATAAGTTTTTATAAATAATTCATAATTAATACAAATAAAATATGTCTTAAAATATCGAATCTATTATATGAGTATCAGTAAATATTTAAATTATTTACAACAATAATGACAGTTCGTAATGCATCATAATACTAAACTTAGACGTGATCAATATCTTAGATTTATGACAAATACATTCAAATTCTTATGTACAAAATAATTGCATAAACTTTCGTATAATATTAAAATAATATACTATACAGTATTAATATATAAATCAATTTAAATATTTATTAGTTCAGATTTTTTTAAAAACACAATTATCCTTGCACTTGATTGATTATTAAATTAATATACAAAGATCAATGATAAAAAATTAAATTTTGTCTTATATTTTAAAAAATTACAATTATACATGAATATTCAAAAATAATTTATATTATTATAAAATATTAAAATATGTTCTTACATAATTTTATATTTATTTAGAAAAATATAAATTAAAAGAAAAAACATCTGTTTAAAAGAATTTATAGTATATAAATTAAAAACTTATGTAGTAACATTGAAAATTTGTTGATTATAGAAATTCAATGTTGAATTACCATTTCATTTTTTTGTAAAATACTAAAAAAAGTTAATTTACATTTAAAAATTTAAATTTTATTTGAATGCTACTGCATTCATTCATTTAAAAATCTCTAAAATACACAATGCAAAAAAGTTCAATAACTATTTTCTGATTTGGTTGACTCTGTCTCAGGGGTGAAATTAAACAATTTTACCCTGAAATATGAGGTAAATAAATTATATTGATGAAAATAAATCTTATACTTTGATAAAGCAAGTGGAGAGGTATATTGTTTCTTCCAATTATTGCAAATTAGAACAAATCACATACACAAATCAATGCCGAGAACGAATTTTAACTCAGTCTGATCTAATGCTTGGTTATAATAAGACAGTGTTTTATTTCACATTCGAGATAATTGTGAATGTTTTTATGGTATTGATAATGCGCTCTATCGAGTCTGATCTACAAAAATTTCGGCTGATTATACACTCAAATTCATCAACGCATTTAATATTTCACTATTTTAATATATTATAATTTTCTCTAGCAGTTTCATGTTGAACATAGTGAAGTAATAACTTATTTCTTTCATAATATATAATCCTTTTTATATTTATACTTATATAAAAATGGACTCATATCCTGATAATTATGAAAAATAATAATGAAGAGTGAGAAGAAGTAATTATATAAGCGTATAATATAAACGAAATCTCGTTAATACATATATTGTGTTGAATTATAGGTCAGATATAATTGTTTTTATAATCTAAATTTTTTATTTATAATATATATTTTAAAATTGTATTTAAAAAATTAAATATTCAGTATGAAATTTAGAAATTAACATTATTATTAAAAGCCATCGAACAAGAAAGCTTTTAAAGTTTTATTCTTATATTTTCTAAAATTTGATTTTTTTTTAGTGTTAATAAATTCAGTACACCAAAATATGTTAAAATATGCTTATTAGTTAGTGTATTAATTATTGTAAAAACAACACATTCGTTCTCTCATCTTTTGTTCGATTCTTGATTTGTTCTTATATCATTTTTATAATTATTAGAAGTAAGTCATTCGGATGTGCCTTAACTACTTTTTTAAATTTCATAATAGAAACAGAATCTTAATGTATTATACAATTTTCTTTTTTGTTTTTATAGGTTTTTATTATACTTACATGATTCATTCATAAAAGTAGCTGTTTTAATAAGTAAATGCAATATAATATTATATTTAATAAATTATTAATATTAACAGTAATCTTTTAGTATCAAAAAACTAAATCTGCTTTTCATATAATTAAAAATTTAATTATTTATTAAGATTGTTTTATCGATAGACATTAAGTAAGGGATTCTTTAGAATATTTCAATGATTTAAAGTGTTCAATTTCTTTTGAAGTCTGCACGGGTTATCTTGTATTGTATTATAATTAATTTCTAATATATCTTAATCTTCAGAATTATTTATGATTTTATATAACAATGATTAATATTATACATAAGCATGTAATTTACATACAAAATATAATATAATAAACAATAATATTCATAATAATGTTTATAAAATTGTTATTCTTTCATAAACTATTGCATAATATTGTAAACAAATTTTTTTCTTTATTTAAATATTTGTGCACATATATAAAAGATATCATGAAACTAAAATAAAAGATGTAAAATTGTTGGCTAGTTCGAATGTGTGTTCAATTTATTATATAACAATCAATAAATTAAAAATGAATTAAATTTAAGAAATCTATTATAAGGGTTTTAAAAATATGAATTTATATAAATATGAGGAAATTATATACCTAAGGTAAAATATTTTTTAATTTGAATATCTTTTTATTAAAATATTAAAAAGTTGTTATTAAATATTCAAATTTAATTATGTATACTTATACGGTGAAGTTTTTGAAGGTAATAAAAATTGTTTAGTCTGAAAGTATTGCCTGTAAAAAAGATTAAAAAGACATAAAAGAACTTTCTTCTTATTATTTGATAATAAAAGAAAAAAATTTTATAAATAAAATTTTTATAAATTGGTATTTTTCCATAGTTAGTAAATACCATGCATAAATACTATTTAGCTATTAATTAATACAAAATTTCTTTATTTTGTAAAGTTTTTTAA
Source organism: Ceratosolen fusciceps (assembly GCA_018883505.1). Lineage (NCBI taxonomy): Eukaryota > Metazoa > Arthropoda > Insecta > Hymenoptera > Agaonidae > Ceratosolen > Ceratosolen fusciceps. The sequence continues at coordinate 4,794,486 of RCIC01000012.1, read as the reverse complement.
TAAAATTAAATTGAGAAAGTTATTTAACAAGAATTACTTAACAAAAGGTATTAATAAGAATTAAAAAGTGGGACTATAACGGTTGTCTGGAAATAAAATTCAATCTATTTATTTTCATAAATAAACTATCAATTAAAAGTATTTACAATTACGATTTACAATTAGAAATATTAAAATTTGGTAAATATTTATATCGAAATTCTGTAAAATAAATTCTTTTATAAATATTTAATTTAATTAATATTAGAAGAAAGATACATTAAAACATTAAAATTGAAACTGAAATTAACTCTTTCAGAAATTATTTGCAAAATGAATACATTAATACGAAAATCTATTCTAAAATGTATGAGTATCATATAAAATCAATATGCTAAATCTATTTTTTTCTGGAAAAAACACGTGTTTCGAAAACGTGTGTTTACGATGAGACATTTAAGGACAAACAACATTCAGACTTACTGAAAATTTCAATTATCTTCTTAAATATTTATTTTAATATGTATTTATTTATATATTGAGATGTAAAATTATATTTTGATTACATTATTTTTTAAATTAGTATCATTTTTTGTTTCTTAACGGCATTAATTGTTTCGAACTCGAGTTCGTTTGAGAATAATCCCTGCGTTCCTCTAACAGGGAACGCAGGCAGGCGGTCTCCCGCTAAATCATTCCCGCATCAATCAAGATGATCTTACGAGGCGGCTAGTCCCGATAGCGAATGCGCTCATTGCTGCGGAGAAGAAAAATTTACCAATGCGCGTAGAACGACGCTTTCTTGCATGTATATTACCAATAGTTATAAAATTTTAACAATTACGAGTAGAATTGTCACACGCGCTTGACCCCTATTTTATTGTAAAACATATTCTGGTCACTCATAAAAAACGTATTTAGAAAAAGTATCTTAAAGTTAAAATTACCATTTAATTATAATGATAGCGCATATATAAAGTTATATAACGCAAGTTATAAAAGTAATGAAGAACAAAAATTATCAAAATAAAGGGCAATTATTTTCTTCAACTTCCCGATCATGACATCAGTGGCATTAATAAAATTAATAACTGAATTCTTAATAAATTATTATTATTTATCAGTTATTGCACCTTTATCGCAAATGTATTTGATTTTAATTCCGTTTAAGAAATGCATGAACTAATTCATTTTAGAATATACTGTATTTTAGCGTATCATATAGATGTGTTAGCGTTAATCGAATAATTACTTTTTAATATTTCTTTTTAATAACTTTGAATTATTATACTTTTTTAACATAATAATGTTTATAACTTAGAGAAAATTAACTATTCTTGTTTTAAATAATATTCAGATATTATTCAGATTATTTAGATTATCTAAGATTTACTTTGAATAATAATTTGAATTACTTTTATTAAAAATGACCAAGTTAAGATTATAATCATTATTATTAATATGCTATTTTTATTTACTATGTAAATAAATACCAGTTTTATTAATTAGACTGCATATAAAATGAATTGTAAATGTATCCTCTCTCAATGCTTAAAATTATTCTTATTTAATGTAAAATATTTTGTAAATTTTTTATATCTGTTTTTTTCGTATATTAAAATACGATTCATCAATGATAGAAAATTTTCAGCATTTTCGTTTTATCAAAAATTAGAAATTTTAAAATGCTTCCTTTACAAAAATATCGTAATTGAAGTTTTTATAATCACTTTTACAACTTAAGCTTGTATGATTAACTAATATTTTTAAGTTCATCCATAGATATTTCGGCCATAAACTTTGTTTTTCTCCATAAATTTGAAAACTCCGATTATATTATTTTACCTTTTGGCTACGGTCTCTTCAAAACTCGTCAACCGGCTACAATGATATTAGTAGATATAATCAATATGTTGAAAAATACTTGTAAACAAATAGTTAAAAGGATCATTTAGTATGTGTAAATGTATTGCTTTAATAACTTTAGGGGCGAAGAGAGGCGACGGCATTGTTTTTTAGCGGGCGTGCATCTGCATATATAAAAGGAATAGGAGAGTGTAGAGTAGCAGGCAGGCTTTGTGAAAGCGGTCTTTTCTTCGTCCATGAGGGCTTTAAAGACTGTGATTATTTTTCCGAGCGTTAAGCGGAGCTTTTTGAAAGGAAAGAGGAACGACGACATCGCGAGTCCCCCGGGCGTTGAGCAGACAAGCGCATGTAGCCTCGTCTCGCATCTCAGAAGTCTCTCTTGCATCTTCTTTATCGATTTCCGCAAGACTTGCGGTTCATTATTTTTAAAAAAAACTTTTTAAACATTATATCTTCTAATTAATATATATCGCGTCTAAAATGATTAAATTTTTCTCGAGCCTCTATTAAATTAAATAAAGCATCGAAATGAAGTGTATTCGAAATGAAGAGTATTATCTTCCTGACATTCAAGATATAACTTATAAAAGTCATATGCCTATAATATATTTTATTTGCAAAATCTTCCTATTTATATTTAAGTAAAAACTTTTCCGTCGAAAAATTATATTTTTCATTGGATTACTGATTTTGCTGTATTCTTATTAAATAATTGCGTACTTAACAACATGATTAAAAGAATTTTTTAACATCTTTTAAACATATTTTATTTGAAAAAGTTTTACTTTGTAACTTCTTATGTAAAATCTACAAAAATGTAAAATGTAATATTTTAAAGTTTTCCGTAAATTATATTATCCTTAAGTGCGCATTTCTTAACTCTATAATTTAAATGATTATGTGTATAAAGTAAATAAATATACACATATAGAGTAAATATTTTTTTAGAAAATGTTTTCAATTTATAATAATCTCTAAAAAATAGCAATCGTGCACATAACAAAGATAATAAATATTTCTTTCTTAACTTTTTGAGTATGTAATTTTGAGAATATTATTTTAAATTAATATAAATTTCAATCACGGAATCATTTAATTCTTATTATTTAATTAATTTATCTCTTGAATGTTTTAAATACATCATTTTTAAATACATAAGTGTAGATACTAAATGTAACACTATTTTATAAAAAAAATTGTGTAAAATATTTTGTAATAAAATTAACGTGTACTACATTCAAGATTTCTTGAGCTTTACAAAAATCTCTTATAATTTTTGTTATGTATCAATCCATATTTTTTAATATTTTCTTTTTTATTTCTAATATTTTCTTACTATTGTTATACATAGGCAATTTTTTTTAAAGATTTTTATATAATTCTATCCGATAAGCGAACAGATGAATTTAATAAATATCATTATATTATTATTAAAATAATATAAATAATAATTAAGCGGAAAGAATGACTTATTTTATGAATATTTATATTTATATGACTCGGTCAATCTTTTTTTATATTTTACAATGTATATAATCATACTATTTATATATGAGTCCCTTAATAGAAGACCTGCACGCACTACTTTCCCTTTATTCACGAAGTCTTACAAGTCTATTATCAGTTTAATAGAAGAGATAACTTTTTAAAAATATATATTTAAAAAAAAATTTTTAACGCTGTAAAACCTTTATGTAGGATTAAAAATTTTTTTTGTACAATAATGTGAATATTAATTCTATGCATTTAACTATGATAAGCTTAAACTTTTACATACACTTTTATTTTATCAATTATTATATAATAAAATGATTATAGATCTGAAATAGCAACTTTAAACAGTTTCCTTCTTTTCCTTTAATTGTATAAATCTTTAATAACGATTTTTAAGAATGAAACATTTCTTTCTTCAGCCTTTGTCATTTTAGTCGATAAATAAATAATATCAATTTTAAATTTTCGTATTCATGTTATTCTTTCTATTTTATTGCACCATAAATATTCTTATCATTCTTATCTGTCTATCTATCTCTCACATACTATATGTATATTTATTTATTTCTTTCTTCCTTGAGTAAATTACTAACTAAATTCTTTGGTGCTCTTACTAATAACAATAAAAACGATACGGATAATACTGAATGATTATGTACAACAAATATTGACATTAATATCTTATAATAAAGTTATAGATATTAGTTTAATTATATATATTTATACGGTAACAAAATTATTTAAATATGTAAAAATAACAAAAAATAAATGAAATCTTACTTTGTTAACATAATAGTTGTCAATTATATATAAGTTTCATTTCGATTAGGATTTTAAACTATACGATTTCATCTTTTTTTGTAGTGTAGACTTACACTTTAACTTAAATTCGTAAACTTACACTCTTTATAATAATAATATATATTTAGCTTTTCTTAATAAAACTATGAAATTGGTGGTAACCGTTTGATATTGTTCGAGCATATTTATTAACTTAGTAAAAGAATTTTCTATAAATGTGTAAATATTACAATAATTTAACCTAAAGTTATCTTGTTATAACTATAAAATTACACCTAAATTACAATTGGTATTAATAACACTTTATAAATATTATTTAGAAAAATTTCTAATGGTTTTTTATCAAACTTTTAAATACTATTAGTGGTTAAAAGTATTTGTAAATGCTAGTTGAGGTACGTCTAATGAACCTAATAATTTTTCATGTGATATGCGGTTAGAATTAATTATTTATAATTGACTTTATTACTTAGTTCTATAATATGAAAATTTCATAAAAAATAATATTTATATAAAATTCAAAGGATATATTGAAATATCTTTTTTTTACATACATGAAAATAAAATTAATTATACAGAATGAAAGTGCTGTATATATATATATATATATATATATATATATAGATTATGTATATTAAATATCATATTAAATATATAGATCATACGTAACATAATATAGTTTAGAATATATCTAAATAGTAGAATTCGAAACAGCAAATATTTTGTCTCATATAGCATTATTATTTTGACTATTAACCAGAGAAGTTGATTGGTACAGAATGACTTTAAAAATTGTTACATTAAGAAAACTACATTAAATTGAGAAAACATTAAACTCGAAGGAAATTTTTTTTGTGAATTCATGAAACATAAGAAAACATGTTCGAAATAAGAGTAATTAAACCCCATATTACTCTTATAAAGAATAAAGTCATTGAAAATTTTGTTATTTATTTTATAAATACTTTTTAATTTATACAAATAATAATAATTTAACATTCTAATAGATATAGTAAGATATGTTTTTATGCAGCTATTTAAAAATATTACATTTTGTATTTGATTTTATATTAGAAGATATATATTATTTACATTACATATTAATATTTATATAACGTTGTCGTTTAATAAATGTTTAATAAATAATTCATTCACTCATTATTGTGAAAAACACTTTTATGTATATAGCTACTCAAAGTATATATTCATCATAGTTTTCGATTAAAATTTTTTACTTTGATAACTATAATATATTTAATTACGTTTTTAAAAGAATTGACTGTACGGAAATAATTTCAATTACAAAAATTTTTCGTATCAGTAATTTTGGTATAAATATGTATTAGGTAATGTAAATAACATTTATCAGCTATTGATTGATAAAGAAATTTTTTATGAGAATGTCTATACAAATATTTGTTATCTTTATTGGAAAATTAAATTGTCTTGTATCAAAATGAAATTTTTCGCTATTAAAGAATTATAAATGAATTTAAATTTCATTTATGTTTTTTTATTGAAATACTTATTTTATTACTCTTCATATTTTATATATTATGAAACTTATTAACAACTATTATAAATTATGATTTGCGATTTGTTGAATTTCAATTTATACTACATGTATGTATAATTTATAATCTTATGAAACTATAGAGTATATTACATTATTAAAATATTTTTTAGTAGATTTAATTTATTTGTTAATAATAGATAATATTTCCGTGCTCTGATATATTCTTCAATGTAATAACTTTTAATTAAATGATATATATGTATATATATATAATGTAAATAATCGATTGCTAATGGAAAAGATCGATGAATAGAAAGACATTCTTTTCTTTTTCAAGTAAAAATTCGATATTAATAAGTGAATTCAATAAAGGTAGTCGTTCACGTAGCAAACCAATAAAGAACAAGTTTTACCTTTCTTCTGCTTTCTATCCATAGATATTGGATCGTCAACGAGATTAATGAGGAGCATTTGTCATAGTGTTCTCCTTCGGACATTCGCTGTTTCCTATTCGTGAGGGACCACACGTAAAATTGCTTTGATAAAGAGTAAAAATATTAAAACTTTTTCGTACAGAAACAAAAATTTTTACTATTTCACAACTCAAATAAATATTTCTTAAACACATCAACTGACGTGATTTAAAAACTGTTGTGAATTATATTTAGATTTATTGTTGACTTTAAAATTGTAATTTAAGTTTCTATTAAAATTCAAAGCTATCTTCATTATATATTTTTAATGTCTGGAAATTTCATTGTATTAAATCAAAATCAAAATTTAGAATACGGATACAATCATATTTAAATTGTTTGATTCAAATCTTCTACTTTAAAAAAGTGGTAGCAATTAAATACGTAAAGTTAATTTGGTAAAATGATTTAAAATTATATTTGAATAAATATTTTAATAATCATAAGCATAAAACTTAACTGTTATCTGAAGTAAAATTAATTAGATTTAATTCATTTTAATTTTAATTTACTGAATAGTATTTTTATGTAAATCGGTTATACGACTACATTTTGAAAGTAATGAATTATCTATGAGCACACTTTAGTTCAATATATACTACATTTTTTATATTATATTACGACTTATAATTTATGTATAAATATAAAAATTTTATTGATGTTTTTGTAGCATTAAGTAAAGTATATTATTTTATAGTAAAATATATAATAAAGAATATTATTTATTTTCATCAAGATGTTATTTAAAAAAGTCGTTGAATTCATATGAGTAAACATTTATTTTGCAGTAAACATTTTTTGAGTCTCTTGTATCATTTGGATCTCATATATTATTGATTTGAAATTCGGTGATTAGCAAACATTGATTCGCATAGACAAGGGATCAAAATTAAATGTATGTGAGGTATAAAAAGTGTTAACTTATTTATTAATTAAATTATATTTTGATATAATAAAGTGTGTTAAAAATGAAAAATCATCTGGTTATATTAGAAACCGCAGGTCGAAATTTGAAACGTATATTTAATATAAATATTATTTATAATTATCATATTCTTAATCATTAATATTCTTAATAATATTCTTAATATTATTTTAAAAACTAGATATAAAATTTAAAAATAGCTTTGGATTCAGTTTATATTTTATAATCAATTGTTTTTATTTATTATTTATATTTTTATTGTTATTATAAAAGTCATAATTTTATACAGTGAGTCAAATTTAAAAGTTTTTGTATATTTAGCTCAATTATTTTATCAAATATATGAATGATATATTTTATAAAATATATTTTAGAAAATTTTTAATTTTAGTACTTTTTAAGTAAGTTTTTATTTAATTAAGTTAAGAGTTTTATTTAATTAATTTTATAATATTGCTAGTATATGGTATTAATTTATACGAAGTTTATTTATATAAAGAAAAGCTTTATTATTAAAATTGACTCGAATAAAGGCTTAAAGAATAAAAATTTAACATATCTATAAATCTAATTCTGTATATTTATTAGATAAAAATAAATAAAACTTACTCATTTGAATTTGGGTGAAATAATATCTTATTTTTAAGATTTCATATGTGTTGATTTAATTTAACTGTACTATAATAATATTTAAAAGTTAGAGAGAGAGAGAGAGAGAGAGAGAGAGAGAGAGAGAGAGAGAGAGAGAGAGAGAGAGAGTATCTCTTTACCAATGATAGGTCGAATTAATTCATTTGGTAATATGTAGATTTACCTCTATTTAGCAGTTACTTTAAATACTAGAATAAAAAATACTTGATGTGCTTTTTATTATAATATTTATTTTATGCATAGACAATTTGTTTTATGGTGAAATTTTGTTAAATTAAAAGTGATTACTGTTCAGATAACTGCGATTGAAAATATTGTTTTTGAATTATAAGATAATAGAAAATTTGAATTATATTATCAGTGCTCACACAGTTAAGTTAAGGGAGTCAATAAGTACATGATAATATCGATTCTTCAATTGTGCATAGTCGGAGGAAACATATCAGGAATATGCACTGTACCGGTCAATCTGGTGACGTACAGCTAATTGTATTAATTGTATCTTCCTAATAACAAGGTTATTTAAAATTATTGTTGCCATTGGAACATATGCGTGTCGCAAATGATTTTACTATTTATACTTGATCTTTCATAGCTAAATTGTCTTTCCTATAATTTATCTAACTTGTATTACAGTGAATAAAATTTTATTAAATATTCAAAGAGAAATATTTTTCTTTATAAAATTATTACAAGTCTATTTTTAAAGCGAGATTAATCTAATGTATACTTTACTGTTCCATACTTTAAATCAATTTTTATGGTGTGACATAATTTAAGGAAGAAGATTCTAATAAGACCACACGGGTTTATTCAGACGGAAATAAATTTTAAGTTTAACATTTTCTACTATACATTTTTTTATATAAAGAAAAGCTTATATAAATTTATCATGAATTCGAAAATGATCTATTACTATCAACGCATTTATATATTCCGGTCATACTCATATAATTACAAGGTTAAAATTCAGACGCTTATACTAAGTGATAATGTGAAAATGTTTTTTTACTCAATTGAATACAGAAATAGTTAAAATTTATATAAGCCATGGAATAATTATAGCTTATCCTTTTTTGACATTTAGAACATTGATAATTATCGAAAATAAATATATTTTCTGTTTAAGTAAATTGAATATTAAATACAGATATATATATATATATATACATAGTATATAAGTAATAAATTTCAGAGGATATTAACAATAAGTCGCTAATTCAAGAAAATTCAGATATTTTCAAATTATTATGAGCAGCTCAGAGCTTTATTATTATAGCTTTATAGTTATAAGCAATAAATAATAGTACGTGATTTAAGAATATATAATATAATTGTTAAGATACTTATAATTTCATTAAAATTTTCATCTATTATATTGATAAACGCTAGATATATTCTATCTCGACGGGCAATTTTTTCTTTTCAACTTGTGGTCGTTGACTGTGGTATGCACTTAGACAATAAGAAGGGTCATGTCCAAATAACAAGTCAAGAGGAAAAGAAGAAGTAGAATGCGAAAACAGAAGAGGATCTCTATCACTGGCTCTACAAAAGCCTATGATTATACCGCTCCCTCTGGCAGCCGCCATGGGGCAATTCAAGACTACACAAACCCTTCTTTTCAGAGTGAATAATGCTATAAATGTTGGAGTAAATCGTTTCGCCGGCTATCCTTTACGGGGTTATGTCGGAATCCATCGACGTTTCAGACAGCGTTACAGTGTTCGGTATGCCCATGAGGTTACGTAATATTTTTACTAAATACTGAATTTTTATATAGATCTTGATTCGTTTTATTATCTCTTTAAATGTAATTATCTAAAAATACGCCAGCCCTTACAAGTCCGACATTTAGGTAAGACATTTTTTTTTTTTTATTTCCATATAAATTGGACTTATTAAAACGTATAGAGAACTTTATGTTAGCAAATTCAATAAACTTTGAGTTTTCTGTTTTAACCCCTTCCTTCATATTTCAGCCCTTTATCCAAAATACTATGATAAAATGCCGAGAATTGTGCTACTGAATAAAATAAAGAGATGATACACTTTTGCTATTGTTAAATAGCCAAAATAATGAATATCCCAGTTTTTTAGGTTATATATTTGTCCGATACTAAAGTTCTAAATTTAAGCCGTTGATTATTTAAATCAGATATAGATACTAAATAACAAAATATATATTGATTTGTTTACCGTCTTATTCAATTTTTGCCTTAATTTATAGGATAATTAGTATTTAATACACTAAGTGATTAAAAGACTAAGTGATTAAGGTTAAATCTTTATTATAATATTTTGCGAAACTGTAAGAATTTAATTAAATATTAACACTGAAAAGCTTTAGCCGGAGTTCTAATAAACCGAATGAAAAGCAAAATCGATGGAATGAATTGTGGTTAAGAAGCGACCGTATTTGTCTTACACATTTCTTCCATTAGAAAATCAATTAGGGCATATATAAATTAAGAAGGTGCACCCATACAAGCGATCCTATAATCATCTTATCGACAGCACGATTAAGTAGGCAATCAGCTCTTGAGACTAAACTATCCGAGGGGAATTTATGTGTACCCTGTTTAAAACTTTCAAGACTAGAATAACTTGCTGAACCTGAAAACTTTTCGGAATAACTTTGGCTGACCGTTACGTTCGTGCGTGGAATGTCGAATCGAAAAACTTATAGAAATTCGGCGAATCCACCTATCTTCAATGGAGCACAAGAGTTGTAAGCATCCAACGTCTCACAAAATTTTGCATCTTCATATTTCTTCTAAATTCTGAACTTTAAAAGATAAACGTTGTTCGAAAGACGTTTCGGAACTTATCAACTGAAATAAAAATAAATATTCTCTTATTTTTTTAAGTACTGTATTGGAGTTTATAATACAATCATTAATTATTAATTCATTGTGATATTAGCTTTCTTATTAGTTATATAAATAATATGTATTGACAATTTGTGCACAAGTATTAAATATTTCATTCATTTGCATTTATATAATATTTATTTATAATTTAATGTATCCACGTGTATATATATGTATAGAAATTCAGCAATGAACATTATACTATTATTACTTATTACGTTAAAAATTATATAATATTAAAATATTGTATATAATAAGCTTATATCTAAACATATTTGAATAATAAATGTAGATAAATATATATTTTATCAAAGAAAGTAAACCATCAGTCAGTGGTCTAGACATAAAATTCTGAGGCATTTTTTGTTCAAAATCTATAGTTACTTCATTCGTTAAAATTTACTTTTAATTTTAATATGAAATTATTATATATTATTTTTTTAACTAATTTATAAAAATATAATCAGTAATGCAGAACTAATATTGAGTTTCAGACATGTTCGTCTTTTCTTCTTTGAAATATTCAAATCTAGAAATACGAGCTAAATACATTCACATTAAATAAAATTAAATAATAATACAATAATGAATAATAATACAAAGGCAATTGTTTTGCATTTATTAATTATCAAATATGTTTAGAAATCAATTTTTAATTGTTATCTAAATAGTAATCGCCAAATACATCCAATCTTCAAATTCGAATTCATATATAATATATATTTGTGGATAATCTCTTAAATATAATTTATGAATTGAAAATATACGTTTTTTTATTAAAATGTATATTTGACCACAAAATTAACAATTTTAAAATTTTTAATTTTTAAATACTTTAAAAAATAATGTTGTATCAATGCAAATTTTAATATAAAATATTTAATGAACATATAAATTAATATGCAAAAGTTCTTGATTACATTCGAATTTTTTATAATTAAATTCCAAATTTATTTCAGATGCGCGCCAAAAAAGTACTAATTTGGTTTGTATATTCAATCGTTTATACAAAATACTTTTCATTTGAAAATTTCAATATGCTATTGCCTATGAATTAGAAAAAATTATTCTACAATTTTCTCCACTGAACTTTCATTCACAGATATATCGTTACACTCAAAGTGTTTGATATTTTAAAAAGTTTTAAAACTCTTTCAATAGACGCTAAATCGAAATTTACTTTTAGCTATGAATCACACGTAATTCTTCCATCGTATTTCTTTTTATACATTATATATATTTTACAATGGAATGAATATAACATATTGAAATTGATAACTTATATTGTTGTCTGTATATAAATATAAATTATGCAAATTTCTATGGTTTTTTTTAATGTACATTTAATTTGATTTTTTTTCTCCCTTCATTTGTTTCATTATCAATAACAACGTAAATCCATACATAGTTATACATATTGTTCATACAGTTCTGCGACATGTACTGATATATTGACCTTACAAGTTATAATTTTGACAAGAGCAAGGTTATCTAAACAGTTATTGTAATTTACAACAGTTAAACAAATAAAATTATTTAAAATGATTTTCAACGTTTTCGAAATGTATTTTAGTATGAAATTAGGCAGTTACAGAATTATGAGAACAATTCTATGGTATATGTATTGTCAGGGATTTTTCATGCAAAGCTTTGAACTTTCATCTCGGGTTAATTACATATTCATGACTTCAGGTATATTACAATTGTAATTTTTGAAAGGACAAGCGTTCTTTGAATATTTTCATTATAAAGATATTTTGAGATTATATTTTTATATACTGTTCAAATTATTTTTCGACTGGCGTGCAAAAAGTTACTTTTTGTAATTAAAATTTTACACGTGACATAACTGGGCAATATAATTAAATTAATGCTTGACATTTTTATGGCATTTAAGTAATAAAACTCTTGTATATAACGTTAATAATCATTTGATGTAATTATTAGTTTACATTATTTAAAATTTTCTTCAAAATATTAATTAATTTTTTATATGAGTTTGCTAATGACAGTTATTGATTATTATAACAGTATTCAATTAAATTATTTTCCACTTTAATACATCTATAAAACAATCTTAAAATAATTAAATTTCTAATAAAAAAGTATATTAATCAATAAGTCAAATTAAAATTTTATCGCTTATCTACGTCAAATCGTAATAAATCGTAATAAGATTGATTGATGAATTATAATAATTATAATTTACTTATTTTTTAGATTTTAGTTTCATTTTTTTTTTCTTTAAATGAAACAGATTTTATTTTAATATATCTATATAATAGAAATGATATATAAATCAATATAGATAAAATTCATTTCAGAAGGTAAATTATCTTATATTAATACATATAGAATATATATTTTTTTAAATAATATAAAGTGTTAAAATAAACTATATTTTTATTTAAAAAATAATTTAATTGTTATAATTTGTGTATAAATATTTTTTTAGATATTATAATTTTTATTATAATTTTATAAGTGGATACAATAATTGTCGATATAATAATTACTTAAGATATTACTGAAGAATTTAAATAAACTTATTATAAATATTTTTCGCATTTATTTATTTAAAAATATATTGAATTTATTTTAGTGAATTGTTCATTTATAGATTTCTAAATATTAATAAAAAATTTTAATTTAAATTCAATGTTAAAAATTTGTTTTTATTTTTAATTAATTAATTTAATTTCTTATTTATATTCGATAATGTATATCCAATGTTTGATTGTGCAGTTAATTTGAAAAATATTAATCGATCTTACCCATAGATGATTTAGGTGTTACCAGTTGGAATTTAATTAATCCAGACATTTGTTTGTATAAATTTAATTACTCGATTTTTTATTACAACAAATACCATAAACTGAAATAAAAGTTTTCGAAATTACTGAATAGAATTTTTCCGAAAATCAATTCATATTTTTTAAACAATCAACTTACTTATAGAATTACTAATAAATTACTTGTAGTAATTACTTATAGAAATTTTTGTGCCTCCAAATTATAATTTCACATGAAGGAAACTTGTAAAATGATATATATTTTTGATATTTCGCACTTTTAAATATTTTATTGAAAATATTTAATAAATAAACTGCTTGGTAGTAAAATAAATAAATTTTAATGTAACCAATATCATGGTTCAAATGATCTCTCAGTTCATCATGGACTTGCGTCATCAATTCCGATTAAATCATGCGAATTACCTCTTGCGTGTGCTGATTAAATAGCTTAATTGAATTTGCCACGATGAAGCGAACGACAAAGCAAAACGTCGCGTGTGAATTCCCTGAACAACTGGAATTCGCTTCTCCGGCGAACGTTACGTTGGTTATTGTACATCCTTCTCTCTTCGATTTGACAATAGCAGCACATATTGTAAAATCGATGCAGTGCTTGTCTCCTCTATCAAGTCTTTCGAGATTATGTGCACGTACAAGCTCCTTTGTGATGACTCTTTTGCCCTGAAGAAAAAAGCAGGAAGCAGTTACAATATTCCGTCAGTTTTTTCTTTTTTGGAGATTAAAAAATGCAGACAAAAAAGAAACTTTTGTATATGCCTTCACTTATAGTTTTTGTTTTTCAATATCAGTCAAGCAAGTTCTGAAAATATAATACTTTAGCGCGTATTCTTGTGTTTGAAAAGAGACTTCTGTTGATCACTGAAAAATCAAAGCTTTATATGCTTTCATGTAGTCACTTATTTCCTTCGGTACTTTTCTTCTATGCTTATAAACTGTTAAATGATTAATTTAAATATTTCGAATGTAAAAATATTAAATTTTTAAACATTCGTTTACATAAAATAGCATGAGAATCTCTACTATATAATCAGAGTTCATCTAAACAATAATATTTTAATCATTTTAATTCAGAAAAATCACATTATCGTATTATAATCACCCATACAATCGATGACGAATAAAATCAATAACAATTTATATTTCATACCAGAATAGATATTAATTAATTCTCACTTAAAAAAAAATCAATAATTAATTTTATAATAGTCTTATATAATGTAGTAAAATTAAGTAGTAAAATATTTTAAAAATTAAGCTCAATTCTTATAATATTCAATTTTTATTTTAATCATAAAGCTTATGAATTTCTACTACAATATATATGAAACTAATGATAATAAAATATATTAAACAGATAGATAGAAGTTTCAAAATATCATTTTCTGTGTCTAATGTATTATCTATTTCATACTGTAATATATTACTTGTTACGTATATTTCCATTTCAATATTTAAATAAATTTTTCATAGAACTAATAGTTTTTAATAGTTTGTAATAGTTCTTACAGGGTTAACAAAGACTTGTAATTTTAAAATGATATCCTACTTTTTATGAAACTAATAAAAATACTTATTTTTCTATATTCTACATAATAATTTATATATATATATATATAAATAGATAATTAATAATCGAACTAAATTTATTATTTATGTCTGATTAATTACTTTTTAGCACTATTTTTGTTAAATCGCTCGTTTATTGTAGATTCAGGTTATTCAATTTATTTTAAACAATTATTTTACAAAGCTAAATTAGTATACTACTTCATAAATTATTGTCATGATAGTAAAGTGTGAATTTCTAAAAAGTTTAACATCAATCCATAAATCCAATAAAAATTATAACTTAAAAAAGATTTTATATGTAATTAGTTTGTTAAATATTTCTTGTAAATATATATTAGATTTTTTAACAAAATATTTTGTTTTCTTAACAATAAAAAATATTAACAATATTTATAATAGTCCCATTTCATACAAAGTACAAGTAAAATAATTAAAATGTTTATCAAATTCGTTATAAGGAGAAAAAATTTAATTCTATCAATCTACGTACCATACCATGATTATTCGAACCCTTAGCGTTAAAATTTGTAAATTATCATATTGCATAAATAAGTTGTGTTTGAAAATATCGAACCTCTTATTGTTAACGTTTGAAACTTATTCAAAAGATGATCCTTCTGATCTGAATTTTCAAATTTAAATATTATGGTTACTTAAACCCTTGTAGTATTGATGTCCTAATTTACAATAATTTAATGTAATCGTTTATGTATATAATCGCGATTATACTTTATGGGCACTGATTGGTGCCGGTTTCAAATTGTAAGTTATTTCTCACAAAGAAGAATTTTATTATCATTATGGGAGAATAATACTGTTTTTTTTAGCAAAGATAGAAAAATTTGAAAGAAAATGTTCATGTTTGTTTTCGTAGTGAATATATGCAGTTATGTTTCGACTTATTATGAGTATTGGAGCCGGTAGAGGCAAGTTTGTTGTCAGGCTCGTACGCAGACCGAGTTTGGTTGTGTCCGTTGGTGCGATCATGCCGTCCAAACTTATTGAGTCGCAGTGGTTTGAGACGGCTGCTCACTGATGTGGCCAAGTGTTTACGATAGTTTAACAACCTAAGTAAGTCTCGAGTCTATGTTATAAAGGTGGACATACATTAAGCTTCGGTGTATTCATTGCTACGGAGCTGACGTCTACGCAACTTTACTCCTTCGAGTCTAATTAACATATAATTCTACACAGATACCTAGAGAGATAAGAATTCTCTTACAGGTAATGTTATCTTTCTCGAATATTGACAACCATATTTTCTACAAAAAAAAAAAAAAAAAAAAAAAAATGAGAATGAAATATGCTCAAACTAGAGCATATTTATCTATTATTCGACCCATCAGCGTTAATATCTTATATAATCTGCTATATAAATCTGATTTTGATAAACTAAGCCAAGCGATAATCAAGATCTCTATTGCGTGATATTATTAAACGTGTATTAATAAGACAAATTGGAAAAATTCTACTTTAATAGCTTATTGAGATTTTATATTTATCTGGGTTGTAATAAAATAGAATTCATTACTATTTTCTCTATAAAAATTTGTTATATTAAATGATGGTGCGTACCTTTTTATATTTTGTAAATATAAAAATCGAACTTTCTATAAAAATTTTTCTATAATATGAAATCAAAATTTCTAGAAAAAATCGAAACACATTTTGTAGACAAGGCATAACACTAAAGCAAAAGCCATCAAATTTTATTATAATAAAATATGATATAGCAATAATAAGCATTTGAATAAATTAATAAACAAATTTTAAAAAATTTTACAGCTATATACGTGGTATATAATACGTGGGATTGTATATTTGAATTTTAGATTATGACAATAGTATCAGACATTTGTTGTCTAAATATAGATTTATTATACATTAATTTATATAATTTTATTTTTTGTAGATTTACCTTTAAGACTATTTATAAGACATTTGTTGTCTAAATATAGATTTATTACACATTAATTTATATAATTTTATTTTTTATAGATTTACCTTTAAGACTGTTTATCTATATATTAGTTACATATATTAAATACGTAGGTATGATGTAATAGATATTTTATAAAATATCTATAAAATATTTCTGGAATTTAAAAATGTATGTTTGCGTTAGAAAAATCTCATCATTGAAATATAGAAGAAAAAGAATCGAAGTGAATTATTTCATGAAATGAAAAATATTTTGAAATACTTGAATAATTATGTGATATTATTGCAAAGTCTCCGGGTATTTGTACTTTACCTTAGATTCCTCGAGGTAGAATTATGTTTGCCATCGGTAATAATCTTTAAATTTACAGAATTTTTTTACCAACGGTAAGATGAATCTATTCCAAAGCCCTCTTGAATTCATAAAGATAGGTCTGGTTCGAGAGAAGGATAGAGGGCCTGGCTCCTCACTCTTGTATCAAGTAAACTAGCCTTCGCTGGACAGCGGTAGGAGTACGGATGACCTCGAGAACATTGTTTACCGAAGTTGTTTGTTTGTGTGTCAGCGATCGTTAGTGTATTTATCCTGATGATATAATTGTGTACTTAGCTGAACGAAAGGACAAGTTGGCGTTGGTTGAGCGGCTTATCAACACTAGGCTTTCCTCTTCTCTTACTCTCTCTCTCTCTCTCTCTCTCTCTCTCTCCCCTCTTTTATTTTGCTCACATTCTTGCATAGGTGCATGCTTAGAGAGTACCTGCGTTTACTCAACTAGAATGAGTCACCGGGGCTTTGTGATGCATTTACACTCGACCGCATCCCAGACTGCTGATTTTGACTCCAGGGTGAAATCAGCGCTTGCCAGGCTCGGAACGTGCTACACTGTAATTATGCCTTTCTATGCCGACATTCCTCTTTTTTATTATCGTTACCAGCTTTATACATACTTGTCCGTAACACCTGTAAGCCCTCTAAATTTTTCTTTTTCGAAAATTTTTGATTATTTCATATTATTTAATTCCATCATTAACGCTTTGAAATGAATATTCTTATACCCTTTTTAATGAATTTTAACTGCATTGATTTCTTATCACCTTTTTGTTCTATTTTTTTTATTCTTAAAAAACTAACAGGTGCTTCATAAAGATCGTAATATACCACGTATGTGATTTTAACATAACAGTCGAAGTATTTAATTATTTTTTAACCTCCGCAAGCAGCTTTATATATTCTTAGTTCTTAAGTATTTCAACTTCCATTAATCATATAGTATACTTTCCAAACATAGGCATTAAATTTAAAATTTAATTAATTGGCCAACGCGATTTTTTGTATTTAGAAAATTATAACAGGTCAACACTTTTATTAGCTCATAGAAGTACACGTATTACTTTACAGTCACTGCATTTAGTATGAACATCTTAAAATTTTAAATTTGCACGTATAAATCTTCTTGTTTGTACAACATTGAATATGTATATATATAATAAGCTTGGTAATATGATAACTATATTGAAAAATATTTAAATTTATATTAACAAGTGTCCTTTATTATTTATTTATTCCGATACACCGATTACAACACTAATAAAAAATGTACATATAAATATAGGTAATTTTTCGCCTATATATAAGTAATTATTGTAAGAATTTGTTAAAAAATTATTGTCAATATTATTTTCATTGTTATTAAAATTTAAATGCATAACTCTTTTATTATATTTTAAAATCACAAAAGTACAAAATAAATACATTAACATACATAATGTAATACTTAATCCAATATAAGTTAATAACAATGAGATTGTTATATAGATAAAAAAATAAATATTGTTTATCAATAAATAATATATATTTACATATATGTACTCCATAAATTTAGTGGTGTTAAATAATATGTATATGTCAAAAGTAGCAGGATCTTTTTTTCTAGTATTCAAAGTTGAATATTAACTTATTTTCTTTTTACAAAGAAAATTTTGTAATATTATGTAAAAGGAAATTCAACTCAAATTATGTTTTTTTTTTTTTTTTTGTAAAAATTCTCTTGATAAATTAAATCGCTGTAATTCTAATTTTATTTTGAAATAATAAGATATTTAATAATAAGATTTTAATAAAGTGAAACTATTATATGTAAGAAACTGTAATTTATTTAAAGAACTATAATAATAAGTAAAGAATGTTAAATTGATAAATTTAAAAAAATTTTACATTGTTATATTTGAAGTATATTGAATTGAAATTTGAAGTATATTGTTATATTGAATACTCATAATAAGTTTAATATTATTAAAATGTAACTGTAATGAATTAAAAGTAAAATTCAAGTAATTTAAATTGTTTTATAAATTGTATTTATTTTTAAATATTTGATCTGTATTTTAGGCCGAAGGCTTGATTATACAATAAATATGTAACAAATAAATTGTATTAAAGAAAAAAAGAAAAAAACTAAACTTTAATACACAGATAGAAATTCTTTTAATTTTAACAAATTTAATGCATTATAGTTAGTTCGGAAGACATTCTCATTTGAAATCTTTTTCCTTTCCTTCGCATGCATAGCGGTCTTCATTATTTTCATCTTTGTATCTTAGATATTAACACAAAGAAGCAACACTTCTAAGAGCAGCTAGCCTTGGACCGCGAAATTAAACTCCAACGACTTAATTCAATTGCAGCTTCAAAATATACGTTGCGCTAGAAGAACAGAATGGAATGTATTTTACATAAGAAATTCCATTAAAATGAGACTGATTATTTTATCAATAAAAAACCTGAAGCTTTATGAAGTTTTATGAAAGCCAGAAACTGTAAAGCGAGAACGTAAAATATTAACAATATAGAAATAGTTTTTCACAATGAATTGTGAAACTAACATAAAACACTCTTTCCTTATCTACGTTGTTTATTATTATTATACATTTTCTTTTACAGTAACACAAAGGAATTCTTAATTTTTGAGATTCAGTTCGATTTTACCAAGGTAATACCATTTTGTAGTAAGTAATCACTGTTTGCATGAAATTGAAGTTAAATGAAATTATGTATTTAAATTTAATAGCTTTTATGTGAAAATTACTATTTTGATTTTCTTTTACCAAATTTTAATTGTATTTTCAGTAATAACACATAATTAATAATAATTATTGACTGTTAATGAACATAATAAAAATATTGTTTATTTAATATGTAATTACTTTTAATACAGATTTAAGAAATATATCACCAATCAAAATTTTATTTTTTTATATATAAAATTGTTTAATGTAGCTTTATATATAATTTAAAATAATTTATAATGAAACATAATTTTAATGCTTTAGAGCTGTATATTTATATTAATAATTATATTTATATATCTTTTAGAAATAAGTAGAATATGAATAAACACTACAATGTGATGATTTCAGAAATATTCTCTGAACATTTATATTTTTGTAGTTTTGTACAAATTTTATAATAATAGATCTAAGTTAAAATTATAGAAAAAATAAATCTAAAGTAAATTTTTAAAGCTAAAACTTTATTTCTTTTATAAAAAGTTTTGTAATAAAAAAATTATTTTAAATTTAACTACAGTCGTGTTATATATATATATATATATATATATATATATATATAACGACGTTTATTGAATAAAAATTCAAGTTCTTATGTTTAAGACAATTTCACTATTTATAAATAATTTCTCCATAAAAAATGTTTTTTAATTGTTTTTAATAAAATATTAATCTTGAATTATGTGAACATGATAATTTATATAATAATGTTAGAATATATTTATTTCAATTTCTTAATGATTTGTTTAAATTAAAAAATCATACAATCTATACTATAATGGGACTACTTTTTATTTATTAAGCTGCATAAAATAAAATACTAAAAGGTTATGAAAGAATCATATGTAGTTTTATTCGGATAGAAAAGAAAATTCAGAATGTTCTGTTTTAATGATCCATATATTTCTTTATAAACTGTGTTTATATTTTCATCAAAAATAAAATGGAAAATTCACAATGAAATAAGAGAATACTTTTAATTTACACATATAATTTGTGTCTATCTCAATTTCTGTAATTACAGTTAGTAAATAGATTTATTATTTCATTTTTATATACTTAGATCTAATCTTATAAATATTTTTAAAAAATATATAAATTTTTTTAAATATCTAATAGTCTAAAGCCACTAGTATTTATATCTATAAAATTACTGTAATAACCGCCAATATATGAAATAAAATAAAATCTTTTATAGAGTCTAAGAAAATTTTTAATCTAATTTATTAAAACATAATTGATGTATTATTTAAAAAATACTTTTAATATATTTATTACATTTTTATAACTGTATTTAGTGTACTGGTTTACTTTTTAATACATATATGTTATGTAAGATAAGATGCTAATGATTATTTATATGTAATTACAAGTTACTAAAAATAAATTATTCTAGTAATTGATAAAAAATAGCCTATAACATATACATTTTATTTAAATTAAAATGTTTATTACTTAGCATAATAAGAAATCTAATTACAAGGGTATGTAAAACAAGGAGATGTTTTGTATGGTTTTGAATGTAATAGTAATACAATAAGTAGAAATGCTTCAAACAAATTTATGAAATAGAATAGGTTATATGTAATGTCATAAATTTTAAATATTTCTTTCGTTATAGGTTGCTGAGACTATAATTTTGAAAACAGTCTTATTTAGTTAGCTACGGAAGTAAACTACATTTCCAAAGTCAGGCGCGCACCTCTATTTATGACTATTCTACTATATATTTAAGAGTTGTACGAGTAAGATGAGCTGAAGCAGACATAATAAGAAAAAAAGTAGATTTCTTGATTCATGTCCAAGGAGTACTTTATTTAAAAAATTTTACCGCAGCAGATTTACATTTTGTCTATTTTAATTATGTTAAATAAACAATATTTTATAGATTAACGCATTTAATTTATTACTTTTAATTATGAAAATAATTTGTCAACGTTTATCATGATTTTTAAAAATTATACAAAGATTTTACAATAATATTTATTAACTTCCTCTATGAAGTATTATTATTTTATTTGAAAATGTAAATATATTTAAATTTATCCAATGAAACTAATCAAACTAATCAAAAGATTGATCAATCTTTTTTTTTAATGTAAGTTTGCTTTAGAAAATTCTAAGTTAATTGAATAATTTTAGTTTAATTAAAAAAATAATTAAATTATTATTAACTGAATAACATTCGTGAATTAATAAATTTATTAAGAATTAAATAGAATTACCTAGGCTTATAAAATTTGTGACTTGCAACAACGGTATTATATTGAAAGGAGATTATCTCAATTAGGTAAATACAAGTATCTAAATATAAATACATAATATATGAATTAAATAAAATATTATAGTAATATTAATAACCTAATCCTTATTACAATGTTAATATAGCTATTTTTAGAAATATTTCATAATGTTTTTTTGGAACTGATTTGAGTGCAATTTTGACAGCTCATTAAATGCTTCACTTTCGTCATCATTGTCATTATTTAATAGTTGCATTGTCATGCCTGTAAATATATATTTATTAAGTAATTTACAAATTGTTTGTTATTAAATGCAGAATATTTTTTCTAACTTTTGTTCTAATTTTTTATAAATAAAAATTGTTATTCTCATTCCCTAAATAATATATTTTCTTAACAGTTTTATGTAAATTATAATTATTATAATGCTTGTAATAATAAATAAATGAATATATTACAATATATTCATTCAAATAATTAAATCAAAGCTTTGCTATTGCAATAAGATTTATCGAATTATCGTAACTTGTATTTAAAACTACTATTTACATGCTACAAGATAGATATACAGTTATTACATTGCATTTAGTATTTATCTACCATAATCAAGTAGTAAAGGAAATATGGATTACACTTAAAAAATAAAAATGATTGACCTATAAAAGTATTACTTGAAATAAAAATTTCTTTAAATTAAAAAATCTTTGAATTAAAAAAATCCGAAAGTGCCGACACCGGGTATGGAGGTATTTTTGCCTCCATAAAGGTTATCATGACGGAGATGATGGAAGCTCTAAAGCGCCAGCCAAATATCTCCAAGGTTATCAAAGAGGGCCTTCCTGTACTGCAGGGGAAGATAGAGGCCTTCGAGGAACAGGAGAGAAGGGAGCGGTGAGGGATCCAGAGGAAGGCGGCGCCTCCTCTCCTGAAACCACAGACTACGGTCGGTAAAAAGCCACCACCGGCAACACCACCAGAGGCCCAAGCGGGCAAGAAGAAGAAGAAGAGGAAGAAGGAGATAGCGGTGTCATTGCGGACGCCTCCTCCAACCACAACCGTGGCGAAAAGTCCGACAGGCGCGGAGTGGAGGAGAGATCCCACGCGAAAAGACAAGCAAGAGAACCGGAGAAAGACGGTAAAGACTGTGCCTGGGGACCTTCCCCGCGGCAGTACACCATGTCGCGGTGTCCGGAGCCTGTGCGGTTTTCCGCGAGGCTCTAGCCAAGTGCCGCCGAAGTGGCTAATGTCCTGCAGGCCAACTTGCACAGAAGCCGGACGTCGCAGGATCTGCTCGCCCAGGTCCACCTCGAGCTGCGCGCTGATATTGTTCTTATCAGTGAGCAGCATCGGGAGGGGCCTGCGGGGGGGTGGTATCGTGACATCACCGGTACCGCTGCGATCTGGATCCCCAGCCCGCACTGCTTCCAGGCAGAGTGCCATGGAGCTGGTAGCGGCTTCGTTTGGGTGAGGAGCAGGGGCGTATATTACGTCAGCTGTTACCTCACTCCAAACGAGGCCATCGATGGGTTCCAAGTTAAATTGGATGCCCTCGAGGATGCTATCGGGGACATGGAGGGTGAGCTGGTAGTGGCCGGGGACTTTAACAGCAAGGCTGTAGATTGGGGTGAACCTGTGACCGACTCCAGGGGAAGGCGAGTCCTGGACATGGTATCCAGGACAAGACTGGTAATCATAAATACCGGTTCAACGGCGACCTTCCGGAGGCCCGGTTACAGGCAGACCATCCCTGACGTCTCCTTTGCGACGGAACGTCTGGCCGCAAAGGTGCGGGACTGGCGGGTGATCGAGGACTATACAGCCAGCGATCACCAGTACATCACATTTCGCGTTCGTGATGACCGGCCGGTCGGGACGGCGATCGTACACCGTCCTTCCAGATGGCTCGTTGTGAGGATGGACGATGCCTTGTTTTCCCGTGCCCTAGAACGCGGACAGCGAACCCTGGACGGGGCTTCAAGGAGCGGAACGTCCTCCAAGCAAGCGGAAGCGGTGTCAGGCGCAATTATGCGCTTGATCCGCCAAGCTTGTAAGGAGGCGATACCGAGGATGTCGGCGAGAAAAACACGCCGTCCGGTTTATTGGTGGACCAGCGAGATCGCGGAAATGAGGCGGAAGTGCCTTCGGCTACGACGAGTAGCCCAAAGGGCCCGACGCCTCGACCGCGACAACTCTCCGATGATCGTCGAGCATCTGGTGGCGAGAAGAGCCCTCAAGAGAGCCATCAAGGCGAGTAAAAGCCGATGCTGGAAGAAGCTGGGGGAAGATCTCAACAGAGATCCGTGGGGATTGGGCTATAAAGTCATCACCCGCAAATTGGGGGCGTTCGCCAAGGGCGCACCCATGAGCGAGGTGGTGATGGACGGGATCGTCCATGCCCTCTTCCCCACACATCCCGTTCGAAGGGATGAGCCCCCGGTGCCATCGGGTCCTGAGGCTCCGCCGTTTACAATGGCGGAGCTAGAGAGCGCGGTAAGCTCTATGAGGAGCCGTAAGGCACCAGGTCCCGATGGCCTTCCGGCAGAGGTGATGAAAGCAGTGGCCAGGAGTCATCCACAGCTCTTGCTCACCATGTACAACTCGTGCCTTCGAGCGGGAGTTTTTTATTCCCGTTGGAAGGGGGCGAGACTTGTGCTGGTGAGCAAGGGCAAGGGATCGTGGGACGCTCCGTCGTCGTATAGACCCCTGTGCATGCTGGACACCGCCGGGAAGCTCCTGGAAAAGCTGGTGAGACCCCGTCTTCAGGCGGCGCTTTTAACATCTGGCGGCCTCTCCGAGAGTCAATACGGCTTCCGGAGAGGTAGGTCAACCATCGACGCTATCCAGAGAGTAGTGGAGGCGGCCAGGAGCACGGAAAGGGGAAACCATTTCTCCCGACCGATATGTCTCCTGGTGACATTGGATGTCCGAAACGCCTTCAACTCGGTAAGGTGGACAGATATGCTCGGGGCAATGGATCGGGACTTCGGGGTGCCCCAGTATCTCTTGCAGATTATTGGGGATTAGCTTCGGGACCGTTTCATTGTATACGAGACGGCGGAGGGCTCAAAAAGGAGGGCACTGACGTGTGGTGCGGCCCAAGGCTCCATCTTAGGACCCGATCTATGGAATATTTCCTACGACGGGATCCTGAGATTGGAAATGCCTGAAGGCTGCTCTCTGATAGGGTACGCGGATGACGTGGCAGCCATCATTACAGCCCGTAATATGGTCCTGGCACAGACGCGGCTCGACCAGACCATACGGAGAATTCGCCACTGGATGGACGATCATGGGTTGGAACTGGCGGAGGCCAAAACCGAGATTGTGCTCCTTACGAAGAAGCGCGTACCCAGAGTGTAGCCGCTTATTATCGGAGAGGAGTCGGTCCAGACCAAAGCAGCCGTGAAGTACCTGGGGGTGACGCTAGATACGAAGCTCACCTTCGGGGAACATATTCGGAGGGTGGCGGATAAGGCGTCACGGGTAGTGACTTCCCTGTGCAGGATCATGGCCAACGTAAGTGGGCCACGTCCCTGTATCAGGCGGTTGCTGCTCCGTGTCGCTGAGTCCGTCATGCTTTACGGTGCAGAGGTTTGGGCCGACGCGCTTCGGTACAATATGTACCGGAGACGTATGGCGGCTGTGCAACGGAGATGCGCACTTCGTGTAGCGTGCTCGTATCGCACGGTCTCGGAGGCGGCCTCGCTAGTTGTCGCTGGGGTAATTCCCATCGACCTCTTAGCCCAGGAGAGGAAGCTGGTCCACCAAGCAAGGGGGACACTCGACCGTGGTGAGGCCAAGGTGCGAGCCAGGGAGATATCCCTGGCTAACTGGCAGGATAGATGGGAACAGGATACGCGCGGAAGGTGGACCGCCAGACTAATCAGTCAGGTGGCCCCGTGGATCGGCCGACAGCATGGCGAGGTGAACTATTACCTCGCCCAGCTGTTGACCGGTCATGGATACTTCCGTGCGTACCTCCACCGTGTGGGTAAGGTGGCGGATCCCCGATGCGTGCATTGCGGATCCGCCGTGGACGACGCCTTGCACACATTTTTTGTGTGCGAATACTGGGGGCGACAGAGGGAAGCGTTGGAGGGCCATGTCAGAAGGGTCACTCCTGAAGGCATCGTCCCTTTGATGCTCGCGAGTCAAGAAAACTGGGAAAGGGTCGCTTCTTTCGTCGAGGATATCCTGAGACGTAAGAAGCCGGCTCTTCCCTAGGGTAAGGGGGGAAAACATAGAGGGTGCCTCGAAGGCATAGCTACTGGTTCCCTCCCCGAAGTAATGCTTAACGGCGGTGCCGGGGAGACTATAAGAACCAGGAAAGGAGGTCTCCTCGACGAACTCGCGTCGTCCCCGCCCTGTGGTTTTCACTACAGGGCGGGAGCGGTGGGAGTGCGCTGAGGGGGTGAGGTTTTAGTGGGTATACCGGCATATTCAATGCCGGGGAGTCCCACACACCGGGGACCCGGGTCCCTGATGGTCTTTAAAAGATTTCCTCCCTCCTTTACAAAAAAAAAATTATGAGATTTTGTTATTCTACTTACTTTTGAATTATTATTATATTAAATTATTAACTATATATTTAATATAATTACGATCTATTTTTATACATTCGTTTATAATATTGATAATAATTTTCAGTTGTAATCTGCAAACATTTATTTAATTATTTAATTACTTTATTACAGTTTCTGCAACCGATGGGAAATTCTTTAAAATCACATAAATCGTACACAAATTACAATTTTTGCTATTTTTATTATATACTCCATATCGATGAAAATTGTTGTATAAAAAATATTTAATATAAATGTAATTTATTATAAAAAAACTACTGCAAATATATTTTTTTTAAATAAATTGTAAAAGTATAACTTCAAAATTAAAATTAAAAATAAAAATTGATTTACACTATAAATTGTATTAGTATATTATTATTTCTTCATGAAATTGAAAAGTGTGAAGAGAAAAGAAGAATAAATATATACTAAGTAATTGGGAATATTGATTATAAAAAAAACTGAAAATTCTTTATTAATTGATCATTTCTGTCAAATATTTTTATAACAGGTTACGAAAATGAAAATAAAATTTATCGTAATTATAATAATTTTTCACTGAAAGTCATATTTTTATTTAGTTAATAATCGATATACAATTCTAATAGTTAATTCTATGTTATTGTAAATGAAATAAATTGTTGAACATATAAATTAATATAATTTTTAAATGATTCAGAATCGTATTTTATATAAATATCATAATCGTACTAAAAATTGTATTTAGCAATGAAATATTTTATTACATATTAATTTATTTCTATTAAAGTTCAATGTTGAATAAATTAATATAGGATAAGAATAGCAAATTGAAAGTGCATACGGAATAACGTACAAAGCCTAATTCAACATTTTGTCTTCTGCTGGCTGATTTATTTTGCACGCGGCAATATTAGTCGAATTATAAATATTACAATTTAGATGAATTTCTTTGTCATCACTGACATTTCTTGTAGTAAAAAGTATATTATTTTTGCTAGGAATATGTTTATTACTAATAATGTTTTTATGTCATCGTGATGTTTGATAATATTATTGATTGAGCTAACGGTGTTCTTGTTAACAGCTACAATATGGTTAGAGTAGGTCAGAGCCTGACGACATATAATATAAGGAATAGTAGGGCAGGACTAACGAATTCAGAATTGCTTCAGTGAAATCATAAAGTATCATAGTGCCTCGTTTCAGATAAAGCAAATTCAATTAGATAATTCTAAAATGCTTTGTTGAAAGTTAAACCTAAAATAACTAGCCTCTCCAAAAGTTAAGCAGTAAATTTGAAGGCGAATATAAATTTCATTTCAGTATAAAAAGATTCGTTTTAATTACTCTCTCTCTCTCTCTCGGTACACCCATATTACTATCTTGGACTATGCATTTTTATAATTGAACATAAGAAATTAACACAAATTAATTTTACGAAATATTTAAAAATGAGAATTATAAAAATTGTGAAACAGCTTAATATTTTTTTACATAGCGTATGTGTCATAGTTGATAAATTATTTAAAAAAGAGTCCATATAATAACCAATCTACTTACATAATGTGTATGCATTTTACTGTCCAATATCATTCCTATATTTTAATTTTTTTTTAAAAATTTAATTGCTGATATATTTTCCTATGATAATTATAAATATTTATAGTTTATAATAAAATTCTTTTTCTTAAATAATTATTACTAACTACATAGAAAAATTAATTTTAAAGGTTTTATAATTATTCATATTTAGCATTATGTTTCATTTTTTAAATTAATTGTATAAAATAAATTACTCGATATTTTAAAAGTATGTAAAATTCAGAAAAATTTAATTCTTCAAATATACACAACCTTTAGGTTAATTTTTATTCATTTTATAAGTATTTAAAATTTTAATTCTTTACGCAGATTAATTTTGATCTATGTTTCAGTTATTTGTATTTTGTCATTATTCGAAGATTATAACTTAATCATTATTTAGACTTAAGCCGCGGATGCCTCTTATTTTAATTAATTTTGGAAACATACAAAAATCATTCATGAAAAACATATTTTATATTTTTGTTATTTAAATGGTAGATTGAAAAAGACGTATTGTATTCAGAAAATACAACTATACTTTTTATAGTACACATATATAAGTATTATACAAAATATTTTTAATAAAGTATGCATTGATATATTTTACTAAGTTTAAAATAAGTATTGTATAAGATACATAATAACAATTACATTTAGATATATATGTAATACTATAACGTATGAATTAAAAAAGAATATTTATATATTTTAGTATTATATTACAAAATTTTATTGTTTCATTATTTCAGAGCAAAACAGTCTGTAGCTAAAAGCCTCTTTATAGCAGCTAGTATTTTAAATTACAGACTCGCTTTGCTGCAGAAATAAAATTTCTAATTGGATTTTTATTAATTACATTATATTTATAAATTAAATTATATATTATTTAATAAAATTCTTTCTTTAATTATTTCATCCTTATTTAATTTTTTGCGAATTCTTATTGTAGAATAAACTGCAAATGATATAATGATAAATATAATAATATTTCTTTATAATAGAAAATATAATAGAAAACAAATTATCATTTGTTGAAATTTGAATTCATAAATGGAATTTTAAGAATCTCATAAACTATGGATTGTTAGTAACTTGTTAACCTATTTATTAAAATCTCTTTACAGAAGAGTAATTAAACTATAAATACATACATATATATATATATCCAAAATATATTCAGCGTATATGCGTCGATATTGATGCATATGTATACTCGATGCAGAGATTTAGAATTTCCACTGACAAGAGTACAAAACTTATTTACTTTGGAAAATGCTGCTGTAGTTGATGAGAAGTTAGTATGTTTAATTGCTTTCGTGGTATATTGCTAGAGTTACTGGCTGTTGTTGACACTCGATATTGTTTTCTAGAAAGTCGTAAACTATATATTTTTATTATATTATATTTAAATTATTTAAACGTTTATCAAGAATTTTATTTTACTTATTTATTTACTGGTATTTATTAACGTCACCATTAATGTCAAATTTGATTAAATTAAAACTTTTTATTAAGCTTTTTTTACGTTAAATAGCTTGTATTGTTGTTAAATGCAATGAAAAATGTACAATTATTAATAAAAAGTATTAATCTTCTAGACATTTATTAGCTGAAATAATTAAATGTTTGTTTATCATATATTGTACAATTAAAGATTTTTATATTATACAATTAAAGAATTTAATATTTTATGAAGACTGTTCACATGAAAAGCTCAGTAGGCAGTAACTAAAAAAATACATTTTGTTTTTCTTTGTGAGTAACGGATAAAGAACAACTTGAAATACTTTCAATAAGATTAATCTTCGTATAGACAAGAATATTTCATTAATTTTTTTTTTTTTTTGTGGATATCTTTCTCTCTCTCTCTCTCTCTCTTTCTATTTCTTCTCTCTTACTTTCTATAGGTCTACTTAAAGATTCTTTATGGTTAGATGATTTCAATTGGTAGATCAGTCTATATTTTTAGAAGATTTAGTTTCCGATTGAATAAAACAATCTACTTATAGTAATTCGCATATAACTGAGAAACAAGCTAAGAGTGCTACGGGAACTTGTAAGAAAGCAATCGAGAAGTTCGATCGAAATAACTATTCAGGTGGTAGCCACGACATACTTTTAAACGGCACTTATAAATCGCTCCTTACTTGCAAATACCACTTTTTAAATTGATTCCATCTTTATTACCCCTATACCATTATAATATTTCGAACTTTATGGTAGTCATGGGTTATATTCCTTCGTAAATTGTTTGATTGTCGTTGAAACGTGGTAAGGTCCGAAAATGCTGACGAAAGTATTATTTACGGGAGTAAAAGAGTAATTCTGCTAATACCTATGACGATTATATACCTAGATTATTTGATAATACTTAGTCGATTGTTTGACTGGTCCCTGAAAATCCTAATACTCAATGCTTACTCGACTTTAAAACTCGTTGAAAATACTCGTAGTTAACAGAGCAAATCTTGTACGGAGGATAAAAGTTGCGCGGTCTGCTACAATGTAAGCGACGTACTTGCAGCACAGCCTTGATTTATATCCCCCCCTCTCTCTCTCTCTCATTCCCTTCTCATATCCTGGTCTGTATCCACCTCTCACAATTTTCTCCTATATTTAGCCTTTGTAGGCCCAAATCCGTATAATAAATTTTATTTTTAAATTAAAAAACATGCTAATAAATTAAAGTTAAATTATTATTTAATTACTTGAGCTTGGGTAATGTTTACATGTATATGTCCCTAAACATATTCATATTGTCCTTCATTCTTATTCTTTCTTTTATAAAAGGTAAACTTACATTTACTTTGTAAGATTATTTGTTTATGAGCTCATTTTTTCTTATGGTTATTACGTGTAAACGTTAAAAAAACTTTTATATTATATAAAAGAAAAAAAAAAATTTTAACAGATCAATATAAGTATTGTTTTTTTTAATCTATATATAGCGAGTTTTAATGAAGATTTATTGGATATACACACATGCATATTTATATTTCTTATATAAATACAGCAGATAAGTATAAAAGAACAATATTTATGTTAATTTTTTATTAATTAAAAAATTATTTTTTCTAAAAAGAAATGTAATTGCGAGATAATAGAAATTTTAAAACAATAAATACTAAATTATTACAGATATTCTTTTTATAGATATTCAAAACAAAGGCTTTTGCTAAATACATAAGTATATCAATCAAATATTTTATTTACTATATTTTTCAATCGTAATTTTTAATATAAAAATTCCGTTCAATGAATATATATTTATACAGGCATAGATTTGAATTTCAATGTTACCATGATTTATTACTTAATAATAAAAACTAATTTACTATATTAAATATTGTTCTTTTAATAAAAAAATACTAGTGGCTTAATTTCTCAAGTTAAAAGAACTGATTTTTACTTAATGTTAGAGAGTTTTATTTGCGTAGCAACAAAAGCTAGGAAAGGCTAGCGCGAGTTCCATTGTTTATATGAATGTTCGAATGCTTAAAATTACGAAGTCTGCTGAATTTGAAGATCCTATGTTGAACTATCGAAAGTCGATAACAAGAAGCTTTATCTTGCATATGTTTTTACCGCGTTACTTCTCTAAAAGGTATACTTAATGTAATGATCTAAATCTTTAGTTGTAACGATTTTATTTTAATACAAAAAGATTTGAAAATAATAGGCTTTGATAGTCTCGGAAAAATTAGTTAACTATGAACAGGATAGAGTTTTTTCGATTTTAATACTCCACTAGATTTAGTTTCTCGTATAAAATGAAAATTTTTATGCATTGTTTTTTTTTTAAATATACATTTAATTTTTTTTTTTTGTGTTTTAATAATCAATTACATAAAATATTCTTTATTGTTGATATTCAAAAAACAATAATACCGGATAGTATAGATCATTTTATAAATACTCTGTACAGAATTTAACATTACGTTTTAATATATGAAATTAAACGAAGGCGAATTTCAAGCTTTATCAGCTTTTCGATAAAAAAATTCAGGGCAGTATTTATTTATAAGAGTAATAATTATAAAATCGGGTTTTCCTATCTTTCCATGCTCTTTTTATTATAAATCTTTGTAATTATTATATCAGCACTTAAAAAAATAAGCTTATCTTGAAGATCATCCTATGCTTTTTAGTAGATATTTACATTTTACTCTGAGAGAAGAGGCGTATTTATTTACGGATCAAAAGTTAGCTTCGGTAGTTTCGACTTCCTCTCTCAGAGAGATGATCGATCGTTCATTACGCTACGAGGGAGTAAGAAACCTATGGCTGTTTGTACTGAGAAGCTATTGGGCAACCGGATGTGAACTTCATGAAGCTCTCTTGCAATATACGTGAGAGCTCGGTTCGATCGACTTTGAATTTAAAATTTGCCCTCCACTTTAGTACATCGTGCATTATTAACAAAACGCTCGCGAGAGTTTGCATTCGTATTGTTGCTTTGATGTTATACATACCAAAATAAAATATATTCTCCTATGGAGATATTTTAAATGTATTTTGATACGTAGTTCTTGTGCTTTGAAGTATGACATATATTGAAAACATATAACTATAGTTTAAGAATGCTAAGTATATATTTTCATCTATTATTATTTACAGTAATTTTAATTCAAAATTGACCCAGGAATACGTAATTCCTGAGTAAGCTAATTTAAAATATTTATTACAAGATTTTCATTCCTTTAACAAATGTGTATTTATATACTTATGTATATATATATACAGTTATTTTATTATTTGTAATTATTATTTATTTATAATATTATAAAATATATAAATTAATTTTAGTTCCAAGGAAGTTTATAAGCCTTAGATATAATATAATTAGCTATAACATATTAATGCAAGTATTAGATATACGTGATATAGGTAAAGTATAGTTACGCCTAAAAAATAATTATTCTTAACTGTATCTTTTACTATTTTACATACCAAAAATCTTATAATAAAATATAAATTTAGAATTTAAGAAAAGTTTATTATAAAATTTTGAATAACTTTAAATATTTATTAATAACTTAAAATACAATTTAATCACAATAAACTATATCTTAAAAATTATATAGAAAAAGTAGTATGATTATATGATATGTTTTAACATATTTCTTGTTCAACTTATTTTCAACTGATTAAGTCGGACGTTTGAGGGAAATATTGATTCCCGTATACTAATGTTTTTGTACTATAAAAACTTTAAAATAAATTTAATTTTTGCATTTCTATAAAATTTTTTAAATAAAAAAATTAATAAGCAAGTTTAAAGTTTTTGAAAGAATCAAAATTATGTTACTACATTATATTCATTTTTCGTTTATGTAACAATAAATAAATTTGCATTTGTATTCACTAACATACCGCCGTTTTTTTTATTTTTCATAAAAAATAATTCGAATAATATTTATTTGAAATTTAAAAATAATCGACTGTCAAATCAGTTTCATATGAATAAATACGAAATAATGAGTAAAAACAAAAAGGAACTCTCTTTTAATTCAGTGAATAATATATATTATAATTGTATATTTTAATTATTTTAAAAAATTTTTTAATGAGTTACAGTTAATGATTAGTTAATCATAACAATTCAAAATTAAACATCTATTTAATATAAGGTATTTTAATTTTTCTATGTAAACACGTCATTTTAAATATTTGACATTTAAACAATTTTTTATAATTTAAGTACTGTTAGGTGGTAATTTGTAAAAAATGTATATATACTTTTTTAGAGTAAACCCGTAATATAGATCCTTACTTATAAAAAATAAACGAATTAAATAAAGAAATCTAAAAATAAATATGTATTTTCACTTGACGGTTAATACTTCAAAGATGATGCTGGATATTTTAGTTAGACTGTGAAGGAAATCATACATTGTAGAATACGTTGGAATTCGTAGCAGTTTCATGTACCAACCACAAAATATATATTATAAAATATCCTGAATAGAGTACAGTACTTTGGTATTTTCAGTTTCTATTTATTCTATCATATATTGCTCCATATCAGAGTTACAGCAAGACTCACGAAAGAGGCTTTATTCAAACTCTTAATATGTAAATATGTATATATGTAGTTGCAAGTTTTTTTAAAGATTTTATTATATTTATAAATTCAACATTAAACTGTTGTATATATTCATATGTATATATATATTCTTATACGTAGGTAAATTTGTTATTATTCATTATACGGCTTATCTTTTTTTCTACCTATAGATTTATGAATAATAATTTTATGATGTTATAGAATGCAGTAAAGAAATTAAAATAAAGTACTTAGATCGAAATAAAAATTTTTAATGCAGTCTAAGTTTCTCAGATTTCAAGAGAATTTTAGCATCGCTCAACTAATTTGAATAAAAAATAATAAATTTTCTTTAAAATTTATCTGGGTACAAAAATTTTTAAATATTATAATTTGTATCAACGTTAAATGCAATTTATTATATTTAAAGTATATTTAGTAAATTTTCTTGAACTATTTTTATATTGTTTTATGTACACAAAAATAATTCATACATAAACTACTTGTAAATAATTTTTATTGTAATTAATTGTTATATTTGATTTGATTGATAACATCATTTTTTACGAAGATAAATTACATTAATAAAAAAAGAAAATAAATAAATAAATAGACTCTTCAAAATGTAAAAGTGCTTATATAAAAAGTAGCGAATGGTAAAGTAGAAACTCTGTAAAAATTAAGGTAAAGTTTAACTTTTACGCATCCATTGGTAGAACTGATTCAGGTATCTGTATGTTTATTGACAAGAAACTGAAAACTTGTAATATGGAAAGCTTTGATAAATATTTAAATTATTACTGTTATTTTAGAAATAACATTTATAAAAAATAAACAGACCTAACAAAATTCATCACTGCTACTTTAATCATAGCAAAAATATTTGTAAACGAGCTACATAATTTATATTAAATTGGAAATTCCTTTATAATACAGAATCACCAATATAAATTTAGCAAATATTTTTATATTTAGAATTACGTCTATTTCATAAAAATATCTATTCTAGGATGCAATAATAATAGAATTATTATAATATTTTCGTATTTATTCTTTATTTATTATAGTTTTATATTTATTTATTATTTTTTATATGCTTGAGAAATTAATTAAACTTTTAATTAATTATAAAATTAAATTTCATAAATTTTTAATTAATTGTAAGTAAATAAGTATTCAATATTGATCAATACTAAAAGTAAAATTTGATCAATTTGATTTTTTTAATGTAAATTAATCCTGACCACAATGTAATATTCAATAAAAGAAGTATATTCTATTGTTTAAATTATTATTCTAATACGTATATTTTTTACGTATACGTAAAAATTTTTAATTTTTTATAAGGTACAATTTCCATTACTAATCAAGCCATTTTTTATATATATATATATATACATATATAAGGCAGTAGGCTAATCAAATTTTCTTTTTTTTAATAATTATATTACAGAGCCTGCTTTTAATAGAGCTTGAAATAAATATTATTTATGACCTATTAGAGGCATTATTAAATTAAATAAATAAATAATTAAATTTCTTAAACAATTAACAATTCCAATTAAAGAGATAAAATGCTAAAAGATTTATTAAATTTTGTGACTTGAATCTATCGAATACTAGCGGATGATGTTATAGTAGTATAACCGTTATAATCGTAATCTCAAACGATTTATTCTATGTTATACTGTATTATATACTCTACTGTATTAATAATATCATAATATAATTCAAGAATGTTGGTACTTTTAGTAGTTTTTTATGAATTATAAAACTAAGCTAAGAATTATTGTTAGATATGTAAATAAATATCCATGAAAATAAAACTAATATAATGAAGTTTTTTGTAACTTTGAAAATAATATATAATAATACAGAATTTAATTAATTTATTTATTCATTGTTTTAATTCATCAACATTTTAGTATGAGATTAAAAACATTTTTTAACACTTTAGGTTAAGATATTATTGAACATTTTTCTGAAAAATATTAAACAGTGTAGTTGATCTTAGATTATTTAGAGAATAGTTTTTTTACAATTTATTTTTATATTATATTCCTGAAATTCGTATTCAATCAATATATCTTATTGAATACATTAACTATTAATTATTAGTTACTTAAAATTTTATAATTATAATTGAAAATATATTATATAATATATTAAATGTTATGTAATAAACAATTAAATAATGGGTATGAATTGTAATATTTAATAATAAAATAATAAATAAAATTGAATTTATAAATAAAAATGTAATATATATAAATCTTTATATCATTCGTACGCAAAAAATACTTTTTGAATATATACATATATATCGTAATTTACTTGGTTTCTTGAATTTTGATTATTTATATGGATATCGAGGCTTAAAATAAAAATGTAAATGCATTATGCAAAAATATCGTATACAATATAAACGTGTTATAAACGTGTTTTGGGATGAATTTCGATGTATAGTTTCAATTAGAAATTTTTAGATCAGAAGGCGACATGTCTGGAAACAGAAGCTAACAATGGTTTTGTAAACAGCTAACATTGCGAGCTGAAAATTAATTTAAATAGTATTAATGTCATGTAAACGAAAAATTAACAACAACAGCCAACTGTCGTTAAACATGATTTTTGCTGAATACAGTATACCAGAACTAAAATGACTTCTTTGTTCTACGTCTTTTCATCAGACATTTTACGATTGTATTAGGAAATAAAGTTTTTAGTAAGAAATTAAATTTTTTATATCAATCTGAAATACTAAATGAATTATATTTTTTTATATAAATGATAAATTTCTGTTTTATACATTGTAAAAAATTATGTTACATGTCTTAAGATGTTAATAAATTTATTAAATTTGATGCCCATCGAAGGCCTCTTTACCGCTCAAATGTGTACCTGTGCGTTGCCCTTGCATAATGCAATGGAAAGGGGCTCAGGCGTCGAACTGATGAAGAGAGTGATAACGAATCGCGGTGTGGCGAAGCGCTTGACGACGACAAGACTACTCGAAAGGACGGAGAGAGGGCAGATAGTCACCGAAAGTCAAATATTACATCCCCTCCCCCCTTTGATAAATACGTTTATCAAATGCATATAATTAATTGAATTTCAATATTTAAATTTGTAGTGATACTACAATGAGTTACTATAACTTATTTTTCTGAATTAATTATCATACGTGTATCGCACCATCTAAATATTAACTTTATTAAAAATATAAAGAAGTATATTTATATTAAATTATCATCTCATATTATTATAAGCGCCTTTCAGTGATATTAAAGTTGTAAGGTAGTATAAGAGAAATTTAAAATGACCAATAAGCGTTGTAAAAAATAATATTTTAGATTAAATTATGCGTATGGATTAATTTTATATATGAATTATAATAAATAAATAGGTAGTTATTTTTTTCTAAATAATAAATTAAGGTTATACATTTTTACGAAATTACGTTGTATAAAGAAAGAAAGCAATAATTTATATATTAACGGGGTCATATGTAAGATGATTTTTTTGCCATTCATGTGATGTATTATTCACGAATAAATTGGAAAATACGTATTCGTATTATCACCGAATAAAATGATAAAGAACCGTTTCATATGAATATTGAATAAAATACTAAATTAAATAAATGACATTTTATGTTAAATAAAAGCACTAATCAGTATTAATTCTAGTGACAAGTTTCAGTCCGACTAAATGTGACGTTTAGCAAAAGTATAATTCTGCCAAGGCGGCAATACCACAAGATTTTAACTCTGTATATGTCCTCTGCTACGGTGCTTACATTTATTTTCATAGCTACAGTACTCATAAATTTGGATAACTTCGCCTTCCTCTACAGCGCTAAGGATACTATTACTTATTAAAATCGATAGTGTTGAGCGAAAGAGCAAAGAGTAACGAGACTACCTTTTTTTTTTAAGAAACTTTGATACGTATATTCCATTGAAAGAATTTACGATTGGATTGGTAAACCATTTGGATATTTAGATCAGAACTAAATCAAATTAACGCCCTTATTTATTTTCGATATTAAAATTTCTTTCATTCTTCTTTTAAAGGCATTTCGTTTTTTCTAATAAAACGTAGACAGATATATAGTTTTAAAAAATTATAAATTAGAGAATTACGTTTCAGGTTTTAAAAAATATAATTAAGTGTTATTCTTTGATGTAATTTACGATAACCTCAGCTAAATTCTTCAGTAGAATTATAAAAAAAAAAAAAAATAGTAAAAAAACTAATATCATGCAAACTTTTCGTATAAATAAAATTGTTTCAAATATATATTTCGAATAAAACAATTTATTATAAAAAGATTTATTTCTAATAAAAATACATTCATTTGTATAACATAGTTTATAATATAATTAACCTTGTAAACCTTTTTTTTTTTTATATAATATGCTTTATATGGAGCTATATTTCAATAAACAGAGAATGAACCTTCCGTTATTTTATATTTTCTGACGAAACAACATTTTTATCCAATTAAAAATTCAAGTAAATCGATGTAATTCGTGTTGCGTTATTCAATCTTTCCCTCGAACGATTTTGAAAGAAGAAATTAATATTGATTATTTTTTCACTTTTAATTAAACATCTTGACGCGCGCCGGAGAGATCCAAAAAAAAAAACGACCCCCGTCGTCAGCTAATATACAATGCACGGTGCATACCTGCGTTGGTCCACCTGTGCGGGGGGTTCGAGAAAACGATTAATGATGCTGAGAAAAACTGAAAAAAGCCACAGAACTAAACAAAAAAAGTCTGAGCCCTAAACAGTTTGGGTGAACTTTCTGTGTCATTTCTTGTTTAGATTTCTTTGAGCATAGCAGGTAAATATAATGCTATGAACGGCCAGTTTAAGTAAAAATCATTGACCATACAAGGCGAGACTTCAGTGCGGAATCGTGAAAGAGATTTCGAACGACTCTTCCATGCACGTGCTCGAGTACTGTTCCCCACGAGGCATTTCGCTATTCCATTTCCTGTGTATTAGGCTTTTATTTTTTACCTTTGCGACACTCGATTCATTCCCAAGCTGTTTCCTGCTTCTCTACCATTTGATCTATATTAATTTATCTACAACTTGTGAAATTTATTCTACAGATGAATGCAGTTAAATACAGAATTATCATTTTTATTAAAAGCAATGCATAGTCTAATTTAAATAATTACATGCTGTGATTTCGATAGCTAAATAAATAATGAATTTTATTATAAAACTAAATTCAAATTATAAACATTTATGAATTATATAAAAATTACTAAGCTATTGGATATTGGTTATATAATCATAAAACTCAATTTCTAAACTTTTTTAATTACTTCTTAAACCTAATTTTATTTTTATTATATAATTTTATTTTAAAACAAAAGAAAGTTTAAATATGATAATTCTTGATCATAATAAACCTTTCTTCAATTATTTTATTTTATTAATTAACAATATATTAGTTCATGTTTGTTTAAATATTTTAATATTTGTTAGATCTATATCTACATTTAGATCAAAATTAGAAATTGTTATTGAATTTCAAGTAGATTATATTTTTATTGCTGATACAGTAAAGGTTTATAGTAAATCAAATTTTTATTTACTATTATAATTTAAATATAATAAAGAAATAATATACAACGATATGTAGTTTTAATATTTGCATAATTGTAATTAATATATTATTTATAAATTAGTCTAAATATTTGTATTTACATGAGTATTCATACAAACAGCTTTTGCAAATGTATAAAATACATATGGAAAAACTTAATTATAATAAGAACATAATTATATATCAGTTTATAATCTTCTAACACATATTTTTTAAGCATTTTGAAATAATTATTTTCATAGAACATTTCTTATAGGGTTAAGATGATTAACAATAAAAATTATTTTTGTAATTCCATTTTTTATTACAAATGGTATTAAATACACAAATTAATCGACTTCTAATTATTTCATGTTTCAATATTTTAGTTTCTTATAATTTATAAACTATGCTTTATTAATATTATTCGTGTATGTTCAAGGGCCGAAATATGGGATGTAACTTTTGAATCGGATCAATTATATAATATATAGCCGTACTCGTTTAACTTTATTAGATTTAGGACAAAACAGAGTTGGTAAAATTTAAATCCGCAGTCAATAATTGCTTAATATCATTTATTCGTCTCCACTGCTTATAGGTATAATCGGATTTTGAATTTGATTTTAGTTATCATGGATCCGTCTTTTTTATTTCTACTTTACTAGATCGCTAGTTTATTTGTAGCTTAGAATGTGACCAGCACAGTCAAGTACATGGTCTACTCGCGATCCGCTTCAGGTTATTGGATTTTGTACCGCAGTTTATATACTCAATAAAATACTTTTGACCCTTGCGGTAATAGTAGTCATTATTGAGGCTACATTTGAAAGTATATATAAAATACAATATATGTAATAAAGAATATTTTCGAATAGCAAATAAAAAATAAAAGCTCAAACTAATGAATAAAAGACCCAATATATGAGTATTATTATGCATAAATCTATGCAATAATAATGTAAAATACGCACACGATCCTGTATAAGATCCTGTAAAAGAAAATATTCAAACATTTTAAATAAATTATAAACAGAACAAGTAGTTGCAAAGTAGTATAAGTAAGAACATTATTTTATATTCTCAAAAAATCATCTATCAAAATCCTTTTTACTCTTATGATATTGTAAGTTTTGATCGACAAATTTTTCAGCTATATATTTACAAAATAGCAAACTATATATTTTATGAAAAATATTACTATAAATGTGATATAAATGTGATGTAATTATGATAAATTAAATCAAATAATAAATATATAATGAATCCTATATTTCCTATAATATTTATAAGATTAATAATAAATAAATTCGGCTTAAATATAGTATAAATAAGACAAAATTTAACATTTTGTCTTAAAATATTTATAACTTTGATATAAATTTGTAACATTATATTGATTATTAAACAACAAAAGCTACCTAATTCTTTCCGCTTTAAAAGTTTAGTAGCCTGCAAAAGGTTTATTACGCTTTTCTAATAAAATGTAGAAATATTAATAAAATATTATCTAAAAAAATATCTAACATACTAAATACATCGAAGTATCATTAAAAATGATAAAAACATTAAAATAAAAAATAACGCTAGGTTCTATGAGAGATCCTATTAGATAATAGAATTAAAAAATTCTTATTTTATTAGATAACATTAAAATTAGGATCAAAAATCACAGAAATTTATTATACATTAATGTTATATATAATATTTCGTATGCAAAAATACATTCAGAAAGTATAATTTAAGTATTAATACAAAAACGAAATTGGAATAATTTTTTACTGACATTTAAGTTTACATATTAAGAAAACTATAAAATATGAAATCAAACTCAAATATATTTATTTTCAAACTTTTAATATTGTTTTTAGTATATTATTTTACTATTATTTAATAATAGTAATTTTTATCTTTTCATTTATAATTAAAAGTTTTTATAAATAAACAAAATCATAAGGATGTAAACAGTTAACATTTTTCAGGTATATTGATAATTAATTTTTATTTTTATAAGTTTTCTACATCATATACAAAATTTTATTACAATAATTTCGGTTGACTATTACGTATGTGCACTTCTCTCCACTATTTATACATTGCAAAACATGACAAACTTGTTTAAATAGAATATATTAATAAATATAATATCATTCAATTTTCCTTCATAAGTTTTACATGTACTGTTACCGTTAAACAGATATTCTCAACAAAATTCCATCTCATCTAAGCTGTATACTATATTTTCAATTAAAATAATATATATTGTTACATATTCGTGTGAATTGTAGTTCACTGATTCGCAATCAGTAATCGTCTCGAAATTATATAATATCACTATGTTCTAATTCTTATGTACAAATTAAATATTCATTTCATAATTAAAATATCCCTGTGCAAGTAACTAATTACTATGATATCCCTTTTATATTTGTTTTTCTATAACGAATTCATAATATAGTAAAATTTAATAGCACTCAAAAACAAGAAAAAAGAAAAATTGTTAAGTTTATTCTACCTGATTAACAAAATCTATAACTTGTTACTAATATTATTATGATTAATAGTAAAGTCTTAAGACATATGGTGGATTACAATAATTGTCAGTAAATTTGTAATATACGTTTTGTCAAACTTTTCACCATGCTTTTCAACTACTTAAAGACATATAGTAAATAAACTAAAGTATATATAATGTATATAATTAAATAATATATAACAAAATTTACCTTATTAATATGAATAATAGGCATTGGTAAAAAAACTTCTAAAACAAAGAGCCACTAGGAAGAAAAATGATACTATTATATAAACTTCCTTCCATATTCTATCAATCGAAAATATCGAATAGTAAAATAGGTCAGCAGCTTCGTTATTCGCAGTTCTGTAGAATTTTGTACTCACTTATTGTGTTTTTTTTTTCTTACCCGAATATATTATTCACTTAGTTGTATTCAGCGAAATAAAAATCTTATTCTTATAATTTTTTTTTATATTACTTAGCCTTTGGTCTCTGTTTTCGTTATTTTTTGAAAGAATAACATCGAGTTATATTATTTTACAACGAATGTACCATACATATAGTTATTAATTGTATATTCTTCTTTACATTTTTTCCAGTCAAAATTTCAATTTCATTTCATTCATTCCTCAATTTCATTCTAAATATAATTATAAAATTAATATAAAAATATTGTTTATTGAAAATATAATCAAGAAAATAAAGCTAAATTAATTTCATCTTTTAATAAAAAAAAAGCAAACTGAATATCTACAATGTCACAATTATTATTACATTAATTGGTGTTTTAGTTGTAATGTTACAACGTTTTTTGTTATATCATAAAAAATAGACGAAATTGTAAGTAACAGCTCTAATTGTGAAAGCGAATAAATGAATAACTCAAACATTTACCTTACTAGACAGAATAAAATATATACAAGTAGACAAATGAATTTCAAATGTAAATAATGTAATAAATATAATTGAAATTCAGTTTTCATATTAACAGGTTATATTAATAATATAACATTCTGTGTCTTTAGTATTAGTATTAAAGCAAGTGTAAAACGAGTTATTACAAATTGAAAAATTTAAAACAAGGTTTTTTTAAATTTTAAAAAATAAAAGTAAAACATAATGTAAAACTGATGTAAATTATTTACTTCAAAATTTTAAATAAAGTGCAATATTATAAAGTATTTGTTGTCATTGAAATTATAAATTTGCTAAAAGTTATTCCAAATTAAAAATACTTTATTGTATCAATAATGATTTGAAATTAAATTTTTATTTTTATATCTACCTGGAATTTAATAAGAGAGAAAAAGTTAATTATAAAAATTTATTTATTTTAAATATAATTGTAAAATACTTTATATGATATAAAAAAATGACATAAAATCATTTTAATGTAGAATTATAAAGAGTCAACCAAGTACAGATAAATTTAAGTATATTATAACTGAACTGGTCAAACATTGTAATTAATGATTAAAATGATGTTGATTTATAATAAAAATACATGAGATCAATAACATATAATAAATATAATTCAGAAATGTATAAAAATTGTAGAAATTTTTCATGGAAGTGTTATTTTATATTAAAATAAATAAATAATAATACAAATTAATTATTATTTAAATTAGTTAAAAATAATCTACTATAAATCGAGTCATCAAATTGCAAAAGTGACTGAACATGACTAAGTGAATGCAAAATATGAAATTGGATTCTGATTTCATCAGATCAGCGATTTTTCGGATCAATAAAATAAAACATTAGTAAAATTATGAAACAAAAAATGAAGGATTATAAGGAATAGAATTATACATTGGAAATTGTACTGTAAACTGACGTTCGACTGAAATACCACAGTACAATTTACCTAAAATAATTAAGAAATTGATTAGAAATTAAAAACCAGAAAAAGTTTGACAAAATTTCCATAAAATATTTATGCATACAAATACAAAAAATATTAA
The DNA here is from genome assembly GCA_018883505.1 of Ceratosolen fusciceps. Taxonomy (NCBI): domain Eukaryota; kingdom Metazoa; phylum Arthropoda; class Insecta; order Hymenoptera; family Agaonidae; genus Ceratosolen; species Ceratosolen fusciceps. The sequence goes on along the minus strand of RCIC01000012.1, from coordinate 4,750,003 downwards.
TATTTATCGGTAAAATCATGTATTACAAAAATTTATATTTTTATAATAAATATATAGAAAAAGAATTTTCATGCAATGAATTTGTACAAACATAGACATTAAAAATTATTATACTGATAGGCTTGAATACTAAATTATGCAAATAGCCATATCATTTCTTTAAAGATGTATATGCCATATAAACAACATTAATGGGTTATGGGTTGGATTTTTTAAAATACTAATTATTAAAATTCAAGTAAATTTATCATCATCCTCTCTTATTACGAAAGTATTTTTTCACTTCCAAGAATTATAATATTTTCTATAATACTATGTTTCTAGATATACTATTTACAGTCAAGTTAAAAAGTTTCTTTATTATTTATTTATTATATACTAGCAAAATCTTAGTTATAATGTTAAGTTAATAAAACTATATGATTCGTATAATAGATAAATATAATTTAAAATGTCTGAATATAAAATGAAAATAGAAATTAAATTCTAGAAAATAAAAATATAATAAAATATTTAGAAAATTAGTAAACAAATATGAACTATATTTACTTGTACTGAAAATATGTATTTTAAAAAATATATTATATTCTCAATTATTTTAAAAGGAGTAAAATACATGCTGATAGTAATATTACTATTGTAATATGACTTTTTATATACTTTTTTACATCTGTAAAATGGAAATTATTAGATGTTATTAAAGGAAACTGTAAAACAAAAAAATAATGAAATGGCAGTTAAATATATAATCCTATACATAATAAAAATATTTTACCCGTGTACATACATATCATAAGGACAGATAAGAAATAAATCATAATAAATTAAATTCTGTTAATTTTTATTTATATATCTAAATATTTCAAATAAAAACATTTTTTTCGCTAAAAATAGATTACATCGTAATACAATTTTTATTGGTTACGAATGATCGATATTTCGCTTTTCAGTTTTGTCTCAGGATAAAAGACTACCTAATCCATAAACGATAAAATTATAAATTACTTTTATTATTTTCATAATTTACTAAAAAATTTTAATCTATCTATTAATATTAATATTACTGGCAGATATTTGGATCAAACAGAAGAGTAATTTTTTTTTATTAAGAATTAATATTCAATACTGAATTCTCAAAAATAATCCACTTTAATCTCAAAATTACTAAAAAGCTAATCGATCGGATTAAAATTTTTCTACTACATACATTCATAAATTTTGTTAACAATACTAATTAAAAACATCAAAAAATATAAATTCATTTAAAAAAAATTACTTTTTATAAATGATCGTTGATATTCGGAATTATAATTGTCATTTGTGATTGCTTACATAATAACATATAATTTTACATTAAGTATAAGGAAAAAAAGTAATTCTAAAATCAGTTGCTATTTATATTTACATTTTGTAAAAGACTTAAAAATTTCATATCGTTCAAATAATCTTAAAAGGTTTAAATTTTATTTTGGTAAGCTAGTGGCATAGAAAGCTAGCATCATTTAAAGTATGTACAAAAGTAAGTAATGAAAACATTATAAATAATTCATTACCTTTCTCGATGAATTTTATTTTTATTTATAAATTCCTGCTTTCAATTATTATAATATTCTATACATATAATTTAACAGCACCTGCAGCTTGTGGAATCTTACGAAGATATGTTAATAGGAAGAAAATTCACTTTATAGAAACAATTTTAACGATCTAATAACATAATAAAACCAAATAACACATAATAGATTTAATTATTAATTTATTTTAATTTAAAAATTAAATCTATTTAATTAATGGGGAATGCAATTAAACTATTTTTATTTTACAAAAATTTTAAAAACGAATTTTTATTTTCTTGAGGGATAAAAGAATCATTCTTTTCTTTCTTCATATAGTTTTGGTTTAATATAATTGATTTTTTATTTAAGCAAATTATCGTATAAATTTTTTTTATCATCTTATTATTTGTTAATATAATATTATATCTGTAAGTAATTTAATTAAATATTTGTTAAAATTTATTATCTAAATTAAAAACATTGTTCGATAAAATTTGTACTATATTACTGTATATTAAACAATTTTTAAAATTGAATGTTTTTTTTTAGTATAGAAAACAGTTTTTATAATGAAACATAATTCAATTACATAAAATGTCCTAATTTTTATTATAAAAACTTTACCAGTAATTTGTGTAAAGAAAAAAAAGATACTATTAATGTTTTAACAGCACAATGCAACAAGATTCTCATATCCCATTTGAAAAGAATAATGTGTAAAATAACATTTTTCAGTGAAGACAAAGAAATAATTCATGAGGTCGTAACAAAAGTCGAAATGTCTTCAATAATTTCTTCAATAACTTAGCACACTTTATTGTAATTTTGTAATTGATACAAAACGTAATTAAAACAAATTGTTATAAAATAATAGAAACACTCGTACTTTTCAACCTTACATATACAGCTCACTGAAAAATACTATTTTCTGGAATTTTATGTATGTATAAACAACGTTAGAAAATTTTTATCAGATTGAAAAATTGTTCGAAGAGCAATTGCGTGTAATGTTATTTATATAATCAATTTAATTCTATTACTTAAGACTGATAAATCAGAAGTTAAAAATTCTTTAAAAGTTTCAATAGATATGCAAAAATAAGATATTAATGCTAATATTTATATTTACGGCAAATTAAATTCAAATAAACCATGTATGATAAACAAAATAAACATTTTTATTTCATGTCTATAGATATTATAATTATATGTTATAATTATTTATGTTACTTTTGTCGATATGAAAAATATTATACATATAATATTTTCATATACAAAATTAAATACGTTATAACAAGTTAAGGAATAAATTATTTATTATTTATTATTAATGATTAAATTCTAAATTTTTATGATACCAGTTAGTCTTAGTAATAGAAATAGAAACTAAATTTAAATGAGAAATAATCATTTACTATGATATAGAAACTTTTATAGTTTGCCAATGGCGGAAGAGTTACTTACATAAGGTAAATATCTTTATTTATAATAAGAAAAACAATAAATTATAATTGTAAAATTCTATTTGGTCCTTGCCTTTTTGAAGTTTTAATTTAATCAATTAATAATCCTAATAATGGTGTTGAGCTGATAAAATTTCTTTCAGAATGTTCAGTTACAAACATAATAACAGATATACAAAAGCGCATCTACGTGCGCCAATCCACATGCACACTTACGTACCATAAACACACTGACTTTAAAATATTTATTTTCAACTCTATCGTCGAATTCCGACAGAATAAAATGAAAATTGCGGGTGCAGTTCCATAGTACGAAGCTTTTCAATATACATTTAAATTGTACAAAGAAGAGATGTAGATCTCTTAAGGGTAGCTTTGATTGGATGGTCAGAATAAGATTACAACATACCAACTCTGTTGCTCTCTCTCTCTCTCTCCCTCCTATCTATCTATCTATTTATCTATCTGTCTTTGTTTTATATTTATGGTACTATTCATTTACAGTTAATGTTTCTCGATCCTATTCTCTATCATTTGTATTTAAAACAGATAGGAATGATCAAACAGTTCCTCTATGTCTGATTCTTATTTACTTTTATTTAGATTGTTTTTGTATAATCCGTCTCAATAACTTATTTGTGCATTTTTCAATTCATCTTGTTCATTGTAATATGAAACGGTTTAGTTCAGCAGTCACCTTGCAAATGAACCAGCGTGAAGAAGCAGCAGGAGAAGAGCGATAGTACGAGTCGTTGCGCCACTATTGCTCGAATTACCGTGTTGCATTGCAGCTGGATGCTCACCTAGAAATCAATTTGTTCAATCATATTATTTATATTGTTTAAGTCATTTCAAAATTAAAATGTAAATTTGAATATAACATATATTTTAAGTATATACTAAATATTTATATATGCCAAATGAAATACTAAAAATATATTTTAATATAATTTATTATTAATTAAGATAACATTACTATAATTAAATGATATTAGAATTATAAATAATTATATATAATTATAGTAGTTATAAAATATACTATTAAAAATTATATTTAATTTCCTTAATAATAGTAATAATAGATCATCATATGAATTAAAATCAATATTTCTTTCTTTCCTATTATTACTACATACATATAATAATTATAATTATTACGAAACTTCACGAAATTTTAATAAAGTGATTATGAATAGAATAAAAAAATATCTACAAAGTCAAACAACAATGTAACCATGAATTCTAAAGATGAAATCATTTATATTATTTTTATAATTATTTATTGACAATAAAAGACAGTTTTATATACAAAGTTTTTTAAATTATATAAATACACAATTAATCTCGCGATCGGCGTTGCCGTGATATATAAATAATTAATGTAAAAGCGGCTTAGTACGTGTAAAGAAAATTAATATATTTTCGTGATGAGAATTCATTTGAAATGCTTGTGTATATAAAAAAAATTATTATGCAATTAATTTTAATTAAATTATTATTTACTATTAGTTGAATAATCATAAACTTTAGAATAGTACTCTTTATATGCATATAAATAAACTGAACCATAAATACTTATCGACAGTACATGTTAGTAGAAATTATAGTTAGTTATTTTTTTGCATATATTTACATATATTTAATTTAAATATATGAATTTATAAAGAAATTTACATATCTTAATTTCATTTACTTAAGAAAGAATGTATGTACGTAAGTATTGATACATAAATATCACGGTCTTTATGTGAGAAAGCAGGTTTATCGTAATCGATCAGTTTTAATCGTTATAACACTAAGTTAATAATATTTCCATATATTTAATCATCAAATTATTATATTGAAGATTATTTATAATTTTTATATTTGACGATCAATTCTTATACTAAGAAGCATTGAAATTAAAGATACACAATATAATGTATAATTTCTTAAATAATAGTTATATACAAAATATTAATAAATTTTTAACGAAGTGAATTAAATTTTATATATTTTTAAATACAATTATATAGTTGTGATAAGAAGTTTTGACTAATTTGTTTTAACAATTTGTGGCGGACGAAGCGGGGAAATATAACTTCCCCAGCTAACCGAAAAATATGCGTAGGCTTAACAGCGATAGTTTTAAGACCTAATTACTCGCAGTGCACGCGCACTGAAACTGTAAACGCACTCGTAGGCCGCCTTTCCCCACTTCGGGTCATCGGAAGGAAAAGCGACCTTTGCTCTCACGAAGTGGATGCTCGGCCAACACAAAAAAGGCAGTACATAAGCCACGAGGCGTCCGGTTATGTACTTCGCCTAATAAAACAGTAAACAGGATAGTAACCGCACTTATTTCTTTCGCCTTCCCGATTCCCGTCTCCTCATCTCCCTCGCACTCACTTCGATCTACGATATATATGTATATATATATAATTTAATTTTTATTACGTATAAATTATTTTCTACGTTTTATTTTATTTTACAATTTAACTGATATTTTGAATTAAAATTAAAAGTTATGCTTTAATTTAATAAGTAAGAATCTTCATTTTTTTATATCTGCAAATACTGTTTTTGCCTGTTTTGTGGATCTTATTATTAATGTCTTTTCTTCAACTTAGTAATATATATATATAGTTTCAATGTTTTCTGTCAGATTCATTAAGTACTTTAGCATAAAAAAATTGCTACAAAGAATTAACGAATGAATAATGTATTAAGAAACAATGAATTATTGTTTTCTTTAATTATTATTTTTGATTCATAATAAACCAATAGAGATTTAAACTGAAGAGATAAAGCCTAGAAAATCTCTAAGTTACTTTAAATATTCGTATCATTGGGACTTTTGACTCTCCTGACATATCTGAACGCTAAAATCTGAAGGAGCTTTGAAGATTTAGTGACGTCATATGTCAATATCAGCATTTAATTCAAACGGAGCAGCTGTCCAAATCATTTTGTATGGACTCCTGAACAAATCAATGAAGTAATTATGATATAAAAAATTTTTGCTTAACTAAATATAACTGACTGGCGGAAATGTTAAAGCTGTTTTTAATAAGTTAAATGAGAAATTTATCTCCAAAATAATTAAGTGTAATAAATAGCGAATTATTAATCATGTTTGAATAACATTAAGAATAAATTTAAGCATTATCTATACACAATGTCATTAATAAGATATAATAACGATAAGATAATTAATTATATTAATAAGAGATGTAAAATACATAATTACTAAGTAAAATTTTCAAATAATCTGTAATTACAGATTTAATGGGTTTTGAAATTACGTATTTATAAGTTGTATGATTCTTAGTAGTTTGAGATTCATCCGAATTTAAATATAGAATATGAGAACTTCTCACGTTACTCAATATCAACAAGTTTAATAGGAGAGATACATACATACAAGTAGCATTTGTTTATTTAAATTATGAATATAGTTTTAAATAGAGAAAATAAAATAAAAACAATTTTAGTTATAATAATTTCAAAATAATTAATTTAATCAATTAATTAAGTTAATGAATTCAGCTTTGTTTTAAGTTAAATCTTTTTAGATTTTATATTAAAAATTTTTATATTAAAGAATTCGTATGAATTTATAAAAAATTATAGATTACTAAAAAAAATTTCTATAAAATAATGTATTTTCATTCAACATAAAAAGCGATCTGAGAAATATGTAAGAGTAATACGTAATAAAAAATTATTTATTTATTAATAAAAAGTTTTATTATTTCTAAGATTTTTTACTTTAGTAAGAAAATTTAATAATTATATTGAGGATTCTCAATTAAACTATTTCATAATGTCTATGCAAATAAAGCTTTATTTAAATTCATATAAAAGCTTACGTATATTCATAAAACTTATTTATGTATTTATATTTTCATAATGACTATTCAGGAGTGTAGTAATTGAAATTTACTTTACATTATTTCAATACACTTATTTTTATACAAGCGAAGATGATAATTATTCGAGGAAATGCTAATCTTACATACTTATTCGAGAAATTTAGACGATTTATACCGACATTTATGATCCATGACATTAATAATTATAAATACATTGAATTAATTATTTAAAATATAATAAATTATTGTGAACAAATAAATTTATTGTAATAAAAAGTTCTAAAAGTTAAAAAAATGTTGCTAGTTATAAAGAATTCATTATGAATCAAGAAGAATGTCATTACATTACGAATAAAAATTCTTCTTTGAATATAAGTCAACATATCTTATAAATTATCAAAACAAAGTGTTAGAAGTTAGCTATCTAGTTAATCAGTTATTGCAAGTTTTAACAAAATTTTCGTTTAAGTACTGTAAAAATTTTACTAATACAGTTACAATAATATGCTATATTAATATTAAAGCAATATTAATATATCTAAAATTACAGGTTTACAAATGTACATATTTCATATATAAAAAATATTTATAGTGTGTTATATAAAAAATATCTTTTATAAATTTGACATATTAATTTATTTGTAATTCTGAGCTATTAGATATTAATAGTTATTAAAACCGAATTACATTAATATAAACATTTATATAAACTTGAAACAAAACAAAAGGTAAATGTAGAGTCATAGAGTGACATACATACACATATTATAAGGTGAAATTACGAGTTGCATAGGAATATGGAAAGCATCTATAGGATTAAAACTTTCTCATTGGCGCAGAATAATTAGTTTAGTTATTGGATCGTCGATGTGATATCCGAATTCAGCGAATATTGTTCGTTACCTATATATAAGAGATTTTTTGAAACTAAGAAAGTTTGTAATTTATATCTACTAGTTATATTCCAGTTTTCTTAATACAAGTCTATGTGTTTATTTTCTACTTTAATTTCACTTATCTCTCTCTCTCTCTCTCTCTCTCTCTCTCTCTCTCTCTCTCTCTCTCTTTCTTGTTTCTTTTACGCAGAAAAAATGTTAATTTCTTTTGAAAAATAAATATTTTGTATTTAACTTAGATATTTAAATTATTATTTAAATTTAACTTAGATAGTATAAATATTTTAGATATAATTTAAATATCAAGATTTATTATTCGGAATATAGTTATAATATTTAATTTATATAAAATTTTTGTATCTTATTGTAAAATTAAACATTTATTTTTCTATTTCTTAAAGATTAGTTTTTAAGCCTTACAATTTTTATTATACAAATTAATGTAACAGTTAGCCCATCACCAACAAGAAAATAGTTGATTATGTAAAAATAATACATCATCCGAAACTCGTTCTACCAAAGTATAGAAACAAAATATTTGTAGAAGGCAGTCTATTGATTGACTTGAAGACGGAATATATAAGTATAAGGAAAACAAATATAATAATTCGAATTTATCTATTAATTTTATTGTTAGAAATTAATAATTTTCAAGAGATTTTATGTGAATCTTTAAAAAACATTAATATTTAAAATTATTTATAACATATACGTAAAAATTAAATAAAAATTATAATTGGCATAAGGCAATAATAAACATGAAGCTCTATAGAACACTATTTAACAAAGATACTTTCGATTTATTGTGGAAAATTACTTTCATACAATACTGACATCAAATCAAGATTAATTTTAAACAAAGTGTGTTGACACGCTTTTTTGTAAAAGAATTTACTGCTTTAATATAAGAAATAATAATTAGAATAGAATTGAAAACTGAAATTACGAAATTACGAAATAAATATATATTTAATTATTAGTACAATAGTAAATAATATATTTATAAAAAAAGTTACTAAAAAATAAAAAACAAAAAATTAATATCTTAATTAGCTACTTATGAATTACTTATATCTTCCTATAAAATGATTTTTTTTTAATTACATAAAAATTTTATTTTATAAGTATTATTTGTCACATTTCATGAGATTTAATTAAATGCTCTTTGAATAGAAAATTATATAGCTCGAATTGTAGATTACAGATATTTTATCGTAAATATATGTTTATATTAAAAACATTTCTTCATAAATAGAAATTTATGTTTTGCTCTTTTACTGATTATATTGAAAATATTTGTTTATTTGCTTCAGTATTAATTATTCAACATCAATTCAAATGTATTCTAATTAAATTAAACAATGGATTAGTCATGGCATAAGAAAATTAATATTAATACTGATTCTGGAATAAAATACTTTTGACTTATGTAATAAATACAATGAAATACATTAACGATATAATTTAAGAACATATTTTTAATTTAATGTGACTTCTGTAACATTAATTAATAGCTTAAACACTTAAATACAATATTTTAATAAATATAAATATAATATAATAAATAAATATAATTTTATAAATATAATATAAAATTAAATTTTCTTATTTAACTTAACATTACTAATTTTTTTTATGATTTTTTAATGTTTGCTCTTGGACACCTAGAAATCTTGAATATTTTATTTGTTACAAAGTATGCTATATAATGTTAAGTAAAAGGATAAAAAAATTTTTTCCATCTTTATATATATATATATATAATATCATTATATTCATATATGGTTGTAAATAGATCTTTAATAATTTATACAATCATAGTGTTTTTATAGCCAATGTAAGTTTTATATTATATGCTTGCATCCAATAAGTTTGCGTGCAAAATGTACGCGTTAATAAATTAAGAAGAAATGATGCGCACGAAATATGAGAATTCATTTATAATCGAAAATAGGATCGCGTTGGCCATTCATAATTTATAGTATTTGAAGGAAAAATTATATATGTGCGCAAGTGATCTGCACACACGCACACACACACTATTTTTTTCTGAATGTGGAAAATTGGGACACGGCTATGGTAACATCTAATGTACATATTTGATAATGAATATTGATAGAGAAGAAAATTCTGTTGCTTTATCTTTCAATAATAATAAGAAAATACCAAGCAATTCATTTTGAATATTATAATACGCGCCAAAGGTGTTGTAATTATGATTAAGAGAAGGGACGGAATTCTCAAGTGCTAATTTATTACGGTTTAGCCGTAAAGTACAAATGTACATGATAGAAAGTTCTATCTTATCTTAATAAATCTAAAAAAATTCAATATAAAAATTTCATAAATGATAAGCTATATATTTCTTATTATATATAATTAATATTAAAAAAATATTAATATTTTTAATGTATTAAATGAAACGTTTATTAATGTTAGTAGGATGGTTTAAAATATATTGTAACAAAGCTAAGGGTATATTTTGATTGATATTTGTAAATAAACTGAAAAAAGAACTGAAAATTTCAATTAAAATAAAGAATATAAGTTTTTATTGAAGAGATAATAAGTAATAACGAAAACATGCCATGGCAATATAGGAGCGGAATACATTGAAGGATCATCAAATACAAGAAAATTACGACCGAAGGATACGAAAGCTTAGAGACAAGTGCGGGTACTATATTTGAAAACGAAAACATTTTATTTTATTCGGAGATGAGAAAGAAATGCAATGTTCTCTAGGATCTTTTCCTAATACGATATGACGTTTGGTAAAAAAGACGGGTAATCACCCGTCGGGGCGGTTATTAGGTTGGTTAGCATGTTCAGAATATGTCAATGGAGTCATAAGACAAGCAAAAAACTGCTCTCTCGTAAAACTCATATAAAGACTTGACTTTGGTTCATCGTTTCAGTCATATCTAATATACTAATCATAGAATATATAACAAACAGATATAAAATAACAGATTACGAATAGCCATCGTAGTGAACTGAACTCTTTTATTTTTTAAGTGCACATATTTCAAAAAGTATTAATTATAAGTATGCCCATTGTTTTACAAGAACGACTTTATTTATTTTTAATTATATTATAATATTCAGATTTTTATAAATAATACACGATTGGACAATAATTTATGTAATCATTCTACATTATTGTATTAATAATGTATTTTATACTTCACAGCATTATAAATTTTAAAAGATTTAGCGCGTATAAAAATGATTTTAGTAAATAAAGGAAGACTAAAATTATATACCTTTTGACAGTACTCTCATGATTACATTTATTGACTATGCGTAAACCTAGAAATGCATATTGCAAACGTACTTAAGAAGTAATAAATTGAACAAAGTACTGTTAACGTGTAGAAATTTATTCCAATTATTTATTTATTAACTAACCAATTTTCTAATTTTGAAATTTTCCATTTAATTTATCTCTTATATATCTTTATACATTTTCATAGATTATGATGCATATAAATATTAAGTTTCTTTTTTTATTTTGGATATTTTATTTTGAATAAGCTTTACTATTTTTACCGTTTAAATCGTTAGATGTATTCTAGACATAATTTCCACTCCCGGTATTTACCACTTTTTGTTTGTTTCATTTTCTGCTTTTTCCATCTCTCTTTCTCTCTATTGTATTCGTAAATTTAATGCTTAGTCATGTGCTAATTTTTATACATACTGTAACGAAGGCCGGATCTATCTAGCTTAGAGAAATTTTAATTTAATGTAGTTCATAAGTCATTTATAATAATATTATTGGATTGGCTTATTGTTAAAAATATATTAAAATTCAATGAAATATTTTGGCATTAGTCGGCTTATCTCATTACATTATTTTGTTCTCATTATCCTTCACATTATGTTGATCCATAATAGTTATCTGTTTTTGTTTTTACCTTCAAATGATTAAGCAATATTAGGAAATTTAGTATTCACTACATTAATTTTATATGATTACATTTATTATAATACATTGTTACATACATTTTTTAATTTAAATCTCATTAAATTATTGATTTTCATATTACCGTTAAACTTAAAAGTATTTGTAATAAATTTATCAATAATCAGTAAAATTATAACAAAGTTACTATTCGAATACAATAAGTTTAATGTTTCAAATCAAAATCTATGAGTAATTTAGCAGATTAAAACCACACGACGAAGGATTGACGCAAGATCCACTCATCCCATCGGATTAATAGATTTAAAATACAGAAATTTAATACTTACACGTGGATACGTATTGAAACTAGTATACTACAACAGAATTTACACTGTGCCAGTCTTTACACGTTTAATCTTTTGTTATACACTGTACTAATGACTAAAACATTTAAGTTATATTACATATTAAAACAATTCGATTAAAACTATATATATTTATATTATAAACCACATTATATATATCGCGTTAAAATAATATGAATTCTAACGTAAGGTAAAGTGTCCCTTCTGTTGTAAATATAGCCAATCAGAAAAGATCTAAAATTATGTAGCCTTTTTATTTTATATATAATATATATATATTATCTAAATTAGTACAACAGATAAATTGTAATAATGTTTATATTTTGCAAGTAAATTCGAATAAAATATTCAATTTCCAAAATATTAAAATAAAAATTCAATTATTTCTAGTAATAGATACACGAATTACAAATGTGAGAAGTACGAACGCCTTAAAAATAGTAACATAAGTTTATCGCACCCTAAAACATACATTCCTTAATGAATGTATATAAATACTTTGTCGATAATAATAGCATGTTTAAAAAGTAAAATTTTTTGTAGCTTTAGAGATGCGCTAAATTTTTTGTAGCAGCGAGCGGACACGAGGAATGGAGAATTAGGTGTTAAAATGCCAAGACAGGTACAAGATACGTTTTTTAATTTTCCTTTATTGATATTTCCGTCTCATTAGAAGTCTCGTGACGAATTGTCGTCGTCCGATTGGGTGAGCCTCCACCTCGACGGCAAAGGTCGGCGCCCGAGGTGGTAAGAATGGGTCTGCAGGTACGTCGATCCCCTTTGATGTACGTACGAGCGCATATGCGATAAATATTAAGTTTTTACCGTCAGAGATATGTACATTTTCTGGCTTATTGGGGGGGGGGTCGTAAGTCCAGGCGACGTCCACCACATAGTTGTCACGAAAAATGGGTTTGAATTAAAAAAGTTATATATATATAACTTCAAACATTTGTATTATTTCATAAACTTCTTTAACGTTTTAAATATATTTTCATTAGCTTTTTTTTTTTAAATAATTCATAATTAAACGGATTATTATTTTAGGGTATAATGAGTATTTCAGTAATATTATTAAATATCTAAAAAAATAATAAAAAAAAAAAAAAACACATTGTACAGTCTGATTCATGTACTACATATCTATTTAGCGTATAAAAAAGGTCAAGAAATGGAGTGTTCGATTTTCCAGTCATGTGTTCATTAGGCTCTTTAGCTGAAGCAAAAGCAGCTATTGTGACGTTTTGTCTTGATAAACTGCAGCGATAGCGCGTCCAAGGGAGTATATTGCTCTTGAAAAGGATTAATCGTGTAATCCTAAAACCTACTACTTGCATCTTTGAAGCTTATCGCAGAAGATTGTGCTTGTTCAGTTCGTATTTGCTACTGCTCGTTAATTCTCCTCTCCGTGTATATGTTCGGAAGTACGATCTTAAATCTTTCTTGTGGAAATGAGCCTTTGTTATTTAAGCCGTTATTCTTTGGAAGTCCTTACTGCAAATGACCATCATTCATGGACATAATGTAGATGACTTTATTTTAAGTTTTGGATGCAACTTCTGCGTATATATTCTAACTTGTTATGGTTCTTCTTATTCCTATATTTTTGTATTTATTTGTAGCTTACAATAAATTTTATTACAATATGCTTAAATAGTTTTTAAAGATATTATAAATTTGGAAAAAATATATTATAATGACGATTGATTTTTTTTTTAATAAGAAATAATGAATTAAACGAAATATTAGGGGAAATTATAATTATTAGTTTTATAAAGACTAAATAATTAGTCTTTATTTTAAATTATAAAATTATATTATACATATTCAAAATCATTTCGATTTATCCTATATGCGAAATAGGTGCCAATGAGTACACCACTTGCATTATACCATATGCCACTTAAATAAATACAGAGAAATTTTAGTAGAATACTGTACATTTAATATATATATTTAATACCAGTATGTTATTATATTTATCTTAAATATACAAGAGTTTCTGTGAACATTACAGAATATGATTTACGATTACAATAAGTATAAATTACTTCGTTTCAGAAAAGGTATAATTTTTATCGATTCGATTAATAAAATCTACAACTCAGTTTTTAATGGAAAATCCATTTCTAATGTACATAAATAAATCAAATACCGTATGTGTAGAGCAATTTAATTTTCTTTACATTTTAAAATAGAGTTTGAATTTAATCTAAGATTGCTTGCAAAGGACAGACTTCACATGTAACAGTTAACTGTATAACGTAAGAGTAGTTAAATACTAGCAACTAGAGAACCTTGGCAATTAGCTACAAATCACCCTAACTCCACTGAGACCAAAGTAAAAGACTGTAAGAAATGCCAAGAAAGAAAAAGAAACACAGAAGTCCATTGAACAAGCTATCAATAATGAAAGAGAAAATACGTAGTTTATGTACGTTTATACGTGATTAGTAAATGGATGCTTTATTGAATGAGAAAGGTCAAAATAGGTAGCATAAATTCAAATAGCTAATGCAATAATACAGAGAGAGAGAGAGAGAGAGAGAAGAGAGAGAATATGAATTTAAAAGAATAAAAAATTATAATAATATATTGATTAAAGAATTAATTTTTAGTATATAACATAATGCATTATATTTAAACGATCGAGCATATCATAATTATATTGTAAATACAAAATATTTTAAAAGTTTTCTTATATTCACAATAACTCATATTTAAAGCCTAAATTGTAGTATATCCATATTTCCTTAATATTTACTAAAAATATATTTATTTTTAATATTTTTAAACTATCAATTTAAATTTAAATTCAATTGAAATTAATTTAGATGCATTAATTTAGAAATGCGTCTTATACATTTTAGTTTATAAATAACAAGTAATATTAACGTAAATTAAATAATTAGAATCTTCATTTTGAAAGCAGTAATCGTTAGTTGTATTTAACTTCTGAGCTCATTAATGTGTTAAATATTTGATTTCCAATTATATTAATTACATAAATAGACTAAAATAAATTTTAGTTACCTTATACTGTATTTCAAATTTGAATTTACTCTGAAATGAACCAATGGTACTTCATTATTTAACTTTTATTACTCGAAAACGAAGTAATATTTGAAACTTTCTTCAAGAAAGCTTTTCAAAATTATACTCACGTACGTATGATGCAACTCAATATGCTTAATTCATTCGATTAATTTATTCATACTTAATAACTCTTAATATTACTTAATACTAATCTTAATACTACTTAATAATTCATACTTAATAAGTAATTGATTAGCTTATATTTTATATATGAAAGATAAAAAATGGGAAGAAAATTAATGTATTTGTAAATGTGAAACCTATACTGCATATTATGTCTACTATAACTATTTATATTTATTTCTATGAAATTATTCTTATAAGAGCAACTTCAATAAAAAGTTGGAAAAGCTTAATAAGAAAGAAGATAGAAAATATAGAGATACATGCTTAACCGAACAAAGACAACCTCTTCTCTTTGTATTTGAATTCCAATGTTGGAACAAGCACAGAAATGATTGTTGTGCCCCTTTTTTCTTTTCGTAGATTTATTTTTTTCGGTTTTATTTCTCTTAACCTCTTTCTTATTTATCGTTTTATCACAATATCATTGTTTTTAAGAAATAAACAATACTAAATGCCAATAATAATTCAACTTATTAGTTCTGTTAAATTAAATAAAATAAATTTTGGATTTGAAATCTTTTATATATTTCTATGCTTATAAATATATATATTTATATATATTCATATATATTATATATATACTTATAATTTCCCTTCATTATTTAATTATTTTTTATTAATCCATAAAAAACATAAAATATTGTAACAACAAAATAATTTGTAGTGAAGATCGAATAAAATAAGACTACGAAATACAAAAAAAAACTGAAAATATTTTAAATTTTTTGTTGTGCTTTTATTAATTAAGTCTGATATTGCATCGTGAGTAAATATTTTGAAAAAATTTTATTAATATCAACTCGATAATTAAAAAACCTTTTCTTACAATTAATATTCTTTATTAAATATTGATTTTTCCATTGTTTTATATTTTTTATATATTTCATTTATGATTTATATATTTTATTCTTTATTAGTAGAAATTAATGAAACGTAAATTAAATTTATTATTGAAATATGTGTATAACAAAAATGTTTATTTACTATAAAAATTAATCTAAAAATTTAAAGAATTTCAGTGAACATATAAAATAAACAATTACTTTAAAAATATGCATTACATTACAAATGAAATTTATAGTAGAAGCTACAAATATTTGTACATATATAATAGATATGTTATATGAATCGGCATCAAATTGATCTAATTGCACAATACTTGTAATGGAACGAAAATTTCGAAACGTAAGTCTCGTGAAAACACTAAGCCATTAACGTTTCTATCATTCAAACACGCAAACATAGAAAAATTACTTCAATGCAGTATGAGATAATTACGTCAGCTTAGTAGTAGTAATAAGTATACGCTTTTCGCTTTTTACTTATACATTTTCGAAAGAAATGTTGATGCTGAGAAAATTTTCCCTTTTCATGAAATGAAGAATTTTGTATCGAGTTATATATATATATATATATATATATATATATATATACGTGCAATCACTTGGTTTGTGAAATTTAAGTTGAAATGCCAACATTCACAGAAAAATCAAGTTTAGAAACGAAACTTACTGTAGCAAGCAGGTAGCATGAAGCAATTTTATGCTCTTTTGTAGTCTGAAACTCAATTACAGCACATTCAAATCTGAGTTTTTACCTTGTTACATTATTTAAAGTATATTCATTTTAAACTGAATTGGTAAACATTATTTTTACTTTTCTGTTTTTTTTTCAAATTCATAAATTTAAAGTATTCTCAAATTGATGCTTACTTTGACATTAATAAATTTAAAATAGGGGCTCAAACTTTCTTAAATACAATTAGTTAAAAAAAATATATTTCGAACATTTTAATATAATTTATTTATTTGATAAGGAATTGATCATTTCCTTAATAGTCGTCTATATCTGTTTAATTTCTGATAACAAATGAAAACTGGGTCAAACGTGTTATTCAAATCAGAATAATATCCATAATTGGAAAAATAAAAAACTGTTAAACGTCTTGTAATATAAATGATAACAACGTAAACTATATATATATATATATATATATATATATATATATAAATAATATATGTAAATTTCATAAAAAATGTGAAATTTGCAAAATGATTTATCGTTATTAAAATTAATTTTATTTAAAATAATGATTTGGTTATACTATTCGAAAATGTTTATACCCAAATACAAAAACAATGAATATTATTATAATTTTACAATATGAATTATTCAAAAAAGTAAATAATTCATTAAATTTACTTATAAGAAGTAGAATCTACATTTAAATAAAATGTTTGTTCTTAAAACTTATTAAAGTGTAATCATAAATACTTTTTGTCCTTATTATTTATTACATGAAAATGCTAAATTAATATAGAATAACCCGGTAGAACAATCCAGGGAGACCAGAATATAAAGTTATATACGTCTTTAATAGAGCTGTTGTATTCCATAAATTTATTGAACAAATACGGAATTTAGTCTCTACTCTTCCCCTTCCTTTGTTTCCTGAGTATGCCTTACTTCTCACTTTACTTACTAAGTCGCTGCTAAAGGGAAGCTTGTTACCAGCTTCAGCTTTCAATTCACTTTATACACCTATACATGCATTCTAATCGATTCAAGGCTTAGTAATTTGTCATCAAGTATACATGTATAAGCAATCAATTTTTATCCTTTACAAGGATTTTGTTTTCTTAATAATAAGCTTTTAAATTTTCTTCTCATTCATATGTGCATTAGCGGAAGAGAACTAACTATACAAGATTAAAATTGGTGCTTCACTTGTTTATCTTACTCTCCTTCTTTTATATATACACAATTAAAATGCTTTTAAAATGTTCAATTTATTATGTACCTGAAATATTGTTCATATTATATGTATAGAATAGTAAAATTTTCGAAAATACCTATGTTGTAGAAATGATCAAAGAGAAACAAATATTAAATTATTATACGTAATCAATTTTTGCTTGTTTGTATTTATTAAATAATGCTTTAAATACAAAAAGTTTCACAGATATACTATTTATAATTATTAACCCGAATAATATTTAATGCTTACATCCAAAAAAGCTAAATAATCATTAAATTAACTAAAACTATTCATTTTTAAAAATACTTAAAATAAATATATAATTTTTTAAGAAAAAAGATGTTTGGAATTTTTAATAACTTAAAAATTAATTTTTTTATTCCAAAATTATATCTATTGGAACGAACTATTATGAATAAATTTAACTAAAAGATAAAATAACCTCATTATTTTTTTATATTCATTAAAAATTAAATTTTCTTTTCATTCTAAATATATAAATATATAACAGTTTATTTTATTTTACTCGTAATTAATTGTAAACTAGTAGAAATAATAACCTATGAACTTAAGATATAAAATCAAATTACAGTCCTAAATAATACTTTTCTACACTTAAATTAATAGAAATGTACATATTGATTTTAAATTCACGTTTTTAAGGCTTATTTCGTTAATTTATCTTGTTTGTACAAGATATAAAATTATACTTTTAATATAATAAAAAAAAAAGGAAAAGAAAAGATAGAACATTTTAAAACAACTTTTATTATGCTTAATTTATTATATTATAGATATTGAATATTATATAAAATAAAGAATTCAGTAATCAATAACCGTATGCAATTATTTAATATACGTAGGTTTTGTTACTATATTAATATATAATTATTAATGCCCTTATAATATATAATAATTAATTTCGATAGACATATATAATATATATATAATCAACAAAATATAATTATACACTTTAATTACTTTAATAATTTTATCAAATAAAAAATTTGTTATGATTCTGATAAGGCTGGAAGAGGAAAAAATTTAAAGATCTAAGACTCGATTTAAATCCCATGTGCGTGGCGGTATGGCGAAGGGTGGGAGATAATGAGGGAAGGCTCGCGCGTAATTAGATGCGTCCGGCTTTGCGTTCGTGAACTCTCTGACTCGCGCCCCGGTGCCGTTCGTCGTCATCAAGAATATCTCGGACCTCTTTTTCTATTGTTTCGTCTTCTTCCGTGTCATCATGGTTGATCATGGTTTTAACTGACTTTTTTTTGTACGGCGCAACGGGTTGTAGCGCCAACCGAAAATGAGTACGCTCAGTGGCGATACGAACAGCAATGCGTGGCGGGGGGGAGTATGGTTACTCTTCTACACACGTCAATATTTTGGCATATATTATTTAAATTTTTTAATACTAGAAAGAAAAATTATAATTCACCTATTTCATTATAAAATATAAATAATTTGAAATTTTAGAAAAAATGAAGAACGTACAACAAAAACTATAACCAATAATATAAGTACAGTGAAAAGTGAGACTCTGGCTGGTGCATCTGTCATAGTACACGTATGCATGTCAGACACAAATGACACTGTACGAAAAAGTACCTAATGCGGACTTACGTAGAACAATATTTGGACTAACTTATCCTCCATCGCTAAGAAAAAGAGGCATTCGCAAAATAAAGACGACAATGGAGAAGGTGGATAGAATTGTTAGATTTATATTTTTGTTCTATTTCTTGCCTTAATAAAATGAAATATGCTAGATACCATCTAACTGCTGTATGCGTAAATACATTTACGTTTATATACACATGTTACGTATAAAAATTATACTTTAATTTAATTGTTTCTCATTTCTTTTATTTTTAAAATAAAAATTTTTTATTTTAATTCTTTTAACCTTACTTCTTCAATGCAATTTTTATTTTTATAATATATTTTTGTATTTATTACGTTTTAGAATAAAATATTTACATAATTTTAATATATACTTATAAAAACTACTTTTTATTTACCAAGATCCCTTATCAAATATCTATTTTTAATATATTTTAATTTCATATTTTGACTCATAAATTATAGTGCCCACAAATACAAACAGGTACATATCTCTTGAGGATTAGATTCACTTACTATTGTGATGGTGAGTCGGTTTCAACTGCAAACTCATGAAATTTGCCTATTAAAGTGATTGTTTAGAATGTTCTATTATTAAACAATAGCTGGTTATACACTTACAATATTTTAAATAATTAATGATTTATATTATATAATTAATTAATATGCGTTACTCTACTTAATATTTATATATCTTAATATTTAATTTCTTAATAAACAATAGTCATTACTATTAAGCATGTGTTGGAGACCGTTTTATTGACGCGGGCAAATAAGTGGCGGGAGTAATTTGGAACTGACCGCTTGACGTTTGTAGTTTGCGCGTGAAAAATAATATTACAGAAAGACAATTGAAGAAAGAAAGGAAGCCGAATAGTCCTGGCGGGAGACTTCGCGTGGTGGCTTATGCAATTAATCTGTTTACAGACACGTTGTTGTACAGGTCGAGTGAGAAAACAGCGCATTTTTGTGCTTCTTTTAGGAGCTGCCCACGGAATATTAGTTAATAGTATAAATTCTATAAGAGTTGGAAAAGCTGTGGGCATTGCGATTTCCGATTTGCGAAAGGGTACGGGCCGAGACCCTTATTAGTGATTTGCGAATTGATCGTAAGTATAGGTGGGGTGGTAGGGTGATTCGGAGACAAGGAGTTCCAGAGTCAACCCCAGTGGGAAACTTGGGAAGTGGGAGAGGATCAGCATCTCCCGATGGCAGATCCAGAGGACAGGGATAAAAAGAGAGAAAGTGAGTTTATCTGCGGCCAGGTCTGGTCCTCACATGGATCGGCGTAGGTCGAAAGTCCACTTGGCAAGCAGGTATTTTAAGTAAATTTCTATGCGGAAGCTCTCCGCGCAACGCGAAAACGTCCGAATCTTATAATTATTCGAGTCGCTTGTAAATTTGCGTGCGTGCGATAAAAGTCTTTTTTCTCCTTCCCGGCGAAGGAGGTTTTTTTTTACGCTTCGAGGCGATTAGGGCAATATAAAATAAATTATAATAATTTTATTACAACATTTAACCAACGATTTTTATTTTTTCCTCTTCCTATCCTTTATTCGTTTCAGGACTCACGGATACGGTAAGTAGCTTATAAACTGCTACAGCATGTTATAATTCTTTACCTTTTTTTTCAGATACTGTGTTTTTTACTATTATTTCAATCTTTTCATTTTTCATATTAAAATATAGTGAGGATTAAATTTTTATTGACCAATAATAGCCAATGTAAAAAAAGTATTATCGGTATCACGATAAACGTTATAGAAATATCTATTTTAATACTGATAAATTAAGTAATATTAAATCATTGGACAACTTCACTATTTTTCTTTTAAACAGATTATGTAGAGAAAATTCCTATATCATTGTAGCAATCGAAGTTATTTTTCTTCGTACGTACACAATTACTAATGTGTGACGATTTTTGAGTTTAAAAAAAATTAAAACTAATTATCATTTTTGTTATGTTTTTTAATTTTTAAATGAGAATGACATTAATGAAGAGATTTTTCTTTTCACAATTAAATTCATGCACAAAGTAACAAGGAATAATAAAAGTATCATCATAATTATAATAAAATAAAGTTTTAAACAAATATTTCATCTTATAATATGAAAAACTTTGCAAATAAATTTTAATTCTCTTTATATAGCCTACTACGTACAAGAACTGAATTTATTTTTCACATCTTTCATACGCAATGATTCTACATGAACAAACTAATTCTAAACCTAATTTTTGTAAATATTGTTCCTACATTTAACTTTGTACATATAAAAAATCGCAGTAATCGATGTTTTTATACTACGAAGTAAATGATGTTAAGCTTCATTCAACTTCGCTGTGTTTACATTAAGTTGATTTCGAATACTGTAATAGCTTTTTCACCTTCTAGTTTTCTTGGTTACATATAATGCCTACAACCTCTCTGCTCACTCTATTTGTTATTTTATATCTTTATCATTTGCTTTACGTTGCATCTATAAGATATATGACACATATTTTTTACTCTTATATACGTCGATAGAAAGAAATAAGAAATATTTCCTACATTTATTTGAAGTAGTTTTACTTTACGTTTTCTAAATAATTTAATATTGAAATTATAAATCATTAACGATAAATATAATTTATAATAAATATATAGTGTGTAGCAATTTATAAGTTAGTTACCATATGCGTGAGTTCATAGTATAAGAGGGGAAAGAGGGAAGCAAATTTAAAAGTAATTATTTTTCGGTTTGACTTAAAACGCCACGAGGTGTAATAAAAGTGCCTTTGCCGGTAAGGAGGATAAAAGCCTTTGAAGGTACGCAAAATTACAAGATCTTGGTAACTTAATATATTAATCGAAACGGTTTCGCGACGCGCGATGTGTGAGCTCTCGGAGATGATTTTAAAGTTACCTTACAGCCAGCTGGTCTTGCGCAAACCTCGTCGTGGCACCGATGCGTCTCCAACTCCATACAGTCCGGACGTCCTGGATGGCCGATCCATGCGTGGGTGCGGACACCGCACCTTGGTTGTCTCCAACGTCTCGGAGAGCAGACCTACCAGATCTTCCTCAAGATCGGTCACCGGGAGTAATAAATCATCTCCCAGGGAAGGTCAAATCCTACCCACTGGAGCTGATTCGAGATCTCTCTGTATCCGAATCACTCTACCACCAGCACGTGCCGAGATACCACGAAAATAATAATTATCATTTCGCGAATAACTAATAAGAGTCTCGGCTCGTACTTTCGAAGCGCAATCTTATTCTACGGGGAAGTGAGCGAATAACGAAAAATATAACCTTTACACCCTCGACCTGACAGACCTCGTGTCTGCTAGCAGACATTTCATTTCATGCGCCACTCCGCTTATTTTCTCGTCGGGATTGTTCGCGCCTTTTCATCATTTGTTTTTCTATGATGTTATTAAGCTCGCGCCAACGGCAAACATCGAGCGGTAATTTCCAAAATACTGCAGCCATTTATTTTCTCGCATCGTTTTAACGGTCTCTAACAATTGACATACTATCTTATGTTCATATTCTAAGGACCAATTAATTATATTAATTTACTGAAATGGTGTGATTTAAATCATTAAAAGTAACATAAATACACGCAATATTATATATTATTTTCATTGCTAAACGTATAAAATTTTACAATTATAAGTCTAAATATATTTAAGTGATATATAAAAACAATTTGTAAATAAAAATTGCTTTTTCAAATGAAATATATATTAATATTTAATAATTTTAAATATCTTATTCTTACTTTTCAAATAATAATATTATTATTCGAGATTTTTAAAATGGTATATATGTAACAGTAGATTTTTTTTTGCTGAAGTTTCTAAAACTAGTTAATCACAATATTATGTTGAGAGTTATGGCTTGCTGTGTATGTGTGCAAAAATGCATAGTAAGAAAACCAATTTATAGTATAACTTTTTGAAGTAATTAATATTTGAGTTATGAGTTTTCATTTCTGACAATTTTTTTAACATTTGAAAACTTTAACATTTATATATAAAAATTAACATTATCAAATTATTCTAAGTGAGATGTACGATTTCTTCTAGAAGATTTTTAGAATGGTAAATTTTAAAAGCCGTTCTTAATTATAGATAGCTTGTATTAGCAAATACTTCGATTGAAACATATAGACAACAGTCTAAATTAATATAGTATCTACTACAACACAATCACTTAGCTGTCCTGTTGAAAAAATATATTTTTCTAATTTTTCTAGTCTTTGTAAATATAGATGGAGTCATGAAAATATGAAAATCTTAACACGTCTGTTAATTTGGTAACTCTGTCTATTAAACTATATAATAAAGTGAACTCTTTGAAAGATTACTTAATGTAAAATCTATTTATAATTAATATTGCTTTATTTGAATTTCAAAGTATTTAAAGTTTTTTAGTTATGTTTTACATAATATATATATATATATATATATATATATTTAATAACATATATTTTTAATTAATTAAAATAAATTAAATAAAATATTTTTATTAAATAATTTTAAGACGATTGCCATATTTATTCAACATTTTTCTTAAGTTATTTCAATAAGTAAATATTGTTATATTTAAGATTAATTTTTGAAGATTTAGAATAATAATAATTCTCAATAGCTTATAACATTTACTTGTAATCATAAATTAAATAGTTATATATTTATAGGCAGTAGTTTACATTTTAAAGGATAAGATTTCATTACTATTAGTTTATATGAGATTATACGAAATCTTAATCTTAGTATTAATATCTGCTGAGTCATGTGCAATGCAAGTACAATGCATATATAAGATATTACTGTTAAAATACGTAGAAGAACAAATTTGGACTATGATGGATGTCAATTGTTTTGTTTTTAGTACTGAAGACTGAAATGTTCAGTCAGTCCATATAATTCATGACGAATGATATAATAAATATAAAATATTAATATATATATATATATATATATAATTAATATAATATAATTATGGTGATATTAAGAAAAAGAAGGCATGGCCAGGAGAAAAGTAGGTATTTTTAGAGCTTGCGGTCTTAGTCGAATGGTCAAGTAAAAGATATATAATATATTGTTGAAAAATTCGAAGAAATAGAAGTAAAGGAAAATACGGAGTGCAAGGGCAGCTTCGAAAGACTCACCCACCATTAAGTACGTGAACGAGTACACTGGCCGATTCGGCTGTCGACGGCGCGCAGGTGTAATTGCCTGAGTCCGCTGGGAGGGCACGAGAGATCAGTAGATGTGACGTTCGGGTCTGCTTTTCCGTAACAACGCTTATTCCGCCACGCTGACTGTAATTTATTACGTGCTCGCCTCTGTACCTGAAAACAATAAAAAAAAAAAATTCATTTATTTTTACAATTATTTGTAATATTTGTGACATTACATATTTAACAATCGGCAAATTAGGAATATTATTTCCTCGTTGCCCCTTTTAATATTTGGACACATAAGACACACAGACTTGCACATGCAGTATACTCAGTAAATATTTACCCGCATCTATCTTTTTATTACCGATCGAGCGTTTCTTACTTTTATTTTTATAAGTTGTATATTTTAATTAAACCATTCATAGAACTTTTTTAAAATTACAATACATTTTTTATTAAAAATATATTTTAGCACTTTATTGACATTGAATGTTATGGAATAAGTATAATATATATATGGACAAGTATAAATATGAAAGCATTTGTAGTAATTATAAAAAAAAATATTTCATTTCATTACAGTGAAAAAATATTATAAAATAAACAGAAAATTTGTAAATTTTTGATTAAAATAACAATAAAATTAAAATAAAGGTATAATATATATTATATGCGTGGTTTTCAATTTATTTATATAAATTAACTTTAACGTTATTAAAAATTAAATTTTTGTATTTACACTTTAGAACTAAGTTATTACGTTCTATAAACATTTAATTCTATTGATGCAATTTAAACTTTTATCGACATTACAATTTACATTATAGTATAAACTAATAATGTATTATTAATAGTTTTTTTAAATATGCTATTTCATGTAAGTATTTATCAAGTAATTAATGAGATTTCTGTTATAGCAGAGAGATAATCGAATGAAAAGACGTAATAAATAAAAAAAAACAAGCTAAACTTTAAATTTATTATAAAACCTTTAATTGACAGTTTTAGTTTTTAAGGACGAAACGTCACATAAATACGATCGTTATTTTATAGAATCCATCACAATATTCATGTTCACTAATGAATACCTGCAAAATTTCTCTAAATTCTAACGTTTTTAAATTAATACAATTTACTAAATAACCGTTTAATAAAAAGACAATTTATGGACATCGTTTAATAAATATTTATACGAGACTTTATAAGAAATATAATGCTCAAAATAATTTTACTTTTATTTGTACTATAATTTAAATTGAATTAGGGTTATTTAACAACTATTCCTTTTGACTTTTAAGGCTCATAATATAAAAACAGATGTAAAGTAAGAGAAGCTGTAAAATTTGACCGGTTGTAGAAAAATAAATATATTCAAATAGAAAATAATAAATTATAAAAACCAGAGTATACATTATTAATTAAAAGGGAAAGAAAATAGAAATTTCTATACATTGTAGTCTTTTACTAAGAATAGATCAGAAACAAATAAAATGTAATATGTTTTATTTGAGATATTATACTCCTTGCATTTCATTGCTATTTGGTAGATAAATAATTCAAGCTCTCTTCTAAATTTATATGAAGAAGCCACAGATAAATTCTGATAGAAACTTTTTCAATTTAACTGCAACTAAATAACTAAATATTCAAGCAATGCCTCAAAAGTAACTTTAAATATTTATTTTTAGTAATAAATGATTGATCATTACAAGTTAATTATTATACTATTTCTAAAATTATTTTATAATATGATAAATTGATATGTATAATATTAAATTCAGGATGATATATCAGTTCATTAGTCAAATCTCCAGGTCCAGACATATGGATTTATCATTTAGTTCATAAAAAAAAATAACTACCCTTTAGAGCTGCACCTAGTTAATACCCATTAAATGGTTCTTCTCGGACCTCTTGTACATATTATAGTACGTCCATTAGTTTATTTTATACCTTGGTGGAATATCAGAGTCAGCTTCCACGTACTTCTCTCGACTATACCTATATTTATGTGCGTTAGTGTGTTTGCACATGAGGTTATATATTTTATACCACATATTTTATAAAGTCTAGGTATCATTCTTTTGCCGCAATCAATAATTTTCGGACATACTCGAGAATGTTGAATTTAATTCAACTAGCAGATTGAAATACTGTGTTTCTAATACAAGAACATATCTTCGATGTAAAATAGGTAATTTATTTTTGTACCTTACGATCTATTGATTTTTCGAAATATTTAATTTAGGTTTAATATCCTTGATATCGTTGACGGCAAATCATAATAACAAATTATGATCTACAAAATTAAGATTTTGGAGATATTTTTAATGATACTGTTCGAGACCATCGTCCTCGCTTTCCAACTGTTTAAACTTAGTGTTAAGAATCGATTTGTAAATAGTCGTGTAACTCGAGATAACTTTCGGTAACTTAGCCTTTTCCATGCCCGGCCCTATACCCGGGGCGGTTATGCGAGAATGTAGTCATAAATATATAGTTAGTTGTCCTCTAACCTTCGTAAGGCAAGCACTGTGACTACCTCCGCATTGCTGCTTAATAGACGAAAATATAAATTGTTAATCACTATACAATTAGTTTCTTGAGCCTGTTATGAAGGCAGAAGGTAAAGGAGTGAGGTGACGAGTTCGTGCGTGTGTGCTCCACCGGAAGGTCCCACCGATCGGGAGGCCACCGACGCTAATAGGACACGTGTTGCCAATACGAGGCGTCTGTAGAGATACACTGTCTCTGACGACCTGGTTGAAGGGATTTGGAACTGGGGGGCCAGTCGCGTACGTTAATTACGAAGCGGACTTTTTCCTTCTTCAATAGAGAAGGAGGTTTTTTATGCCATTTAGATTAAGTTATTGTAAAGGGCTTTTCCTCCTTCAATAGAGAAGGTTTTTTATGCCTCGTAGGAATAGAGATTAAATAAACCAACTTCTTTTATTAGCGAAAATTCAAAGTGTTAATTATTTGCCAGCAACCTCATCCTTAACCTCTTTCTGAATAATAATAATAATTAAAATTACGGCTGCAACGGATACAGATAGTTGTATTTCCTTTTATTTTGTAGGAATTACCTTCGAAGCCAGAGATGTTAATGTTTCTTTATTAAATCCAATAAAATTATTGGCTTATATGCTGATCTTAATTTACTTAAAGTTTTTAACATTCCTTTAATTGGAATCTAGTAATTGACTTGGTTATACTTTATCGCATTTACCGTAAATTCAAACGGTGTGAAAAGAATTATATAAATACACCTATAAAATAATATACTTTATTGCAATAAAATATTATTATGAATTTAACTAATAAATTAATTAACAATTACAGACAGAAGATATTAATGTAAAATGTAATTTTTACGATAAACTATTTTAATGTCATTTAAAAATCAATTAATAGATTCTCGAATATATGTTATTGTCACTTTTATTTTTATTCATTTTTATAATACAATAACGTATTAATCAATGAATAACACTCACGTACACTTACAACTACAATCTAAGGAAGATCAAAATAATAATTTCTTAATTAATCTCAATTAATAAATATCTTGTGCGAAATTTATAATTCGTAATAAACTGTAATAATACATCATTTGGTTATACATTAAATAACCGAGAAAAAAAATTTTATATAACTATAATGAATTTAATATATTAAAGTAGCTTATAAATGTAAAATAATTCACGTATAAAATTAATTGTATGTAATAAGTATTAAATTCTTATTAGTGAATTTATAATATTCTGTATATTAAATATGATGATGATATTTACAGACATTATATAAATATTGACTGTTAGTCATTTCATATGATGTTAAATATATTGATGGGCATACATAGTTTCAAATCAATTAAGAAATTTTGATTTTCATTTTGAAGGATTAAAAATTAAAAACCGGTAATGTATTGGCTTTGACGTTTCGACGATTGGTATTTTTATTTTAATATCAGAAATCAAATAATAATATGATTGTAGTGAAATTTGAACGAAATTTTATAAATATTGAAATTTATTACTTGAATTATATAAATAAACTTACCAGTAAATGAAAGACGGAGGCTCAGGTGTCTGCAGCACAATGCAGGTCAGGTTGATGTCGCTACCACTCTTGATGTAAAGCTCCGCGTTGCCCAGGATTTTGGCTTTTGACACTGTAAGAGTAGACATTTTCATTATGAAAGAGAATGGGCTGAAAATATAATACACGTTAAATAAAGGGTAGTAACAGTTTTATTGTGTATGGCATTACTTTGAAATTTTTAATATACGAAGTTTTGAACGGCTACGTATATTATAAAAATACTTTCCATTTTTCTTTACTAAATTTATAATTTCTATAACTAATTAACTATAAAAAAATCTTTTTATATTATTATTTTAAAGAATTAGAATATTATAAAGAATTTTGTTTAAAAATTCTTGAAATATTAATAATGCTTTTTACAACGTTTCATTGAAGTTAATTATTACATCATATTGCATTATATATACCTTTTTTTTATTTCAATGTACAAATAAAAAGTAGATTATTTGCTATCGATAAATTAAATGATTAAAAGAAGAGTTTTAGTAATTCATGAATAATGCTTTTTTAAACTTTTAGAAAATCTAATAATGTTTTTTTGTTAAAGTACATTTAAAATACCTAATTTGATATGCTTAATTTAATAAAAATGTAGAAACCATGTTTACGTGCACTACTTTATTAATATTATATTTTAGAGAAATAAAAAATAAAGAAAAACTTAAATTATGTATTTTCCGCGTTTATTTTACATACTTAAGAGTAATTATAGACTGAAATATCAACCAGTTTTTACTGAAGATGTATTACCATAAAATGTATATAAAATACATAATTTAGCGTGTACATAAATATAGAAAATAATAAATTAAAAGTATATTGGTACATATATACATATATTATATTTTTTATTTCATTTTATAATTTTTGTATAATTCAAAAAAATTTTTATTTAATTCATGAATTTAAATCTACATTTATTAAAATTTAACATTATTCAATTTACAATATTTTCTTCAATAACTTAATAGGATAAATTTTTTATTACACTAAAATTTGGTTTGCATGTTAGAATATGAAATTTAGAAATAAAATAATTCCGATTTTGATTTATAGTATAATTAAAAATGATGTTTTCAAATTTTTCTAATATTTATTACTCATAAAATTATTCTAGTATCAAACTTTCATTTCTTATCGAATATTCATGACTAGTTATATTAATCTTATCATTAGTAAAATTACAATTATTCGAATTAAACTTAATTATAAATAGTTTTCCAAAACTTTTATTTAAATGTGTATACAAAATATGAACTTATTAATATATAAATAGAATTTTCGTTGTATATTAAAAGTAGTATTTCTAATGATTTTTATTACAAATTTATTATGTAATATGTTCAATCTATTGTCAAAATAAATATATGAGCGTACCTTTTTACAAAAATATAATCGAAAAAATTTTTTATTAATAAGCGAATGTAATAAATATATTATGTGTGTATGAAAAATTATAATAAATTATCTATAGGTTAATTTTATTACAAAAATTGTCCACAATGAATTTCTTAGGATCTCTTTCTAACTATACTTCTTATTCTTATAATTAGTAATTTATTAGAAATGATAAATTTTAAATTTTAAAAGAATTTTTAAATTTTTTTGGTAGGAAAATAATGATAATTATTTAAATTAATACATTAGCCTTCCAAATAAAAATGTGTCGTAGATGGAAATGGATACTAATGGAAAGCACATAATGTAAGCAGTTCTCCTATATTTGATGCAAACCTAAATTATATTGAATTAATTAAATACGTACCAACAACACTCAGCTTGTAAGCTAAACTAATCTTGGGTTCCGTCGAAACTTGGCACTCGTATACACCACTGTCGCGAACTTGCGGTGAACTGATTTTTAATGTCCATTCATCTGTACCGTCACTATGTAAGGACTGGAAGCGTTGATCATTTGTATAAGTTAAAATTCCGACTGTCAAAATATGCAGATCACGTTTTCTTATCCAAGATACCTACGAGAAATATTTAATAATCAATTCTAAATTCGCCAAGTAATCGATCTTATTAATTACTTATAAGCTAATTTACAAATTATTATATGTTAAATGTTAATTAAATTTGAAGTTTTTGATTTTATAAATGTAAAGACTTCAGTTCGAAATCCAAAAATATTTCTGAATAGATATGTATAATTTAAATATATAAGTAAATTGTCATTATCCTATTTATAGTAAATTAACCAATCAATCTTTATATATATATATATATATTTATATATTCCTTCAATGCAATTAGAATAAATTGAATCGACTATTAATTTCTGAGCTATTTGTTATTATATTTAGTAATAATTTACTTGAGAAAAATGATCAACTTCAATCCTATTCATAATCGTTACATTGTAAGATTTTAATCGCCTGTCATTTTATTTTTAATATAATACACGAAACTTATCTTTTTACTGTAATGTTCTTTAATGCAATTATTTTATTTTAAATTTAAAAATTGAATAAATTAATTTTTTTAACAATTGCAAGTTTTTACATTTATTTAAATATGTATTTTATAGCATTTTTTTTCTTCAAATTATTCAATCAATTAAATCATATATTCCTTTACATAATTCCAATATATTCCTTTATTATAATTTATACAACCTGTAGCATATATCGCTACTTTACTTTAGTCTTAAGTTCTTATATTATTCTATAGGACAAAGGGAAGGAAATTAAAAGTCATTGATTTTTTATTTACTTATAATATTTCTATTTATTTATTAAATCCTAACCGTCGCCAGGGGTAAAAAAACCTCCTTCGCTGGGATCGAGGAAAAAAGCCACGATCGCACGCAATAACAATAACGCGAATATACAACAAAGACGCAAGTTTCGGAAAATCGCACGCAGGAGAGCTCTCGCGGATAATTTTAATATTACTTACGGATAGCTGGACCTTTACACCTATGATCGACCTATGTGTGGGTGCGGGCACCAGGTTGTCTCCAACGTTGTTCAACGGTCACCGGGAGTATTAAATCCTCTCCTAGGGAAGCCCAATTTCTTCCCCCTGGGGTTGATGTGAGAACTCTTTCATTCAGAAACGACTCGACCTCTTGGAGCATGCCACGACGACACAATCGTTGGCCAACACTCTCACCTCGAGATTAACAAACTAGGCTTTAAAGCGTAGCCCTTTACATCTCAGCCTTTTAAATTCAGGAACCTTTAATTCACGATCTTTTAAATCAAGATCATTTAAATTGTGACCCTTTAAATATCAGCCTTTTAACCTTTAAATTACCAGTTATAATTCGCACGAAGGAAAGATCAATGTTTTTAAACTGTTACACTTCAAGCAAAAAAAAAATTATGTTATTATAATATAACTAGTAACTTTCAATTCACTTTGGTGTATTATATTAGCTTTTGCATAATAAAACATGTAAATTTTTCTAGCGAGATCGGGGTTGAAGGGAAAATGCAGCCAATATAAACTGGCACTTTTACGAGGAGACACGTTTCCAAGTAACAACGAGAGGTCAACTTAATAAAGTTGCAATGGTATCAGCTATAGACTTAACATTGATTTTATGTGTATGCAGCGATCTTAGTTACAGTCCATTCCTTGTGACAAGTATCTTATTGATAACAGTATTTTGGTATGTTCATGAAATTAATTTTCATTTTTTGTTTCACATAATGCTATTACTTTCATTCTTCATACGTTTTTTATATTTTTGTCTTTAGTAATCCATTTCTCTGTTCTTCATTTTAAATGAAATACATTTTAATATCATATAAATCTATGTTTATCGTCTATAAATGACGTTTAAGATGATAAAAATAATAGGCTAACTTAAGGAATAAATTTTATTTCTAATAGCTTTATTGAAATACGATTAAAATAGCAAAAATATAGTTTCTATACGTAGAAGTTACATTCTTGTAACAGAATTTCAAACTTATAACTATAAGGATATTTCACATATATTTTCAAGGTACATATACGCTATTCATGAAACAAAATTTATTCCAAGTGTATATTATAAGGCTTATTTTATAAGTCATAAATTAAATTGGTTAATACTTAATAGAACACGATTATATTTGGTTACGTATGGCATAGCAATTAGTATCTCTAAATTTTCTATACAAGAACGTTGTATTCTAATGCTAAAGTAATATATTATTCAGTTGTCTCATCAATTTTTCTGCAGTTTTAAATAATACTGTGAATAATAAAAATATGGTATACTGAATTTTATTTTACTAAAATTAAAATTTTAAATTTAGTTACGTATAAATTATTATTAATTATAATGTAGCTGTACAAAGGCTATAAATTTTATAAAGAGACAAATCACGTTTAAATTATTTTACATATAGTGTGTGTATATTTTGCATAATAATACAATTCGATTTATATTGGTTTTTATTTTTATTAAAGCATTTGAAATTTAATTTGAATTTAAATATAAATAGTTTTCAGGCTCAGCATACTTTTTTCTTTTAATGCAAATATATGAAATTATGATAAAAAAGAGGACTGTACTATGTGTTGGTATTTTGAATTTTAATTTATTCTCGACAACAAGATGCTACTTGAACTTGCACGTATTTTGTGCGTAATCTTTTTTCTTATATTATAGAACAGTGATTATGCTGATTTGTTTAACATACTTGAGCTATTTAATATCTATAAATATCAGATAAATTTATCAAGCTACTAAGCTAAAAACTAGCAAATTTGACGTTATTACATAATCTTTGAAATGATTATGCTTCCCCCCTGAGTTTCCTTCTATTCATTCGTTTATATGGGAGGTACAATTTCAATGACATTCCATATGAATAGTAATATATGTATCTGATAATCGTGTCAAATCGCGCTATAACAACTCACATATTATGAAATATGTATTCCCGAATTATGAGAAAATTGGAATCACTGACGAGATAAATTATGTTAAGAAATAATAAATGTTTATTTAGTCTTAGTAAATATTAAAAAAAACTTAATTTGTTAATTAAAAATATAAATATTTATATTCATTACACGTTTTATATATTATTACATAATATTTAATATGTAAATATAAATCAATATAAATATGATTTATATTAAAAATATGCAAATGGATAATTTATTTGTGTGTAATATATATACGTAAACAATTGGACAATAATATTAATCTATTAATTATTGATATTATTTCACAAATTTTTATCAGATCTTTTGAAATAAAAATTATGCTTATACTTTCTAAGTATATAATTTTTATCTATATTATATACTCTTATTTCTTTTAATGTAAAAAATTACATGCACGATCTTTTGAATGTTAATGTGAAAAAAAAACATTTTACATCATAAGTCGCTAAAATTTTTTTCTTTAAACAACGCTATTAATAAATATTGTTTTATAAAGAAAAAATATGTTTTTTTCTAATAATTTTTCCTTGAAAGTCTAGTGTAAGTGATCGCTCACACACTTCAATATAAGTACACTGCTTGAGAGAAGTGTCTATGTACTATGATAAGTAAAAAAAAAACTACCATTACAATTCCGTGTCGTCCTAGATTTTAAAGTATTTTCCATTAATTTTTTAAACTTGGTTATCTTGCTTTAACTTGGTTCTTCTAGACTTTATAAAATTCTGTTTTTTCTTCATAAACATATGCCATTTTCAGATCTACTTATCGGTGCAACATTTTCCGTAGCTCGAAAACTCCTTTTCTTTTATAATACGATATTAAAATATTAATATGGTTTTTTCTGCATTGGTTGGTCAATAAAGAAAAATTCGTCTCTATTTAATTTTAACTAAATCGCATTATAAGCATTCTTCTGTATATTTCATTTTGCATTGATAATTAATAATTTATTCTATTGTCAAATATTTGCAAAGTCATTTTTGATAGAAAAAAGTTTTTAATAAATTAATAATAATAAATTTATTAACTTTAAGTATCCGATATATGATATAAAAATAAGTAGAAATTAATTACACACACACACACACTTTTTTTATACTTATGTTTTAAATATGACAAATAATAAAATAAAAATAAAAGAACGATACATATTGTATATAAGCAAA